>JAKSZU010000006.1:182985448-183725448 GCA_026018925.1 Tupaia tana
ACAGATGCTTACTGATTGGTTAATACCTAATTTTCACATGTTTGAGGTCTCATCTTCCAAATGAGGTAAATACCAAGCCCTTCCCTAGCATTAGAATTCCAGGACTCAAGTTCTGTCCATGCCATAGTTGGGGCTTCCAAACTCCCCTTCACCACTCCAGAAGATTTGTTTCTTTTCTGGTTTCTCACACAACCTTTTCATGCCCACATTCAGCTGGAAAGGTAGGTGGAACTTCCAACCTTTATCACCAGGATGCCTGTGGATTGGACCCCAGAATTTCCTTGGGATATTTTGGATACCCAATCTTTGTCAGGTTATTTTATGAAAAATAGTATTTGATTTTAATTAAATAATAAATTTAAATTTTATTGTATTAATGTGAATCTCTTTCATTATGAGTTATGTCTAATTCCATAATCCGTAACCAGGGGAATCATGCTGTTTTTTTTTTTTTTTTTTTTTTTGGTCTTAAGCAGTCACACAAGTCTAAGCCACATTTATTTGCACATGTATAGTAATGGGCAACAGACACTCCAAGTTCATACAAATTTATAAAACAACAAAGTTAATCATCACTTGGTACACTTGTGTGTTATCTTGCTTACATATTCAAGTCTAGATGAACTTCCTTCGTTTTGTAAACTTTCATACAATATTTCCTTAAACAAAAATTCTTAAAAACACATACTGGCATGTTTCAGTTAGAGCCAACACAAAAGTTAAGACAAGACCACAAACTCAAAAACCAAGTTTAGAAGAGACTTTTCTACCTCCCTCCCCTAGAAAGAAGCAATTATTTTAACAGATGTATATGCGGGATCACACAAGTAACCATAAAGGTAAAAGAATGATGCTCCCACGACTAGGGAAAAAATGTCAACTGAATCATGGTTTTAAGGTATCTAAACGAAAACAAGGGAGACTGGGAAATAGTAAGTGATTTAAAAAGAGAACATTCCCCTCAAAGGTGCAAGATCCAATTCTTGACAACTCAAAATAATTGTCTAAGGCAAACAAAAGTGAGGAAACCTTCAAAAACATTCTAATCATGTTCAGTATCTAGTGATAACTGCTGAAAATGATATTAAGTGAATATTTATTATACAAGTGTCAACAAGGACATCCCAAAAATAATGAAAAAAATGCACATTTATTTCTACAAAAGCAATATATGATACAGAATTAAAAGGGACCAGACTTAAAGATTTACCTATTAAAATATACAGATTCTTACTGGAGTATAGGATATTTAAAAAAGATGACAAGGGATGTTAATCTTTTTTATTATTATTATTTTTACATATTTTGAACCTCACATAATTTTGATAAATAACTCTTACAAAATTATGCAAAAAGTACAAGAATGTCTGGTAAACAAACAGTCTATATTTTCGAAAAAGATTTTTTACAACATGCAATTCTTAAGGCAGCATCCTCCTTACAAGGAAAGATAATCCTTTTACTCATCAAGAAATCTTCTGCTGCAAAGAATAGGCTAAGAAAGCCTGGCTTCTTCCATTAACGCCTTTTGTCTTTCCTGTCTGATTTTCGGTCTCTTTCACTTCTTGAAGATCTCTTGCCTGATCGACTACTTTCTGATATAGATCTCTTTCTGTCAGACCGGGAATTCTTATCCTTTGATCCTTTTGCATCTCTACTACTACCACCTTTTGAAGATTTGTGACTTCTTTCTAGTCCTGAAGTATCCCTTCTCTTCCGATCCACGCTCCTTCTGTGCTTTCTATCTCTATTGTGTCCCCGGCCCCTACTCCGACTTCTGCTCTCACTACTACTAGAAGTGCTACTGCTACTATCTCTGCTGCTGCTGCCACTTGTACTGGAACTGCTGCTCGAACTACTTCGACTACTACTACTGCCACTGGTGGAACTGCTTCCGCTGCTGCTACTGGTTGAACTGCTACTAGAACTGCTACTGCTACTGCTTCAACTCCTACTCTTGCTTGTTTTATTTCTTGCTCGACCTCTACTACGGCTCCTAGTTTTAGTTTTGGTTTTACTCTCTGGATGTACCGTCAAGACTGGCTCTACTGGCACCTCAGTGAGTTTTATAGATTCTGCAGGAAATTCCTTCCTCTCAGGTAGTAAATGCCCTTGATCCTGAATAACCTGAGGTGGTGGCTGTGAAACAGCTGATGGCACAGTCTCAGGCTGAGAGAGAGGCTGCGTCTGGAGTACTGGCTGTGACTGAGATAGGGGCTGAGGTTGAGGCTGAGGCTGAGGCTGAGGTTGAGGTTGAGGTTGAGGCTGAGATTGAGGCTGGGGCTGAGGCTGAGGCTGGGACTGGGACTGGGGCTGGGGCTGGGGCTGGGGCTGGGGTTGGGATGGGGGCTGGGACGAGGGCTGGGGTTGGGGTTGGGGTTGAGGCTGAGCCACAGGCTCAAGTTGGGGCTCAGATTCTTTCTCTTCTTTTTCCTCAGACTCCTTTTCCACTTCTATAGCACTAACATTCTCTTTCGCAGGAGAAAGAGACTTACATTCTTTACCTGGCTCAACTTCAAATTCCATCTCTGGCTCCAATTCTTTACTAGTTTCATTTTCTGAAGGTTCTATACTTTCAACTTGATTAGTTTCCATTACCTCTTGCTCAGCAATTACATTTTTGACATTTTCAACCATCTCTAGCACATCCATAAGTTCTTCAGGCTGACTATCCTGCTGCTTCTCATTTTCCCTTACCTCGGTTTCTTCCTCCATCTTAACTTCCATTTCCTGTTTCTGTTCCTCTTCCTCCTGTTCTTTCTCTGCATCACTATGAATTATACCTACTTCCTTTTCCTCTTCCTCTCCTGCTTCCTCCACTTCTACATCATTGTGCTGATTACCTGTCTCCTCCAACTCTTCCTCTCGCTGAGCCACCTTACCCTCTTCTTGTTCCGCCTTCTGTTCTTCATTACGCACCACCTGATGCTCTTTTTCCTTCATTGATTGTCTTCTAGGCCTAGCCTCCATTTTATTTATTTGTTCTGCAAATTCAATGCGTCTACTTTCAAATAAAGCATTCATTTTTCTCTGTGACTCTTCTATTAGTTTTTGGGTAGCTGGACACATTCTTCCAGGAATATAAAACAAATGGGGCTTTGTCTTAGTTCTTATATATTTAATTATCTTGGCATTATGCTCATTCCATTCTTCTTGCAGCTGCGCAAGCTCAACCTTTTGTTCCAAAAGTCGCAGTTCTGTCTGTTTAGCACGCCTTTCCTCAAACAGTTCTCTCCTCTCATTTTCAACCTGTTTTCGCTCTTCTTCTGCCTGAACTTCAAGTTTCTGTTCAATTTCTTGGCGCCTCTTTTGCCTTTCAGTAGCAACAGTGGACTCTTGTTTAAATTTCTGAAGCGTGCCCATCAACAAGCCAAATATTCGCCGATTCCTTTGCTTTCCCTTTTCATCCATATTTTGATCCTGGATAAGGTCTCTACGTGTACGCTCCTTGGAGGTAGCTACAACTGAAGACTGCAAAGCTGGCTTTTTAACATCATCATCCTCTGGGTCGCTTTCTTGGCGTGATTCTCTTCTTGTCCGACGCTCCCCACCCAGCCTGCTGACTGCCCCTTCAAGATCTCTCTGTTTGGCTGGGGGTCCTCCTCCGCTATCTGAGAATCCACGCCTCAGCAATAAACTACCACGTCCTCTACCTCCACCAGGACCAGAAAGGGCCAGCAATCTGGCTTGGATGGGCCTCACATCATTTGGATCCCGCCCGGTGAGCTTGCGAATATTCTCATCAACGTTCTTTAGACTCTCTTTGGCCTTTTCTAGCTGCTCCTGCAAAGTTCTCACTGCGACCGCCATCTTCTCCCTGCAGCAGGCTTCGCTACTGCTCTATAGGCCCTGCCCCGCTATCGAATCATGCTGTTTTTATGGCCCTTTTCAAAATGACCTTTCTAAGTGTTCAGATTTTTTTTTTTTTTTTTTTTTTTTTTGGTAGAGGTTTTTGCCTTAGGGCCCTTGCACTTGCCAGAGAGAGACAGAGTCAGAGAGAGGAAAAGTGAGAAATCACTCCTGGGGGGATGGCCATGCCACAATCTCTTTTACTACATTCTTCTCCTGGGATCTTGGGCACACACGCATACATGCCCATCATGAGTGTCAAGCCCCCAGGTCCAGGACCTGAACTGTGCTTGGCCATGTAGGAGTCCAGTGATGTAACTGCTATGCCATCTGCTGGCCTCCAGAGTATATTTTAAAGTAGATAATATTTTACTTGACTTTGTTGGTCTAAGTTATGTCCAGTAGAAAAAGTTATCTAAATAATTTTATTTACCTTTTCCACAAAACATTGTTAGCATGGGCAGGAAAAAAAATCTATTTTACACTAAGATTTTTTAAGATCTCAGGAGAATTGCAACAAAAACTTCCCTTTCTTCTTCTGATTTTGAAATCTTGTAGCCTCCATCTAGTCCGACATCTGTGGCACAAAATACTCCTTCAACTGGATGTTTCTACTATCATTTCTGTCAGTTTATTCTAATTTTCTCTTCTATACTTGCACAAAATATATGGTTTCTTTAACATCTTGTTTTTATTTATTTATTTATTTGAGCTTTTCTCCCCATTTTCACCTGCTGGGATTTGAAAGTATGTGCTTGAAATAAACAATGCTATTTGACCCAAAGTAAAAAAAAAATATTCACTATTATAAGGGAGTGATAACTTAGAAAGATATATTTTGTGGGTTTTTTTTTTGTTGTTTTTGATGTTGTTTTTGAGATTTTTGTCTTAAGGCATGTGCACTTGCCAGGGAGAGAGAGGCAGAAAGAGGAAAATTGAGAAATCACCCCCTAGGAGAGATGGCCATACCACAATCCCTTCTCCTCCATTCTTCTCCTGGGATCTTGGGCATGCATGAAAACGTGACTGGTGTGAGTTTCAAATCACCAGGTCTGGGACTTGAACCATGGTTAGCCATGTGGGACTATAGCAACATAACCGTTAAACTATCAGCTGGCCCCAAAGATGTATTTTGTAACAATAATAAAAATTTTTTTGACATTTTTCCTTCTTGGTGAATCTCAACAGTAACTATTAAAAAGGCATTTAATACTTCATTTTAAAGTATAAATATTTGACTCATTCAGTTGAGAATAATTTATGTAAGATATAGTATTTTATTTCTGAACATAAATCATTACACATTTAATAATTTATAAACTATGGTACAATATATGAATATAGATGACTTTGTATGTAGTGCTAAGCTTAATTTACTATACCTACCACTCCAACTTCTGTATGTGTTTGGAAGTAGAGAAAAACCATTGCCTTAGAAAATTTTTTGGCTTCCTTAAGTACACAACCCCAAATTAACAGGGAATATATATTTTTAAGAATTTTAAAGATTGAAGAACCAGTAGATGGTGTAATGTTTATGTCGCTGAACTCCCACATAGTGGACTAAAGTTTAGTGCCCAAACCTGGAGTCTTACACTCAAGCCTGGTATGTGTGTATGCGTGCCCAAGACATGGCCACCCCCTGGGGGGTGATTTCTCACTTTCTGTCTCTCTTTGTCTCTGGAAGCACACATACCCTATAGCAAAAATCTCTCTTAAAAAAAAATGAAGATTGAAACTATATGACAAATAGGGCAATTTCAGGAAATACGGTAATGTCCTAAAATATTCTCATGTTAATACTGAGAGTTGTGCTAAAGTAGATTATGAATTCTAAACACTTTGAATCATGAATCCAATCTTTTGAAGTTAACTAACAAGATTTATTCCAATCTAGGACATATGTCCATTTTAAATGAATAAATGAGTGAAGAATATAAAAGTTAATGATAATTACTTTTATGGACATCTATATATATTGTTGATAATCTTAATCTAAAATTCCCTGTCAAAAGTTGAAATAATAATAAGAGGAAATCTAGATTAATACACAAAAATTTATTAGCAGTAATTATTTTGGAGATGATAGGAAAACATTTTGTTTGTAATTTCATTTCTCACCTAACAATATAGGAAACATTTAAATGATTTACAGTTTATAGTCAGCACCTGCCTGTTTAGCAAACGAGAGAGTCAAAAACTTGAAGAAAAAAATAGAACTAATGACTAAGAGACTTTTAGAAATACCACCACACTGAGAAACTGGCACTCTCACATATTAATAATGACTAGAAGATAGGGTTAAAATTTTTTCTAAAACTATCAGTTTAGTCACATTATGTATCTAGAGGTTGAGGAATTATCAAAACTTAAGCATAAATGATATAAGCAAATTTGATCAACTGATTGCAGTTCATTCCTTCATGGCTTCGGGTTACAATGAGTAGCAGGAAAACTAAGGCATAAGCTGTAGAAGAAGACTGATGGACACTCAGATCTTAGCTCTACCACTCTCATAGCCATGTAATCTTGTGCAAATTACTTTTCTTCTTTGAGCCTCCTTTTTATCATTTGTTGAATGAGGGTGAAAATAATATCTATCTTATATGGCTGTTAGGAAAAAATGATGTGCTGTCATACTTGGGACTGAATAGAGGCTACCTAAATGGTAAATATTGTGACAGTCATCTGAAATGCTTTAGGCCTTGTGGATCATTGATTCAAGAAGCTAAGTACTTAGAGAACTTCCATCTGCCCATAGAACTGAGGACTTCATACTGCATCTTGAGAATGCAAATCAGATACTTAGGAATGAGCAAATAAGTGTATGGCATGATGCAGATTTTTCTTTTCTGTTAAGAGATATTTAAAATTTTGTTTTGAGAATTCTAACAGACTTTGAGAGGCTACCCTACCAGCTTCTACTGTTCTGTGCCCCTTGCTAACAAGCACTGATTTTCAATAGAAATGGGCTCATTTACTTGATATTGCCTTTGAAGAAGAGAGAGGTCCTTTGGGGACAAAATGTGCCTATCAGGCAAATGACTTCACAAGTGTAATGAAGTAGAAAACTGAACAGTCAGAAAAAAAAGTGTAGGGTTGATAAAAACAAAACCTATTCTTTGCACCCACTTCTTCCATCCATGTATAAGTAGCTAGTACAATGGCCACTTAGAATAAGATTTACTATAATTTGACGTGACAAAGATGACTGTCCTAGAGATGATCATGTATGAGTCTGTGCATCGCTATTCTATAAGTGTAACATGTATGGATAATCACTTTGTCCATTGCAAGGTGTGCTTACTTTTTATTCTCATTGACGGTTGGTGATATTGTAAAAGACTAACTTTGTTTTCCTCTATATCTTTAATATCTTTATAATATAATCTAGGGGTCAGCTGGTGGCATAGGTTAACTCAATGCTCAGCAATGCTGGACCCATATGGGAAGGTCCTGGGTTTGCATTCTGAGGCCTCCGTGTGTACACTGGATGTCAGTGCATGTGCTTATGATCTAGACCAGTTGAGGCTGGACATGGATCATGGCATAATGACTCTGTTGGGGATACTTCTCTCTCTCTATTTCTCTTCTCTTGGAAGAAATAAATAAGTTTTTAAAAAATACTATACTGGGTGCTACCTTATAGTATATTCATTCTACTCAGAGTTTCACACCTAAAGTCAGACATGTATTCATGGATATATATATATATGCCAGCTGATCTTGCTATTGAAAGTAGTTAGATTATTTAAGAAGTTTTATGAATCAATAAAATGTGGAGGGAAAAGGAATGGAAAACAGTGGTAGATACCTGAGCTCGTGTGGGTGGAGGGTGGCAAATGGCAGAAGGTGAGAAATAGGGGGAAAAATATATATACATATGAAATGAGAAATGGAAAATTATTGAGGATAACATGTATGACTAAGCCATTATGCAATATTAATCCTAAGACTCACATGCTATTATTTACTGGTTTTAATTTGCCATTTGCCAGTGGAAGGCTCTTACATAGGAGTTAAGAGAAATCTACATATATCAAAACAAACAAAAAAAGCTATTCCTTGCTAGGATACCACCTTGTTAGAGCTAAGAGCATATATAAACTAAGAATTTATTGTTAAGTCTTTGGAAGGGGCATGCTTATCTGTAGCCACCTTAGCTATGTCATAGGGTAGAGTAAACTCATCTTGATCATATAATCTGAGAACCAAAATTTTGGTAGTGTCATAAAATACTTCAGAGTATGAACATCCAATTTGCCTTTGAAGTAATGATAGGCAGATATAGTAAGTAGGCACAGCTTTGGATATAAGATAGGAAGAAGCTTGAAAAACTTATCATCAAAATCAGATATTGAGATGGACTGTATTTATGTCATTTCTTTTATAGTTACATCGGAGAAATTTTAAGGTTTGTCATCAAAGAATACGAAATTTAAAAGAAAAATTTCCGTGTACAAAGGTTAGCTGATAAATGGATCATGTTATGTTTGGGAAAGTTTACTCAGATAAGCACATAATCCTTATTCTTCCGCCCTGTAATACATAGTGTTGCATCAACATTATCTACACGTTGTCTAGTAACTTGAACACTCTCTCTCTTTTTTTTTTTTTTTTTTTTTTTTTTTTTTGGCTAGAGAGCACATTCACGAAAGAAGAGAAAAGCATCCTCAACAGGGTATCATTGCATGGCAGTCCCCTTTCCCTACCCCTCTCACTCCTGAGGATCCTGTGTGCCCACTGCATATGTTTTCAGAGCTGACCTGGGGAAACAAATCTGAGGTGCCTTGTGTCTTCCAGCCTTTTGGGGCACTTGCATCACCACTGTGCCACAGCAGCTGGACCTCTAACACTATGACACTATGAGTTTATGAACCTTAAAGAGTCAGAAGTTTAAATAATGACTTGTATGCTTATTATGATGTAATTTAAAAGTTAGATTTTTGTTACCTAAGGGTCTTTAAATTATTACAAATAATATATCTTAAAACAGCTTTTTGTATAATCCTTATATGTTGATTTTGCAGGTAAGTCTTTTAATTTTCTTTTCTTTCTTTTTTTTTTTTTTTTTTTTTTTGGTTTGGAGAGGTTGTTGCTATAGGGCACGTGTGCTCGCCGGAAAGACAGAGAGAGACAGAGAGACAGAAAGTGATAAATCACCCCCCAGGGGTGATGGCCACGCCATAGTCCCTTCTCCTCCATTCCTCTCGGGATCTTGGGCACGCACGCACATGTGTCCCGTGTGAGTTTAAGCCACTGGGTCCAGGGCTCAAACCATGGTCGACTACATGGGAGTCCAGCAACACAGCCATTATGCCAACTGCTGGTCCCTTAATTTCCTTTTTAAATAGACTATTTGTAGGTAGCATTAGGAAGTATATTTAATTAAAGTTTTTCCTTAAAAAGAAGTCAACACTGGGAACCAGCAGTTAGCGTAATGGCTATGTCGCTGGACTCCCACGTAGTCGACTGCGGTTCGCGTCCCGGACCCGGTGGCTTAAAAACTCACTGCCAGGCGCGTGTGCGTGCGTGCCCAAGATCCCGAGAGGAGAATGGAGGAGAAGGGATTGCGGTGTGACCATCCCCCCTGGGGGGTGATTTCTCGCTTTCTGTCTCTATGTCTCTCTCTGTCTGTCTGGCGAGCACACGCGCCCTATAGTGAAAACCTCTCAAAAAAAAAAAAAAAAAGAAGTCAACATTTATAATCATTAAATAATGAAAAACTTGTGGTTTTTATCTGGTAGTGTATGTGGGCAGTAGTTTTCTCTGAATGTAACCCAATTTGGCAACTTTGCCTAAACTAGCAAGGACATTGCAGTACTAGAGAAAGATCAGAACATCAGAACACAGTCTGAGTTCTACTCCACTGAACAAAGGTGTGGGAGTTTTCAAGAAAAGGAGCAGGGAGCTCTTTGACCACACATGCTTATTAATTGGCTTTACCCAAGCAAAAAGGAAGCTTCCTGATGTCTTCAAGGTGGGAGATAGTTTTACAACCAAGAGCAAGGTACCTAAGTTAGGCTCTTATTCTTTCTCAAAGATGGAAATAGGAGCTCTAACTTCCTTGGTAACTACATTTCAAGACATTTCTGTGTTGTAAAATTATCAAGACAGTTTTTTAAAGATTTACATTTCAAAGGAGAAAAGATTTTGCAATAACAAGTGTTGTTCTAAAGTTAATGCTCCATGAATAAAGAGATCAAGGGCCTAGATACAGGGAGAAAACTATCTAAAGTTCAGTTAAGTTGAGGGGAAGGTTTAGGCCCCATTGGTCAATTGTGTTATGTTGTAATAGTGTTGTAATTTGGCCCTTATTTCCAAGTTCCTTTGACTGTGGATTTTCTGGGTATGCTTCATTTGGATCCCTGGAAAAGAGGAGAAATAACAGGAGTGATGTTCTGTTACCCTTCTTTCCTTTCTGAATATTTATTTCTTGAGAAGCTGCTCTATAGTCTTTAAATTCTGTAAGTTGAATATAAATTCATAATAATCCTAGGAACCAGTAACATAACATCGTATCTTAAATTATTGGGATTACACAGATGAGTATCATCAAAACACAATTCATAGTAGTATTTTTAGTACTTCTATAGAACATAACCAATATGATGAACAGAAAAAGTATGTGGTTATATTACCAAGAAAAGTAAATTTAAAGGTCAGTTATCAAAAACAACTACTTAAATAAAATAGCCATATTCAAGGTCTAGCACCTTCTTACTGTCAAATTGGAATTTAAAGACAGTGTTTTTATGTCATCTCATTATAAAGACAGCAATAACTATAAATTCTTTTTTTCCTTTAGAATCTTTCAAACAGTAAGTTCTAATTTCTGGAAAATTCTATAATGCTACAATGCTGAAAAAGATTCAGAATAAATATGCTCATAAAAATATTGTTAAGAAGAACTAACCAGATAATTCCTAATTCTCTGAATGTTAGATTCTCTAATATCTACATTTTGAATGCTTTAGGATAATTAGGGTAATTAAGTGTGATTTTCCATTTCCTTGAGGGAGGGCAGATGTGACTAGTATTGCCGAGATCATAATTTTATATTCTGCTAATACGATGCTGACCGTACAAAGGGGTATGAAAATGAGATAGTTAATAATCAATGTAAAGATTTGGAAGGGAGTCTTTGAACTATATTTAAAGAATTGTAGCCAGGGATAAAGATCATTTTAATTTTGCATTCCTATGTTTTCTTGTTTTTTGTGTTTCCTTCCACCATTCCTATCATAGCTAAATTCTCTTTTCTCATTCTAACCCTTTCTATCTTTCTCCTCTAGAACTGCTTTTGTCTAGGAAAGTAGGACAAAGAACATACAACGTTGCACAGCCATCAGGGAATAAGTCCTAATCATGCAAGAACTCAGTAAGCCATGTCTGAAGATTTGCCCAATCCTCTGGGTTTAATAGGATAAAGCTAGTAGTGGAATAGAAATGGAGAAATGTGACTCTACTGATAAGGAAACCTTGCTATAAAGTATGAATTAGCTGCAGTTCACCAGATGTACTTCTGGAGTGTTTCCTTGCTATTATAGTGTCTGTTTTATCCTTTGGCTTCTATGGGCATATGATGAGATAATGACCTTCCATCTATTTGCACAGGTGCTTTAAAATTACACACAGACACACTCAGAAGCTTGCAAAGCACACTAAATTATAGAAAAGAATAATTAATCGATAAAGCAAACATTATAAAGTCCTGGGGCTCATCATTCATAACTTACTCATAACACAAATTAAGAAATAATTTTGAAATAGATTGACAGATTGGACCAGAGGCATCAATCTAAGCTATCTAGGACGTGGAACTCTGCAGAGTAACACTATGCAACAGCTGCTGTCTTTGTGAGGCCCACATATAACCTGCCTTTGTAGACCCGAATGAGGACAAAACCGATTAGCAGATTAGAAATTGCCAGAAATCAGAGGTACTCTGCTTAAGAATCATGAAAAATGAATAATATTTTGAGCAATGCCATTCTTTGTTCATCTAAGGATTTATAAAATGAGTGTCTCATGTGTAACAAACCTGCTTCTTCAGGAAAGCATCATTGTTCAGTTAATGAAATACATAGAAGATCACTTTGTATTTCTGGAAATCTTTAAAATCTGTGGCATTGCTGAACTTCTCACCACGAATTAAAGCTTTTAATCAGTTTTTTTTTTTTTTTTAAGGAGAATAAACCTAGTTTATAAAATGAACCATTGGGTGGTTTAATGTAAAAGAAAGCATTTCAAAGAATATTTCATTTAAATGCAAATGTGGACTATGAGTTATTAAAGAGAATGTGGCTATTCATTTTCTTGTTTTTATAGACACTTGATCAAAATCACCTTTTGAACTTGTAAAGTAAGCTTCTAAACTTAAATTTTGCTATTAGGATTTAAGTTTCTTATTTTCACTGTTAAAATACAAATGCCACCTAACACTTTATCTGCAGTATTAGTTTTCCATTCAAGAAAAAGGAACTGAATTAATAGGGGAAAGGGTAGGACTCTAGAACATTTAGGTCATGGCTTTGGAATCAGAGCTTTCAGCAGTTTCATGCTTTGTGGATAATTAAAATCAATACTAAATAATTACACAGCCAGAAGAATCTCCAGATACTTAATCCAGTCCTTTTTTCCAGGAAAAACTAACTCTAGTCTAAACTAACATCCACACAGGCATTCTAGTTATATGAGAGGGATGAGGACCTTCCCAATCATTTTCTGCATTTATCTAAAAATATTTCAATATGGCATGGTAACAAGTGTTCAGAAAGAGATGGTCATTTTTTTTATTTTTTGTTTAGAGAGAGATTTTTGCTATAGGGCATGTGTGCTCGTCATAGGTACAGAGACAGAGACAGAAAGCGAGACATAACACCCAGGGAGAATGACCATGCCACAATCCCTTCTCCTTCAAGTCTCCTCTTGGGATTTTGGGCACACATCACATGTGCCCAACATGAGTTTTTAGTCCCCAGGTCCAGGACTCAAACCATGATTGACTACGTGGGAGTCCAGTGATATAACCATTACACCATCTGCTGCTCCCAAGATGGTCATTTTTATAAGCACAGCATCAGCATCATATAATGACATGCTTCAGTTGCAGGATGAGCAACGGAAGGCCATGGAGGCAAAAATGTCATTCATGTCTCACATTACTTACCAGAGGTTTTAGAATATCTGACAATGTCCCATCTGCTAAGTGATTTTGTCATTTTTAGGCTGTTTTATGTCTTAAGCATCCAGATCAAGTGCTACTTCCTCATGAACCTTAGCAAATTATATTTCCATTGATTATTTTTAATGTTTATTTCTTCCATGATAGAGGAAAAGAAAGAGAGTCACTCCAACAGGACCTCACCTCATGAGCCTGCCCCCAACCTCAGCCAGTGAGGTAGAGGCAGGTGAAAGATAAATGCACAGGTAGACCTCAAAAGGCAAAGCCGGACCTTCCCATGCAGCCTCAGCATTACAGAGGGTTGTGTTCTACTGTGTCCCCACAGCTGGCCATCATTTCTCATTGGTTATTTTATTTTTGGTTTCCTTGTTTAGTCAGGCCTTAATATATACATAACTCTATCATGTAAGAACCACATGAGGTAAGTTCAAAAAGTTTGTGGAAATAAATGGAATTAAAGTACAAGTTTATTTTGGTGCCCAAAAGTTTGAAATCTATGCATAGTTTTTTTTTTTCATAATATGCATTTCCCGTGAACTTTTAGATCTCTTGTATAAAGTAGCATTAGCCATTTGTCCACCTTTAGCAGAAGTCCTTGAATGCGAATCCCCAGAGCCCAACACTCTACTCCTGACTTAGTCATTTGACTCGGCAAATGCTGGTTGATAATATTTTGTTCTAAATCTTGTTGAAACTAATTCCCTTTATTGTTCTGTCCTCACGGGAGACCAGGATAATAATCATGAGAAGTATTAAGTCTTCTGGTTGACTTCAATTCTCTATTCCAACATTATGTATCTCTTTGTTCCATTTTAAGGCACCTGTTTTATTTTATGAGGTCACACATCATAAGAACAAAGTAAAGCAAATATATCCAAATTCCCTTAATGTTCCATTTTCCTTAAATAAAATTTAATATGACAAAATGACACTGAAACAAACAAGCTGAATGGTCTTTTAGAGTTCAATTTTACTTCTTAGACATACTTTTCCTAAAGACAAGGGCAATGGTTTTTAAAGCTTTTTGTAAATGATTAGTGGATTAGTCCAATGATACTTTCCTTTTCAAAAAGGTTAACTGTGAAAAGGTATGCACATCTGTATTACTAAATTGAACTGCTAACATTGAGTATTTAATTGTGTGCTCTGTGAGAATAATTAGTAGGATACTTTCCATTTAGAAAATTTCTTAATAGAATCTACACACATACATGCACACACACACACACACACACACATACATGGTACAATACTTTATGACAAAAAGGTTGATCAGTTGCATTGTTAGAGATTTGCTTAGTTTTGTATGTGTTCTTTGAAATCATCAGAGAAACTGACGGGGGCTATCTATATTGTTTTTTTCTCTCACATCACTCTGTGTATAGTAGCCTAATAGTAATATACTCAGTAAATACTCACTGAATAAGAAGGAGATAAGTTTTTATTAAATTCTTTTTGTGCAGAGCACAGTAATTTGTGCGCTTTTAACCTATTTGGGGGCCTCTTTCTTACCACTTCTTTCATCACATCTGTGATTGGATTTCGCACTGAACCCCATCTTACATGTCACATCTTTAGCCTATGGCAAGTACTAAGAGCCACAGAGAAAGCATGCCGTGCCAGATTTGGAAAAAGAGACTTTTACGTTTTAGTAGCAAGCTGTACAATGTTACCATGCCACATCGTGTTTAAAGGCAGCAAAACATCCCAACCACAATTCATTATGGTGGTTCTTAGGACTTCCTGGCTATCTCCTTAATTTAGCCATGTAAAACTGACCTAGTTACTCTGCATTAACAAGGCCTCATCACATGGTCATTCTTGCTTGACCTTCATGCTAAATCTGAAGTTATATCTTCTTTTTGTTCAATTGGATGTCTGTAGTCGCTAATTTAGCATAATTATATATTTTTTTCTGTAAGTAATAACTTGCAAACGTTGCAACTTGTATCTTTCAAAAGCCTATCTTTTGGGGGGATTTATACGTTGATAAATAACATTTTAAAGGCTAGTTTATTTTTATAGACTTCAGAATTTTTTAATATGCTCTATTCTTTTTATACATTCAATTACTGTATATCATTACAGCATGCAAATGAATTTTCCCAGCATGAATACAGTGCATATTAGTCCAGTTAAAGATATTATCATACATGTTATCATCAAGAGATAATTTTCCGTTTTTATGTCCCTTAAATGTTTTCTTTCTTTCTTTTTCCCTTGCTTCCTTCCTCTCACTATGCTCCATTTTCCACTCTCCTCTCACATTCTCTCTAGTATCTATAATTGTTTTCCATGTTTTTATATCATCCAAACTTTCAGTTTCTGCCACAGAGTACAGGTTTCAGATTTTTTTAAATAGTTATTTTATTTTATTCATATAATCATTATTATTATTTTAATTGTGTAGAGAGAGAAAGGAAAATTGAGAAAACAAACTGCCAGGTCTAGGACATGAAGCATGGTCAACCATGTGGGAATCCAGTACCTTAACCACCATGCCACCTATCAGCCCCTAGACTTCAGAATTTTAAGAACATCTGTAAAAAGAGATAGAAACCAACAGATGCTTAATTTTCAGTGTAACCAAAATATACCCTATGCTCAGAGGATGATTTTTCTTTTTCAAACATGTAAGTAACAATAATCTTGACAAACGTTATCCATCCCTCACCATGTATAATATGGAAATTATTCTGCTAGTTATTAAAGAAGTAAACTTCATTTGTCTTTGTCCTGATGATGAAAAACTAAGTAAGATGGAAATATTTTTGATAATTAAGTTGTTACAATGAGCATAATTTCTAAGAAATAGAAATAAGCTACTAACAGCCTAAGGGCTTTAACTTTGTATACTATTTAATATTTGTAAGTATAGTTCACTTTAGGCTTGTTTATCTTGACAGTTTATAATACAAATGTAATAGAAAAATTCCTAGAAAAAAATACAACTGTTGAAAATTCCCCTGAAGAATTATTTTAAAGGATAGAATACTTTATTTACTGTAATAAATTACATAAATGAATATTGAAATAAAAATATGAGAAGAGTAAAATTAATCTTTACTAAATGCAAAACAGATACAAAGTTAAGTTACAATATTTAAAACATAAATGTACCTTATTTTTTTTTGTTTTGTTTTGTTTTTTGGGAGAGGTTTTTGCTATAGGGCGCGTGCGCTCGCCAGACAGACAGAGAGAGACAGAGAGATAGAAAGCAGGAAATCACCCACCCCCCAGGGGGGATGGCCACGCCGCAATCCCTTCTCCTCCATTCTCCTCTCGGGATCTTGGGCACGCACGCACACGCGCCCGGCGTGAGTTTAAGCCGCCGGGTCCGGGACGCGAACCACGGTCGACTACGTGGGAGTCCAGCGACATAGCCATTACACTAACTGCTGGTCCCAATGTACCTTATTTAAATGTAATTTTGGAGAAACTAAATTTCTGGCTAAATTTTCATTTTCATAAGCAAACAGAAACACGCACATACATATATGTTAACTTTGTGGCCTTCTGTTATAATAACTGAGATTTATGTCTAATATACAAATGTATTTGAAATATGTATAGAATTATTCTGAAGCAAAAAAGTTTTTCCCTTACATTTGAGACATGGTTTGGTATTTGAAATTCGTAATTTCATCGAAGATGTTGCAGACATAAATTGTTCTGAAATGCAGAATAAAATTCTTAAGGCCTAGCCACAGTGGTGTAGTGGTGGTGCACCACTTACATGCTGGAGCAATATGCATGAGCGGGGTTTGGTTTTCAAGTTGTCTTCTACATACTGGGCATGCACATGGTGTGCTTATAGTCCTGGCTTGACTAGGAAGGCTAGGGGGAGAATCAGGGCATAATATCCTCTTGAGAATGCCTGTCTTTCTCTCCCTTTCTTTCTGTCTCATAAAAGATAATTAAACTTTAAAAAACTAAACTAAAATATTAATGGGGTCAGCAGATGGCATAGTAGTTACATCGCTTCACTCCCACATAGTTGACCAGGGTTTGAGTATTCTAACAAGAGGCTTGAAAATCACCCTGGGTGCATGTGTGTACATGCCCAAGATCCCAGGAGAAGACTGGGGGAGAAGGGGTTGCAGCATGGCCATCCCCCCCGGGTGGTGATTTCTCACTTTCCCTCTCAGTGTCTCTGCCTCTCTCTCCCCAGCGAGCATAATTGCCCAAAGGCAAACACGCACACGCGCACACACACACACACACACCGCAAAACAAAAAACTAAAAATAATAAAATGTTAAGAGTACTTTTTGTTATTAAAGGCTAAAGTCTGAAAATGCACATGAGAATAACTCTGAGTACCTCACCATCACATTAGTTATCCTTCTTCTTAATAAACAAGTTTAAAAATATTTGTATTGGCCAGTCCCACAGCCTAGTGGTTAAGGGACCCTGATCCCGTGTGGTTTGAGTTTCGGCCTCTGTGGCTTGAAAACCTCTTGGGAACATGAATGTACGTGTCCCAAATCCAGAGAAATAGAGAAGGGATTGTGGTGTGACCACATCCATTGAAGGGGGTGCTTTCTCTGTCTTTCCTCTCTCTCTCACTTTATTTCTTGTTTCTCTAAGGCTAACACACACACCATCTGGAAAAATCTTAAAAAATATGTGTAGCCACAGATATGTGTGAGACAGAACTGAAATTGCAAATAATATAGCAGTTCAGATATTTGGTTTGTTTCAAGATTAATTTTTACAAAATGTATTACACTATGACTTTATTTTCTCTCATGTGGACATTTATGGATGACTAACTAGAAATTTATAGCCTCAAATATACTTTCATATATTTTTATCCTTGTAGGATTCAATATCTATGCATAAGTGTGTATGTAAAAAATATATATCATATGCATATATTATATACAAGCATATGTATATATACATATATAATATGTGTATATATTCTTTTCTTTGTAGAATTGTTTCATTTCAGATTTATCAGTGTTGTGGTTAAGCAAATGTCACCAAACCAAACCTCTCTCCTCTGTTCAGGAAACAAGATTAGCAGGGTTTTTGTGACAAACTCATGGAATCATCAGTCTTTGGCACTAATATAGTCAAATTAGCATTGTGCTTCACTAATAATGTGGGTTTTGACAGTGTAATTCAAAGACACTGATATTAATGGGAAACCACATCTGTTTGTAGAGAGAAAGGACGGATCATCGTGCTCAGTCTGCCCCATTACAGTCCTCTGTCCATTCTCCCACAGACATTTTCCCACATTCTTCCCATATCCTATCTACAACTTGAAGGTACCCCTTCTTGGTTTGACTATTTTTTTTTTCTAATATCCCTTAGTCTTATAGAAGAAGATCTGAGAAGGAATAAAATATGTGGTTTCCTCTTTAATACCATCGCCCTACCTGATATTATTTAAAGAAGAAGTCAGGTTTCTTTTTTAAAATTATTTTAGGCAGTAATATCCATGAGATAATTTTAGGTTGTAAGTGATGGATAATATTATAGCTGATGAAATACATACAATAATTATATACTTGAAAATTCTAACATAAAACCTTTAGTTTGTATTAAAAATATTTAAAATGTGAAGTGAAAATGTTCAGGATATCATTTCTGACAACAAGGGAATAGAATTATTCCTTCCACAACAATTTCCTTGTCCTCCAGTGAATGCAAAGTATTTCCTTACTAGAGTTCGCAACAGGAAACAAGGAAGACAAATTCCTTGACCTTGGGAAGTTAACATTCAGGTAATACTTAATGGATAAAAGCATACATTTATAAAACCTGAACTCAAACTTAAAACCACTGTACTCAATAATTCCACAGTTCCCATAACAGTACATTAAATAAATAATATAACAAATAAAATTTTTAAAAAAATTTTCAAAGGGCATGTGCCCTTGCCAAAAACAGAGACAGCAAGTGTATCCCCAAATGGGGTGTGGTCACGCCACAATCCTTTTTCCTCCATTTCTCTATCCTGCTGGGATTTGGGAAATGCATGCCCACATACCTGATACGTTTTTCAAGCTGCAAGGCCAAAATTTGAACCATGGTAGGCCATGTAGTCTCCAGCTTCCTTAACCACTAGGCAAGAGGGGCAACCCAATGAATACTTTTTGAATGACACATTAGCACACCAAGTTTGATGGCAAATGAATATAAATTTTTAGTTAAAATATTCTGGTTTTGGGGTGAACAACAAAAGCACCAGATTGTGTAATATAGAAATGTTTATTTACTATCATTCTGCTGCTTAGTATATTATAAAGAATATTTTATTTATCTACATATTTTCAGGAAGAAAAAGCCTAAAACCAACTTCTTTTCCAAAATATCTAATGTTATATATTTGTTAACTATGAATGATTTATTATTGTTGTAATGGACTCTCATTTTCGATTTTTTAGATGTTTCTTTTTGCCTGAACGATTACGCTACTTTCTCCCATTGGCTTGGTTCTTTCTAGTTCCCATTTTTTGACAAATAACAGGGATATTATGGATTTAGGAGTCAACTTTTGAGAAGTGGCGTTCAATGATAATATCCTTCATGTACTTCCCAGCTCCTCAGTCTATAGGCATAACTTCGCAAAGTGAAAATATCCCAAAAATTGGAGAGAAAAAATTATTTTTACCTTGGAAATGTTTCACTAACGAAGCCCTTTTCCTGAAAGAAGTATCACTCACATTTAGAAGAGATTTTACATCATGATATGAAATTGAAACCACAGGGGCTAGTGAATTGGGGCTCTTCTGAGCACCAAGCCAAACCATTTGAAGTTGAGTCATGGATTCTTCACACACACTGTCAAATCAAATCAGCTGAGATAGACAGTGCCCGACAAAAGTTTGACTAACACTAGAAAGGAAACCAATTTGCCTAAGAGAAAATGACTAGATTTCACTTAAGAGAAAATATAAGATTAAAATTTTATTTATTTCTTATTTTTTAGTGGTTTTTGACTTAGGGCATGTGAGCTCTTCTGAGAGAGGGAGAGAGAAAGAGAGATAGACACAATGAGAGGGAAAGTGAGAAATCATCTCCTGGGGTGATGGCCATGCCACAATCCCTTTTCCTCTCTTCTCCCGGGATCTTGGGCACACATGCACATGCACCTGGCATGATTTTCAAGCCACCGGGTCTGGGACTCGAACTGCAGTTGGCCATGTGGCAGTCCAGCAATATAGCCACTATACCATCTGTGGCCCTGAAGATTAATAATAGTCTCAGGGTCTCGATGACCACAGAAAAGCTAGAAATAGCTAATATAGTTTTGGAGGATAACAAGAATCTTATTCTTTTGCTTTAGTTTCTACATTTTCTTTAAAGTATTAGTTTCTTCATAGAACTGCTTAGATTATCTTCATTGGTTTAGAAAAAGTTGAGTTCATTGCACGAGAGATTGTTTTAAAAAGATAGGCTGTAGGGTCTAGCAGGTGACATAGTGGTTAAGGCACCAAATGGTTGATTATGGTTTGAGTCTGGGACCTAGCACTCAATGCATATGTGTGCATGCCCAAAATCCCACTTTCCCTCACTGGGCATAATTTCTGGGGGTAATTTCTCACTTTCTCTCTCTCTGTCTCTCTCTCCCAGCATATGCTCTATGTCAAGTACCTAAAAATAAAATAAAAAAATAGAAAAAACAGAAGTTTCTACATGAATGACAGGAAAATAACCTAGTGTAAGTCTTTTATGTAAGACAATCCCCTAAAAAATATTTAAGTTAAACATTAAAATTAATCTAATAAAATATTTCCATAATCCAGTAGTATTCTTAAATACCAGCTATAAACTTTCCAGTTCATTTTTATAGCACTTACCATAAAAATTCTGCTTGTAAAAATAAACTTAACAGTAGTTATATAAAAAGATACAAATACAATACATGAAAGGTTCTGCAGATTATTTTAACCATTTAATTAGGAAAAGAGAGTGCTATATCTCATATAAATTTTTAAAGTCACTACTGTTATAATTCACTGTAGTAAAGGCTTTCAAAGGGAACGAATTAGTCATGGAATAACATTTTCTACAATTAATGACATATTTAATTTTCTTATTTAGTCATATTGCTATCTTTACTCCTAATCAAAATATAATTTAGAGAATGTATTATTTCATTTACAAATTAACAGCTGGCTTGTAAGAAGCACTTAAGTTAGGTTAATTACTGCCTTTTTAAATTTTATAATAAACTGTGACAGAAAATTAATGATGCTCACAGTATTTAGCATAGTTCATAACCCACATTTTAATGAAAATATACTATTATTAATGATACACATTCTACAGATATAATATACACCAATTGCTGGTCATTTTATGACTGTTCTATATAATTTTATGAAACAAAGACAGATTCATTCTGTTTATTAATTTAGACTTCACAGAGTAAGATTTGCATTCATTATATTCATGTGTACATTGGATTATATAAAGTTAATCAGCCCAAGTCATGACAACTGGTGTCTGACTGACAGTTTCTAAAGATTCTAATCTGGTCAAGAATTCATTTTGCTTTCATCTTATCACAGACATATGAGCATCTCAAATTAAACTGAACATGTTAGTATTTTAAGTCATATCCATTCCCCTAATGTACACTGTGCCAGAAGTGAGATAGTGTCTGTGGAAAGATGCTTCCATAACATGCCCTGATATTAAATGCATGACATCTCCAGTGCTGGTGTCTTGAATGTAAATTCCTAACATTTCTTTATCTATAAGCATACCTTATGACTCCTTTTTTCTCTAGCAAAAAGCAGGGTCCCTTACATTATATCAACTGTAAAATTTCAGTTTCTCAATAGGGTCACCTCTTTCTTTTAGTCCCACTGAATTTAGTAGTTGTCTTTATACTAGTAGCTAGTGACTGATTGGCTGTACGACTCCTCCAAACCAAAGACTGCAAAAACATATATAAATAAATGTTATATAAACACATGGGAAAGATATGGTATATCGCTGGGCTAATATAGAAGACTTATTTTTAGAACCACAGACATAAATATATAAAAAGAGTGCCTCCACAATTTTACGGTAAAATATAATTTTGGAAACATAGAATTGCTATGGAATACTTCATGAAAGTTGGCAAATATATTCATTCTCAAGATGTCTATCTTAATCACGAGTGTGAACTAAAGTTTCACTAGTTTTGGCTAACATCAGCCAATTTCTGCATAGGGCTATGATAGTGAGTAAAATGTGTCCACTGATCTCAAGCTAGTTCCAAGTGAGTTTAGATGATTGGTGTTCTCATAAAAATCATATAGTTCAGTTTTAAAGTCATGAAGTAATATCCAGTTTGAGAGACTTCACACCACCATTTTATTTATAGTTCATTTTAATGGCTATATTATAGCGACTGACAGCAGCACGTGTTTCTGTATCACTGGTGGAAAATACTCAAGATTGTTTTAGCTGAAAGAAGTTCCTCTATAAGAAAAGAATTCCAAGGAAATTCATTACTGAGTGAGAAAGTACAACAGTCTTTTAGATATCTCCTTTGACTTTTGTCACACATTGAAAAAGAACCATCTTTGAGAAACAGGTGCCAAAGAGATATTTCTCTCACTAGCTTGATAGGAGAAATGGAAAAATGTGGAACTGGACAACCTACATAACACTGAATTCTGTGGACTATAAAAACCTTTGAAATGTCAATTTGCATCAATAGGAAGAGTAACTGCAAATGAATATTGTAATCAATTTTTGTACATAGCAGCAGATTACTTGTTTTTCAATAGGCATTATTTTAGCGTTTTTGTGTTAAACCAAAATTTTCATAAACATAAAGAAAAAAAGCCTTGGTTTCTATCCCTTAAAAATATCTACAACCATTAGTTCGGTAAGAATTCTTTCAGACCTTTGATAATACATAAATACGATTTTTTATATATTAATGATTTTTCTGTAAGACTGCTACAGATTACTTTTTTCATATAAGGCATAAGCACACCATATAAATATTTATGAATGTACTTCATAATTTCTTTTCACTACAATGTGTCATTAAATAGATATATCATAATTCACTTAAACAATCCCTTTCTGAAATATATTTCTTAATACGGTAATTTAGACGTTCATGGAACACAAGTAAATAGACAGTCAGTCAATACACATACTTCTAATGGAGTTTACATTTGACATAGTTTTTGATAAGTCTCAATAGTGGAAAAGAACCAGTTTCAGTGTAGTATATAAGAAGGGTCAGGCATTCCTTTTTTTCTATTTCATGTCATCACAACAGCATTTGTATGTTCCCACTTAATATATACCGAATGTCTGCACTCTATGACTGAAACTGATTGACTAAAAGATATACAAACACAAGAGATGGGTGTGAATGCCAGATGTGGTGTGTGTGGAGGAGTGGGGCCTAGGGAAGGACCCTGTGGAGGAGGGATACAGAGGCAAAGCATTGACGGGATGGGGAGGTGTGGTGTTATCTGTTGAAGATATTTTGATCAACTGGACTGGGAAGAAATGGTCACATATTGAAATGTTCACTTTGTAAGCTAAACAATGTGATTGAATGTATATAAATAAATAATTAATTAAAAAAAAACAGCATTTATAGAAATCACAAGCATCATTTTACGCAGAAGACAGTGTGTTTCAGAGAGGTTAAGTTCATTGAAAGACACGTAACTATTATAATAAAATATATATCAAAGCCAATATTCAGAATTGGTTGTGTTTCAGTAATCCCTTTTCTTTCCAGGTCAACAAAGTGGGAGAGGAGCTTCAAAGATATATGTATTTATTTGATTCGATGGTGCCTTTTAAATTGGATGGTTTGAATATCAAATTGTTTTTCTTAATAATCAACACCTGATTTTATTTTTCAACGAGCCTGAAAATTGTGCTGTTTTTCAGCAACTGTCTTTAATAGGAAATCTGACTGCTTGGACCAAAATGGGGTAGATATTGCACTGTCACTAAAATTATTAAACTGCAGATAGTTTCAGGAAAAAATAATGAGTTTCTCTATCTTTGAATTTTAAGTGCAGAGTTATGTTATTCTTGAACATTAAAGGATGAAGTTTTTACATCTAATGCATTTTCATATTATATTGGAGCTCTTTAGTTTGGGTGGTAAATTAGGTAATCTTCTGTGCAAATGGAGTCATGTGTTTTCTCCAGAATAATAGTGAAGTCCAGACACAGTATATGGATTAACTCTCTTGCTTAGTTCAGTGATCCATTGTTTTCATAATACACACTCATATCTAACATTTTAAAGAACAAAAATATTTTTCTTAGGGTTGTAGTTTTCGTTCACTCCTAATTATCTCTACGTCAGTATGTTATAGAACCAGAAGCTTTGTTCCAATATTTATTAAACAATATTCATGTAGCTATTATTATTTACCAGATCTATTCTGAGCTCTAGGGGTATAAAAACAAATTCAATGAAGAGTCACTATCCTCGTGTAGTAGCAGGTAGGAAAGACATTTCATGCAAAATAGGACATAGTCTAATGACAGTCCAGAGGTAATTTGGGGTTCTAATATAGAAGACACATAAGTACTGGTATTATATAGATTTTCAAAACAATAATATACTTCTTCAATAATAGAAAAAAAATTAATTTAGTACTTCAAGGTGGGAGAACCACCAGCTTAAAATGTATCATTGAATATGTAATGTCAGGTTGGAACTCTACAAAGTATATAATATGTGTTATGAGTCACTGCATCGAACAAGTTAGGTGGACCCACCTTTCGGCATCGCATTAAAAGCCAGATGAATGACCAGATTGTTTGTTCACCTGAGTGGATGTTTTGCCATTGTCTAGTCGCAACCTCCAGGCAGCTCCTAGTGCTTTGGCTAGGAGAGTGCTTACTGGAGCTTATGTGTCATTCAGGATGTCTCCTGCATGTGTACTCTGTCTGTTCTAATGACCACACTCAGCAAGCACCAGCTTTCGAAGGAGACTCCACTAATTAGCTTAGTCGATACAGCATCTGGTAACTGGTTGGTGGGATAAACAGAAAAGACTCCTGAAGTGAAGGATGAAAAAATGAATTCTCCAGGCCATGAAGACCAGAATGAAATTACGAATATACAACCGAAAGCTGTGAGAAGCTTGATCATTTACATTAGCCGCGCCTTTAACATTGCCTGCCACGAAGTCCTGAGCCAAAATGCAGATAATTGCAATTGCACAATACTCAGCACTTCAGTTTGGCATCAGTTTCATAATATAATAAAACTTACCATTTGTAAGCCTGTCTGCTTTTTCAAAAAAAGACCAGGAACAATTTGATCCGTCCTGCTACAGCAGACACTGATGCAGGTGGTTTAAAAACAAAGCATTTAATCAGGCAGGGTTTTACTTAAACTACTTGATGATTCATCATCCAGCCTCTGCTCATTGTCAATTGTGCTTCTCTGAGCTATTATTTATAGAATATTTAAAGAGCCTGGACTGCATGTGCCTCCGTCTTGGGTTCTATTGTACTATAAATTATAGCCCCAATTTGTTTTGAATTCGGCATGGACTGTCAGGATGACATGACTCATCCTCTGTTCAGATGAATACTGTATAGTAGCTATACAGAAAAGTATTGCCGTCATTATTAATTTATTGGTAATTCTGGAATATCCCTAGACCACAATTTTGTCAGGTTTCAGTTCTATAAAATCACTCTATTCCTCCCTTTCCTATGTTCTTCTTTTTCACAGGGCAAAAGTAAATCACTAGCTTAATAAACATTGTGTAGATCCTATCTCTGGTTTTCTAAAATGTCCATTGCTTTATAAGGTTATTAAAGATGACACAGCCCTTTATCCCCCCCAAAAGTCTAATTATTGTGGTATTTCCTAAGTATAGCCCACGTAGATTACTTGAATCATATTCTATATCCTGAGGAGCTATCTGTTATTTATTTTTGCTTTTCTTATGCTCATTATTAAAAACGAAGCAAATCAGGATTGTGTTAAAGAAAGGAGAAAGGACCTTTAAAAAAAATCTTAAGTACAGAATTTTGTATTCCTCATTTGTAGCACTTAGTAATTAGCAATAAATATTCCATTTAATTTACCCCTACAAGATCTTTGGAAGCAGAAAAGTCTATTTTCTTCAGCACCATATCCTCAGCCTATCACCACAGAGTAGGGACACAATAAAGATTGGTAGTGGGGATTAATGCATGAGTGAATGAGTCAGAAAGACAACTTGTGTGACTGGGCCATTGTGAGGCTGGAGAAAGTTTTTAAGCATACAGTAGGGTGAAAGAATATGACTGAACAATACAGAGAACGGATGAAAGGGATATGTACATAACCAGTCTAAGAGATCACCTCAGAAGGAACATCCGGTCATAATAACATACTGGCATGTCTGATGCGCTGCTCTCACACCCCGTGCATTAATTACTTAAAGCTCCTAGCAGATGGTTCATACTTACATTTCTAGCACAGGATGTGGATAGACTGGCCCATACTGTATGCACAGAAGCAGTTCATCAGGTCTTGCCCAGTACACAGAGAGTTGAAGTATTGGGTCATCGGGAAAGTCATAACGCATTTTTGGGTAGAAAGATACATCATGACTTTCCCAATGACCTAATATTACCTTCAAACATTATACAAATTGGAATAATTCACCAGAACCAATGTATGAAAGAATTTAGATATTCAGCAAATACACATTTTAATGAAGTTTTAAATTTCAAACCACCATATGAGATTAAGACACGAATATTAAGTCAGCTCCATGGCATGGTAGTTAAGGCATCTGGACCCTACATGACTGACTATAGGGTTTGAGGGTCAGACCCGGAGGCTTGAGAATTACATGAGATGTGTGTGTGCCCAAGATCTCATACAGGAAGGAGAAGTGGATGAGAAGGGATTGCAGACCATTCTTTGTGGAGAGGTGTTTTCTTACTTTCCCTCTCTCTCTTTTTTACAAGTGCATGTGCCCTCTGGCCAAAATGAAAAACACAGATATTACTTAGCAAAGGAAAAAGGGTTTTTGAATTTTGTCATTAAAAAAATCAGGAAAAGAGGACCAGTAGGTGGCATGGAGGTTAAAGCAGCTAGGTCCCAAATGGCCAATAGCACAGTTTGAGTCCCAGACCAGCAGCTAGAGAAACATGCCAGGTGCATGGTTGTGTGCATGTGTACCCAAAATAATAAGAATGGAGGAGAAGGGATTGTGGCATGGCTATCCCTCACTGGGGAGGGGTTGGTTTCTCACTTTTCCATTCTCTCTCGTGAGCAATTTTGCCCTATGACAAAAATCTTTTAAAAAAAGAAAATTCAAGAAGAGAAAGTGGAGACGAAGAAGAGTGAGAAGTAAGGAAAGTATAGGAGGGAGGGGCAAGGGAGAAGGCAGTGGATCTGATTTTTTTATAGCACTGATCTGATTTGCTTTGAGCCCCTAGCCACATCTCTATTTTAATTAAATCTATTCAAATGTTGGAGCCAGCAGGTGACATGTGGTTAAGGCTCTAGATTCCCACAAAGTTGACTATGGATTGAGTCCTGGATCTGGCAGCTTGAAATTCAAGCTGGGCACATGTGCATGCAGGCCCAAAATCCTGAGGTGAATGGAGAAGGGATTGCAGCATGGCCGCTCCACCTTGGGGAGGTGGTTTCTTACTTTCCCTCTCACTGCTTCTTTGTCTCTCTCCACTGAGCATATGTGCCTGATGGCAAAACAAAACAAAACAAAAGCTATTCAAATATGAAAAAAATCAATAGTATTTGACTGTCCACTAATATTTTAATTAATTATACTGTAGATCCAGGAAAATTTTTCAGATTGTCAGGAAAATTATTCAGATTTACATGGCAAACAAAAGCATGTAATAGAATTCTTGAACTACTTAGGGAATCAGAGAGGTATTTCCTCTACTTCTGTGGCCTTGGAGAAATAATGCATTAATCTGCAATTAGATCATGTCATCTTTCAGGATGTTTAGCTAAGATGAAACATGTAATTAGACATTTTAAATTGCGTGTCACCTCTACCCACAGGGTTGACACATGTTGTTTTTTCTTTGGTACAGTGTGGTATAAGGATTCACTCTGTATATCCAGAAGTCACCTTGACCGTGAAAATAAGGCTGCAGCAGATTACTACTTTAGAATTAGCTTAAATATACCTTTTATTGTGTTCTTCTAGTTGAATGAACATGCATTTGATAAGTTTTACTTTTTACTTATTAATTTAACAAACATCTTTTATTTGAAGATCTAATAATTGGTTGTCAAGATCATAAGCAAATATTGAATGACATATTTTAAAATCATCTACTATAGCACCTGTTCCACTTTTCATTATGGTAAACATATACATAAGAGGGAGAACGAGGAGAGAAAACATGTGTAAATATCTTAATATTTTACCCTTTTTAAGTTCTGTCAACTTGTTGTGCATATTATAATTACCCTAGAAGGTTTTATTGTCAACAACAGCTTGTTTGCTATTATGAATAACTTAAAATACATAGTTTTCATTTGGGATTTTGTTAAAATATTAGCACAAGGGATAGAAATAAAATATATAACTCATCTATATGTCTAAAAATAATGACTGCTAAATATTAAAGACCCATTTGCTAAAATGGATTTCAACTAATGTAATATTACCTGCATTCGGTTTCTCTATTCTGTCATTGCAATATTAATCAGTAATTTAAATTCTATTTCAGGGCATGAGTACTATGTGGAAAGGAAATGATGATGGAATTTTTATTTTAGTGTTAACAACAGTTTCAAGAGAGCTAATTTAAATCTTTATCTCAACTTTGAAATAGAAAAACTATGTGAATGCATGTGCTGAGTTTGTATGCCTTTTGAGATTTTCTTTTCAACTTTGTAATTTCCCATTTCTGCTTTTTAAAATCTTTTCTCCTATAAAAGCAGTATTTCTTGATATTGTTAATGTTGTTTCACTTTGAAGTGAAACTCTTAAACAGAGTTTCTGGGATATTTAAAACTACTTCGATGAGGAAAAAAAACCCTATAATTTTCAAGAATTTAACGATAACTTAGGATTGTGTTTAGTTTTGCCCCCCGCTGTTATATATGTATATTAAGGTGGTATCTAATCACCAGAAGGATCAGAATTTAGAAGATGAGAAAAGTGTTACTTCATGTATTTCCAAACACACCACTCAGGTTCTGTCAGTAGATAACACCAGTTGGTCCTCTGGGAGAAGTAAATGCTTATTTGTCACACAGTTTTTTAGGTATTTTAGGCTTTTTTGGACTGCTACGTCAAAACACCCTGGATAGTAATATATAAATACAGAGATGTATTGGTTATAGTTCTAGAGCCTAGGAAGCCCGAGATCACCAGTAATTAGCAGATGTTATGTCTGGTAAGGACCCATTTCTCATAGATGATGCTTCTATATTACTTTACATCCTAGAAGCAGCAAACAAGTTTATTCAGGCCTCTTTTACTTTTTTTAAGAGAGATTTTTGCTATAGGATGCATGCGCTCACCAAAGAGACAGAGAGACAGAAAGCAAGAAATTACCCCTCCTGGGAAATGGCCATGCCACAATTTCTTCTCCTCCATTCTCCTCTAAGGATCTTGGGCACATATGCACACAAGCCCAGTGTGAGTTTCAAGTCTCTGAGTCTGGACCTTGACCTGTGGTCAGCCATGTGGGAGTCTTTTATTGTCCCTTACTTAACAGTTTACAAAGACAATGCATTCAATTTTGTGCCACGATCTTATGTATTAATGTAGGTAAGGACAGGGAGAAACAGAGAAAGAAGCCCTGAAGTACTGTTTCTGTTGCACTATGGACATCTAGCAGATCAATTGCATTTTCTTGTGTCTTTTAAAATTTCAAGATCAAGTTCATAGTATAAGGTTAATATATTTCTTTGGCTGAGAATAAATGAGTTTATCTATGTGGAACAGAATGGTCTAAGAGTTTAGGGAGTGTGAATGAAGATGGAAGCTTATGTAAGAAAACATTGTAAAATGAAGGTGCTTTACTATTGAACATGGGTATTTTTTTCTGAATAGAAATGTAATGTATAGTGATCTGGGAGGTGTACCTTGACAATAATAGAGTGCCAACATTGACAGAAAGATTGGTATTGTGTTTGTATGTATGCATTTAATAAATATTTCATGAAAGTGAAATGACACCCAGAAATATCTGGAACATTTTAATATACTATATTAATATAAGGCACATAGTCAAAGAATCTGGAGGCACAATGCTTGATTTAGAATTATGGTTCCACTGCCTGTTAGTTCTATGATTGACACTTTATTTAACCTTCTTGGCCCTCAGTTTCCTAAGACAGTAACATCTACCTCATTAAAAAAGATGTGAGTATTAAATGAGACTAGCCATCGTTTTTTCCTTGCTAGGAAGAAAACGGTTTTTCTATTTTTTTCAGGAGTGTAGCCCAAACATTTGAAATGATAAAAGCAATTACTTTGAACTTAAAATATCCATCAAAATAAAAAGAAAAAAAAGAAGTTACCAAAATTAATGACTAGTAAGGACAGAATTTGTGTAGAAGTTCTGTGTTTTAGTAGCTGATAACCCCATAGACATTAATGAGATTTACCCTCCAATATTGTGGTAGATGGACCCACCAGGAATTATTATGGGGCCAGCAGGTGGTGTAAAGGTTAGGCACTGGATCCCACATGGCTGGTTATGTAGTTGGAGTCTTAGACCCGGGGCGTGGAAAATCACACAGGACGTGTGCATATATGTGTCCAAAATCCCTAGAGAAGAAGGCATTATGTCCTGGCCCTTTTCCCGGGGTGATTTCTTACTTTGCCTCTCACTGTGTAGCTCTCTCTCTGTCTCTCTCTGGCAAATGTACACATTCTATAGTAAAAGTAAAAAGAAAAACATGAGTAAGTATGGAATATAAAAAAATTAAAATTGTCATCCTAAGAAGTTTATTATGACGAGTTCATTTTGACTTATGTGGAGAAAAAAATAATTTTAGAAATATAGATGGAACATTCTCTTAGCATCACAGTTTACTGAGTAAGATATTTGAAGGAATCTTGATTTGTTGTTTTTCATAGCAGATACCTTAAAAATATTGATTGTTTTCAGGGTCGCAAAGTCTATTACAGCAAAAATCAAATAATTTTTGAGTAATTTTCTTAGGAAATACTAAAATCTCTGTAAGTAAATTTGGCAGCTAATATTATCCACCATTGATGGTATAACATTTAAAGCCACTTCTCTAGTGCTGCTAGAACATCTGTATTTTATTTTATAATTTCTTATATTTTATAGTCAAACTGTCTTTGCTTTATGGAGTGTCAACTATCTGTGGACCAGGAGAAAATATCACTCTTCATAATTGTATTGTAATAGCTAGCATGGGGCCCGGTACAGAGTAGGCACTCAGTAAATGACAGTTGAACAAATAAATAGTAATGTATAAAAATGTGTTTGTTCATTTTAATTTATTTCTACTTCATTATGATTGGTTTAATTTAAGTAGTAATAAAATTAAGACCTTGCAGTAAATATACAGTGGTGGGAAACCTAAGATTTGAGGTGCAGTTGCAGAGTTACCTAATCATAAATGAAAAACCTCACATAGACATAGCTAAGATCTATGAAAATTGGCACTGGTTGCAGAGAATTGTGCATTATTGACACCAACACGTGTTAAATACAATTTCAGAGTCATCATCAGTTACCTGTTTATCTCACTAAAACCATTGCTGATTGCCAACTTTATTAGAAAAGCAAAAGACCAGGGGCCAGACTGTGGTGCATCAGCAAAGCAATGCTCTGTGGGGCTGAATCCATGAGAAGTTCCAGGGTTCCCACCCAAGATTCCGTGCACACCAGTGGTGCACGCACATGCCCGTGATCTGGGCTGGCTGAGGCTAGAGGTGATTTACAGCATGAGTAGCCTGTTGGGCATCTTTCTCTCTCTCTTTTCTTCCTCTCTCATGGAAGAAATAAAGTTTAAGAGAAAAGAAAAAAAATGAGAGAAAATATAGTAAATGTAGCTATATTAGTAACTGTTAAGGAGTTAAAAATATAAAATTAGACAGCCAAAAGTATAATTGATACAAAATAAGAGAATAGTGAAAAAAAAAAAAAAAACAACTCCTCACATTTTGCAGCAGGCTCTTGTGGTATGAGCAACAATTTAAAAATATATGGAAGTTCTACTGATGATGAAAAATGATACCATAGTTCATTGGTAAGCCAGTCTTCTGCTGATCACCTTTGGTATACAGATAAAGAATCTTAGAATTACGGAACTGTTCTGAAATCCATTCTCCATATCCAAAGTTACACTTTATAATGGTCTCCCATCTCCTTCCCTGTATAACCTGCCTCTGTCCCATTATGTCTGATGATTTTCTACTTAAACAAGTCAGCCGACCTCCTCTCTCTCTGGAGCACATTTAGCCCATTTTTGAAAACCCACCTGGGCCACAAAGTCTTTCCTGATTTGAAAAAGAGAAGTCTAACAGAAAACTCAGATCAGTACTTTTGGGGTTTTTTTGGTGTGGTTTTTTTTTGTTTATTTATTTATTTATTTAAATTTATTTGTTTATGTTCATTCACTGTACATCATTACAGCATACAAAATGAGATTTTCCATCCAGAGTACACTGCATATTATCTCAATCAAGCACATCAACATACATGTTATTGTCAACAAATAATTTTCCATTTCTTGTTTCCTGTATGTTTTGCTTCCCCCCCCCCCCCATCCTCGGTTCCCTATCTCTTACCCTCAGCCATCTCCCACTCTCTTCCCACACTGTCTCTGGTATCTATGTTTACTTTCTATACTGTTTTCCCCCCATTTTTTGTTGAATTACTAAAGATCTTAATTAATCTAAATATTTTCATAGCAAACACAGGTGATATATACATTTCCATGAACACAAATCTAACTTTAGGCATCCTATAAAGTAGCACCTAGCTGGGGCTATATATCTTAACTGCGGTCATCGAATGGATTTTTTTCCCTGAAACTTTTCTCTTTTTTGTAACTTAATTTACATTGTTACCCTAAGCATCATCACAGCATACAAAATATGATTTCCCATCCAGAATATACTGCATAGTGACTTAATCATACATATTATTATTCAAAATTTTCCATTTATACTTCCTAGAATTTTTTACCCTTCTTTCTGACCCTCTGTCCTTTCCCACCCTCTTATCCCACTGTCTCTGGTGTCTACAATTGTCTTCTATTCCTTTTCCACCCACATTGTATTGATCACACGATTTCTTAAATAATCTAACTACTTTCAATGGTAAGTTCATATGGTACTATTAAGAAAACCAGTTTTAACTTAAATTATAGAAATGCTAAGGAACTTTTCTTAAAGCCAGGAAACAAGTTAGGATTCTGTTCAAATGGTAGGTGCATGAACCTCTCAGTCTCATGTACTTTATCTTCTGTTCTGTTTCCATTTTTCCTATTAAATTCTGGTATATAATATTCGGCTCCAGACTTGTCCCTATGATTAAGCTGGCCGCTTTCTTAGTTTTTGAACTCTCCTTTCCGTGTGTCTGTATTTAATTTTCCTGATATAGCACACCCTTGAGAACTTCTTGGAGATCTGGTCTGGTGCTGGTAAATTCTTTCAGGTTTTGTTTTTCTGAGAATGTTCTTGTCTTTTCTTCCCACGTGAAAGATAATCTTGCCGGGTACAGTATTCTCGGCTGGAATTGCTTTTCTCTTAACAGTTTGAATATATTTTCCCATTCCTTCCTCGCCCGCATTGTTTCTTCCATTGAGAGATCTGCTGTTAGCCTGATGGGATGTCCTTTGTAGGTAACTTGATGTTTTTCTCTTGCCAATCTTAGTATCTTGTCTACATTATAGCCAGGTTTACCCAGATCAGTGCTTTTGATGAGACTATTCAGTAGCATGAGCATGGACTCTATCCTCGGGCCATTGTATTAATGGATCAAGGAGGTAATGTCAGAGAAATGTTTGCCATTGAAAGTTGCATATCCTTAATTCCACCAGCTAATAACTGGTTGAAGTAAACTAATGGACAAATATCTGCTTGAGATTATTTTTTTTTTCAGTTGTCTATTTATTGGGGGAAAATGCTGGTTTACTTTGATTATTGAAAAGAATACCTAAGAAGTACTTATGAGTTCATTTTTTTCTATTTGAATGTAAATGCTCTCTAAATATCCTAGAGAAATATCCCTTCTTTCTTCTCTACCACTTATTAAAGCACCTGCTATGTTCAAGCATTAAGCTTAATACTTATGTTATTTCAGATAATACAAAAGCTCTTTGGGATTGATTTTGCTAATTTAATTTTGTAGCTTTTAAATGAACTCAGAAAGATTAGGTAATTTGCCTGTAATCACACAGCCAGTAGGAGGGAGAGCCAGAACTGAATCTTGGTTCTTTCCAAAGTAAAAGCCTGTATTCTTTGTGTTTCTTTGGGAGAAAGACTACTCGGAGGTCGTCCAAATGCACTACACATTTTCTTTGAATTTACAAGGTCATGTGCACATTAAAACAAACAAAATTGGAGATCTTAATCCTCTAAGGCATTTTCAAATAATATTCACCAAATAAATAAGTACAGAAACCCAACAAAGTGTGGAAAATCAATAACATTATACCAAATTTTTTGGTTAAGAAATCATTTAAGATTTTAAAATCAATTTACCCAATTTTTAAACATTAGAAAGAACTTGGGATTTAATTTCCTTTCATTTCCTCTCTTTTGTCCTAAATTCTTATATGACTTCATGCGAGATCAGAGTCTTACAATTCTGTCCCAACTACCGTTTTTTTGTTTTTTTTGGGTTTTGAGAGGGATTTTTGCTATAGGGTGTATGCTCTCGCCAGAGAGATGGAGAAAGACAGAGAGACAGAAAGCAAGAAATCACCCTTCTCCTTTATCCTCTTGGGATCTTGGGCACACATGCACACTTGCCCGGTTTAAGCCCTTGGGTCCAGGAAGTGACCTGCGGTCAACTACATGGGAGTCCAGTGATGTAACCATTGTGCCATCTGCTGGTCTTCCAACTACCGTTTTTGAGGAAAAGAAAATACATTTTTTTAGTGCACTTTTTATCTTGTGAATAAAGTAATAGTTTGAGATAAAGGTTTATCTTCCTTCTCCAAATACCCTTTAATAAATGGATTATGCATTTGAGCCTCACTCAGATAGTTCCAAACAACAACAAAAACATTGCATTCAAGAGCTGTCACTTAGAAGCCAAGGAATCAATAAACACTTCAAGTTTCTCCTTGTAATTTATTTCACAAACCCAGAGCATTATTTTATCTATTATTTCTTTGCCGTGGTCTTGTTTGTGTTTATGCAATGCTTACCTAGTCCCTACCAGTTACATTCAGATACATTTCAAAGATCGAAATATTATGCATTTTTTAATGGTTAAGTCTTATTATTTGCAACTATAATTTTAATAAAATAATGTGCACTGTTCATTTTGTATCATTTGTGCAAGTGTGAAAAATCTTTCACAGTTCATGTGATATTACTGGGACAAAGTTTTTTTTTTTTTTTTTTTTTTTTTTTTTGAGAGGTTTTTGCTATAGGGCGCGTGCGCTCGCCAGACAGACAGAGAGAGATAGAGTGATAGAAAGCAGGAAATCACCCCCCAGGGGGGATGGCCACGCCGCAATCCCTTCTCCTCCATTCTCCTCTCGGGATCCTGGGCACGCACGCACACGCGCCCGGCATGAGTTTAAGCCGCCGGGTCCGGGACTTGAACCGCGGTCGACTACGTGGGAGTCCAGCGACATAGCCATTACGCTAACTGCTGGTCCCGGGACAAAGTTATTTTTAATAATATATGTGAAATTATTTTATATGTGAATATTTTGAATGATATGCTAATTTTAAACTTCATTCTGTCATTTTTAGTAAATTGTCAGTCAACTTACTTTTTTACAAATTTATGGAAAATCATAAAAATATGTCACGTGTGTGTACCCACCAGCACTAAGTTTTGTGAAACAAAGTATTGAACAAATTGGAAGAAAGGTTTTCTTATTAAGTGTACACATTAATAAATTTATTTAGAATAAAATTACATGTAACTGCAAATGTAATAGTTTAAGATGTTTGCTTAGAGTTGTAGAAATTATGATCTTTTATAATTAGGCATATTTGTAATCGAAAAGTTTCCTTACATAAAAATACTGGTTTTATTTTGCTTCAGATGTTTTTTTAAACCGTCTATATGTATCTAATATCTCAAATAATTGTTTCTAAATTGTCACTACTACCTTAAAATGTAAGTAAGGGTATATATATCCCATCAGAGACTTTTCTATATGACAAAGGAATACCACTGGTGATTGTGAAAAGCAACACAAAGTCAGAATTAGAAAGAAGTCCATTCCAGAACAGTTTTTAAATTTCATTTACATTTAAGATAATTTATTTTATGTGTTTTTAAAAATCGAATATATTTTACAGTCTAATATTTAATATGTTACTTAATATTTTAATAAAAACATAAAGTTGGGGACTGGATGGTGGCACAGCAATAAAACGTGACACTTTGTAAGGCCGATCCACGTGGCAACGTCCTGAGTTCACATCCAGAGACCTCCCTGAGTACACCAGGCACATGTGCCCTTGATCTGGGGCTTGCTAAAGCTGGGGATTAATTGCCGCATCAAGACCTCTTTGGGGGTGCATCTGCTCTCTTTTTCACTCATGGAAGGAGTAAATGCATAAACTTTTTAAAAATGGCATTTTAACTACTCAAATTATTTGCTAAGGGGTTTCCTTGTCAAAAAGGAAGAAAATAAAAGACGAAACACTTAACCCGTTTTGTGTGTTAACCCTGTTAGATTCCATAATTTCAGATAGATTCTTTCTAACCTTTAGCTTTTCCAAATTTTTTCTAAATAAGCATTTTTAGTAATGACATAGATTCCAGAAAATTTTTTAAGTCTATTCATTTCTAGAAAGAGAGACATACAGACGCCCCAACAGGTTCTCACACTACGATGAAGTATCCCCAGTCTGAGATTAGTACCCCAGTCTTTATCATAGATTACAGGTAAGTCTGTACTTGCTTGACATGCTCAGAAGGTTTTGGGATATGAACCCATGACCTTTTCCATGTGGGTTCTGTTGCTTTAACAGGTGCCACCACCTGAGTCAGAAATTTTTTTATCATATTTTCTGATACAACTTAAATATATACAGCAGACTAGCAATATAGTGACCTGCAAAGTCAATGCTCATTCTTTAAAGAAAATTAGTAATATAAGTTCAATAGAAATACTTTTCTAACTCAGTATTTTCCACCCAATTTTCTTCATCTTTAAAGAGAGAGATAAAGTCTTCAGCAGTTTGTAAAATTACTTGATGAGCTAGGCATACCAAACAAATGGATTAACATACTCCCGGCTTCTGGGGCATCCCAGTCTACAAAGATGACCAGCCAGTAAGGAAGTGATTGCAGGGACCAGAGGATGTGTAATGGTTAAGTCACTGAACTCCCATGTAGTTGACTGTGGTTTGAGTTCCAGACCCGGTGGCTTAAAACACTCCAGGTGCGTGCGCCTGCATGTTCAAAATCCCAAGAGGAAAATGGAGCAGGAATTGTGGAATGGCCATCACTCCTGGGGGGTGATTTCTTGCTTTCTGTCTCTCTGTCTCTGTCTCTATCTGTTTGGTGAGCACACATGTCCATAGCAAAAATCTCTCTTAAAAAGAAAAAGAAAAAAAAAAAAAAAAAGGAAGCAATGTGGAACAGTACCATTTGTGTCATACTAAGAGAGGTCATAGGATACTCTGGGATATATAGGAAGGATACTCCCTTATGTCAGTGGGCTAGAGATGCCTTCTACGCAATAGAACTTGAAATGAGGAACACTTTTTTAAAAATTCAGATGATAAAAGGTAGATTAGCTACAATTATTTTTCTTTCTAAAAAACTTGCCATTTTTCCTTTGTGGAGCAAAAATTACTAGTTTATTCTCGGACTACTAGAATATTTTTAGTGCAGTAATCTGTGTCCACTATTCAGACATGGTAGAGGCTGAGAGAAATTTAAAAGTACTTGAATTTTTTTTTTTAACAGACTAGTATAAATTTGTCACCCATTAATTTTCTAAAGTGGCAGCCAACCTTTCAGACTCTCAGGGCTAGCCTTGTGGAAGACACTCCCCCCCACTTAGGGAGGAGGGAAGAGAGTTGATCCCAGGATGACCCACATGCACCACATCCACCGTGCACCCCATTGCCATCACTACCACATTGAAATATGTAGTGAAACATCATATATCCAAAGGATTCAAGCTCCCAAGAGAATCCAATACTGCCGCTGATCTGATAGGGGGCAGAGCCTCGGTAGCAACATGAGTGATGGGGAGCGGCTGCAAACATAATGAATCCTCGCTTGCTAGCCCACTGCCAGCCCTCGCTATGTGGCTGGGCCAGGGATGGAGGAATAGTGGGGGGCCAACAAGCCATGGACTGGCACAGTGGTCCATGGCCAAACCCCTGACAGGGGTTGGTTATCCCTGTTTAAAGTTTTCTTCAAAGATACTTATATCTTTATTTTGTCTCTCTGAAGTAATGTGTTTACATAATTAAAATGCCTTTTGTGTGGAATATTTAGTATTTCTTTTGTTGCTATTATTTTAAGTTTGCTGCTTCAAGATGTAAGCAGTTCTTACTATGACAAAAACTCTCTTAAATTTTGGTGATCTAAGAGTTCTCTGAGCAAGTTCATGTTAAACCAATTGGCTGCTTTCATATCTTGGTTGAAATCGATCATTTTCTCTTTGTCTTTCTAGATGGAAAAAATGTTCTCTTTGTAACTGTGCCTCCTACAGTAGTCTGATCTTTCTTTGGATTGCTAGCAGTATGTCATATAAATAAGAGTAGGCTTCATGGCTTAATAATGAGCAAGTCTTAGGCATTACTAATGGTAACTTGAAAACTATTTAGGCAGAAGAACACTTAGCAACAGATAAAATGGTCATCCTTCCAGAAGATATAAGCTTTATAATTGAGCTGGAATAATTGTTGAACACTTGCATTCTTTTCTTTTCTGCGTGAAATATATTTTGGTAAGTGGACCTGACCATTTACTAAGCACCTAATACTATGCTTTATCAAATTCATAGTGAAACTTTTTTGACTCATATCACTGCAAACCATGAATCCAGAAGTATAATTCAGAAACTCAGGCATATGAATTAATCCTTTAGTATGTTTTCTTTTAAAAAATAATCATTTAATCTTATTTTTTATCATTATTATTTTAATTTGTTACAGGTCATGAGTGCTCACCAGAGAGAGAAAGTGAGAAAGCAAGCCACCAGATCCAGGACTCGAACCTCAGTCAGCCATGTGGGAGCCCAGTGCCTTAACTACCATGTCACCTACTGGTTCCCCAATATGTCTTCTTGTTATGGTGCTAGAGAAAGTACTTATTTCTTCTGTATTTTTCTCACAAATATAATTCATATTTATGTAAATCAGTATTCATAAAAGCATTTTCTTGGAAATAGATATTGATACAATTTAAATAAAATCATCATTGATTTTTGAGTGGAATATAAAGTCTGTCTACACATCTAAATTCTCTTTAACTTTTCCAGTATGTTGCTAAACAGTTCTTTGTTAAAGCACTATGTACCGAGGATAATAAGTAAAATAGTAGATAATATTGGACCATCAACTGTTGTGTTGTCAGGAAAGTCATGGCACATTTTTGCATAGTAAAACATTGACTTTCTCCACATCCTGATATTACAGACAACAATATAGTTTTATTTTCTTGTGTCGTAACAGTGAACAACATCTCAACTAGCTTAGCGCAGTGACGACTTATTTTCTGAATTGTGTTTCTCATACCTCTTATGCTCAATTTTACCAATATTATTAAGTACAGACTGTGGGTAAGGTGACACTATGGAGGATAGGAGAAAGACTGAGCTATCTTTGTGCCCTTGAGGAATTTATAATCTAATGGCAAAAGCAAACATATGTACAATCAACTCCAGTATTTGGAAAGATAAAGTGAATCCCTTAATAGTGAAATAAAATGCTCTGGTAACATAGAGAGAACAAGGCCAAAGGGCAGAGCAGTGTGGAGCTTGGATTGAAGTGGCAGGATATTAAAGGCAAGACATCAGTTATGAAGCTAAAGCACATATAGGGAATAACTTGATAAGGACCCGATTAGTCAGTGGACAGATGGAATAGAAGAGAAAGACAATCAGGGATGTTTCAGGGGAAGAATCAATATCAATAATATGTGACAATTAAATATAGAAATGAAAATTAGGAGACATCAAAGATGAATTTACGTTTTCTTATCAAATACTGAGTTAGTGAATATAAAAAATAAAAATAAAAAAAAACGTGGAGGGAGCCTGCAACATTTCTTTTGAGATGTGTGGGTTTATGCCAGCAAGGCATCTGTGAATAGATATCTGTCACTTGGAAATTTGGATCTATAGTACAGTACAAAATCCAGGACAGGACCAGCTCCATGGCCTGCTGGTTACAGCAGCTGGATCCCACATGCCCAACTATGAGGGTTGAGTCTCAGACCATGTGGCTTGAGAAACAGGCTGGTGTGTGTGCATGCATGCTCAAAATCCCAAAAGGAGGGATAGATGGAGAAGAAAGGATTACAGCATGACCATTCCTCATAAGGGCAGGGTTCTCCCTCCCTCCCTCCCCTCCTCCCTTCCCTCTTTCTTCCCCTGGCAAGCATATGAGCCCTCTAATATTTGAAACCACTAGAGTAAATGGAAGAATATAGGAACAGAAGAGCACTAATGATAGAATCTTGGGGGAATCAAATATATGATGGTAAAGAAAAATGAAGCAGACAAGGAACCTGAAAACACAGAATCAGAATAAACAAAACGTGTATGCATTGACCTAGACCAGACTACAGTTTTGAGTGGAAAGGTATTCAACAGTCTCCATGATGTAGAGATTCAGAGTTGAGAATAAGATGCTGGATATAACAGACAGGAGTTCAAAGTGTCTTTAGTAGAATGTAATGGGGAAGTCAGATTGCTGATGATGTGATAGATAAATGCATAAAAATTTACTATGAATGTTTTATTTTAAAGAAGAGAAAGATAAGTAAATGGTTTAAAGGGAGGAAGCTTAGTCTGGAGAAAATTAAACATGTTTGTAAATTGGTGGGGAACAGAAATAGGAGAAGGAATAAGGATTCTTAGCCCAAGGTCCAAGGTCCATATAGACCAAGAGTATATTTGGGGATTCAGGTTTTTTTTTTTTTTAATGTTTTATCTATTTCTTCTATGTGAGAGAGACAGCAAAAGGGAGACAGATAAAGGGAAAGACAGGCCCTCCACCAGGTCTTCACACCCCCAGTCCATTCCAGCCTCAGCTAGTCTGGGTCACAGGTGTGCGTACACACTCAACACGCCCAGGGAAACCTCAAGATGCAAACCTGGGACCTTCTCATGTGAGTCCACCATGGCAGAGTGTTGTATTAACTCTGTAACTGGCTGGCCCCCAGTTTAGTTTGTTTTGATCTTTTGAAAGCATAAGCAATATATAGAGTATATGTGAATTTTTATTGGAAAAGTCAACACATTCTCCTAAAGATTCTTATACCCCTAAGTCCTCCAGTCTCCCTGCAAAGAAACTTTGGAAACTCTGAAATATATTAATGGAATATTTTATGTGCAATGCTTAAGAAAACAGGAAGAAATTAATTAAAGAAGATAAATAGTCTTCATAATTTCATTGACAGTTCATTTATGAAATCTCAAAGTGTTTTGATGTTTATTTATACCCAATTAGAAAAGAGTAACTTGTGTCTCTTAATTTACTCAATTCTAAGAATAAAATTGACTTGAAAGGGTCTTCACTGTATTAATTACTTCAATAAATAATAGTTGGGCAAACACACCCACTCTGTGCCAGGCACAGAGGAAGGTCGTGAGTGGTAGAAGGACAAGTAAATGCAAAGGCCCTGAGTAGGAGCAGAGTGTTGCACCAGAAAAAGACCAATGTGTCTAGAGCAGGTAGAAGCCAGAGAATGACAGATGAGGCCAGCACTTACGGGCCATGGCAAGAAATTGAAATAGGAATAAGCTAAGTAAGGAACAGAAGTAGTAGCTTCATTTCTTCCAGAAACTTGATTTAACTGTGATAGAAAATGTGAGGAAAGTATGGGGAGATGAGGTTAGAGTCAGTAGAGTTCAGAAAATAAAGGACCCTGTAAACATAAGGAGTACAGGGTTTATTATCACAGCAAGATTGAGTTGCTGAAGATTTGAGATGGGAGTGACAGGATTCATTGGCTTTGCACTTATAGCTTTGCATTTCCATGGGCATATATTATGGAAAAATGCCTTAGCAAGGGTTTTCCTTCAGGGGGAAAATTTGTAAATGATGGCCTCGGAGTCAATGTCTGGGACTTTTTCCTCAAGTACCTTCTTTTCTAAGAATGGGACTAGTTATGCAGCCAAGTATTTTAGGAAAATTATTCTGATATTGGTATTGAGTATGGGTTGGTGGTAGAGAAGATTATCCCAGAGTTTGTTGTAGTATCTAGATATAAAGTGATAAAGACCTGAATTTATGGTATCAATGGAGAGAAAATAAAAGGCAGATTACTACTAGAGACACGGAAGGAAAAAATGGACAGAACTGTGCCTGGTCACAGAAAGAGAGAAGCAAGGAGAGATATGTCCATATGATGCTCATGACTAAAGTAACTATTTTATTTGTTTCCTACTTCAAATGAATGAACAAGGCTGGCTAGTGGCATAGTGGTTAAGGTAGCTGGATCCCACATGGCTAACTGTGTGGTTTGAGTCCTGGACCCTGCGACTTGAAAAACACCAGGCATGTACGCATGTATGCCCCAAATCCCAAGCACCCCAATAAGGGAATGAATGAATACATGACCAAATGAAGAAGAAAAGGGACAAGTTTGGAGAAGTCAGTATTAGTTTTAGGCATTCTGAGTTTGTAAAAATGTGCCAAGTTCTTGGCCTAAATTAAAACAAGTCATTGGCATACTGTTCTCATTTTACATCTTACACTAATTCAGCAGCATTATAAAAATGTACTAAATGATATAGTATTAACTACACTAGTCAGTTTAGGTAGTCATGTACTAGTAAATGTGAGAGATATATCCAAGAGCATGAACCTGAAAGCCTATGAGAGTTCAAATCTCAGTTCAACCTCTCGCTACTAGTATAACTTCAAGTTAGTCATATAATCATTCTATTTCTGAGCTTCTTGATCTGTAAAATAGAATTAATAGCATTATCTTCCTCATACTTTAGAAAGGACTTGATGAATGAGCTACTATCACTAGCCTTCAGTAATATACTAAAAATCTGATGTTTGCAGATCAAAGATATGACTAGATAAGTTAATTATTCAAGATTCTCAACCAAGAGATACTGATTATTTATTTGACCTCTTTGTACAAGGAACTGCCTTGAGTATAATTTTTTGGATCAAAATAGGTATATCCTAACGTAGTAGTTTCAAATGTTAATTCTTTCCTTACTTTGCAGTGCCTTATGTTCCAAGAATTTTTAAAACAAAAATATTTTATTGACTTATCTGTACATATGTTAAAGAATATGAAAATAATAAAAATAGGTCAACACTTTTTAGTTTTACCTATTGTTTTAAAATGTTATCTATATATCATAAATAATAGGTGTATCAGTCATTAAATGATCTTGGTATTACAAAATCACTAATTTCAGAGACTAAAAGAAAAAGAGAAGAAGAAAAAAAGAAAAAAAAATCACCAAGACATGGTCATGCCGTAATTTTTTTTTCCTCCATTTTCCCAACCCATCAGGATTTGGGACACACACGCACACACACATGACCTTTTTTCCTTAGGCTGCTAACCAGGATTTGAACGATGGCAATCCAAGTGAGATCCAGCTTCCAATGCAGAGCACCTAACCACTGTACTGCAGGGCTAGCCCATATTCTGCCTTCTTTATTATAGTCTATTGTTCATAATTTTTTGACCTTTTCCTGAAACCTTGTGTATGTGTGTATTTATATATCAATATATACATACATGCTAAATATTTTGTTTAAAATAATCTATTATCTCATAAAGTAAACCTTAAAATTACCATAATTTGCCTCATTTACTTTTTAAATTACTATGCTTTTACAGATATATACATAGATATATAGATATATAGAGATAGAGATATATATGGCTCCCTTTACTTCACAATACACTTAAAAATATTAAATAATTCTAGGGACTAAAAGACTTTCCTTAGTCTCCCATTCTTCAGGAAAATCGAGAGACCAAAAAGTGTAGTGACAACTAGCTGATGGTGTGATGGTTGAGGCAGTTGGGTTCCCACATGGCTGACTTTGCAGTCTGAGTCCTGGACTCAGTGGCTTGAAAACATACTAGGTGTATGTGCATGTGTATCCAAGATCCTGAGAGGAGAATAGAGGAAAAGAAATTGCAGTGTGGCTATCCCCATTAGGGGGTGATTTCACGCTTTCCCTCTGTCTCTCTTCATCACACCATCACACACACACACACACAAACACACAAAAAAAAAAAAAAAGAAAGAAAGAAAAGAAAAGGTAGTGAGTCTTAGGTAGCTTAAATCATTGAAATAATTTGTGTACTTTTATATCTAATTTAAGAAACAGTTAAATGTTTATTTAACTGCTCAGTTAAGATTGAGATCATTGTTTTTTTACTTATATTACCTTATCACTGAAATCATACTTAAGAGATACATCACTTTCAAACACATATGTGTTTTATCAATTTCAAAATAAAAAGTTTGTAGTTACTATTACGTAAAGAAGGTACTTCAATAAAAGCCTTCTTACTCTATATAATTGTGCTTGCCATATCTGGGTTTTCTCATATCCAGATTCTTCTGATACTAAGAGTATGTAGTAAAAATTTAGGGCTTGCTAAATGTTTTGTTCAAAATAAGCTATTATCCCATAAAGTAAACCTTAAAATTACCATAATTTGCTTCATTTACTTTTTAAATTACTATGCTTTTCTTGTTAAAGTATACTTCTCCTTCTGTAAATTACAAAAATATTTATTGTTGACTAACTATAAACATCTCTAATCTGGTTTTGTTGGCACTTATATACATGAAAAAAGCTTAAATGCATTTAATTGATAATTAGTACATTAGCCATTCAACCTACATTAGTATACTCTGCTTTCTCTCTCTCTTTTTTTTTAATTCCCAAAGGTTATGCACAATTTGAGAGACAGAGAGAGAAAACACCTCCAAAAAGACATGGTCATATCATAATCCTTTCTATCTCCGTTTTTCCATCCCATGAGGATTTGGGACACACATATACAAGACTCATCTTTTTCAGGCTTTCAGCCAGGATTTGAACCGTGATTGTCCAAGTAAAATCCAGCTTCCAATGCATAACACCTAACCACTGTACTACAGAGCTAGCCCACATTCTACCTTCTTTATTATAGTCAATTCTGCATAATTTTGTGACCTTTGCATGAAACCTGAAATATTTTTAAATGTCCTACTTATGTATATATAATTTATATAATATATATAATATATAATATTAATAGTATTATATATTATATATATATTATATAATATACGCACACACACACACATTTTTTCTAGGAAATTTACTATATGTATTTCTATTCAGCAGCTTTACGTCTTTTATGTGGTACTCCAGTGTTGTAATTTATTAAAGTCAGCAAATACCATGTTAATTTAATTTTACAAGAATGTAAATAATGTGAAGCCATGGATTTTCTGTTTCATGTGTCCCTGTAACACAAGACTTAAAAAAATTCCTGCTTGGGAACCAGCAGTTGGTGTAATGGCTATGTCGCTGGACTTCCATGTAGCCGACCGCAGTTCGCATCCCGGACCCGGTGGCTTAAAACTCACGCCGGGTGCGTGTGCGTCCGTGCCCAGGATCCCGAGAGGAAAACGGAGGAGAAGGGATCATGGTGTGGCCATCCCCCCTGGGGGGTGATTTCTCACTTTCTGTCTCTCTCTGTCTGTCTGGCGAGCACACGCACCCTATAGTGAAAACCTCTCCAAAAAAAAAAAATTCCTGCTACATGTATGTAGCCAAAAAATATCATGGGGACAGCTGGTGGTGTAGTGGTTGTGTTGTTGGACTCCCACATGGCTGACAGCTATTCAAATCCTGGACCTGGTAGATGGAAACTCACTGGGCATGTGTCCATACATGCCCCAAATCCCAAGATGAGAATGGATAAGGGACTGTGACGTGGCCATCTCCCCAGGGTGGGGTGATTTCTTAGTTTCTCTCTCTCTCTCTCTCTCTCTCTCTCTCTCGTGAGTACATTTGCCCTGTAGAAAAAAATCTCTCTTTAAAAGAAAATCATGTATTATGAAAGGAGAGAAGAAGGGAGAGGAAAAAAGACAGAGAAAGTATTGAATTAATAAGACAGTTCATGTCCTCAACAGACTTACAGGCAAGAAAAAGAAATAAGACACGTGTATAAAAAGCTATAAACAACTCTCAATACAGTATTTTCTAGTTTGATTTTGTGTTAACATTTTTAAAATGTTAACCATTTACATTATAAAATAAATCTTAAACATTTATTCTATAAAAGAAAATTATATGAATAATAGTAACACTAACAATAATTTCCAAACCAATGGGGATTATTATGTCCTACACATTTTAAAGAATTATTTATTTATTTACAACTATCATAGATAGATAGATAGATAGATAGAGATAGAGATAGATAGATTTTAAATTTTCTTTAGGGCACATGCATTCACTAGAGAGAGAGAGAGAGAGAAACAAACAGAGAGGGAAAATGAGAAAGCAAACTGCCAGGTCTGAGACTTGAATAGAGGTCGGCCATGTGGGAGTCCAGTGCCTTAACCACCATGCCATCTGCCACAGCTCCATGTGCTACCCATTACAATTGGATTAATTGATTCAATCTTCACAATTGCACGCACTAGAGATTTACTATTGAGTTTTTTTAGATGAAGACATCAAGGGTAATAGTGACAGGATGCTAGAACCTGGATTTGAACTCAAGCTATATAAGATAAAAAACCACAACGACAACTAAGAACTAAGAGTTTCAATAAATCAGTTAATATAAAAAACTGACAATTTAAAAATTTTTCAAACCTTTATTGTATATATCACATAAAAGATTTTCTATAAGATTCCATGTATTATTTCTTCAAGTTTATAGTGAAATAATAAAAAATGTGATAGTAACAATAAGTTGTTTCAAAATATTTCAAAGCTTAAATGTATTAAATAGCATAAAAATTAATAAACTGGGCTTTAATGAAAGAACTTAACAAGGTGCCTTTTGAAACAAAAAGCTAAAGAAAATCTAAGAATAAATATTCTGGTACTAACATCTTGTTTCTCTGAATTTCTAATCTCATCTACAAATTATTGTTCTTTCTCCTTTTCCTCTCCTCACACATCAGAAAGTCTGCCATAACCTGAGCTGGGCAAACTTCTAATTTCTTGTTTTATTCAATCCAAAAATTATTGCTATATTGAGGCATACAACTGACCAGATAGTGATATGAAATTAATTATTCTGACTTTAATTTTCTAAAGATACGTGCATGCACACACACCCACACACAGACACACAAACAGGTCTACAGAGAGAAAGACCAGCTTTTTATACTTGTGCGCTTTTCCCACATTTATTCTCCTAAAGATTTTTTAACATGCATTTCAGATCAGAGTTGACCTAATTCCCACAGTGGTTAACTATTGTTAGCATTGCTGGTATTAGTTATTTAGTAACCAATATGCCACAGTGCGCTGTTTAATAGATCAAATGCATACAAAGTTCCTCTCCCATGAAGGCTAGTTTTTGCAAATCTCTACACTAGCTTCCTTGCCTAGCTAAATTTTAATTTATCTTATAAAAAGCCCAAACCTCTTTTGAGTAATTTAAAATCAAATTTTAAAACAAGTGTATAAAGAGGAAAAGAAATACGTTCATTTGTGCTAACAAAGGAATAGCAAAAGTAAAGGCAACCAGCTGGAACAAAAATAGGTTGTTACAACTCACAGTTGTAGTCTGGACTAAGATTTTATAAGTAAAATAAATAAATAAAAGATGCATTTTTAAAATGGATTAAATCAGGCAAGAGAGCCACGCTCATCAAGCTCACTTATGCTGATCAATTCTCAAAGAAACTTTTTATGAAGTTCTTGTGTCATTTAAGTCATGTTGAAAAATATGGAAAATATCTTTCCAATATTTTTGCTAAGAAAGTTTTAAAATCCTATGTAAAATAATAAGCAATAACTTGTTTTTCTAAGTGTTTTATGCTATTTTAAATTTTTCTCTTTTATTTATTTATTTATTTTTTTTTTGCCAGAGAACACATGTGCTCTCCCAAGAGATAGTATTTTTGCATTCTGTGTTTCTAATACAATTTGAAAACATCTCATCTCATGTTGTTTTTTTTTAACTGTGGGGAAAAAACAACTGACTAGAGCAGGTAAAAGCCCAATTCTGCTATTTTCTCTCAAAATTTTTATCACTGCCCATTGCAAACAAAATTTTTCTTATGCTACTATCTTACAGGAAGTTTTACACAAAGAATATTCAAGTGTAATTATTCTTTAAATTTTGATGTCTCAGATACTTTGTTGGTATATCATCTGTGATTTGCTAATACATACGGTCAAAAACATGAGATAATGCATCATAAACTAATCATTTATATTTCCCTTGCCAAGGTTCACTGAATCTTTTAACCTACATTGACTATTATAAAGCTAATTTTCTATATTCAGATAACATTCAAATTAGCCTTTTAAAAAATCACACTGAAAAATATGAACATACGCAAGTCAAAATTAGGGCATCATAAACAAATAACCTCTGGCGGTTTTTCAAGGAAAAAAAATGTCTTTAGTACATTACTCTAGCATTTTTAAACTACAGTAGTTATTATCTAATCCAAAAAAATGTATAGTACATATATCCTTAAGGAGACAAATAATTGACAAATTAAGAAACATCTTACTCTGTGAAAAGTCTATCCATGTCCTTGTGAAGGGAATGGAGATGGAGGCAGCTGTTGCTGTCCTTTGTCAGTGTCCTTCCAGTGCCTGGCAGACTGCCTGACCCAGACAAGGTATTTAGATAATAGGTTCTGAAAGAATTAAAGTATGAATTTCCACCAAACTGTTCTCAGTTTACAACATAGAGTTCTATGCAACACATGACAAAGTAGGTTCTGTTGGGAGCTGGTAGCATTCTTTAAACCATGTGACCATGATTCTAGCTTAACCAATCTGTGTTCACACTGTTCCTGCTGCAGCCTTTGCTAGAAATCTACTGACTTCTTGTAGATTTATAGACTACAAATTACAATTGGGTTGTAATTTGTGCTATTTACATTCTAGTGAGTATGTATCGCTAACTCATATGTTTTCTCTAATTTGTAGAATCTGATTCTGGTGGCCATCTTCTCTGCTAAATTGGATACGTTGAGGCTCTCACAGTCTTGGGAAAATGGTTTAAAATGCTTTCTGGTGGTAAAAGCTGAGTTATGCTTGAAAGCATTGTTGAAAAGGATCTAATTTTGGAAAACCACCATTGTATAAACTGATTAATAATCTCAGGCAGCAATAACTCATGACTTTATTGTTTGATCATCTCATGCCCAATGTTTTGAAAGGCTCATACACACACGGATGTGTGCAAACACAGAGCATGAGTGGTATCTTCTACTTCTTTCAAAGAGAAAAATTAGAATTCTCTTTGATGATGGAAATAAATCTTTATTCAGTACCTGATGTGTCCTAAATCGCTACAGTGGTACTTATCGATGTGTAATAATATTTTAAATTGCCTCTCCATCTTATTTTAGAGGCAAAAATCTACTTTTAGTTGTTTTTTTTGTTTTTTTTTTGTTTGTTTTTTTTTTTGTTTGTTTGTTTTTTTGTTTTTTTTTTACCATGATCAGGTGCCCCTAAAGCACATGGTCATAGTAGATAATTAATATTCAATGAATGAATCACAGATAGTAAACAAGTACTTAGGAACAACATCCTGAACTGCAGTCAACTCTCTCTTACCTATTTCAGCCAGGCATACCTTAGAAGCTACTTGGGAATAAAACTCTCTTATATATCTATTCCTTTAACTCAAGAGCAAAGATTTTATCAAACCCAGTAAACCCTCAGACTTTCCTACATGGATTTATGCTGAACAATTCTGGTCCACTAGTTGCCAAATAAGACCACGATATAACTGTATAGGAATTATAAAATTCTAGTCGAAATATAATGAAATCTGCAGGGGATTGTATATTCATTTATCTTGTAGTAGGAAAACTTGAATCCTCATGTAACAGGGTGTTGCCATGTTAGCTTCCTCTGGAGAATTGAAAACTACACTGCAAAGAGAATAGAATGGTCTGATTAGTATCAGAGCTACTGGACTCTGCAAAGCTTTCATTTTTAAAGTTAATTTATTTTAATTGACAAATGACAAATTGCATATATGTATCATGTGCGACTTGATGTTTTGACACATGTTCTGCTATGCAAAGCTTCATTGCTTCATTGAGCTCCGAATCGGCTGATAACTTGAATTCTCCCTACTTGTGTTTTTATACTTGTGAAAGAATTATGCTACTTTATTTATTCAGTATTTTTTGAGATTTTGTATTTTAAGTTCATTACTTTAAATGCTCAAATATGATATAATTGGTTGGTGTGTAGAAATACAAAGCAAAATTATGTTTCAGGTTTAAATCAAAGAATAGGCAAATCCAATATTAAAAGCGTGTTTGAAAGAACAGAAAGAATAAAAGGAAGAAGAAACAAAAGGGAGAGAAAGAATTTTTTAAAAAAAAAAGCTGTTAGAGAAAGAGAAAAGAGGAAAGGACAAACAAGGCAGAGAAAGAAACTATTAAAATATTTGATCGAGCTCCCCTACAATTCAGATGCTTTTGTATTGTGCAGTATTTCAATGTCCTTCCTAGGTAAATAGCAATGTCTTTCCTTTATATTACCACTACTGCAGCTGCTGTTGCTCACAATGAGATTCACAAATCAAAATAGACTCTGTTAGCTTTTCAATAATTCTGAAAAGGTGGGAGAACATTGTCGGAGAAGGAAAGTACTCCAGTATCCTAACATGGAGTCTTGTTAGCAAAACAAAGTGTGAATTGCTTAGCGATAATTCCCTGCTCTTGGTAATTCCACTGGGTGCCTTCCGTGGCAGCACACGCTATTCTGCCTTATAGACCAAGGCCATTGAACAGGAGATGTCAGAAGAAATCTTAAAAAGTTGCTTTTTTTGATACATTTATTCTATTCTACTAGATTCTTTTTTCCCCCCTAATGTCAACATGATTCATATCTATTGGTTCTTAGCCTGGAGCACCCATCACAACCAGGAATTGAGGAGGCTAGAGGAGGATGTGAATAATGAATGGACTGCATAAACAGAAGTCTATACCCAGTCAACAGTCAAGGTATGTGCAGAATTGCAGGCCAGCAACTTCATGGGTTCTTTCTCTTATTCTTTCTCTCTCAAGGAAACGAGAACTAACAAGAACTTGAACGTCAAAAGGCTGGACTCAGTTTCGAAGACTGTTCCTTTGCCTCTTGCTTCATTCCTGAAAACTGTACAGGAACTGTCTGATTAAGGTATGGGAATGGGGGGGGGAGAATTATATCTAAATCTTGCGATATGTAGTGTGGGAGAAGCATTTTTGAAGACTATTGAAGAATTGTATTTTCTTAAAATTGTATGATATTACAGAAAATTAGTAATTGTCACATCTTCTAAAAATAGAACTAGTATTGGGACCAGCAGTTAGTATAATGGCTATGTCACTGGACTCCCATGTAGTCGACTGTAGTTCGAGTCCTGGACCCGGTGGCTTAAACTTGCGCCAGGCACGTGTGCGTGCATGCCCAAGATCCCGAGAGGAGAATGGAGGAGAAGAGATTGTGGCATGGTGATCCCCCCTGGGGGGTGATTTCTCGCTTTCTATCTCTCTGTCTCTGTCTGGCGAGCACACGTGCCCAATAGCAAAAACCTCTCCAAAAAAAAAAAAAAAAAAAAAGAAAGAAAGAAAATAGAACTAGTATTACTGTGTTTGAAGTGTTGGTTTGGTTGATGGGGCACTGGCCACTTGTATAACACTTTTGTTTTCTCCCACTCTCGTTCTGCACTTCATCAAATCCAAAGTTGTCATGGTTCATTATCTGTAGATGATCGTGAGCAGCCTTGCATTGTAAAAGAATATGCCATGGCATCTGCCTCTGTGCTTTTGTGCCCTGCTCTACAGATGACATGTTGGCAGGAGTGTTGGGTGGGGTGCAGGCGCCGAGAGCAGAATTTGTCTCCAACCAATGTTTCCTTGTGCCATATGATGTCTCATTCTTTCATACATGCCTAGTTCAACAGGGAAGTACATATATCACATTGTGACTATACGTATGTTGGAGTACATAATTGGGGTTGTAAAGTATCTGCTTGAACGTCTTAACTAATGAATTCCATCAGATTCAATTATCATTCTTAGACTCTTCATTAACCAATCAAATTACTCCTTTGGTCAAAGTCATTTCTAACACACTTTTACTAGGCATAAAAACAGTTCTATGAAGTAAATTGGAGGTGATTAAATTATTTCGCTGATCTTTATTTGGAGTCCTATATTATTGAAGTTTTGTATTTCTAGAATTGCCTTTTATAGTATTCTCGTTGTGTAATGTTACAGCACGAAACTCCGTCTTCAAGATTTTATTTCATTACTTATGTCCTAGTGTTTTACTGAGAAAGTAAGTTGCAGTGGGTGACTACTACAAACAAATATGTAAAAAGTCCTAGTATTTTACTGAGAAAGTAAGTTGCAGTGGGTGACTACTGCAAACAAATATGTAAAAATAAGTCAAATGTACATTCATATAAATTTACCTATTTATTAAATAAATCTGCCCAGTAGTTTTGTGTTATAAAAAAACAAGTTCTTCACCTTTTGAGAGAAAATTATTTCAATACAAGAAATTGCTATTCTCTCTTACCACCATTTCGGATTATAATTATGAGTGAAATGATTTTTTTCAGATAATCATAATTTCTTACTAACATGGGTTATTAAAACAAGGTGGTTCTGAAAATGCATATACCCAGTATCAATTCTTTAGTTTTCTAATAGTTGCCATAATATTAATATAAATGCAGTGAATATTGTGAGCATTTTCTAATGGAAGGCTGATGTTCTGTCAGAATGATTCTTGCCATACAAATCTTCAAATATTTCTCTTTTATTTGCTTCTACTTTGATATCTTTTAGGAACAATTTCATCTTATATTCTACAAATTTTTTTTCTTTTTATTCTACAAATATTTTGAGAAACATCGCAAAATGTCTTCTGAAGTCAACCTGTGAAAATATGTATTCTGAGTTCCATGTCAGCCTTAAATCAGAATCTTTGGGAATGGGTCCTAGATATGATAGTGGGTGATTCTACTGGATTATCAGGAGAGTCTTGACACATTTTTGCATAAAAAATAGAAAAATATGATTTTTCCCTTTTTTTTTTAATAAAGAATTAGTTTATTTAACTTTATTTATTTATTTTCATTTGACCAGAGAGGGACAGAGAGAGAGAGAGAGAGAGAGAGAGAGAAAGTGAGAAAGCAAGTCACCAGGTCCAGGATTCGAATGGCAGCCAGCCGTATGAGAGTCCAGCACCCTTAACCACCACACCACCTGCCAGCCCCACATTGTAACATTTTTAACAACCCAATAATAGACTCTAGAGTTTAAGAACCACAGCTCTACAACATGGGGGTGAGGAAACAGGTAATTGGAAAATGCTGCAGAATTATAGCTGCATAATTAATATCAGAAATTATATATGGAGGAAAGATGATGCACCTGTAAAGCAGCATGCTTCATAAGGCTGACCCACATGGCAAGGTTCCGGGTTTGAGTCCAGAGACAAGCACATGTATGTTTATATTCCAAGATTGGGTAAAGCTGGGGATATATCATATATATATATATATATATATATATATATATATATATATATATATATATGATAGTGTGTGTGTGTGTGTGTGTGTATATATATATATATATATATATATTTTTTTTTTTTTTTTTGCTATAGGGCGCATGCAATCTCCAGAAAGAGAAAAAAAGAGACAGAAAGTGAGAAATCACCCTCCAGGGTGGATGCCATGCCAAAATCCCTTCTCCTCCATTCTCCTCTCGGGATCTTGGGCATGCACCCGCACGCGCCTGGCATGAATTTAAGCTATTGGGTCCGGGGCTCAAACAGCAGTCAACCACATGGGAGTTCAGCAACACAGCCATTACGCTAACTGCTGGTCCCAAGCTGGGGATAGATCTTAGCATCAGTATCCTATTACGGGTGCTGTCTCTCTCATTCTCTCTTTCTCTTTCCTCTCATTCATTGAAGATATATAAACTTAGAGTTTTTAAAATAAAAACATTAAAATCAAATTTGGATTTTAATTTTTTCCTACATATTTACATTTTCTGAGATTACATAAAACATCCTAGATATTTTATTTTCTACTCCCTTCAATGTGAATCTAAAATATTTTGAAATTAAAAATTCAATACTTATCATTAATTAAAGGTGTCAAGGATATTGATGTCTATTAATGTAAAGGCTTCCCAAAGATGTCAAATAATAAAATGGTCTCTAACATAAATTCACAATCTGTAGAATTTTATTATTTTTATATTTGAATTTTTAGTTTTATAAAGCTTTTTTAAAAAGATTTATTTAATTTTATTTATAATAATTTTAAAAATTGCTGTAGGGTATATGTACTCACCAGAGAGAAAGAGAGAGAGGAAGGGAGGGAGGGAGGGAGAGAGGGAGAGGGAGAGGGAGAGGGAGAGGGAGAGGGAGGGAGGGAGGGAGGGAGAGAGAGAGAGAGAGAGAGAGAGACTGTACAAAGCAAGCTGCCAGGTCCAGGACTCAAACCTCCCATCAGCCTTGTGGCAGTCTAGCACCCTATACACCACATCACATACTGACCCCTTACAAACCTTTATTAATTACAGGTCTATCTTTTAACATTTGATATAGTGAACAAATACTACTTCTTTGAGACTTTCTACCTTATTTTTTGCTATGGTTTCTATTGAGACAACTCCTATGGATATCATACTTTTGAAAGATATTTTATAGGCACAATTAAGTTAAATCTTTTGTGCTGGGGTGTCCCTGTTTTTACCGAAGTGCACATTTTTATATTATCTAATACTAGTAAGACTGTTCTCATAAATTTACTTTTAGTCCAAACAAGTAAGACATTGTTTACCAACTTAATACACCAAACTCTAAAGTAAGTATACTTTTAAATGAGAGTTAGGGGACAAAGAACTGTCTTCTGAACCATGAAAAGACAGACTGTTGTGATTACTTTTGGTGCTGACAGAGAGAAAACAGCAATATGTTCTAGTAGGGGAACTACAGACAACATTTCACCCATAAAATCAATTCTTACTTCCTAGATGGCAGACTCCACTGAGAAAAGGACCTACAAAGTAAAAAAAAAAAAAAAAAAAAAAAAAGGCTAAAACCTTCCTTTTCAAGCTTAATTTTAAAAAAAGTTATAAAGTCATCATGGGAGTATTACCCATAATTCTTCAATCATGCTAATCTCTTTTAACTCTAAAAATTTCACAGACAGAAAATTGATTCATTTTCAATAGAAGAAAAATGGATTTTTCTTTTTTTAAGAAAGGTTTTCTCTATCTCATGATCCTCCTACCTCAGGCTCCCAACTGAGACTGCAGACACATGCAGCCATACCCAAATCTTTTCTTTTTTTTAAGAGAGATTTTTGCTATAGAGCACATGTGTGCACCAGAGAGAAAGAGAGACAGAGAGAGACAAAAAGTGAGAAGTCATCCCCCCAGGGAGGATGGCCACACCACAATCCCTTCTCCTCCACTATCCTCTCAGGATCTTGGGTCTGCACATACACGCACCCTGCGTGATTTTGAAGCTGCCAGGTCCGGGAGTCAAACTGCAGTCCACTGTGGGAGTCCAGCAACGTAACCATTATGGCATCCGCTGGTCTCCTATTCAGATCTTTTTGAGACAGAGTCTCACTATGTTGTTCAGGCCAGCCTTGAGCTTGTGATCCTCCTGCCTCAGTTTGCTGAGTCTCTGGGATTATAGACACAGGCCACCATGCCTGGCCTTTAGATTGTGCCAAGAATTTGTCCCATTTGTTCCAATCTATGCAAAACTGTCCTAGCAGCACAGTACAGACCCACTGCAGCTGGGCCCAAGAGGGATTTATTTTTTTATAATTTGTCAGAGGATACACATTCCCACCAGAGAGACAGAGAAAGAGAGAGAGACAGGGAAAGTGAGAAAGCACCCCTGACGGGATGGTCATGCCGTGATCACTTTTCTTCTATTTTTTTTCTCGTTTTGGGAGTTTGGGCACACACATGTTTTTTGTTTGCTTGTTTGTTTGCTTTTCTGGAGAGGTTTTTGCTATAGGGCATGTGCGCTCTTCAGAAAGACACAGAGAGAGAGAGAGAGACAGAAAGTGAGAAGTCATTCCCCAAGGGGGATGGCTACGCCGCAATCCCTTCTCCTCTGTTCTCCTCTCGAGATCTTGGGCACACACACACATGCGCCCAGTGTGAGTTTAAGCCACTGGATTCAGGACTTGAACCATAGTCGATTACATGGGAGTCCAGCAACATAGCCATTACTCCAACTGCTGGTCCCCACACACATGTTTTTTAAGCCAGCATTCTAGGACTCAAACTGTGCTGTTGGCTATGTGGGATCCAGCCACCATCTTAGCCCCAAGATACATTTTTTAAATGAGGCACCCCTCCTTACCAATTAATGCTTTAAAAAAATGGGGGGGGGGGCAGCAAATGGTGTAATAGTTACATCACCGGACTCCCATGTATTCAGCCATTGTTCAAGTCCTGGACCCAGCAGCTTGAAACTCATGCCTGGCGCAAGTGCACGCATATGCGTGCCCAAAATCCTGAGAGAAGAATGGAGGAGAAGGGATTGTGGTGGTCATTCCCTGGGCGGGGGGATTTCTCACTAACAAATTTCTCACTATTTGTTTCTCTCTGTCTCTTCAGCAAGCACACATGCCCTGTAACAAAAATCTCTCTTAAAAACAAAACCAAAGAAGCAACCAAAGAAAACAAGAGCAAACAAAGGATAAGATGTGGATAGAGTGTTGATAACATTCAACGTAGTCAGGGACAGAACTGGTCAATGCTTGTGTTTAGTCAGCTCAAGATCTGGCTGTTTCCAAAACCTACTATGAAACCTGGACTTAATGGGAGGACAATTGTATTATCCCTCAACCTTGAGTGAATTTTCCAAATAAGTTTGTTATCTTACTCCTCTGAAGTGGTACTTTGAAATTATATGACCAGCGCTGTCTCAGCAGTTATCTTCATATATGCATTTGCCTCACCCTTTTTCTACATTTAGGTTTTCATTCCATCTCCTGTTTCTCTCTGGCCTATGAATCTTGCTCATCATGGAGCCTGAGTTTATGCATTTATTTGCTTATTCAGTAGTATATTTTTAAGCGTCTTCCTTGCCTGTCACTCTGAAGAAGTGTTCAGACCCCTGTTCTCATGGAGATTTCATTTTGTGGAGAGATTACTTAAGTAATCAGACCCAACAAAATATTGTTCATGCAATCCTTCTAATCATATTTTCCTCTCAAGATTTTCTTCAAAGTTTTTTTTTTTAGTCAGTGGTCCTACTTTTCATTTTAGCCTCATTGATTATTACTGTTTTCAGCCATGCACTAAAATCAATCTGATCCACTTATTTTAACTCTTTTAAGGCTTTCTATCTTCTTAAATGAAAAGGACAAGGGAATGCATAAATTTACATATTATATCAGTTGAGTTGCTTGTGAAATCTAATTCATATAGCTATTTCTGAGCAATGCCAGAGTGGTTGCAATGTGGGCATTATGGAATCAAATACCCCTCAGCCCAAGTCTCAAAGGCGTCTTTTCTGATCCTGAGATTTCTCTTAATTACTTTTTTCAGTAACTAAGTGCCCAATTCTGACAGACCAGAATAAATCTGCTTTGTGTGCTCTGCCTGTCTTGCAAAGTAACTGCAGTATGAATTAAGTTGGACTAGCCATGCAGGATTGTATATATCTACTCAACATAAAAAGAAAAACACTGCTGAGAATTTGCTGTGGTAATTAAAAAGAAAATGAATTGAGAATACTGGATATAGAGAAGGAAATAGATAATAAGAACAGAATATATAGCAAGACTAAGAATGTATGCATTCTTTCACTTAACAAAAGATAAGCCAGGAACTGTAAAGAGCTATAGAAACTGAAAATTAATTGATAATGTCCCCTTAAATATCACAAAATAATGATCACTTAAAAATAAACTAAATACATTAAGAAGTAAACTCTTAATTAGAGTGAGGCCACTCTAATAAGAAAAGATAGTTTTCATTTTGCTTATACTATTTATTTCAGACAAGTTTAATACTTTTTATTATAATTTAATGGAAAGAAAAATGTTCCTACTAATTGGCTTATTTAGTGTCAATTCTTTTTTATTTGAATATATTTCTGCCAATTGTTAAGAATTTTAGAAGATCATTTTGCTTTACAAAATGATTAACTCCATAGTGTGCAGTTAAGCATACCTTGAATACACACCCAGGAGAATGATAAAGCCCCCAAGAACATGGGACAGAACTTGCTATAATCCTATAGAAGAGCATAAACAAAGCAAGATATATTGAAAATAAAATGGAAAATTATTTTCAAAAATACAGTAAGAATGTGAGACAAAATGATATGTTGAAAGCCATAAATTTATTCAAGGAGCTTTAGTATTAAACTCTAAAAATCTGTCAGTTGGTTTAAGTTCCTTTAACAAAGCAATATTCATTGAGTGGCATATAAACAACAAAATCTATTTTTTGCTATTCTGGGATCTGGGTAGTCCAAGATCAAGACACCAGCAGATTAGGTGTCTGGAGATGGGGCTACTTCCTGTCTATTATAACTACACATGGCAGAAGGACCAAGGTGTCTTCCTTGAGCTTCTTTTACCAGGTCATTAGATTTTGCTCTCATGACCTAATCACTCCCAGTGATTCGCCACCTCCTACTACCATCTCCTTGGGGTTGGAGTTTCAGTTTATGAATGTGGGAGTAAGGGGTAGACACAAACATTTATATCATAGTGCTGTTCTTTTCCTAACATTGTTCTACTGGCAACATTAATTTCATTTTATATAGTTAAATTAATCACTGTTACAAATGTCTTTTATATCAGCAATTCCGATGGATTGTGGTGAAACTCTTACCACCTCTCATTCATATATATATCTCGTTACAGTAATATCATTATAAATATTTATAAATATATTGCTTGGCAGAAATAATAAACTGAAATTTCCCAAGGTTCAGAAAAGGAAGAGAACCCAAAGCAAAGTAGGAAAAGTAAGATGTGTGCATATATAAATGCCAATACTGCTTTAATATCCTGGAATGATGTCAAAAATTATAAACAACTTAGTGACTAAACCTTTATTTATGTATTTATTTATTTATTACTTCACAATGTATTGGGTCATCAGGAAAGTCATGATATATATATATATATATAGTTGTTGCATAGAAAAATACATTATGAGTTTCCTGACAAGCCAGTATTAATATACTGCATTATGCTTTCTGAGAAAGTAAAGAAACTGCAAAGAAAGAAAGAAAGAAAGAAAGAAAGAAAGAAAGAAAGAAAGAAAGAAAGAAAGAAAGAAGGAGGGGGGTAGGAAGGAAGGAGGGAAGGAAGGGGAAGGAAGGAAGGAAGGAAGGAAGGAAGGAAGGAAGGAAGGAAGGCAGGCAGGCAGGCAGGCAGGAAATCCTCCTTCCTCAGCTTTCTAGCTTGTGAGGTTCTTAGATAAGGGCCCACTGTGTTTTTAGTCTGATGCAGGGATCTAAACCATGGTTGGCCATGTGGATTCCAGCACTGCAATTCAGTTTGCTACTTACTGTACCACCAGACTGGAACAAGTGGCTAAACCTTTATTCTACCTTTGTGTCAAGTGCATGTAGTAAACATAGAATGCTTGAACTAAAAAGCCTAGAAAAGATTATTGGGATAATTGGAATAAGTTCTCAGCAAATAGTTTATAATCATTTATAACTTCGTTTTATTTGGGGGGGAGGGGTTGCTCTAGGGCATGTGCACTTGCCAGAGAGACAGAGAGACAGAAAGCGAGAAATCATGCCCCCGGGGGGGGGGTGGGGGTGGCCACACCACAATCCCTTCTCCTCCATTCTCCTCTTGGGATCTTGGAACCACAATCCCTTCTCCTCCATTCTCCTCTCCGGATCTTGGGCGCACACACACACACACACACACACACACACACACACATGCCTGGCATGAGTTTAAGCCACCAGGTCCAGGACTCAAACCGCAGTCGGCAACATGGGAATCCAGCAACATAGCCATTACACCAACTGCTGGTCCCATCATTTATAACTTCTTCACACTGAATGTGATTTTCTGAAGAAGACAAAGGTACTAGAGTAATTCCACAGTAAAAGAATAGTATTTTTACTCTATCTAATTGGACAGACCTACAAATTACTCAGTAGTCAGTCTAGCAAGAGTGTGCCTTTACCAAAGACAAAAACTTAAGGACTAATAGAGACAGACCAAGTACTAAAAAAAACTGTGAAGAACTTCGTATAAATAATTTTACTACCTGTTAAGTTATATAAACATTTAAGAAACCAGTTACAACCCTTTACATATCTGTGATGATTCTTTCAGCAAAGACAGAATTAACCGAGATAATTAAAAGTCCAGAGCACCATACCAATACAATGGCATATGACCATTATAATATTTCTATTCTATTTAATTCTTAATGCTAATGTGTCTATTTGTTAACATGATTGGGACCAGCTTGCAGTGTGGTGGGTTAAAGTGGCTGGATCCTGCATACCTGACTGTGCGGATTGACTCCTAGACCCTGCAGCTTGAAACAGGCCAACATCTGTGCCTGCATGCCTAAAATCCCAAAAGAAGAAATGGAAGAGAGGGGATTGTGGCATGATCGTCCCCCCAGGATGCTTTCTCACTTTCTCTCTGTCTCCCCCTCTGGTGAGCAAATAAGCCCTCTAACAAATGGTAAATAAAGACTAATTAATTGAATTTAGTTTGTAAATAAGATGATCATAAATTAAGAAACAATAAAGGATAGGCTTTAATAGAAAAATGTATTAAAAATTTTTATTCAGGCCTGCCCATGGCATATCAGTTAAGGCAGCTGGATCCCGCATGGCTGCCTGCATGGTTCAAGTCCTGGAACCAGCAGACTGAGAAAAATACTGGGCACTGTGTGTGCATGACCAAATGCCATAAGGAGAGAGAATGAAGGAGAAAAGATTGTGGAATAGCCATTCTCCACTGAGGATACTTTCTCGATCTCCTTCGCTGTCTCTATCTCCTGTGTACTTGCCCTCTAGCAAAACTGATAGAAATACATATTCGTGGAAGAAACACATCATATAAAGGCTAATCAAAATTTGTATCAATTATACAAAAAAATTAGAGTTTTTGGTTCACAGTAGGTGACAATGTGGCAATATGCTACTGCTATTTCTAAGCATTATTCTAGGTATAGAAATAGAAGCAATACAAAAATAATCTTGGGTATGAGCACTTGGTTAGAGACCTGAGTTCAATGTAGGTCCCACCATTGGAAAAGAATGAAAAGAAAAATAGGAAGAGCAACAACACCACAGTTATTTACAGTTTGTGACATAGCAAAAGAATAAAGAAATTCCAAGATGATAAAATAAGAAGGAAAAAAAGAAACACCAATGTGGATTTGAAGTAAATATAAAGAGTCTTTGAAAAGTTAATGGAAATGTGAAAATATTGAGTGGATTTCACAGTAGTTTGTACCAAAGTAGACTTGTACATTAATTCCATTTTTTCACATTTCAAGTCCCCTTTTATATAACATTACAACATGAGCACAGAGAAGAGAATGTTAAAAGATCCTTGTTTTTTTTTGTTGTTTTTTTTGTTTTGTTTTGTTTTGTTTTTTTTTTTTCTAAAGTTGCTTTTTTTTTTTTTTACTCCTAAATGCCAAAGGTCACATGCACTTACCAGAGAGAGAAAGAAAGAAAGCACCAATGAGGCATGGTCATACTGCAATACTCTTTACTCCATTTTCCCATCTTATTAATCTTCTGGGCATACACACACACACACACACACACACACACAAACACACATGTGTCCAGGGCATATTTTCAAGCTTCAGGGACCAGGATTCAAACCCCTGTTTGCAATGTGGGGTCTGGCTCATATGCTTATCACCTAACTGCTTTGTTATCATCTGGATCTTAACATTTTTTAAAAGCACAGATATTTACCTTTGTAAAACATTTAAATACAATTAAATTAGAGAAATATTTACATTTTGCAATACTTTGTAACTCTCACATACAAATATTTATAGATGAGTATTGAAACTATGCTAGTGTAATAAACCTGAAGATTTCCTGAAATATGAACATATCACAATTTTCTAGATGATAGACTATTTTACGGCTTTATTATTACACACTGATTAATCAAGAAGAGACTTCTAAAAACTCTTTTAGAAAAAAAATATTTTTCTGAAATGGCTCCCCAGCAAAATGGCAGCTGACCATATTAATCCTACAGGTGGTATTTTGATGTGCTATAGGAGGAGAAATAAGTACTCTTTAATGAAAGAGATCCATGAAAGTGCTTCTCCAGGGATGGAATCGAGTCATCGCACTCATCATTCCTCGAGAGTTCCCTTTATATTAATGGATATATTGCAGGTAGAAGACAGAATAATGGCTCCTTTGTGTTATTTTTGTACTCTTCATGATAAGAATATTTGGAGCTTTTATAAACTGCTGGTTAACTTCTGAGTGGACATGGAAGGAAATTGTTTTATAATTCTGTTTTATAAGTTAGGCTCTTGAATAAGACTTTATAAACTGATTTATGGTTAGTATGCTCCAAATTTATTTTGGTTGCAGAACATTCTCCTTATTCAAACTTGAAATCAACAAGGGAAATAATTTTAAAAAGTATTCATTCAATAAAAATTCTCTGTATTCAGGAAAATGTACCTTCATTTATCTCTATTTGCTGACATCTTTTTTCCTTTTCCTTATAAAAGCAATTTGGAGGAAAGACAAAAAAGAAAACAGAGAGAAGGAAAGACTGCATACCACTTTAAAAACTATGTGCAGTATGTTCTTGCTGTTCCCATGGCCTAGTGCCCACGATTTAGTCAGTCTTCTTCTCTTTTACCATTATGGTGTAGACACTTAGGATAGTATTTTCCCACCTGTTTCTTCTAGCGAGACCACAAATCAAAGTTCTGTTTGTGTTTTTCTACTGAAATAAATGTCTCTGGTGAATGCAGAAGATGATTTATGTGCACAAACCTGACCTTATAAAAGGTAATCTGTGTGTTCATCATAAAGTTGAATTTATACTGCAAACGATCATTTATTCCAGTTTCTTTTTGTATATGTTTACTATGCCTTATAGTTTGTACATCTCTGTCTTAGGACAGTTTTTTTTTTTTTTTTAAATCTATTGTTTTCCCCAAAACTCTTGTTTTAGTCTGTCTTTTTCAATGTAGCAATAGTTTCTTTCATAGTTACTACAAATTTTTAGTGTTTTAGCTAGCACATTGCAATGACTGAAAATTACCTTTGCTTTTATTTATTCAGATATTTAAAATGAAACATTTATTGATTAAAAAATGTATCAGTAAGTAAAAGTTATTTGGTTTCTTATACTAGCAATTGTTGTTTAAATATAATGAAATTCAGATTTTTCCTGCTAGGGGAAAATTTACTCTTCTACTATAAGAAAGCCTTTCCATTCATGTACTAAAACTATATTTTTTTGTTCATGGAATATACATCAGCCATCCATTCACTATGGATGCTTAAATTTTGTTTGTGAAACAGAATATGTGTCTGTTTATATGTCTCTCAGCAATAGGATTGTGGACTGTGAAGAGTGGTGTTCTATACATGCGTGAAGGGTTCGGTACTTGCCTTTCTTCATTCCAAAAATGCCATTGACATTGTAGTCTTAGAAAATAAGTAGAAAAATGCCTTAATAGTTCTGATATTTTCTATTAAAAATAGTCACAATACAGAATTGAGAAATACTAAAGTGTTATAAAGCATGATCTTGAGATAACTTTTAAAAAGCCTGTGTACTGAAATATATATTCAGATAAGTGCTGCTCTTCTCTGTGGTCACTTTAGATCTCATAAATGCTGAAGTTCAAAACATTTTCTTACCGCAAATTTGGAACCATCCTTAGATCCAGTTTACGCACCAGGAAGCATTATCCAACAAACACCAGAAGGCATTGCGTTGCTATGATCAGAGCAAATGTGGAAGCAGCTTCTGAGCATGAATATTTCTCTTAATGAGTTTGTGTCCTCTTCAAAGGAAGTAGGCATTCATCAAGTATATTTTTATTCTAATTGATGCTGTTTTTTTCCTAGACAAAAACATACATCTATCACATAGAAGGGCTGTGAATTTGCTGAGCTAATGAGGTCACATGTTGAGTGAAGGAGCTCACAGGCTATGGCCAGATCCTCTGTTAGACTTTTAAGATAGGAAAAAAAGGAAATACAAAGTTTCATGCTGAATCAGTGAAAGTGTGGGTACATTGTGGGCCTCTTGGCTCCATCATCTATTCATGTCCTTTCTCCAGACAATTTTTTTTTTTTGAGATGTTTTTGCTATAGGGAGTGTGCACTCACCAGAAAGACAGAGAGAGACAGAAAGCGGTAAATCACCCCCCAGGGGGGATGGCCACGCTGCAGTCCCTTCTCCTCCATTCTCCTCTTGGGATCTTGGGCATGTGCACACATGCACCCAGCATGAGTTTAAGCCACTGGGTCCGAGACTTGAACCATGGTCAACTACATGGGAGTCTAGAAACATAGCCATTATGCCAACTGCTGGTTCCACTCCAGACAAAATTTAAGTTCCTTACTAGAGCTCACATAACTCTACATGACCTGCCTCTGTGCCCTCTCTTTAGTGGAATCTGAAACCTTCCTGTAGATTATGGTAACTCTGCATATGTAGTTACCATTTGATATTGAATTTGCTTTAGGAGTGTATAGAATAGAACCTACAAAGCCAGCCTACAACAGACCCAGATGGATTCATTTGTGCATTTTGCCTACCGTTTAGGGAAGAAATCATACCAGTTTTCTACCATCTTTTCTAGAAGATAGAAACAGAAGCAATCCTGTCTAACTTATTAAATGAAGTCAGCATTACAGAGATACCAAAACCAGAAGACATTAATCAGTCCAGTATTTCTTATAAATATAAATACAAAAATCCTCACAAGTCAGCCCCGAGGCCACCATGCTTGGTGAAAAGGATAATGGAACTGTGGAAAGACATATTCTCTTATCTGGGAGAATTTCAAAAGGCTTATTTAAAAATGAAAAAACAAATTAAAAAATGAGAAATATAAACTTTATTTCTCTACATAAGCTCTATCAAGTTTAAGACACTTTTGTAAGCGATGATACCAGCTATTTATTCCTTCCTTAAGGAACTGAAGGGCCTGGGAATTTAAACATATCAGTGCAGTCTTTTATTATCATTCATAAAGAAAATTTGGTGCTTTTAAAATACTTTTTGAGATTAACAAATAAAAAGAAATCAGAAAAAAAAATCAGGAGTATAAAGTGGATACATAATGATTTCCAATTGAAACTTCCAAAATTTCCCTGGTTATCTCTTGAACTTACACTTCTATCTGAAACTTCATACCCATTGACCAATATCTCCCCCATTCCCTCTTCTATCTACCCAGTCCCTGATAACCACAATTCTGTTCTCTATTTCTGTTATCTTTTCCTTAAATAAAATAAAGTGAGAAAGCAAGCTGCCAGGTCCGGGATAGGAACTACGGTTGGCCATGTGGGAGTCCAGTGCCCTTAACCATCATGCCACCTGCTGGCTCCTAAATAATCTTTTTACCATTCACCTTTGAATGGATCATGGCAATCTTTTTTGTGTGTGTGTCTGTCTTATGTCACTTATGATGTCCCCAGATTCACCTATGTTGTAAATGACATTTTTTTATGGCTAAACATTCTCACATTGTGTGAGTGTGTGTGTATGACATTTTCTTTATGTGTTCATTCATTGGTAGACACTTAGGATGATTACATATCGTAGCTATTGAAAACAGTGCTGCAAGAAATGGAATGCAGAAGTCTCTTTGACATGCTGATTTCATTCCCTTTGGATCTATAACCTATTGGTGGGATTGTTGGATCATTCAGTAGTTCTGGTTTTTTTACTTTTTTGAGGGCAACTTCATACTGTTTTTCATAAAGAGTGACTAATTTACATTCTTACCAACAATGTGCAAAGGTTCACGACCGGGTTCTTTTTAAAGCTACCTCCGTGTTCTGATTGGGGAGAAAAATCTTTTCCAGAAAACTACCAATAGATTTTCCTAATGTCTTTCTGTCCATAGCTATATAATATGCCCATGTTTATATCATCCTTCCTAAAAGTAAAGCATTTTATTTAAATTTTATGAGATTAAGTATGAGTCATTTCTTCTGAGCTTCTATCATCAATGAAAAAGTTAGGATGAATTAGACAAGGAATCATTCATATCTACTACAGGAGGCATCCCCAAGATAGCATTTTAGTCAGGGCAAGATGATACCACCAAAAATACTCTCACTGTACTTTGAAAATAACTGGCCTACATCGTCTTTAAAAATACATTTAAGTGCTATGGCACTTAAATTCTGTGATTTCTGGGAAGCATCTTTTTTAAAATGATATTTATTGGATTTTTTTTCTGATTGGGACAGTAAATTACATTTAGAAGTCACTTAATCCTGTCTCACTGTTCCATTAGTGGTTTGACTGAGTTGCCCCTGTCTTTTTTTTTTTTAGAAAAATTATTTCTCCCCAATTCAATTATTTTTTTTTTCAAAATATAGAATGAATGGAAGTGTATGACTATGTTTTCCTGGCCATAGTAACTGATCTAAGGATGAGCTCTAAATATAAGTAAAGCCAATCAGGAAACTGTCTAATATGGCTACAATGATTTTATGTACACAGACATTCTTAGTAGACTCTTACCATGTCTTCCATTGCCTGTTAATTTGGAAATAGAACAATATAACCATGGCCTGTAAGTTCATGCGATTTCTTTCTAACTTTGAATTATTAATTTTTCAATGAACCAAGACACAAGTGACAAAAATTCTGGCCAAAAATGTACCTATTTCTGGTCTTATAGTTCTAAAAGATATAAATTGGAATTTGATCTGGAAATGTAGTTAAAATTGTAAGGATTATCTTTATTAGTCCCTCAGTTTACCTGTCAGGAAAGCACTGTGATCTTGTTAATTCCAAAATTCTTTCTCAAAAATCATCATCATCAACATCACAATTACAGCATGTGTCTATCATCTATCCTTTTGACCCATGTAAGAAGGAATACTAAGGTAGTTATTTGAAATGCATTTGCTTAGGGACATACTCTGAATTAGATTTTAAAACTACCAGATGAATAAACTGTGATCCATGCATTTGGAAGCCTCACAGCCCGGTTGGAGATTTTAAGTGGTTTATAAGGTCAGATGAACAGGAAGCAGAACAGAAAGTATCAAAGAAATAGAAGACACTGAGAAAGGCTTTTCAGGAAGAAAAGAAAAGGTTCAGAGATAGACATTTCACATAGAGACTATACTAGAAAATTAATAAAATCAGTAAGAAACAGATTATATCAGCCTGAGAGGGAGGATAGACATAAAAGAATAAAATGAATCATAAATAGAACAAGCTGAAATAATAGAGGAGTGTAGAAAATTCACAAGAGAACTGAAGAGAGTGAATACAGGAAATAAATTTATGGGTTAGTAGAAGAATTATTGGATATTATTTTCACATCAGTTTAAGCCCCTGAATGTTATGTGGCCTGTGAACGCATCCATTCACCTGCAAACTCTGAGTGTGGTTCATGAGCGCTAGCTGTTTATTTATTTACTGAAAATCTCCAATATACCAGGCACTGGTCACAATCTCTGATACAGAGACAGATAAGTAAGCAATGTGGTACAACATTCTTGCCACAACTCTCTTATTATGGCATTTTTCTCGGGCTTTAAAACTTATACTCCAAGCAACCCATTGTCATTTAAATCATGACTATCTGGTTTACACCATCCTTCCATATAATCACTTTGTTCTAGTTGTTCTATTATAGAAAAGACAATGTGAGTGCATATCTGCATGTGTGTTTAAGTATGAATTCTTATCTGTGTCTGCCATATTACACTGTATTGTGAGAAGTCCGAAATTTAGGTACTTTCTTAAATCTAATTATCGGGTACTTTCCTACAACAGCCTGTCTCCTATTGACATCTCAAATTTCATTTTGTTCTCATATCTTTTGTGTGTGTTTTCTTGATATTGATAACAATGGCTGGTGTAAGAGCTTATCTCTTTTTGATGCTAAAAATGTAATAAAGAAGAAAAATACAAAATAAGAGCCACATGTGCTATTCAAGCATCTATCCAACTTCCGTTTCAAACTAATATTGGGGAAATATGTATGCATGTGGCAGCTCAGCCTCATTCGTATCAAAGAGAAATACCAATGACTAGGTACAGCATTTCTTTGTCAAACATGTGAAGGAATAAATTATTGAAATAAAGCAAGCTGTAGTGATTTTATGGGAATATTTGTTTTACTTCTAAGGCACAATAATTGCATTAGTGTAGCATTATTATATTACTCTATTTACTTCAGAACAATAGTATTTTTATTCTTACCTAAAAAAAATTTATAAATGGGGGCACCAGGTGGCATGGTGGTTTAAAGTGCTAGATTCTATGTAGTCAACCACAGTTCGAGTCCTGGACCTGGTGGCTTGACAATCACATTGGGCACATGTGTGTACATGCCCAGAATCCAAGAAAGAAAATGGACAAGGGTCTGTGGCATGGCCATTTCCCCGGGGGATGGGGAGGTGATTTCTCACTTTCCCGCTTGCTCTCTCTCTCTCTCCAGTGAGCGCAAGCACCCATGGCAAGAACCTTAAGAAAACATGTTATTAATAACATGAAAATTATAACTTATTTTTTACACCATTGTGACTTTAACTCTACTTCATTTGAATATATATTAAATAGTCATCAAAATTAAAGGTATCCTTGGGACCAGCAGTTAGCCTAATGGCTATGTTGCTGGACTCCACGTAGTCGACAGCAGTTCGAGTCCCGGACCCGGGGGCTTAAACACACACTGGGCGCGTGTGCGTGCTATGCCCATGATCCCAAGAGGAGAATGGAGGAGAAGGGATTGTGGCGTGGCCATCCCCCCGGGGGGGGGGGGGGGATGATTTCTTGCTTTCAGTCTCTCTGTCTCTTTCTGTCTTTCTGGCGAGCGCACGCGCTGTATACCAGAAATCTCTCCAAAAAAATAAAAACAAATAAATAAATAAAGGTATCCTTGAAGGATAACATAATCTTACAAAAAATTCTAAAAACCTATGCACATTTTGCCTTTGTCTAAACAGATTTGTAATGTAAAGACATTCTGAAAAGGAACTTGTACAACATAAGTTAGTCCTTATATCTAACTGAAATTCTTTATGCTCTGTTAGAAGCTTGAGTTTTTATTTATTAAAAAATTTAAATAAAATATATTGTCTCTTTGGCCTATAGGCAATGCCAAAAAATTACAATTATTATAACATAGATATTAAAAATTATAAGCTCCTAGAGAATGTTTTGCTTCCTTTATATTTTGAAGATGAAAATAAAGTGATTTGTATGGAAGAATGGAATTAGTCATTTAGAGTCATCTTATATAACAAATAAATGTAATTAATGATTTGTCACTTTTTAAAATGAGATATCAAAATCCAAGATAAATTTTTAAGAGAAATTTTGCTATAGAGTGTGTGCGCCCACCAGAGATACAGAGAGACAGAAAGCAAGAAATCACCCCCAGGGGGAATAGCCACACCACAATCCCTTCTCCTCCATTGTCCTCTCTGGATTTGGGGCACACACACATGCACCAGAGTGAGTTTTAAACTGTTGGTCCAAGGCTGAAATTGTGGTCTACTATGTGGGAGTCCAGCAACGTAACCATTTTGCCATCTGCTGGTCCCAATCCAAGATAATTTTAAGAGAAATTATTTTGATTTTCAAATGTGGTTAGGAAAATTTAAACATTCAGCCTTGCAATTTCTTCTTTTTCTTAAGCCAAAAAGATTTCTTATTTTCATAATTTTTGGTGTTTGTAAAATTAATATTTGTACACTTACAGATTTTTCTAAAATTACGTTTTTTTTGGTGGATAACTATGTTTATGGCAAGTTGATTCAGCTATATGTGGATAATTGTTTGAGAAAAAGATTGATGATATTGTTGTGAAGATCTTTATATGAAGGACCATTATTTTCTGGAACCTTTACTTGGGGCCTCAGAATATAGTGTGGGTTCTGAGCAAGATTAAGACCAGGCTCCTTAACAAGGTCATTAAGACCATTTCCCTTTCCCTAACTCAGAGTCATTCTGATAGTTAGGAAGATTCATTTACAGAAAAAGAAAATAGCTCCTTCTTCACCTATATCTTGTAAGCCACAAACAACAAATGTTATCTCTAAGTTATTGTGAAGGATTGGCCTATTCAAGACTTTTAGTGGTGGTTAAGCTTATCTTTGAATGCTAGCTTTCTGTATGTGACCCCAGGTAAATTGGTTAATCTCTCCAACATACTGGTCTTTTTACAAAGCAGTTTTAAAGGGTCCCAAATCATCATCTCTAATGTCTAAAGATGTATATAGTTTCTCAAACTATTTTGACTTCCAGTTTATCAGTGGTATGAGATTCTAATAAGTATAACTTAAAATAGAGCTTGTTAAATAATGTTGTGGCCTATTAGTGAGTCATACAATCAAACGATGATTTATGACTAGCATTTTGAATGAAATAGAAGAGAGAAAATAAATATATAAGTTACATCAAATCAGTAAGGACTAATATTGCTTTACAAAACTGCTATTTCACTTATATATTTCCTCTATGTAAATTGAATTGTGCTGTAGAAAGTATTACTTACCATGGGTCAGAATTTTTCAAAAACATTAAAAGCCATTGTTCTAAAGAGCTGGACCATTTGGTATAACCTATTCAATAAAATGCGTGCAGACCACAGACTAACGTTCAGGAATACTGGGAGGAAAGATCACAGACATTATCTCCAATGTCTCTGAAGGTCTTGGGTAGTCTTCTTGGTTGTCAAGTTATTGCATTAAGTAGTAGCTGAGCTGTAGATGCCATGTGCATGTGATAAAAACTCATGTGTGCCCATTCCATTGGATGCTTGAGGGGAGAAAGGAAATACATCAGAGCATCATTATTAGTTTAAGAACTGCTTTTAGATATCTCTCCTTAAAATGTATGATGCCAAGATGACTGCAGAGAAAATTCTTACGTGTTTTCTTTACACACTTTCTTGTTTGTTCTTTGACATTTTTTGTGAGCAATAAGATGGCTACCACATGCTAATAAAATCCTCAGGTATCAACCCACAGCTCATTCATTCTGATAGCTCAGTATCTAATGACTTGAAGCCTATATATTTCTCTATTTTCTAAAACAGAATATGAAACTGTCAGACTTAAATTATCCTGGACTCCAGTCTGTAAAAAGGACACATAATGATGGGAAAAATATATTCCTTATCAGAACAAGCAGGTGTGCTTGAATATTGACTGAGCTGCATTATCACTGGGGTATAGCATATCTTGCACTGAGGGACAGTAATGTTCAAATACTTGTATTTTTATTTTTTGTGAGTTTGTTATTTTCCTTACAGAATTAGCATTTTCCATATTCTTGATGGGATCAGATTGATGCATCAAATAAACCATCCTTGAATATTTGAAGCCTTTGACATTAGGTCCTTTAATGCTGTCTTACATGTTGCTTATTAATGTAGATGCCCAGTCAGGAAGGTGCCTGTTCTACTGGGGCTCCACTCACGTTTTATTGAGAGGAGCTGCACATCTATCACATCTGTCTCCTGAAAAGAAAAGCTTTCAAACTGAATTAAAACAAAGGAACAGGCATATATGTAAATTACACGAAATTGCTAATTCTTGACTCTTTTTGACCAGTAAAGATGGTGATTTCCTATAGTTCAAACTACTATTACCTTTCAAGAAATAAGACAATATTCTCTATCCAATTTACAGTTTCTCTTAAATATACAGATTCTATGAGGTCAGCCAGGATTAGATGTAGTGTTCATTCTTGTATTTATGTTATATCCTTTACAAGCTTCCTACCATGTTCAGAACACTAGGTAGAGGGTAAAGACAAAGATTAAGCTGACACAAACTTGTGAGAATTACTTAACTTTTTTTTCCTGATTGATAGCAACCTAGTGGCAAAATAAAGAAAGTCGTATGTTTCTCATAAAGTGACACAAAACTTGATAATCAGTCACATACATAATTTTCCTAGACATTTTCTCAGTTTGTTATCACCATCATTGAATTTCTTCTCATATTCTCCCTGTATTTATTTCTTCCTGAGTAGACTGCTCTACGGTCCTCTGCCAGTGTAATTTAGTCTTTCATAGGTTTTGTTCTCCAGTCTTTGATGTTGATGATCTACTGTAAGAATTTACCTAAACTCTTTCTGTGTCTTGAAACTTTTACAGAGCTCTAAGGTAAGGTTTAATCATTTTAATTGTACCAGCTACAATTAATAATTTGTTACAAGGATTCATGTATTATTGTTCCTTCATTTTTTTGAGAAGAAAATTACAAGTGGATGTCTACGTACTCTGCTCCTTCCTAAGACATTCACTGAATGGTTTGTCTGTTGCTATATCTAGCTATTTAAAATTTACTTTAGAAGTTGCATCATGTCAGAGGTAGGGACTCATAGGGGAGGAAAAGGAAAATATATAAGAAACAAGAAATGGAAAATTATTTGTTGACAATAACATGTATGGTAATATCCTTGATTGAGCCAATACACAGTATATTCTAGATGGAAAATCTCATTTTGTATACTCTATTGGTGTATAGTGAATTATGTAAATAATTACTTTTTTTAAAAAGTAAAACATTTAAGGGATGCAAAATTTTAAAAAAAGAAGTATCACATTTCATTTCTTTTTTTCTCTTTATTTTTTTTCTTGTTTTTATGGAGAGTCCTTTGTTTTGTGGTTGATAGTTTTGAAAGTACTGCTACTGAATTTCTATAACCAGTACTACAGGGTTTTGTTTTCATAAGTGAGCCCTCATTTTGTTTCTTCATTTTGACTATCTCACATGTGACCAATGCTCCCTGGTCTATAGAGGCTGCGTAAAGCCAGGCAAGGCATGGAAGCCAGTGATACTCAACCTTGACACACAGTGATTTTTTTTTTCTTTTTTTTTTTTTTTAAGAGAGATTTTGTTATAGGGCACATGCACTTACCAAAGTGAGAAATCACCAACCGGAGGGATAGCCATGCTGCAGTCCCTTCTCCTCTATCCTCCTCTTGGGATTTGGGGCACTCTCACACATGGGCATGTCGTGAGTTTTAAGCTGCTGAGTCTGGGACTCAAACCATGGTTGACTGCATGGGAGTCCAGCTACATAACCATTATGCCATATTCTGGTCTCGATACACACTGATATTATTTGTGGAGTTTTAAAAATACTGATACCTCGGTTTTACTTCTGTTAGTCTGATTAAATTGGTCTGATCCAAGGCCTGGGCAGTAAAACTTTTTAAAAATTCCCTGGGGAGTTTAATGCACAGTGAAGTCTGAAAACTACTGACTCAAGTTTGAGCAAGAATCTCAAGGCACAGTTATGTGTGTTTGGCCACATTGCAGCCAGGCCCAAATTTAAGAATAGGCTAAAAGCAAGTATCTCTTACTTTTAGAAATCACTTTTAGAAATCCATTTGGTGGCTCGCTGGTTACTGTTGATAAAGATTTTGCTGGAATCAGCAGATGGTGTAATGGTTACATCATTGGACTCCCACATAGTCAGCCACACTTCAGGTCCCAGACGTGGTGGCCTAAAACTCACGCCAGGCACATGTGTGTGCATACCCAAAATCCCAAGAGAAGAATGGAAGAGAAAGGATTGTGGTGGTGGCCATCCCTCCAGGGGGTGATTTCTCACTTCTGTCTCTCTATTGAATGTACACACCCTATAGCAAAAATCTCTCTTAAAAAAATTTTTGTTACCTCCTCTAAATCCATTAGAATAGAGTTCAAATCTTGACAGGGATAATAAAACAATGTCAACAATAGCCTTTAAGTCACTCTTTGCTACCTACTGCAAGATTATTCTACTCACCTGATGAGTTGGGCATCCTTCTCCTGAGAGTAATTAACATCTGTGTAAAGATGTAATCACCTGAAGAGCTATGTAAGCAAGAGCAATCTCAAGAGCTTTCGTTTCTAGCAGCAAAGAAATAGTATTACAGCAGCATTTTACCAGCGTATCTTAGAATATCAGTGTAATCAGTATTAGAATGAAGTATCATAAGACGAAATAACAGAAAGAAATTAATTTCTATTAAAAATCTGTATCTGTTAGTTCTCCAAAGTATATTAGGCTGGGAAAGACTCAAAGAAAATTTTATCCAGTCTCCCTTGACTCTGAACCCAGTTCTTGCAGTTGCTGCTGTGGTTCACTGGGAGAAAAGGAGTAGCAGCTCTAAATATATAAGCAATTCCTACGTCAGTTGCTGCTTGAGTGAGCTGTGGTATTATTTAGGTTCAGTCTTCATTTACAATGAAAATGTATCCTTTCATTTAGGGGAAAAAAAGATTATCTTTTTATTTCTGTGTCATATTGTTCACTTTAGAGTCAAAAACTTGGCTGAAGTTTCTAAACTGAGTTTATATAATGTCAGTTTCACTGATACTCTGAGTCTATCTCCATTTCTGTTACAGAAAGGTCTATAGATGTACTTATGAATAAAATTATACCTATTTTTTTCTATCTTCATACCACTTACTTTAAGAGGATTAAAGTCTCTTTGCTAGCTCTTATCCTAACTTATATATTAAAAAGCATTAGTAGAATTTTCCATGAATATAATATTTCTCTTCTATATCAAAGGTTAACTTCTCTGAAGAAAACCCATTGATCACCTCCATAACCATGATTTTGGTTTGAGGATATGTTTCTAAACACTGACTTTCAACTAAGGGAAGGGTTGGTTTCTGACTTTCATAGGGGACTCTTGCAAAGGCCTCTTTCTCCTTTGATGCAAGCTATACTCTGTTGATACCAAGTTAGTGCGAAGCATGACCTGGGAACTCTGCAAAATATATGTTGGTTTTACAGTTTTCTTAAACCCCTGGGGAATGGCTTTAAACTTCTCTCAATTTTTTTTTTTTTTAATACCAAGAGTGAAGGGTATTTTTTAAGGTCTTCGAAGTTCAGAAGAGGTCACATTGAAGCTTAGCTGATCAGAATTAGGTTTATAATGATCACATCAAACAGCATGTATAGAATGAGTCCAAGAAATGCATAATTTGAGGATGACACAGGGTCCTGTGTCTGTTTTACCCATTCAACTCCATTTGAGCAAAATGCAGAAAACAGGTCAAAAAGACACAGAACAAAAATAAACTTGAAGAAATAGCTTTGAGAATACAATACTTTTAACAGAAATCCAGGGTTCGGGTTATTCACAGGATAAATATAGTCTTCACTACAGTATTAAATATCTTTGGGCATAAAATAAACAAATAAGGGACAAGCAGATGACATAATGGTTATGTTGCTGGACTCCCACATAGTCAACAGCAGTTCGAGTCCTGGACCCAGCAACTTAAAACTCATGCTGAGCATGTGCGTGTGCATGCCCAAGATCCAAGAGGATAAGGGAGGAGACAGGAATGTGATGTGGCCATCCACACTGGGGGTGATTTCTCACTTTCTGTCCAGCAAACACACACACCCTATAGTAAAAATCTCTCTTAAAAATAAATAAATTAAATGAATGAGTCTTTGAGCAGCAATTCATAGAAATCATTTGAGCTTGCATAAATCTCAGTGATTTTAGCAAAAAGACATTGGGGAATCTGTAGAAACCAAATAAACATTAGGCTTTAATATCTCAGAATGGAATCCAAAGCAGTAATATGTTTTCCAGGTTTCTGGAAGTCTCTGTAAATCTTAGTTCAGATTCCTTATTGCCAGGAAAGTAATCAATTTTATTTGGGTTAAGTGACTAATCCCATATAAATTAGCAATAGCTAGGGAAGCTGTTCTTAGAACCAAAAAATGGGTCTTTTAATGTGCCTTTTTCATTTAGCTAGCCCAGCTAAATAACCCTTGGTATTGTCTAATGACTTTTTATTTTTTTAACCACAGGGTACATGCACTCGCCAGAGACAGAGAGGGATAGTGAGAAACTATCTCCTGTGGGAGGATGGCTATGCTGCATTCCCTTCTCCATTCTCCTCTTGAGATTTTTGGCATGCATGCACACCCACCTGGCATGATTTTCAAGCCACCAGGATGGGAGTCCACCTTCTTAACCACCATGCCACCTGCTGGCCCCCATTATGGCTATTTTCAGAGTCCATAAAATAAAAAGGAGAAATTAACTGACATGGGCAATTTTGCATATCATATTATTCCCAATGCCTTAGGCCTTTCTATTTTTGCCTAGATAGTCTTATATTCTTGACTGTTCAATAGTAAATAATTGTACATTAAGAGTGGCTAGTGATATTTCTATTTTTAGAGGTAAAATTAATTTAGTACTTGGATAATTCTTGATAATGGCAGCTGTGTTAATCTTGAGTTCTGAATAAACAGAGGAGTGTGCACTGAAAGGAACTTCTTCCCACTCAGAAGTCACCTCTTACCCTGTTTGTCTCTTTTTACTCTCTTTCTCAATTTTGGAAAGAGAAATGGAGAAGAAAAGGGTGGCGTTAGGGTGGGAAGATGGGTGGGAAGGAAGAGGAAGAGAAAGGCAGTGAAGGAGGAGAAATACCTGGGGAAGGAAAAATGATGTTTTCCAGAGGACACATTTCCAAACGGGATCCCCACACCAAGGAGCCTAGTGGAAAGTTAGAGAGCCAGTGCTTCAAAGAGTAACTTCAGGCAAATGAGCCCCCCCCCCCCCCCTTACTGCCACCGACTTCTGATCCTCTCTCAGTGCCCCTAATGCCTAAAATGACTGAGTCCAACTCAGAGCATTGAGGTTGGGCAATGGTGCAGCAGGAAGAAACAACACTGTGTGAGACAGACCTTCATGGAATGGTTTTCAGTTCTTGTCAGGAAACCTCCCACGCATATGCCAGTTGATCTGAGCTGCCTAAGCTGCTGTTGGGGCCAAGACTTTGTTGGGGTGCTATGTTTCTCTCTCCCTCTGTCAGCCTCATTCATGGAATAAATTAATAAACTTTTAAAAATGAAAGTCTCTTTCTACACTTAAGAAATGATTGGATTGATTACATTATGAACGAACTCTGAATGGACTTACGGTAAATCTTTGCTGCACACCAGGTTTTGATAGATCTAGGAAGAAGCTGAATAGAAGAATTAAAATAGCCCCAAAAGTAAAGGGAAAAAAGAGCAGACTCTGAGAAGACCCCAAATGACCTTCCTCTCCTTAAACTTTGCCTGGTGCTATCTTTGATTAGAAGGAATTTTATTTCATTGCCTGAAAGAAAGAAGAATACTAAAATTAAGACCAAGCATGGAGATTATTACAGATAATGATCTTTAAATAGACTCAAGAGAAAGTAAGGGCAGGAAGACAGCTGTCGGAATTTCACTAAGAAACAAATTTATCCACCCTTCTTGAGAGGTAACCCTAAAGGTGTGAACTCAGTGCACTTTGGTGGAAGTCTATTTGCCTGAGAAAAGTGTCGCTTGCTTTGTTTAGGCTGTTAGATTGTAAGCTCCCTAAGGGTGGATGCCATACCTGCTATCTCAGCACCAAGCATAGGCCTGCATATGAAGGAACTTAAGGATATCTGCTAAAGGGGCCAGCAGATGGCATAGTGGTTATGTTGCTGTACTTCCACCTGGCCAACCACAGTTCGAGTCTCGGACCTGGTGGCTTGAAATTCATGCTGGCTGTGTGTGCATACATTCCCAAGATCCCAGGAGGAGAATGGAGAAGGGTATGTGGCATAGCCATCCTCCCTGGGGTGGGGGTGCTGATTTCTTACTTTCCTTCGCACTGTCTCTGTCTGTCTCTCTCTGGTGAGTACATGCACCTTATGGCAAAAACCTCAAAAAAGAAAAAAAAAGAAAAAGAAGAAGAATATCTCATTAAAAAAAAAGTCAGGAAGTGGTGTCTACACAACATTTTGAAGTGAGCGAAACCTTGGGAAGCAGGGTAGAATTGGCACAGGGTTTAAAAGTAGGTGCTTTCTAGTTATACTAAATTGATTCAAATCACGACTGCTATTTTTGGGTTTTGTTTTCTGTGCTGACTTGAGAAATTCTCTATATGTGGTTTTCATTCCTATGAATTGGGAAGGTAATATGAACTTTCTCATGGGATTTTTTTTTTTAATTTTAAAAAATCAAGTTTAAAGCATTTATTGCCTCTCCTGTCATGCAATGAGCACTCATAAATATCAACTATAGCAAGTTGTCATACAGAGCTATATGCAATGTCCAATGAAAACTTGGTAAATACCTGACGTTTCATCATAGATAGAAAATTTTATTCTGTCATACTCATTACTTATCAAGGAATGGAAGAAGTAAAGAGGAGTGATCAGTAAGTCTTGTTCTTACCTAATGACATTGAAGTTCTAGAGCAACAGCACTTCTGACTGAGCGAGGGGACAAGGGTTACTGTAGATTTCTGTCCTGTCGACTAACCAGTAAATAAACTACAAAACATTCAAAGAAGAAGCACTGACCAGCAAGTATTTTTGGAAAGCTTTCTTCTGTATTAGCATGATTCAAGAGTATCCGCATATTCTTAGCTATGATCATCAGTGTTTCTGAGCCTTCATTTGTAACAAAATACAAGGGTGGCAGGTGGTTTGGAGACAACATGGTGTAATTTATAAAGGAGGACTCTTACAGTTTCACTTTCTGGACACTATATTTAAAAAGTCTAGACACGTTTCTATGTTATTTTATCTAACAGTGGGAGACTGATAATGCTGATCAAAATCAGGATAACAGTGATGCAGACTGCTTCTGACAGCCCTTCTAATAACATGTTCCATTCTGATTTGTTTTTGTTGTTGTTGTTGTTGTTGTTGTGGTTGTCTGGAGTTTGTTTTTGTTTTTAAATTTTTAAAAATGATTTTTAATTGATACATATTTCCATTGTAAGGTACAGTACATTTTTTGGTATATGAATATGATGCGTTATGATCAAATCAGAGTACTTTGCATATCCATTCCCTTAAACATTTGTTGTTACATTGTGTTGTGAGCATTTAAAATCCTCTCTCTTAGTTGCCCTGAAATATAGAATAAATTGTTGCCGGCTAAAGTCACCCTACTGTGCAATTAAACACCACATTCATATTGCCATCCTTTTATAATCTCTCCAGCCTGGCAGAAATAGTTTATTTTGGGGTCATATTTATGTCTTCAGAATATATATGACTAATAGCAATTAGAAGTAAATTTATCTCACACTCTCACCCTCAATATTTGACTGCCAGTGATACGCAGAGCATAGGTATGTGTAATACGGGGTCCAAGGTAGCTCTTTTACCCACCCTATTAAAGATTATTCAGGAATCAGTCATCACCAGTAGTTAATATACTCACTGTTAGTGAGATAGGAGAAGGGGTTGTCAGTAAAGTGGAGAAGCTGGCTAATATTCCTACAAAGAATTCATTAACTTCAACAAGATGTGATTTGAGAAAAAAGGTTCTAATCACCACACATTTTAAATAAGCACTTGCACTTCAGAGGTGCCAAGGTTTTAATTATACAACTGTGTATTTCATACTGAGAGATTCTGACTATCTTAAATTTATCAGTGAGGTTTGTGGAAATATGTAAAATGTTGGGAATGTAGAATAAATGCAAACATCGTTATATTAGATCAGATTATATTACATTGGATGAGGGTATATGCAAATATAGGACAAAGTATATTTCTAAAGTAATTCAAAACTAATTCACTATTACTTAGCTGTGATTCACTTGCAAGCAAAATGGAAAATAGTGTACTTTTTTTTTTCAGGCAAACAGTGGAAAGATTAACAATTGTGAACTTTTGGGGGACCAGCAGTTAGCACAATGGCTATGTCGCTGGACTCCCATGTAGTCGACCGTGGTTCGAGTCCCAGACTCGTTGGCTTAAACTCATGCCAGGCACATGTGTGTGCATGCCCAAGATCTCAAGAGGAGAATGGAGGAGAATGGAGAATGGGAGAAGGGATTATGGTGTGGCCTTTCCCGCTGGGGGTGATTTCTCGCTCTCTCTCTCTTTGTCTCTCTCTCTCTCTGGTGAGTGCACGTGCCCTATAGCAAAAAAAAAAAAAAAAAAAAAAAAAAAAAATCCTCTCAAAAAATAGTGAACTTTCTTCTTCTTCTTTTTTTTTTTTTTTTTTTTTTTTTTTTTTTTTTTTTTTTTTTTGAGAGAAATTTTCACTATAGGGCGCATGCGCTCGCCAGACAGACAGAGAGAGACAGAGAGACAGAAAGCGAGAAATCACCCCCCAGAGGGGATGGTCACGCCACAGTCCCTTCTCCTCCATTCTCCTCTCGGGATCTTGGGCACGCACGCACACGTGCCCGGCGTGAGTTTTAAGTCACCGGGTCCGGGACACGAACCGCGGTCGACTACGTGGGAGTCTAGCGACATAGCCATTACGCTAACTGCTGGTTCCCCATGAACTTTCTTCTTAGAAACAAAATACCTTTCTTACTTTTGAACATAAATGGTATTTTTAAAATCACTGTTTTAGAGCTGCCTTAACTGTTTCTTTAAATATGTAAAGCTCTCTATCCTTAAAGGGAAATTATACTCTGTGTCTACAGTTGAAGCTATCAAAGCTAGGGTTCATTTAATAGTGCCTTCATCATATACCTTATCCTGGGACCAGAAGACTCTAATCAGTATTTTGTTTTTTACATACAATATTTATCATAATATTTTAATAAATTGAATTTTATTATTAGAACAAGTGATTTATTGGTTACATAAATGTCTGTTGGTCAACAGTCTATATATACTTAGGCACGCCAAGAAATGCCAACTTAAATTCCCCAAAATAACCTTTTCTGTAATTACAAAGCAAACAATAAACAAACCAAAAAAATGGCCTTATCCACATTGTCAGCAGAAGTCATTTCATTTAATTTAGATAATACAATAATACCTTTCCAAGAATTCTCAAAGTTGAGACTGCCAATATATTTGCCCAAAGAATCCTTATTTTGTAAGCAAAGAACCTTTAATAGCCACTCTTTAATTTATATACTATTCTAGTGTGAAAATTACAGTAAATGTAAGGGACTCCAAAAGAATAGCAGTTTAACCTTTTCAGTAGCTAAAAATGGCAACTATATATCCAGCTCACTTATTTCACATTATAATTGATGGACTGAAATGATATTTTGTAAGTTCTTCATAAGTTACGAAGTTCACTTCAGGTAAAATGAAAAAAAAATGTCACTCTAATGTTCCTTCTCAAGTCACACACACTGAATCACAGTAGAACATCATTCACAGATGAATCTGAGGATGTTTACTTTAGGTCTATTGATTAATTAGATTAAAAAAATAAATCCTCACGTTTTCTTCCTTTAATGCAGATTTTAACTCTGAATCATTTATAAATAAAAATACAGCCCACACAGGGTATTTAAGAAGATAACGTGACTAGGCTTAAGAAGACTAACGATGTTACACTGCTCTCCCCAGAATCCAGTGTATTGGTTGAAAAGATCGTGTGCTATTAGTGACTATATAAAGGCTAGGGTAGTCAGCACACTGCCATTATCTGACTAATTGCTTTGTGAAGTGCTTTTAGAAAAATTGGAACTGAAAGGCACTCTATACTACCAATTTATAGTCTATTCTTAGTGTCAATGATGCCCGAGAGAACAGCACATTGTCAAGTCTGTTTTTGCAGGATGATAATATTTTCGTCAGAGCCATGAAGATCTTAAAATGCTCTCTTACGGAAAGACACAAAGTTGTTATCTGTTTTTCCTGATATGAAGTTCATCTAAGTGTTGATTTTCACTTCAATTTTTTTTCATCCAAACTTTCATTTTTTATATATATATATATATATATACACACATATATATATATATATATATATATTTGGCACTTGCTTTGAATTTAGAAGAACCTGAGTAGAGCACATGGATTAATTTCTAGTGGTTGGATTAACTAAAACGTTTTGCTTTTGGTAATTTCAGGGTTTTAGAATTCTATTTTTAAGAGGTTCCTTGCTTTAATTATCTGCATGGTAAAATAACAGGGGAAGAAAAAAACCCTGCTGCTTCAGGATTGATTTAAATGTTTGTAGATCCCTTAAAACTGGATACAAATATGTCTTTTTATTTTTCCTCATCACTTTCCAAAAGTTAAATCAGTTTTACTATATTTATTGGGTTGTCAGAAAGTCATGATGCATTTTTTGTATAGAAAAATATGTCATGACTTTCCCAGCAGGTTATTTGCTAGTTTGAAAAAATAGCAGAAACTACATGGATAAAGTCAGTTTAAAGATGAAGGGTGTCCTTGTATCAGTGTAGTATGCTCTTTCCTACTCAGAAAAACTGTAAAATAAAAGTCATCAAGGCAGGTGTTTACTGTTCATTTATTATCAATTTTTATTTACGGACAGCTTATTTCTCTTATCTGTGATTTCTTTAATGAGGAGAATGGCAGTGCATCTGTGACCTCACTGTAAATTATTCCTCCTTTGGCTTTTGGCTTTTTCTCTCATTGTCATTTTTTAATTATTATTATAAAGGGAGAATTAGCTTAGAATAATGTTTTCTCATTGTTTCATATTTTTAAATGTTTTTTCTAATGAGTAAAAGTTGGCTTTTGGACCTCAATTTCAGTATCCAGGTAGCAAACTACACAGAAATTGTTCTCCTGCTGTGTTTATAGAGGTACCCTGAACTCTTGCCCCAGAGCTTATTTCATTTGTATTCCATGTCTACTCTAACTGTGAATCTAGTTTAGCATCGCTAAACACATTGCATTTGCTTAATGACTGTGTATTCCTTGAATATTAAATTCCCTGAGTTACTCCTTTGGGAACTTTCTATTGTTCAACTAGATAAAGAGATAAACTAAAGCAAAATGAGGAAAAGAGACCTAAAGAATTTGAACCCTTACTCACTTTGGAAAATGATTTTATGAAACCTACAGTATTGGGCTTTCAAATAGATGTTATATTGAGATCAGTATGTAGCTTCCTTTTACAATGAGTAGCAAGATTTTACATTTATAGGCTACCTTTTGTCCCCTAAGGAATATGTTTCCAACTATACAGAGCACAGGAAACACTTTGTCCACCACTGGAGTGGAACACAGCAGTTGTTTAAGAGGCCACAACAATACTCAAAATCATTGAAGAAAGGACTTGAAAGAGTACAGCATCCAAAGGAAACTACAGGGGGAGATTTAAGAAAAGCAGACTGCAATTTCTCACATTGGAATTTGGCCAGGATATTCAGGCCAAACACTCCATTCCACTTTTTCTCTTAAAAATTATAGTTCCTTTGACTCGATGATCAGTGTCTTGAATTTGCAGTGTTTCTATTATGTGATATCTCCTGAACCTAGCCCCTAGATAATTACTGGTCCAAGATACCCCCCCCCCCAAAAAAAAAATTCCACTTAATGACTTTCCAGTCTTCAATCTTCTAGTGCACCTGGGTTTCCAGGTATTATATCCTCTTGCCAGGCCCCACCAATCCTAGTCAATGTTCATCATACTGCATTATACAATATATGTTACTTAAAACCTGTGGTAGCAGAATTTTATAAGGAAGATTTTTCTAGTTTCTTGTAATTATAAAAAGAAATATGTTTAAGACAACACTTCAGAGTTAGAAATAATGAAGTCAAATGGTGTACAATAAGATAGGGTCGGGACCAGCAGTTAGCGTAATGGCTATGTCGCTGGACTCCCACGTAGTCGACCGCGGTTCGAGTCCCGGACCCGGCGGCTTAAACTCACGCCGGGCACGTGTGCGTGCGTGCCCGAGATCCCGAGAGGAGAATGGAGGAGAAGGGATTGCGGCGTGGCCATCCCCCCTGGGGGGTGATTTCCTGCTTTCTATGTCTCTGTCTCTCTCTGTCTGTCTGGCGAGCGCACGCGCCCTATAGCAAAAACCTCTCCAAAAAAAGAAAAAAAAAAAAAAGATAGGGTCTAATATGTGTCATTAATTGATTATTTTGTCTTTGTTTCTGTTACAAAGTGTATACTTTTTTAAAAGAGAGATTTTTGCTACAGGGTCCACACACTCACCAAAGAGATAGAAATAGAAAGCGAGAAATCATCCCCTCAGGGGGATAACCAGGCTGCAGTCTCTTCTCCTCCATTTTCTTCTCAGGATTTTGGACACACACACACACACACACACACACACACACACCCCAGCAAGAGTGTTAAGCCTCCAGATCTGGAACTTCAACAGCGGGCAACATGGGAGTACGAAAACATAGACATTACACCAATTGCTGGTCCCACAAAGTGTATACTTTAATATAAATTACAATGTATACAAGATAGTTCTGAATGACAGTGATCATTCCACAGATGAATTTACATTAATAATATGTGTGTATTTCATTTACTATTATGAAGAAATACTAGGCATTTAAACAATTATTTTTGACACGTTAATACTTTACTTTTTAGTAATATGGTATTTTTTTCTTAGATTATGTTAAGACAGTTGTATTTTATTTTACATAATTCTATAAAAACTACTTTTTCTAAAAAAAGAATACAGGCTTTGAAGTCAGATTAGAGTTTTTATTTGTTTGTTTGTTTCAATCTGGCAGGATTGAATCACCACTGCCTCTAAAAGAATTAATACTTTTTTGTTCTAAATTTAAAGTAATCATTGCTAGCATCTTGAAAGGCATCAATTATGCGAAAAAAAAAATCTGCCATGTACGAAAATCATAATAAAATAGTTAACCTCCATCTATTTTTTTCTTTTTTAAAAAATTATTTATTTAATTTTATTTGTTATTATTTTTAATTTGACCAGAGAGAGATAGAGGGAGAGAAAAGGAAAGTGAGAAAGCCAGCCTCCAGGTCTGGGACTTGCACCACATTCAGCAATATGGGAGTCTAGTGCATCAACCACCATGCCACCTGTCAGCGCCCCTCATCTTTTTTTTTTTAAACCTCAATCTTTTAAGTAAATGTGGCACTATTTTCTATGCTTTTAAATATCTAATGACACTGCTTTTTAAAGTGTAGTACTCTAATCAAGAAGCAATAACATAGTTTATATAAGATATAAGAAGGAAGATATATTAGTATCCAATTAATTTGTATTGATATTTAATTATTAGTGGCGAAAGTTACCAGTTGATTCGAATCATTACAGTAACATATTTGGAGATTTAAATGTATGTTAAATTTTTGTTGTTGTGATTTCTGGTTTACACGATAATCCTGGTACATCTTTGTGGAGTACAGTATGGTTTCCCAAACCATGCATACAGACATATTCAAATCAAGATTGTAGACATATTCATTTTCTTAAACATTGAATATTACATTATGGTGTGCACATTCAATAACAGTTCTAGTTTTTTGGGGGGAAAGTGTATATTGAATTCTCAATGACATTTATTACTCTGCTGTAGTACACCATTCCTTAACCAATTCCACTAGTTCACATGTATTATCTTATCTTTAATCATTTTCTCCCAAACCCTTGTTCTTCCCTCACCCATGAAGCTTCTGTTATCTATAATTACTCTCTCTACTTTTATGCCATTTAGTCCTTCAGTTATGGCCATACAGTGCAGACATCTTGTATATATTCAGTGGGAATATACAGTCTTTGTCTTTCATAGCCTGGCTTATTTCATTTAGCATTGCATCTTGTAGGTTCATCCACTTTGAGTCAAATGACAAGATATCATTATTCTTTATGACTGAGTAGTATTGCATAGTGTATATGTGCCACATTTTCTGAATCCATTCATTGGTAGCTGGGCACTTAGGTTGATTACATGCCTTAGCTACGGTGAATAATGTTTCAATAAACGTGGATGTGCGAATGTCTTTCTGACAAAAAGCTTTCCTAGTCTTTAGGTAAATACCCAAGAGTGAGATTACTTGGTCATAAGGCAATTCTATTTGTAAATCTTTGAGGAACCGCCATTCTTTTTTCTACAGTGGCTATACTAATTTACATTCCTACAAGCAGTGCACAAGTGTTCCCTTTTCTCCACAACCTGACCAGCACATGTTATTCTTTGTTTTTCTGATCATAGCCATTCTGACTAAGGTTTGGCAATACTTCCTTGTGGTTTTTAATTATATTTCCCTTATGAGAAGAGATATTGAACATTTTTTTCATATGCTTTTTAGCTATTTGTATGTCTTTCTTTAAGAGTTGTCCATTCAGATAGGTTGCCCATTTTTAAATTAGGTTATTTTTCTTTGTAAGTGAACTGTTTGGGTTCCTCACATATTCTGGTTATCAGTCCCTTATCTGAAGTATAGTTTGCAAATATTTTCTTCAATTCTATTTGTTATTTCTTTCTTTATTGTTATCTTTGCTGTGCAGAAGCTTTTTAGCTTGATGCAATCCCACTTCTCTGTTTATGGTGTCATTGGCTGTGCTTTACAGTCTTATTTAAGAAATCCTTGCTTGCTCCAATATTTTGAAGTGGTTTCCATGTTTTTCCCCTATTTAAGTCTTTAATCCACTTTGAGTTAATTTTTGTCAATGATAAATGATGGGAATATAGTTTAATTTTTCTGCAAGTGCATATCTAATTTTCTCAGCATGATTTATTGGAAAGACTCTTTTCTCCACTGAATTATCCTTTGACCTTTGTTAAAATTCAATTGGCTGTATGTTCTCAAGCTTATTTCTGAATTCTCTATTCTGTTCTATTGGTCTATTTTCCTGGTTTTTTTCTGCCATTACCATGCCATTTTGATTATTATGGCTTTGTAATATATTTTGAAGTCAGTTAGTGAGATGCCTCCAACAATATTTTTGCACAATATTGCTTTGACTGGTCTTTTGTGATTCCAGAAAAATTTTAAGATTGTGTTGTGTTTTTTTTTTCTTTAATTTTGTTTCTGTGACAAATGTTGCTGGTATTTTGATAGGAATTGAATTGAATTTGTAGATGACTGTGGGTTGTATGAACATTTTAACTATATTGATTCTTCTAGTCAATGTATAAAGAATGTCTTCCATGTTTGGTATCTTGTTTTAATTTCTGTATTCAGAGTGTTATAATTTTCACAGTCTTGATCTTCCTGGTTTATATATTTTTCTAGTCATTGTGTGGGTGTGGATAATATAAATGGGATTGCTTTATTCACTTATACTCAGTGTATCCATTGTTGGTATACAAAATTGCTACAGATTTTTGGATATAAATTTTTATGTCCTGCAATTTTACTGAATTTGTCTATCACATCTAAGAGTATTTTTGTGTATTCTCTAGGTGTGTGTGTGTTTGTGTGTATGTAACCTGCAAATAGGAAAAAATATAACTACTTCATTTCCAATTTAGATATCTTTTATTTCATTATCTTGTCTGATTGCATTAGCTAGGACTTCCAGTTCTGTGCTATATAGGAGTGGAAAAAGTAAACATCCATGTCTTCTTCCAGTTGTAAGGCAAAAGCTTTCAGCTTTTCCCTGTTCAGTTTTATGTTAGTCGTGTAGACAAAAAATATAAATATCAAATTATAACAACTGCACTTTATTTTAAAATAAATATAGTATAAAACTAATTCAGCTAATTCTCTACCTCTCCTATGTGCCTGATAAATTCAGTGATTTGGATATAAAGACACTTCAAGTAATGCTGGGAAATATTCAGCTCTATACACATTTTGCCATTATTCTTGTATTTTTTCCTTAGCATAAATAATTATGTTTTAATCAAATCTTAATAATATCTTATGTTTAAGCTATTTTGTTTGCTTAGGGCTAAAGATAACGAATTTGATATAGCTATTAATTTTGGATATTTCATTAGCAATTGTAATAAATACAGGGTGAACAGAAGAATGCAATTTGGATATACATGTGAGAAGACACTAGTCCACTGTTTCTTGAATATCTATTATGTCTCAATTTCCCTTAAGTATCTTATTTCATTTTTTTACAGCAACATTACTAGGAAAATATCATTATAATATTTAGATAAAGCAAATTGAGCAGAAAGAAGTTCAGTCACTTGCCCTAGGTCATACAGTTATAAGTAATAGATTTCTCTAGCTGACTCTAAAATCTTCTCTACTAAACAATGACACTGGTTTGGTGAGTAATATGGTCATATAACTTCAAACTATCAAAGTATAAACTTTCATTAAAAAATCAAGCTTAACTCTATTTTTATAATACCTCTATGGGACCATAGAGTATTCTAGAACGTAACTTCAAAACTCTAACAGGTGATATATCACAAAGAGATCCTTACTGTGTAGGCACAACAAAGCATTCTATTAGCTCTCAAAGGCTTAGCAAATAACAAGCCTTTTCTGTGTCTATGTTGACTTTACTTGCCCTAGCTATACATAAAGAAGAGCAGAATGCTTTGTTTCAAGGGTCACAATGAATATCATGTGTTAGAGGCCAAAGTCTTTTGAAAGGAAATATGAATGAACTCTGAATATGTTTGAACCCATTTAATAGTGGGATTTTTAGCATGACAGTATCTTATTTGTATCATAAAATTCAATTTAACAAATGTTTATTAATAAATAGAATACCCTCATGGAGATTAAGAACATAAACCTGGAGTGTACTCACAGTTTTCCCTTTACTAGCTCTGGATCCAGAACAAGTTGTTTCAATTCACTATTCTATAGTTTTCTTATAGAAGAAAAAATAGGACTAGTAATAGTGTTTATACCTCAGGGCTATAATATACTAATCTTATATTAAGTTAAATAGTGCATGTGAAACACTTAACAGATACACTTAATGATGTATCTGAACCCACAGAAAAGACTTCAGAAATTATCATTGTTTTTTATTCTGTACTAACATTATTATTACTATATAGCATAAGCTAAACAAGGTCCTTAAAAGTAAATAGAGGAAACCAGCAGATGATGTAATGGTTATGTTGGTAAACTCCCACGTAGTTGACTGTGGTTCCAGTCCAGCAGCTTAAAACTCACGCCAGGCATGTGTGCGTGTATGCCCAAAATCCCAAGAGGAGGATGGATGCAAAGGGATTGCAGTGTAGCCATCCCCGCCCCCCCCGCCCCCTGGGGAGTGATTTCTCATTTTCTTTCTGTCTCTCTCTGTCTCTTTAGCAAGTGCATGCACCCTATAGTGAAAATCTTTCTCTAAATAAATAGGCATGCTCCTACACAGATGTAGAGGTTATTTACTGAAAATAAAGACAGTGAACAAGCACTGGCCAGGCAGTTTACTAATTACTATGCCAGAAGAGGATAATATCCTAAGAATACCAAAGCCATTCTAAGTTGTTAACTGGTCACATTAAAGGTATATATTTCATGACAGCCACAATCCAAAGATTTTCAACTCTTCTTTAATGCTATGGAAACACCTGAGCACTCATGGTTTAGGATCAGATACCCAGGGGAGTGCTGCAATTTGGATGGAAGCTATTATTTCTTACTGGTTTACATGGAATCTATGGTGTGCCTTTTAGGGTGTCAAAAAATCACAGGTCATGGCTCCTAACTACCAGATTGGACTGGGTAGATAAGCTAGAAGGGTTTCTTACTCACTGTCCTCTACTGGAAGGGACTAAAGTCTCGAAGCTGAATAGAAATACGAATGTCCATTTTAACCTAGAGAAGAATTGATAGGTTTTATTACTTTCAGGATTTTCTATTTCAGGTAAGTCAATTTGTTACCATGTATGAAGATCACTTACATAAGGCATGAGAATTGCAGTATTAGATTCTGTGCTATCAAGGGACTACTTGGTTAGGACTAGCCAGTATAGAAGTCTGCCGATCACTGGCACCTGTATAGCAGAAGTTGCCAAGGCTAACGGGTGGTTATTGGAGTATATTATGAAGGGAAAGGAGAAGGTAGAAATGACAGTGACCATGAATGAGGTCCAGACGACAGATGCTCTTTGAGAAACTAGTCATGCTGTAAGAATGACAATATTTCCAGTCTGTATGTTTTGCTTTTCTTGACTTTTAGAAGTCAGTAGGGGTGAATATTTGGTGCCATCTTCAGAGAGTCCCTGAAATAACATCTGCCCATGTGTTTGTTTGTTTTGTTTTAATTTGTATATTTTAAATTTTGTTTTGGTTTAGATTATCTGAAAGGTACTATGTGGGATTATTATATATTTGCAGGAAAAAAAATGCTCGAAAAGCTTCAGAACTTAGTAAATTTGAATACAGTGGAGGATAAGAAGGCAATCCTCCAACAGTCTCCACTTTTACCATGATGAGCTTGTTAAAGTTTATGGCAAAACGCTGGTATCTAGTATCATGATCAATGACTTTGAAGCACTGTTTAGTTACAAATTATTAAGATGTTTTGCACTGATTATTAACTTCAATTAACATATAGCTCCTCATATTTTGTTGCTTTGTACATTTTTTTTTTTTTTTTGAGAGGTTTTTCGCTATAGGGCACGTGCGCTCGCCAGACAGACAGAGAGACATAGAGACAGAAAGCGAGAAATCACCCCCCAGGGGGGATGGTCACGCCGCAATCCCTTCTCCTCCATTCTCCTCTCAGGATCTTGGGCACGCACGCACATGCGCCCGGCGTGAGTTGTAAGCCACCGGGTCCGAGACGCGAACCGCGGTCGACTACATGGAAGTCCAGCGACATAGCCATTACGCTAACTGCTGGTTCCCGCTTTGTACATTTTTAAAGCTTCCAGAATGCTTTTAAAAAGTAAATTTGCGTCCATACAAGTATACTCCTAGGATGTTCAACCCATTAACATTACAGTTTGCAGAAGTTTTAAATGTTTTCAGTCTGAAATTATTCAGTTACCTTGTTAGCCATTTTTTAGCAAAAGGGTGGCTGCTGTTGCTGATAGGTATGGCAGCCAGCCAAGAGACACTGGGCATAGAGGTGATGCAACTGTCTCCTCAACATTAGATGAGGGGAAATTATGACTAAATATAGCAGCTATTTAAATCCAACTGTAATTCAAGGACTATCTTAAGTCCCTCCTCCCCCATAATGCTTCTTTAACTATTCCAGGCCACATTGACCTCCCTGTCCTCTGGGCTTCCAGTGCTTATAGTTTACTCAGATAAGTTGAAATTAAAACTAAGATGTATTCTGTGAGTTCATACATAAATTAGTCATTTAATAGATGGAAATGATTTTCTCAGGGTAGGGGGCAGGTCTCATGACTTTTTATATTTTTATTACATATTTTATGGTCAGCTTCTTTACCATTATTAAAAGACAACCTGAGTCAGTTCCCAAAGCTCGTTTTTTACTTGTCAGAGTATTTTTTCCCAGAGTATTTTAGCCATCATTTGGCAGTACCAGTACTACATGAACTTGATTCCCTGAAGGACCTCTATGTCCAAATATCTAGAATTCTCTTTCTCTTAAATTAATAGATTATTTGAACTCAAAGTAGTAGAAGGTTAACTTGAGGAAAGGAAATGACAGATAATAGTTATGCCTCCTTTTGTTATTTGCATTAACCATTATTTTAGAGGTGTCAAGAAAAGGCTTTGGCAGCTGAAAACGAATAGAAGACTTGGGAGTATTAGAGAAATAATTTAAAAATTTCTGTACAAATGTTCATCAAAGACAGAAAAGAGTTGTAGGAGTAGATGGCTTCAGAGATATAGAGACTGTATCCAGTAGAGAGGTATGGGTATTAGCCTCCTTCATTTAAATAATAAAAATGCTTATTAGGTGTCAGACACTGGATTTAGGAGGTCCTTAGGGATGCAGGAAAAAATACTTCAAAGAATTTACACTCTAGTGGAATAAATAAATAAATAAACCCACATGTGTATAAATAATTATTATTGTGCTGGGGAAAAAACCATAAAGACAAAATGAAATAATGAATGATAAGTTGAGGGTAAAAGGCCCATTTACAAAGGGCAATCAGAAAAGGACTCTGAGGTGGTGATCTCTAGGTTAAGACCTAAACAGCCATCTTGAAATATCTGGAGGAAACAGAGTTCCACACAAATGGGGAAACATACACCAAGGTCTTTAGACAAAATGGATTGTAATTTATTCTATGGCCAGAGGGGAGGGTATGGCTAGAGCTTGGTAAAAGGAAGAGGAGAGCATTGAAGTGAAATAGTTAAGAGCACAACATGTATGATCCTATAAACCATGATAAGTGGTGGAATTTCATTCCAATTGTGGGGCCAGCTGATGGCATGGTGGTTAAGACAGCTGGATCTCATAAGCTGATTGCCCAGTTCAGGTTCCGGACCCAGCATCTTGAAAAACACATCAGACACATGTGTATGTGTGCCCAAAATCCCAAGAGGAAAATGGAGGAGAAGGAATTGTGGTGTGGCTATCCCCCCTGGGGAATACCCTCTCTCTGTGTCTGTCTTTCTCCCTATGCCTCTCTCTCTCAAATGGGCACACACACCCTATGGCAATTTTTTTTTTTTTAAGTCTAATTGTGATTGGAAGTTACTGAAATATTTTAAGGCAGAGTAATACTATGATCCTAGTTTATATTTGCGTTGTTTACCGTTGTCATTGGGTTAACTATTGGCTGTAGGGAGGGAAAGAAACAGAGTAAAGAGAGTGCAGTATTTATCCCAGGGAACAATCAAGGTGATTTGGATAACATGACTGGCTTTAGGAATATGAGGAGTGGTCACAGCTAGACCATTCTGTGGAGGTAGAATACCTTGATAATACAGAAAGAAAAGGAAACAGTGGAATCACTGATGAGTCTCAAGGTCTTATTCTCAACAGTAGGCTGGACATGTAAGGGCTCCATGCTTCCCATGCTATCTCCTCTTGTTCACTCCTGTTTTTTGCTAGTCTTGTTTTCCCAACTGATATCCTTATGGACATAACACCCAACATCTTGTGTGCCCACAGTGTCTGGCATCGCTCTGAGTACACTGCAGGGGTTTAAAAAACAAACTCCATCAATTATTTCTCCACTACCTGAAAAAGAAAATACTATTCAAAAACAATTTTCTTCCATAGGAAAAGCATTGTGGTACCATTTTTAGAAACCTGAGTTTTTTCCTAAACATTCATGTTTCCAAGGTTACTTGGAACATTTAATTCTATTTCGAGGCTTTGCCTCAAATTTAAAAGCTGAGTTGTTCACATTCATTAAATGTTTCACTTGGAGGAAGATACCTCTTTTTGCTATCATGTGACTACTTCCATTGTGACCATTGTGAAATATAAGATAGTATTTTAAACGCTTTTTAAGTTTTTAGGACTTTCCATGAGAAAACAATTTTCTATGACATTTTCGTATTGTATATTCCTGTATTATTACTTGAAATCTTAGTGGCTTTATCTTTACCATGTATTAATAAGTAAAGATCCTTCTGGTTTTCTTTTGTTTGTTTTGTTTTACACTTCCAGTTACTTATACAAGTCAAAACATTCTTAGACTGTCTAACACAGTAGGAACCCTACATTCAGTGTTCCCTAATATCCAGAATAATCTTTGGTTGACTACACACTTCATTATTGATGAGTATTAGCAAAAGGCAAGAAAGCAAATCATAGCTATTAATACTAAATTACATATATTAAAGTCTTGCTCCCTGTCACCATGATAAATACTTGTTTGTTTTGTTTCATTTAATTGTTGTACATACCCTATGAAGTAACCAGCATAATTACTCCCATTCTACTAATAAAAGCTGCATCTTAAAAATGTTAGACTGTGACTACTACGATCACCTCACTGTCACTCAGAAGAACTGAAATAAATAAACATCTACAACTCATTCTCTTAACTGCAAGGTTTATTTCTTATTGATATAAGGTCAATCCAATGAATATTTAATTATTTTATTAATTATAAGTACTTAGGTTTTCAACATTTAAAAATTTCATGTACTTTAACCTGCATCTCATCTTCCCTTCAAAATCAGTTCTATTTATTTCATTATCCTCTTCTTCCTTTTTTTTTATTATCTTTTGTTTCTACCTAACCCAGATTTGGTTCTTTATTCTGTAGGTACTTAGAGATTAGCTCAAGGAAGGTATTCTTTATGTTTGGTGACACTTTTTGCACACTGCTGTCACTATCCTCTCTCCTGGATTGACAATATTGAGCTCTGATGTTTCCAAGATTTCTTACTTGCTCTTCTGTGTCTGTGAATAGAGTACTAATGTGTGGAGCCTGAGGTCTGTATCAGAGACTTCAGGAGTTTCTTTTTTATTACTAGATGAACACTATAGCATTCCTATTACTATAAGTTAATGTTTCTTTATCCTGTTCTTTCAATATTTTCCTAGTACAACGTAGGAAGAGGTTGAAAAATCAATAGAATTAGAATTGAAAAGACACCGTGACCAGATGAAAATTGGACAGAAACAAATTGAATGATTTTTTTCCCCATTCTAAGTTCAAGATTAGATTAGCTGTCTCTTGCTTCTCTCAGAAAAATAAAAGGTAGAGAATGTTTCACGCATACCCATCTCATGCCCTTTCCTCAATTTTGTTGCCTTCTGTGAAATGGTCCATTTCATTCTGAACTAACTCTCCTCTCAAAATGATGCTTCCTTATGTACTCGTAACAGGGGCCAAGTTATTCATAACAACATATTTCCTGATTCCTTCGTCCACACCTTTGGTTTCTTCTTGTTGATATGAAAGTGAAGATGGGAGGCATCAATATTTGAACCCTCTGCTTGTCAAAGTCCACTGAACTACTACTCTTCACTATATACTAGACTCTGTTAAACCTGGATTCTTCATGATCAGCTTCAATGCTTCTTGTCATGACTCAAGACAACCAGACTCCCTGATCTTTATATTCTCACCCACTCTTTCTTTATCCCTGCCCTCTAGGCTCATAGAGTCCTGTTCTACTATCAGTTTTTTGCCACCTCTGTGGTTACTTAGACCTTTTCTCTGGATCCTACCCTGGCTCTTTCACCTTTTAATCTGGATTTTTACTATTCATTTCAATCTTTGAAGGCAATTTTTGTCTAAAGATAGATCCTTTATTTAATACCCTCCTGAGCAGTCTTGCTGCCATGAGGATGTCTTCATTTCCCAAACCTATTTACTGGGTCATCACAAAAGTCATAACACAATTTTTCATAGAAAATCATGTCATGACTTTTCCAACAACCCAGTAATTTCTTCTTCAAGGGAAGGATTTTGGTCGCAGAAAGAATAAGAGGTGACTAGATTTGAGCCATTACACTAATCCTTGTTGAGACCTTCTACCAGAATTTGATCTTTGTTTTTCTCCTTTTGCTATTAAAAAATAATAATAATTTCTTATTTACATATTATAATTACACATCTCTATTTCTTAATTAAAACCAATGCCTAAAAAATTATATTAGAATCCAATGTGAAATAGCAAATGAAATAATATACTTTGGGGCCAGCCCTGTGGCCTGATTGATTAAAGGAGCCGGATCCCACATAGCCAACCCCATTGTTTGAATCCCATACCTGATGTCTTGAAAAATGTGCCAGGTTCATGCGCATGTATCGCCCAAATCCCAAGGGGTAGCAAATGGAGTATAAAGGATTATAGCTTGACCATGCCCCATTAGGGGTGCTTTCTCCCTCCTCTGTTTGTCTGTCTCTCTTAGAAGCATAACCACCTTTGGCAAATTACAAAAGACAGAAAAAATATATGTTTATTGATGAAGAAAAGATTAAGGAAGAGTAATGGAAGTATTACATTACATTTGTGACTTTTTTAAATTCAGTAAATATTAAGTACCAAATACTCTGCTAGATATTAAAGATTCTGTCGAGCATACAATAAGCAAACAAGGTAAGAGCTTCTTGAGTTTACATTGTAATTTAGAAGAAAGCTAATTCTCAGTTTATTTAAAAAGAAATGTGATAAGTGATGTGATCTGGAAATTACAGAGAAACATACGAATTTATAGTATGTAAATTTGTAATAGGGACATTTTATCTAGTCAAGAAATAAATGACATTTCCTTTTGTCAAGCTCCAAAGAATGGGGAAGAATGAACCCTGTCCTAGTATAAGGAGAGAAAAATTTTAAAAGATAGTGCCACCAATCTTAAAGATTTTACAGTACAGGGTCCATGAGGAGATCTTTAAATAGTTCATGGAAAATGCATATTATGAAAAAAATCTTTGCATAGACTTCAAACATTTTATACCAGAAATAAATGTGTACATTAATTCTATTTTTCCACAAATATTTTTGAAATCTTGTGGTATATACTTTTTAAGGAATCTTACTAGAAATAGTTCTAATAAATCATGAAGTACATTTAGACCAATGTCTCTCATCTTTGCACTTAAATTTTACCTGAGTTTTTTTACAAATACTTATGCCTAATCACGATCTTCAACATTCTGCATTGACTTTTTTGGGTCAATGTATATATCGTGGGAATCTACATTTTATAAGCTTCTCAGGTGACCCCTATATACACGAATGCTTGCAAATCATTGTGTAACATAAATAATCTGTTTTCTTGACAGTCATCAGTAGATGTTTTATATCTGTAGATTCTCAAGACATAGCTGAGGACCTTCAGAATCCTGAACCAAGAAGACTAGAGTTTTCATTTTTAAGAATCAGCTGCATTAATACTAGGTCAGGGATGGGTAGATCACACATTGGAATTAAACACTTTCAAGTTTTACAAAAATATAATTGGTTATAAAAGATGACTGAAGACTAGATATTTAAGTTTTAGAGATGGATTGGATTCAGTCATACAAATGGTGTCTTACTTTTGGGCTTCATCTTACACAAACCATTTTTTACTGAGGCATAAGTCATCAGGCACGATTCTCATATACAAATAACAAATGACATTTCTTTGTCCATAGAAGTACAAGTGTATATAGGGCTTTCAAGCTATAAGGAAAGTAGGCTTTTTCAGTTCTTTTATTATGACACTTCTGTGATTATGCAGTCGTGTCACTATTATATATCTCTTGCTTTCAGAAAGAGCCGAGAAATTTTTTACTACATCTCCTGGTTCTTTGTAAAATATGTAGGTAAAAACCAACAGCTCTCTTTGGACGAATGGTCAGTGCTTGCAGAAAATATAGTGCACCCTATCACTGCTCCCTGGGCCCCTTTCCTGACCGTCACCGCTTTGTAGCCAGATGGTTGTTTTCCTTCTGCAGTTTCTCATTCCTCTTCATAATCAGGTAATCTCCTTAATGTGGCCTACAATGCTCTATAGGACTTAACCCTAACTCACCTCCCACATCATCTTTCATTGCTTCATTTAATTATGCCATGCCTCTTCCTGCTATAGGATCCTTCCTACCATGCTGTCCTTTCTACCAGATCTCTGCCACCTTCTTGCTTCCACATCAGTCCACGGACATTCATCTTTCTTATATCATCTATGGAGTCACATCCTAGAGAAACTGGCCATGATTCCCAGAGTCAGCTTTTAGCTTTGATTTAACATTAGTCCTGTATTGTATATTCTTTCATGAGTTTATTTGCTTAATATTTTCTTAACTAGACTGAGCAGAAACTCTGTGTGTGTGCCTGTGTGTGCCTAATAGGTGCTACGCAAATATTTTTTGAAAAAAATAAATGAAGAGTTTAAAATACACCAATAGAGTCAAGTCTGTAATTTCAGTTGATTTAGTGGCTTCATTTGTTCATTGAGTCCCATAAAACACACTAGATTGTAGAAATGGATTAACTGTTAAGTTTAACCACAACAAGATCCTGCAGCCAATTCTCCTGCAAGTCAATGCTGTTGAATCAGCCATTTGCATAGTAGTGGCCTTTTGGCACTAATTCATCATCATATCTTATCTACAAGTACCTGAGATGCAGTTTATAATATTTCTCTTGTTTTTCTACTATAACATCAAGGAGGTATGAATGAAAAATATTCAATCCAGTCCATTTCTACAAAACAAACCAAAACATCAAATCAATACTCTATTTACTTTATGAAAAAAAAAAAATTTCTTCCATGTAGTTATAAAATATAAAGGCTAAGAAAACTATCAGGAAGTTAAGGTTAAAAGAGTTATAAGACTGAGATTTTTTTTTTTTTTTTTTTTTTTTTTTTTTGGAGAGGTTTTTCGGTATAGGGCGTGTGCGCTCGCCAGACAGGCAGAGAGAGACATAGAGACAGAAAGCGAGAAATCACCCCCCAGAGGGGATGGTCACGCCGCAATCCCTTCTCCTCCATTCTCCTCTCGTGATCTTGGGCACGCACGCACATGCGCCCGGCGTGAGTTCTAAGCCACCGGGTCCGGGACGCGAACCGCGGTTGACTACGTGGGAGTCCAGCGACATAGCTATTACGCTAACTGCTGGTTCCCTAAGACTGAGATTTGATAATTACACAATTTTTAAAAAAATGAATCCAGGGTATCTTTGACAAGTTGTAGTGAAAAATAAATGAAAATATCTTAATCATTAACATTCTCAAAGTTCATACTTTTTCTTCTTAATGTAACCTAAAAATCTACATTCAGACATGATTACAACTCTTTTCAAATACTTGGTTTCGTGTACATTGAGAATAATTCCTCCTTTTGACCATTCTTTATCATGCCTATATTTAGCACAAATATTTCTTTTCCCTGAAAACATATTCCAAAAGTTTTATATATTAAATGTAAGTTAAGGGGCTAGCAGGTGGTATGGTGATTAAGATATTGTATTCACACAGGGCCACTGTGGTCTAAGTCCTGGACCTGGTAGCTTGAAAATCACAGCAAATGAATAGACAACTATATTTTTTTAATGTAAGTTAAAACTCTCAAAACTAAAGGTATTTTAATATTAGTTTATACAACACATAACTGACTCCATTCTTAATTTACTTGTAATATTGTCCTTTCATTTTAAATAACAATAAGTAATCAGCTTCTTTTTATTTGCTTTTCCTCTTTTTTGTTTAACTGCACACTGACTCATATCATGTGTCTCTTTGGGAATCTGATTAATTTTGTGCTGTCTCTATCACTTACTTTTTTGCTGATGATTTAAACCAAAAGTCAGAGCCTAAATAACCAGAAGAATAAAAGTTTTTCCATTAAATATATTAAATAAAACTATATTATGCAGCCAGTTTTATGCAGCCAGAATATGTGTCTAATGAACAAAAGTAAATATAATGATACTTGTTTGTTTTAATAAGACAAAAATATCTAGTTGTCAGAAATACTCAGTTCTACATGAAGGCAATTTGTTCAGAGACTTAAGTGAGAGGCAGTAATATTGCCATGCTATCATGCTTATCCTTTATGTCAATAATCTTCTAAAATCATACCTATTTAATACACAGTGCTAATGTTTATTTTTCCAGTTTAGGTAGGGCAGCATGCTCTGTACTTTACAAAGGAAAAAAATCTAAGGTAAAACGAGGTTAAATGACTTTGCCAAGGTCACACTGTGAGTCCACAGCAGATCTAAGATAAAAACAAAATGCAATGAGCCATGGTCCCTTCCTTCCTGGGAAATAATTCATCAAGCACTTATCCCAAATCAAGATTAATTGGGTCAGATGATAGCTCTTTCTTCACCGGAGCACATTCAACAGATACAGCTGACATCTATTGTTTTTATGTTCCCATTCTAAATGTGGTGTGTAATGAAACAAAAGTAGAGTTAAAAACAGAAATTTCTTCTAATACATCAAAGATTTCCCATCCTTTCACTATCACAGCATCTGCATGAGGAAGGGCATGTGTAATAGATATTCTCGTACATTATATTCAGATAAAAGCTAAAAAGAACAGTTCCATGGCTCTTCAGTGCTCTGATCTCATATGTGTTATTTCTAGAATTAAGGATGCATCTTGTGTATTTCCATAAGAATCATGTATCCCTTTAGAGTCTCAGCATTCCTATTGAAACAACTGGCCTCGGGTCTGCTGTCATATTGACTGTAATTACAGCCATTGTTACATTTTCATTTATAGCTTAGCAAAGGAAAGAAACTTAAATGACATACAGGTCAGTTTTTCAAAACTGGGATCAATTAAATTATTTATCAATTATTATTTATAACGTCAGAAATATTATCCTCTCTTATATTTGTACATGAAATGGGAAAACATCAGCTTATAAAATCCATGAGTATGAAACGGGTAGCAGTGCTCTCTGCAACTTAATTTGAAATGGCTTTTTTAAATCACTGAAAGTTGTTTCAATCCTGTCTTGGGCAAGGCACAGTGATGGTGTTAAGTCCCTGTATATGCTCAGAATTCAGTGTCTGCCTTTGTTCTCAAATTTAATTTGTAACAAGTCAATAAATAACTCTCAACTACACATACATTTGAAATAATTGTTCATTTTTATTAAAAAGATAGTGTAGTATGATAAAGCAGGCCACTATAAATCCCTTTCATTATATACTAGCTGTCATAACTCTGTACATTTGAGGGGGAAACGCTTTTCTCTCTTTAATCATCTACCCCCAGATATGGACGACAGGCTGGTCTATTTCCCTACATCTCTCACCCACCTATGAGGTTACCAGCTGTGAAGATTTGTTGACTTATTTGAAATCCATGATGGGAATGGGGAGAAGTATAATGACTCTAATATTTCACAAGATGGCCAAAGTAGGCATTAAAGAAGACAAACTCAAAACAACTAGTTGAGAGCTGGTAACTTCTCCACTTTACCACATGAATAGATTAGCATTTGTGGAAAATATGATTTCAGATCAAGAGACAAGATTATCAGAAATAATAGTAGTATGGGCCTTTTATACTTACTTGCATCAGGCTCCCATTTTATACCTGACACTATGCTAAATATTAAGTATACCAATGTAATTAAATTGTAGATCTTGTCTTCAGTAAGCTCACACTCTAATGAAATAATCAGGCATGTAAGCAAGTACCCACACTGTATAAATAGATCTCTACTTGAGGCATGTAGATAAACAAAGAAATATTAACTAGAATAATTCAAAGAATACAGTCAAAATTTCACTGAAGAGCTAATGGTTTCATGATTTTTCAAAGTACTTTTTATCACTGAATTGATAGATGAGGTTGTGATAAATGTATATTGGAAAATGTAAAAGAATGTGATACATAGTGCTTAGAGGGCTTCAACATAGTCAGAACACAGAAGAGTTGGGAGACAATGATATAAGAAAATATTGGAAATATAAAAAGAGATAAAGTTGACAAAGGCCTTGCCAGCTCTGCTAAGGAAATTCTGGAAGCAGCTATTGAAAATTTTTAACCAGGAAATTGACATGGTTATATTGTGCTTTGATAAAATATCTCTCCTCCAAGGTCTTAAATGGATAGAAACAGTAACATGAGCCAATTCAAAACTCCTGGCAAAGAGTCTAGTATGGAAGCCATGGCATTGTCCAGGCAGAAGGTGGGAGTTCAAGGGGGATGGTTCAAAAGGAATTGCTGGCCCAACTTTGGTAGCACAGTCCATAGCATACTAGATTGTACAGTAGGAAGCCACATGTCCAATCACAGGTTCTAATCACCAGAAATAATAGTAATATGGGCCTTTTATACTTACTTGCATCAGGCTTTCACTTGAAAATAGGCAGGACAAGTGTGCATGGGTGCCCCAAATCCTAAGCTAGAAGGCTCAGGAAAGTAGATTGACCATGATGAGACCCTGTTGAAAATGATCTCTCTCTCTCTCTCTCTCTCTCTCTCTCTCTCTCTCTCTCTTTTCTCTTTCTCTCTCTCTCTCTCTCTCTCTCATGCATACCATATCTATCATTAAAAAAAATCAGAAATTGGTTTAAAAAAAAAACTGAGGAAAAAGGTACTAGAAATGGATTTCATTTGGTTGATTATGTCAACCTTAAATCATACAAAGTCCTAGAGAAAAATGTTTGCCATTTGGAGATGAGGAAAGGTCTAGAACTAGTCAGTAAGTCCTAGAAGCAAAGCTGTTCCTTGCGGATATCATTATTTAGCTTCAATAGCATAAACCAGGACTGAGTTGTGTGCTTTTGTAAGAATAATTTTGGAAAGACATGTTAATCCTAGTTCTCTAAGTTCGTAGGTATAAAATTTTGAGAGTCACTTGGCCTCTGAGATTAAATTATGTCATGTTCAAAATGAAGGAAAATAACTGCCTCATATCACTGTTTTTAAAATTAAATAAATTAATATAGGTAAGGCACTTTCGGTTATGCTCAGGACATAATGAGTATTTTATAAATGATAGCTGTTTGTCAAATACCAACTGAAAGTAGGACACAGTTAATTTTAGTAGTAGCAAAACCTCAAATATATATTCCTTTATATCTTCCTTCACTTTGTTACCCATTCCATAGGACAGTTTAAGCCCATGTCCTGTGTCAAGTTAGATCTAGGGATGTAGGACTTCTGGTCATGGTTTGATAATTTAATAAATAGAAGTATAATTAAATAAAGACAGTAAAATATGATCTCATAGTTTATAAATGTATGTGTATATTTCACTAATGGGGACTCATTAATGTCTTTCTTAAAATTATTTAATCTGGGGATTCTTTTTAAAAACTATTCCAGAAATTTGAAGCCAAATTAAATTACCCAAGAAATAACTAATTTGGGTTATCATCAACAGCTCTAGAGATATATTGCAAAACCTACAAAATCTATAACTTTCTATTCAATGACTATTAGTTTCATTTTAATAACTATTTCATAAAGTTAAAAACAAGTACAAACATTATAATTTAGAGTATCTACCTAATATAATTGTTATGTATACAGATGTACTGATCAAGAATAACCAACATAATGGGCATTTTTTTTCTGATTCATCTGCTGACTGATACTATGTTGCTTTTACATTTTTTTTTTCTTTCTAGAGAGATTTTTGCCACAGGGCACGTGCACTTCCCGGACAGAAAGAGAGAGAGAGAGAGAGAGAGAGAGGGAGGGCAAGAAATTACCCCTCAAAGGAAATGGCCACACCACAATCCCTTTTCCCCCATTTTCCTCTTGGGATTTGGGGCACACATGCACACGTGCCTGTCTTGAGTTTTAAGCCCCTGGGTCCAGGACTGAAACCGTGGTTTACTATATGGGAGTCCAGCAACATAACCATTACACCATCTACTGGTCACATAGTTGCTTTTACTTTTAATAATAAAATTTAAAGGGGGAAACAACATATACCATTTATTTACTTTTTTTTTTTTTAACCAAATTCCTTTCATGCTAGAGGAACAGAAAAATGTTGGCTACAGAAACCAGGAGTAGACTGTGTCAGGAAAGTCAAACAAAATACTAATCAATTCTTGTTATATGTATTAAAATGATTGCATTTTCATAACCCATTTAACAAGTAGCTGTTTCCTGTGAAGCAAAAATACATTGTTTTTTTTTTTCTTTCCACACATTTGTAAATTACTTTCGTGTGATATACTGCACCACAGGACATTTACCCAGAGAGCTGATGCAAAACCTCATTTTGAGAAACAAAAGCGGTGTCAATTTATATGGTAAGAGAATGAATACTACATTCTAAGTGGATATCGGATCTGACACTTTAGATAGAAAATAAATTATTTGGAAGGTTCACTATCTTTTCTCCTGACCCTATATTAACAGCTTGTGTAACCCTGAATGCAAATGAAGTATAATACTAAGGGTGTTCTTCATCAGTATGAATTAGCAGGTTTTCTTAATGTATGTTTCTATGATACTCACTTCATTTTCCAACGTGTATTTTCTATCTCCCTAAATCAGTTTAACCAGCAGCATGTTGTGAATGTGAATCATTTCGTCTGTGCCTGGAGTTAGTTCAAGCCCACCTGACACATTCTAAGCCTAGGAAGTTGTCCATTTCCATTAACAAGACACCCAGGATATTTCCGTCAGGATAATACAAGTGTTCACTGATTTGCCTCCTCTCTCAAAAAGAAGAAAATATTATGTACTCTTAAATATACACTCCATTTCTTTTTTTCCCCCAACATACAAAGTCTTAGCAGGAAACCAATAGAAATAATGTACAATTATATATACGTGTTAGAATGTTGAGAAGTGCGATTTGTTTGGTCTCCACTTTACAGTGTCTGTGGCAGGCTTTCCTTTCCTAATTCTCTCTCTCCTGCAGAAAAGTAGATGGATACATCCGTGAATTTATATTGCTGCTGTTGCCTGCTGTTCCCTGTCCACAGCAATAGATCTGAGTTTCCTGTGTTCTGGAAAGAAAGCACTTTGAAGAAAATGCGTCTTTCGAATGTTTAAATATTATTTACTCTGTGAACCTTTTGAAGGTACCTGTGGTGTTTAATTCCTAGGCCAGTGCTAAGCAAGGCTACCCAGTGAGTAGTAAAGTTAAAACACTATGTAATGACGACTCCAAATGGCTTCATGAAGAATTGATGCAGCTTTCAATAATACTTTAATGAGATTAGAAACTCTGACTTTGTCTTGTACTTAGTCAACATTGGTGCATGCTAGACTTTTAATATAATTGCCTATGTAAACCACAGCTCTTCTACTCCAATTCAATTTCTCTATGTTCTATTTTTGATATATCTCTTTTGGCTAATAGTTTTTGTAAGCCTATATCAGAAAGGAAAAAAAAAAAAAGGAAAAGAAAACAAACTGAAGCAAAGCTCCTTTCAACTATAAAAACATCCCTGCAAATGTATGCAGGCACTCTGTAGATATACCATTTTGAATGGTTAAGCTTCACAAACTCATCTCTGCAGCAGGCTGCACATTTAACTGGGAGACAACTGAGTTATAAAATTGGTTTCGGACTATTGAGAAAAGAAATGGAGCTGAAGGGTAGAGATTCTATCATGAGTGCCATAAAATAGAAACTATTTCTTCTTCTGGTAAATTTCTCTAATATTGGTTTATTTTCCTTTATATGGAGAATGGTCATTATCAAGTTACCTCACCCTGGTCTTCTATGCACAGGGACCCTCAATTAAAATTGTGCGTATGAAGGTAGTGATGAGATGAGCCTAGAATACTACAAATGCCTCCTGTCTTTTTAAAAAATAATAATCATAACATCATACCATATGGGAGCTGAAAGAATGAGCACCTAATCTCCAAAAGAAGTTATTTTAAAGATTAAAAAACTGCTGCACAAAGAGGTTGATTTGCCCCAAATCAGAAAATAAGCTAGTGATCAAAGTAGAGTGAATAATATGTCTCTTAAAAATAAGAAATCATGGGACCAGCAGTTAGTGTTATGGCTATGTCGCTGGACTCCCACGTAGTCGACTGCACTTTGAGTCCTGGACCCGGTGGCTTAAATTCACGCTGGGCACATGTGCTTGCGTGCCCAAGATCCCGAGAGGAGAATGGAGGAGAAGGGATTGCAGTGTGGCCATCCCCCCTGTGGGGTGATTTCTCACTTTCTATCTCTCTGTCTGTCTCTGTCTGTCTAGCGAGCGCACGCACCCTATAGCAAAAACTTCTTCAAAAAAAAAAAAAAAAAGAAAAGAAATCATGGGACCATCTGGTGTAATGATTACATCACTGGACTACCATATAGTTGACCACAGTTCAAGTCCCAGACCAGGTGGCTTAAAACTCACTCTGGGCACATATGCATGTGTGCCCAAAATACCAAGAGGAGAATGGAGGAGATGGTAGTGTGGCCCCAACCCCACAGGGGGTGATTTCTCATTTTCTGTTATCTGACTCTCTGGTGAGTACACATGTCCTATAGCGAAAACCTCTCCAAAAAAATAAGAAATGTGGTATTGCCCTAAATTAAGCTTTTAATGCAAGTAATGCTCTATGATTTATATTTTTATTTTATCTTTCAAAGAGTTTAGTTTTGTGTAAGTAGAAAACTTAAAACAATCATTATATTCAGTTGCCAAAATAAGTGCACTTTTTTATATTTTAATTCCCCTTTTACTTTGTCAAAATCTCTCCAAATCTATTTTATTTTGTCATCATAGCTATCCTGTAAGATAGCTATTTTTTTTTTTTTTTTTTTTTTGCTATAGGGTGCGTGCACTCACCAGACAGACAGAGAGAGACAGAGAGACAGAAAGCAAGAAATCACCCCCCAGGGGGGATGGCCATGCCACTATCCCTTCTCCTCCATTCTCCTCTCGGGATCTCGGGCATGCACGCACACGCGCCCGGCATGAGTTTTAAGCCACCGGGTTCGGGACGCGAACCGTGGTTGACTATGTGGGAGTCCAGCAACATAGCCATTACGCTAACTGCTGGTCCCAAGATAGCTATTGATATTTATGTTGAATTTTATAGTTTATTATAATTTGTGTTATAATTTTATAGGTATAGTTTTAGTGTTCATTATTATTCAATCTAATTATAGTTTTTATTTCTTTTAATTTCTATATTTTATATCTGTATAGATAGATCGATATTATATATCTGTGGATATAGTCCAAATACACAATAGTTCTCATGAGTCCATACTGTTTTAGAGTGTGAAGAGACTCTGAGACCAAAAACATTTGGAGAACCACTGTGCTGGATCAAGCTTCCTCAGTTAGTAAAGTTGGGAGCCTCATGATATAGCAAACCAGCTTAGGACCTAGCTTTCAGAAAGAAAGAAAATCTATGTGTACATCGGTCTTAGTGTTAAAAGTAACCATTAGATAAAATCTTGCTGCTATCCTGTTTTTTTGTTTTTGTTTTTGATTTATCCTACCAAAAAAAGGAATAATTTTTATTGATCTTTTATTGTTGATTATCATTCTTTTCATGGAGATTGTAAGTAATGAGTTGTTCTATAATCAGGTATTTAAATCTGACTCTTTGACTTAGTGCCAGCAATGGTTTTTAGAGGCTGAGAAAAAAACGATCCATAATAAACCTCACATGCTCCTAAAAGAGAGGTGTGAATCTCTACAGTTTTCAAAGCTAACTTTAAACATTGGTCTGATAATATGTCTCCTACATGAATGATTTAAAAGAGTAGAAAAGTAGGGGGATACAAGTTGCTGGAAATCAATTTTATTTACTTTTGGATATAGTTCTCACTGTCCTTTGAATTTTTATGATGGAAGGATGAAGAAAGCTTCCCTCTTTCACGAAAGGTAGAGAATGGGACTTTGGAGAGACCACCTGGCAGTTCTTATCTGTGGCACATGCAGTCTCTGAGGCCCCACAGCAGGAAAAGCCATAAGTGAGATCTTTTGACTGGCTCAGACCTCAAATGCAGGAACATGAATTGGAGACTTCCTTAGAGTAATCTGTATTCATGGCAAGTGACAAAGTCAAGAATGACCAGTGTTTCTCTGGGACCAGATATAGAAGAACCCGCTGGAGTTGCCATTGCTTTTAGTCACATTTTAAATTTTTTCTATTATTAAATATTTTAGAATTCATAATAATACATTTATTATTACCTAATTATATTATGTCATTTCACACTTAGAGAAAAATTGTAAAACAATAAAACAAAAATTCCCATATATTCATCATCAAGGTTCATCAGTTGCTTATATGTCATCTCCTTTGCTTCATCAGTATCCATTTCTTTTATCTCCCGCTCTCTTCACACACTTTTCTCTCTGAAATATTTGCCTGTAGATCGGAGATATCATGCATCTTTACCCATAAATACTGCAGTGTGTATTTCCTGCGAATAAGGATGTTTTCTTATATAACCACAGGACAGTTGTCCTTATCAGAAAATGCCACATTTATGCGATAGTATTACCAACTCTGTAGGTAGAGCTGTTTCAAATATCTTTTGAAAGGACTGCCTGGAAGGGCATTATAACCCCACAGAGGAGGAGACCAGCTGTTCTCACAAGGTTAAGGGAGGAAGTGTGAAGAGCTAACAAATGAAAATGCATAGGTCTCTACCCAGTCATGAATGTCTAGCAGGGATTCCAGGAAATTTAAACTGGGAATAGAAAGGACTCATTCACTGAAGGATAATTCAAGGACTTAATTTGCTGGGAAATGAGGCTGAAAGAGGTGTCTGGCCAGAGAACAGCAAGACAAGTTCAAGGATGGTTTAGAGAAAACCTACCCCAAGCTCCTGCTTGCTTATGTATATTGTCTAATGCCAGAAATGACTACAGTACAGGGCTGTGCTGCTTCAACAGATAGAGATTATTTATGTTCAGTTGGTCAAGATTAAATGCTGGGTTTTCATCCAAAGCCCAAGTTTCAATTGGCATGATGTTATTGTAATGTATAGTGCATCTTTATCATCCCAGATAAACGTAAGTATTTACAGGCAATCCTGTTTTAGTGATGAAGTTCTGTTCCTATAACGAGGTCGCTGAGCGAATGGGTCTGGAAGTGAGGAACTTAAAGGTGGTGTCTTGTGTGTTGTGGAGCCTTACGATATGTATTTTTCAATAGATATCATGCAACACCACACTAGAATAACATAATTCTATCCATACAAAAAAGTATACATTAAGCACTAGAAAGTGACAAGGCACACCAAAACACAATAATATAAACCCAGCATAATAATTTTTTTAAAATTCTGAATACTACCACAAGTACATAAGAAAGTACAAATTTAAAAATAAAGTGTGTAGTCTTTCATGATTTCGTTTATTTCAGGTAGTGAGTACTAACCGACTGTGGAATGAGACAAAAAACTGAGAAAGGGAATTCCCGAGACGCATACAGACTAAAAAAGGGGAATTCCCTGCTCTGGAAAACAGATGCTAAGTCAGAGTAGTTATTAGACATGTAGGTCATGACGTGAGGAGTAACTATGTTCATTTAAAAATCAAATATTAATTGAATGTCTACATTGTAAAGCCCTGAACTGGGAATAAAATCCTAAGCAGTTTGTTTAACATACATTCATTCAACAAATATTTACTGGTAAGTTTTAAAAGCAGGCAAGATCCCTACTCTCCTTTGGAGATTTCTTTCTAGAGTACATTCTGTTGTCCTTGTTGAGCTTAGCAAAATCATGTCTGCAGGAGGATGCCACCATGATGTCTTGGGATGACTGATATGCTGTAGTTTTTATTAGTAGTGATTAAGGATGAATATGGAACAGGAAATGAAGCTAAAGGAAAATTTAGTCCTATCTATAGTTTTCTTGAAATGATTTATTTATTGTCTTCTAGGAGTCCTGCTTGTTGGTCATATATTTTAATCATTTTTAATAGTTCCAAGACAGTAGGTAATTCATCCTGCATTTATTGTTATTCTTTGATAGTCAATTGCCAAACAGAACATACTTAACTAAAATATGCTTATCTTTAGGGAGATAGAATGCATATTTTCGGGAGCTGAAGCTCTTGTGTACATTGTTTAATTAATTATTGTGACTATTAAATATGAAAGTACATTAATCACTCTGTACACCAAATGTGAGTGTTGATTATATATACAAAGCCCTATGCATGGTTTTACCATTCAGGCAGTTATGATCTGTCTAGCAGTATTTTGACATAATTATGTATTAATCAAGCTGGAAATCAGAGTAATTTTCTCTTAGATGCAATATGTGTGTGTGTGTGTGTGTGTGTGTGTGTATTATATATATGAATGATATATATATATATATTTGAGCCATCATTACATTTATTTCAATGTGAATCATGATCCTCATCAACATGATTCCATTTCCTCTAGGTTGACTTTTTTTTTTTTTTTTGAGAGGTTTTCGCTATAGGTTGCGTGCGCTCGCCAGACAGACAGAGAGAGACATAGAGAGAGAAAGCGAGAAATCACCCCCCAGGGGTGATTTCCGCAATCCCTTCTCCTCCGTTCTCCTCTCGGGATCTTGGGCACACACGCACACACGCCTGGCGTGAGTTTTAAGCCACCGGGTCCGGGACTCGAACCGCGGTCGACTATGTGGGAGTCCAGCAACATAGCCATTATGCTAACTGCTGGTTCCCGCCTCTAGGTTGGCTTTTAAACTCTTCAACTCAAAGCCAAAACTGTAATGGTATTTGCTTGTTGAGTTTTATAGAAGCATTGGGAAGCCTGAAAATGATGCTTAAATTATATTGAATCTTGGTGTTTCCAATAGCTCTATTAAATCAAGAGGCACTAAGTTTAATAGCTTGCTTTGGGGATATTATTCCAGACTCTGTTCTGGAGAGAAGAACCAGGAATACACTTTGTGTCAAACTTCTGGTCATTTTATCATGTAGAATAAAACAGTGATTTATTTCTTAGGTGTATGCTCACATATATACCACATTATCACATATATACCACATTATCAAATATGCGATGTATATGTGTTTTGTGTATGCACACATATTTATGTATTTACATATGTATATGTGTGCTGTGTATTTTATTCTTCAGTGTATACAATATACACTTATGTTTATGTGTGTGCAATAGCTATTAGATGATATTAAATGTTATAAACTGTTCACCTGACTGCAGAACTTTTATGTTTAATACCACACACTGTGTCTATGAAAGTGACATTTTATAATGTGTTGGTAATATTGACACACACATACGTAGTTTGGAAGATTGTATTGATTTTACAAAGGGAGGTAGCTTATATGTACATGAGTACGCAACTACTTCAAAATGAATCGTTCTCTTAGTGCTAGATAGAGGAGACCGAAAACAACTATTCAAAAAGCTCCTTGAAATATAAATGCCTCTGGCATAATATCATAATAAAGAATTATATTTTAAAGCTTGATTTGTTAATTTTATGCATCATTTATTTGAGTTTCTCATAAGTTTAAGGAAAAAATTACTATTTCAAAATGTTAAATTGCTTTCTTTTGTAATTGTAAGCTAACAGATTGACCACAGCAGTTTATGCTTCTGTTTGAATGCTTTCAAGAAGGAAGGAAGTTATTAATCTTTTGAGAATAGAAATTAGGTCTGTTCCATAAATATATTCCAGTGTTCAGTGTTACTATTGCTTTCTGATCAAGGAGGCTTTAGTGTTCTAGTTAGAGAACTGAAGAAGAGAAGACTCATATGAGTAGTTGCATTCTGTAAATGTGTAATGCATTTGTATAGTGATCACTAGAAAAAATTGTTCATTCCTAGCCATTTAACAGGTTCTTCCTCAATAACAAATTTCTTTTATGCAGTTAAGAAAAACAAAAAGCCATTTTAAAAATTTAAAAAGGATATATTTTTATTTCATTTGAATCACCTGGCTTATTGATTGATTGATTTTTAGCTTTTTACACTGTAGCTGAAGTGCTTGGGAAATCTATACAGCATTAGATATCCTTTTATAGAACTTTTGAATGTATTCACACAATAGTCTGATAATATTTAGAAAATGCTTTACTCTTTTTTTCAAATGTTTAATTGACATATAAGTTTGCATATATTCTAGATATAGAACATAGTAATTTAATATATGTGCACATTGCGTAATGATTACCACAATCATAAATTAACACATTCATCACCACCCATACAATACCCTCCGCTCCCATAACTTGTTCATCTTACAACTAAAAGTTTTTTGCCCTAAATCCAACACTCTCCATTTCTCTCTCAAATTACCCAATAATCACTGTTCTATATTTCTTCTTCTATAAGTTTAATTATTTAGGTTTCATATATAAGTGACATCATAAAGAATTTGTCTTTGTGTGCCTGGCTTATTTCATTTAGCATAATATCCTCCAGATGCACACATTTTATTGCAAATATCAGTATTTTCTTGTTTCATTTCTTGTTTTTTTTTTAGGTTTTTACCATAGGATACTTGAACTCTCCAGAGAGAGACAGAGAGAGATAGAGCGAGGAAAAGTGAGAAATCACCCCTCAGGGGGATGGCCACACTGCAATCCCTTCTCTATTCTCTTCTTGGGATTTTTCACATGCATGCACATGCACCCAGCATGATTTTCAAGCTGCCGGGTCCAGAACTTGAATTGCAGTTGTCCATGCAAGAATCCAGTGCCTCAACCCTTGTACCACCTCCTGGTCTCTCTTTCTTCTTTTTGTTTGTTTGTTTGTTTGTTTGTTTGTTTGTAATAACCAATTAATACTCCATTGCAAATTTATGCCACTTTTTTTTGGGGGGGGTCTATTCATCTCTTAATTTCATAGACCATTTCGTTATCTTGGTTGATGTGAAAAATGCCACAGTAACATTGAAATACAGATATCTTTGAGACCCTGATTTTATTTCCTTTGGAAATGTCATAACCGCAATGATATTACATCACACCTGTTAAGGTAGCTGGTATACAAAGGATGAGATGTTGGTGAGGGTATGGAGAAAAGAGAGCCCTTACATAATGTTGACAAGAATGCAAATTGCTACAACCATTATGGAAGATCCTCAAAAAATTAAAAATAAATTTTTGTACAATCCAACAGCCCCATATCTGGATATATATTCTGCTATTTTTAAATAAACCTGTGTTCTTGATTTTTTTCTATTTCTTGAGCACAATAATTCTCTCCTATCTCAAGCTATTGTGCTTCTAGCTCTCTCCACCTGGAAATTGATGGATCTTCATCCTGGATGTCTTTTCTCACCCTGCTTTGGTCTCTGCTTAATATATTTATGTTTTTTATATACCTATATTTCCAGAGAGACCTTTTCTGACCACCCTATAGACCCTGTAGTAAATTGGTTGTCCCGTCTGCCCCCTGCTTATTTTAAGCCTTGCCTGTGGGTTTTTTTCTGCATAGCCACTGCTACTACCTCGAGTTAGGTTGATTCCATTTCTTATTGATTCCATGAGCATAAGGACCTCGTCTGTCCTACTTAACTCTATACATACAGTCTACCATATAGAAGGTACTCAAAAAATAAGAGTGTGTATGCACATACACACACATTTACATACATTATATATATAATACTTAAATATATTTTGGGGCCAGTCCATGGCCTCGTGGTTAAGGGGGCTAATTGTGGACAATTGTGTGACTCAAGGCCCACACTTTTTGACTTGAAAAAACAGACCAGGCACCTTTGTGTCCATGCCCAAAATCCTGAAAGGGAGGAGAAATGTGAGAGAGGGGATTGCAGCATAACTATGCTTCATGGAGAATGCTTTTTCACTTCCTTCTTTCTCTCTTTTTCTGGCAAGCACACCCATTCTCTAGCAAAGTAAAATGATATTCATACATATGTCTGTCTGTCTGTGTGTGTGTGTGTGTGTGTGTGTGTGTGTGTATGTGTGTCTACACATATAAATATAAAACCTTTTGTGAATCAAGAATGAATGCATAGAGAAGGTTAAAAACAGTATCTTGAGGATTGGCTCTGTGGCCTGATGGTTAAGCAAGCTAGATCTCACATAGCCAAACAAAGCATTTGAATCCCAGTCCCAGTGGCTTGAAAAACTTGCTCGGCACATGTGTGTGTGCCCAAGATGACAACGGTGTAGAGAAATAAAAGGGAAAAGATTACAGACCCAGCAACTTAAAATCATCTGGGCACATCTGTGTATGTGCCCAAAATCCTGATAGGAAAATGAAGGAGAAGAGATTGTTGCCTGGCCATCAACCCTAGAGGGTAGTTTCTCACTTTCCCCCTCTCTGTCTCCCTCTTTCTCTGTCTGTCTCCAGTGAATGCACCCACCCTATGGCAAAAAAAAAAAAAAAAAAAAAAAAAAAAAAAAAAAAAAAAAAAAAAAAACACAACTAAATAAAATAAATAAATAAGAAATAACCAAAGCTTATAACCACTTAACAGTCATATGTACTTGGAAACAATTTGTGATCTGTAAAAAATGAGTTCCTTCTTTCTCAGAACAAGTTGAACTAAAATGTGATCTTCTATAAATATTTTAACTTAAAACAATGGATGTTAATTATTTCAAAACTTAAATAAGATTTACTAGGGTAAACTGTATTTGCAACAATTAAAGATTTTGCATCACTCTGATTATCCTAAATTTGCTTTAAACAAATGGAGACGAGTGTAGTCACATCATAGTCAAGGTTTTGTGATCAGATAGCCTGCCTATAGATGGATATATCTCCTTACATATTCTCAGGTTGTACATGTTTAAACTTGTCTTTTGCTTTTTGTAAGCTTAGTATAAATGTTAAAGATCTCCACATTTGATAAGAATAAAAGAGAATTAAAAGAACATTGATATTATTACCAAATCGATAAGATGACATCGCCACTTGCTCTTCAAATAATACTGTAGAAGAAATACAGTTAATTTTTATCATCTTAAAGATGATTCTATGATGAACATGATAAACAATGTCAGGAAACCAAAAAAGCTCATTGTGTGTTAAAAGGCATTTTTATTTTCTTTCTGTAGATGATCATTTCTGTTCTACTGTGTTAGGCCACATCAGATATTTCTTTACTCCAATAGAAAAATATACTCTTAAACAGAATCTTCTCTTACATTGTTGGACTGTCTTCTAAAATCTTGGGGGTAAATGCTGTAACATAATGCATAGTCCTAAGCAGGCTAATACTTTAGGGTTTTAAATTTTTAAAACAGAAATAAACTACATGTATATCTATTCAAGGTTTTTCCATAGAGAAAATTAGAGCACATGTGGTGATTAAAGAGCTTGCCATGAGTATAAAGTCATGTAGGCACTGGGTGCCTTTGTATTCAGGGCATTTAGCACTATACCTGCACATCATAGACCCCCAATACATCTTTGTTGGATGTTGACTCCCATGGTTCCAGTCCCTGCCCCAAGAGAGCTTGAAAAACATGCTGGAGTACACACACATGCCCAGGATCCTTATGGGATGGGGAATTGAACAGAAAGGGGATTGCAGCATGACCAGACCCCTTTAGAGGTAGTTCGTTCTTTCTCTCTCTCTCTCTCTCTCTCTCTCTCTCTCTCTCTCTCTCTCTCTCTCTCTCACACACACACACACACACACATACACACACACACATTCGCGCGCGTGCGCACACGCACACGGACATGCACATCAATTCTGGCATGAGAAGGAGAAGTAATTAAAGCTATATGAATGACTATTCTTTCTCCAAATAAAAAGAATTATAACATAGTATTAGCCATTTAGGTGAAATTTGTAAATGGTTAATATAGCTTATTTTTGTTCTAAAATATACTGTTTCCTTAAAGATGATATTGAGAGGCAATAAATACATTCAATAAGCAAGGCTATATGTAAGTATTATCACTGTATAGTAGAATGAAGATGTTATGCTTTTGTTTAAGTAAAAACTACACTTTACTGCTAACCTTGTCTCAAGAGCAATAGAGTAGTTGAAATGGGAATAAGAAATAGAAAATATATGTAGGGGTTCTTGCATTCGAGATGGATTAATAACAGTAATAGATTTTCTAAGAGCATTATTTCAAAGGAACCTTTATGTTAACAATAGTCACACAAATATTTCATTTTCCTATATTCAGTGGCTGTAATACTGCTCTCTTATGCAGGGAGCTGTACAAGATGTATTTGGTTTTTGAAGTCTTATATGGCAGTAGGATACTTTCTTGTTCCTAGGTAATTTCTACTAATGCAGATATCAATTATGCTTTCAAACTTTTCAATATCTCGCCCTTGTGTGTTATGGGTAGTGCAGATTGTTTTTGCTTTATAGCCTCTGTTAATGCATTTGCAGATTGCATTGAAAAAGTCTGAGAAAATTACTCTATACATCAGCATCGACAGCGCAAATTGTTTTCTTTTCTTTTTTAATCTACACACTGTGCTAGTGTGCTGCACTATACAAATCAGCAAAAAGTAATGAAGTGATTAAAGTTATTCTGGAAGGTCGTAGTACTAGAGAAGCGTGTTTCTGAATGCTTCTCAAAACTGAGCAAATAGAAAATCTAAGTAAAATATAAAGCCAAACATACACTCTGCCCTCTTCCAACCATACAGATTCAGAAACATTTGCACCTTCTGACTTGGTGATTAATTTAGTGAAATTAAAACATTTTCCATGCATGTAATGCTATTCTCTAGCTAATGAGCCTTAAATGAAGTTTTATTTATATAGATGTGCTAAGTGTGAACAAAGAAGGTTACATGATAATTGTAAGTTAATTAATTAATTATAACTATAATAAATGCTTAAGAAGTCCTACAGTAATACTTTATAAGTAAAGATAATTTTATAAACAGTCGTCTTATCAAAATTATTTTCTTGGGAACCAGCAGTTAGCGTAATGGCTATGTCGCTGAACTCCCACGTAGTCGACCGCGGTTCACATCCCGGACCCGGTGACTTGAAACTCACGCCGGGTGCGTGTGCGTGTGTGCCCAAGATCCCGAGAGGAGAATGGAAGAGAAGGGATTGCAGCGTGACCATCCCCCCTGGGGGGTGATTTCTCGCTGTCTGTCTCTATGTCTCTCTCTGTCTGTCTGGCTAGCGCACGCGTCCTATAGAGAAAATCTCTCCAAAAAAAAAAATTTATTTTCTTTTGTCAAATGTGGAAAGAATAGGAACCTTAATTGAATGTTATGTTGATAGTCATATGTATAGTATAAAGCCTAAAATATTTAAGTGTCCTATATTTAATGTTTGTTTGTTTTGTTTTGTTTTGAGGGAGGAAGGTTTTTGCTATAGGGCATGTTGCACTTGCCAGAAAGACAGAGAGACAGAGAGACCAAAAGTGAGAAATCATCCCCCCAGGGACGATGCCATGCTGCAATCCCTTCTCCTCCATTTTCCTCTCAGGATCTTGAACACACATGCACACGTGCCTGGCGTGAGTTTAAGCCACCTGGTCCGGGACTTGAACCACATTCGACTACATGGGAGTCCAGCGATATAGTCATTACGTCAACTGCTGGTCCCTAGTTTTTTATCATTTTGCTTTGCTATTCACATTTTCTTCATGGGTACATCTTGGCACTGCAATACTAAATAAACCATAGAAAATAATGAGATTTTTAAATCAGGCCATGTCTTTCTCCTCAACAAATTTCAGTGTTAAGTAACCTGTGAAGAAAGAAAAATTTACACTAGTAATTCACTTTTTAATATTTGCCTTATATATTTCATTTAAATATTTTTGTTCCTCAAAGTTAGATACAGCATTACCTAGTCAAGCAAATACAATCAAATTCTTTTTTTTTTGTTTGTGTATTTTATTTTGTGAAAGACACAGAGAGAAAGAGACAGACCGACACTCTCAACAGAGTCTCCACATCACAATACATACCCAGTCTTGACCAACTCAAATCATAGGCGTGCTCAGGTAGACCCCAGGATATGAACCCATGACATTTTCCATGTGGATCCAGTTATGTTACCAATGAATCAGCACCTGGCCTCCTGAATTCTTGTGCTATATTTATCTGAGTGCTTCACTGTTCCCTTGTGATACATGTATTTGTTCCTTGTTGCTTTCTGTGATCTTATTTTAAGATTGTCTATGATATAGTCCAATTTACTTTTCCATTTTTAGTTCTCTCTCCCTCCAATACTATCCTTGTTTTCCTGTCATACCAACCTACTGTCTAGGATCCAGACATGCCTAGTACATTTTTCCCTCCGTGACTTTTCTCCTCCATGACTAACACCTCTAATTGAAACCTTCCTCTTTCTCAAAAATGAGAGAGCGAATGACCATCTTCCAAGCACCTGTGCCATTAGAGCTTGGTTATTCCATGGGGCTTTAGTTTGCAGGTGTAGAAACCTCATAATAGTCTTCTTTGGTAATAAATGGGGTTAACTTCTTCCATTCTGCTCCATCTTCCAGATTAAAATTTCTTGAGCATGAAACTTCCTTGAGGTTTCTTATTTTTGTATTTTGAACAGTGCTTGAGAAAACACCTTGCTCAAAATATTCTATCATCAAGATATATTGAATAAATATGTATTGTAAGCGAATTAAATCAATTACTTTGGTGAGGATTTCACAAAATAACTATTTTTTTTTTTTTGGTTTTTGTTTAAATTAAGTGGAGGGGTAGAATAATATTGTCAATTCTACTTTGTCTTAAAAGTATACCTACATTTTCTTTAAATAATGACTGGATTTAGATAAGACAAGAGAGTTTTCTTCAGAAGTATAACACATCTCCAGTAGAGTTATGGAATACTTCCATTCTTATTTTCAGTGCACATTCATTTCCTGCAACCACCAGCTACACTTTTGGGGCTATTCTTCATTTACCTATATTCCAGAAAGAATAAGACATGCATATTAGAGTACAGAATAAAACCTAAATTTTATAGACTGATTCATGTAAATAACATCCATTAAAATCAGCTTATCAATAAAATCTAGGTTAATTTGAAATAATTATAAGAATGATATTACTTATATTGAGTTAACAATTAATGCTACAATTTTCTGATTCCTCCTATAGTAAATGTCTTATTTTAAAAATGACATTGTTGGGCTAGCCCCATAGCACAGTATTAAATGCTGTACACTGGTAGTCGAATCCCACATGGCTAATTGCAGTTTGAACCCTGGCTCCAGCAGCTTGAAAAATATGTTGCACACTTGTACACACATCCCCCAAATCCTGATGGTTGAAGAAATGGAGAAAAAATATTGTAGTGTGACTACTCCCCACTGAGAGGTGTTTTCTCTCTCTTCCTCTCTCTCTCTCTCTCTCTCGGTATCTCTCTTTCTCCCCCCACCACCTCATACACACACATGTATGTGCTCTCCAGCAATTAAAAGAAAAAAAAAAGAATAAAAAAAACTAAAGTGCCAAATTGAGATGAGCTGTGTTAAATATCAGATTTCAAGGACTTTCTACAAATAAAAGATGTGAAAAAGAAAAGTCAATGATAAGAACATTTTCCTGACTTAGTAAAAGTGGCATGTAAATTTCATTTTTACAGCTCTTGTAAATATTTCTGATTTTCAATCTTAGAAACTAATATAGAATTTGAAGTTGTCGTTTATACGCCTAATGTGTTGATCGGGTCTTCCATAACTTGTATTCTTGGCATTTGCTTCCTTTAAATAAATGAGCATGAGCATTGTGTCACAGAAAAAATATCTCAGGGGAACCAGCAGTTAGCGTAATGGCTATGTCGCTGGACTCCCACGTAGTCGACCGCGGTTCGCGTCTCGGACCCGGTGGCTTACAACTCACGCTGGGCGCGTGTGCATGCGTGCCCAAGATCCCGAGAGGAGAATGGAGGAGAAGGGATTGCGGCGTGACCATCCCCCCTGGGGGGTGATTTCTCGCTTTCTGTCTCTAAGTCTCTCTCTGTCTGTCTGGCGAGCGCACGCGCCCTATAGCAAAAAAAAAAAAAAAAAAAAAAAAATCTCAGGATTGTGGGATCTATTAAAGCTTGTCAGAAAATGTAGGATAATTGTATGTAGGTCAGATATCCCCAAACACCAATTCAATCATCTTTTACTCCCTACAAAGTTGATGACTCTTGTTCGTATCTTACATGTAACTTTTATATTAACCACATCACAAAATTAATCCTGGGTCTTTTTCATAGAACTTAAAAGATAAATGAGTAAGTATATAGCTATTAAGAAGCAAGATTTAGTGAATTACAATTATCAGAGATGGGGTTAAAAAATGGGATAGTATAAAATAAGATATAATATCCTGCTTTTGGGATGCCTATTCATTGGGAAATGTCTAGAGTATATAACCACATATGGCAAAGTATCTTCTGTGTCCTTTTCCTTTCTATGGATGGTCAAAAAGTATATTTAATTATATAGACTTCATGTAACATTTACAAAAATACACAAGTTATAAGTCAAAGTAAATAAATGTGAAAAATAATTAGAAGTTATGTCCATGGTCTATGTAATAATGAAATATCCTACAGAAATCAAGAAATTTTTTCATGTGCACATAAAAATCAGGAGCATTACTAGCATTTAGTGTAATGGCAGTTCCATGAGTCAGCTGTGCCATGAAATTGGCACAGTACATTCTTGGTGAGAGGATGCTGTGTAGAAAAATGAGACCAACCGAGTTGTTGAAAACTTTAGTTCAACCAACATTTATTTAGCGCTTCATATATGCCAGGTGATGTGTTAGATACTATGAATTGAGGATGAATTATGTAGGATCTCTTGGGAGCTTCAATTGTTGTGGGGTTAAACAACAACAAACACAAATGTCAATTTAATTCACCAAATGATATAGATACATATATACATATACGTACATTTACATATACATATAATTTTATGAGCAGGGACCTTATTTTCTACTTTTTATACCACAGGACATGCGGAATAGTATCATAGAAAAAACTACTGAGACTGATCTGTTTATAGAGGTGGGATTTTGGCTTCACTTGTGGTTACCTCCAGTTTATTGACAATAAGTCTGTGATTTGTATTCAACTAGGAAGGTCTAATCTTCCCATCAACATCTACCAATGAAGTTTACTATTCTTAATACAGTTCGCATTTAAATGATTTCATTATGTTGACATTTTAGTTCATGTTACAATTCTTAGTAAAATTAAAAATCCACATGTGGTAGATGGAATTACAAAGATTCTATTAAAGTTTCTGAAAGTGAATTATTACATGATTATTTTCTGATTCATCCCTACTTCTAGGATATGGATGTGATTATAATAAAATCAGTTTCTTTTCAAAAATAGTAGAATCTTGAAGTATAACTAAAGAGGAAATTACAATGCTAGGGTTATCTATGGCCAATATCACAATGGTAACACTGAAAAACAGCAAAAATACATTTGTTATAGTATGTAATTATAAAATATTTTTAATAGCCAGAAAGAAGAACAAAATCTTATTTGACACCACATGGGTAAACCCAGAAGATACAATGCTAAGAAAAATTAGCCAGGCTATAAAAGACAAAGACTGTTTGTCCCCACTTAATATGCTAACATGCTGGATGTTCACACTCTATGGTAGAAACTGAAGGACCTAAAAGCATAGAAATAGAGTAGAGGTAGAAACCAGAAGCTGCTTGAGTAGGAGTAGTTTTTCATGAAAAAACAATGTATAATGAACACAAGAATGCAAATAAGTAAGGTGCAGAGGCTATAAGAAGGTGGATCACAGCAAAGTAAAATCAGGATAATTTAATGCATATTTCAAAAAAGTTAGCCAAACTATCAACAAATGTGCACCATAGAATATGATGTTCAATGTTGAAAAAGCTGAATGTGTGTAGAGCCTAGATTTGATTATATCCCATATGCATACCATTAAAAAGAATTCTGAAGCCTACAAAGACATATGTCAATTACATGTAAACCAGAAATCTAGTTTAAAATAAATAACGTTTTTCATTTTTGCTAGAAAGCATGTATACTCATCAGCGAGAGAGAGAGAGAGAGAGGGGACCTGTAACTCCAACTGCACAATTGCCATGTGGGATCCATCTGTGTCAACCACCATACCACTAGCTGGCCTGATAAATAAGATATTTAACTTTAAATTGGAGACTGAGGCCCGGAAGTGGCACAGCAGTGAAACACAATGCTCTGTGAAGCAGATCAATGCAGCAGATTGACAGTTTACATTTGGAGACCTCCCTGAGTACACCAGGCTCACATGTACCCTGCGATCCAGGCTGGCTAAAGCTGCGGAGTGGATCACAGGATCAAGACCCTATTAGGGATGTATATCTTTGTCTCTACTTCTCTCTCTCTCTCTCTCTCCCCCTCTCTCTCTCTCAGCCCTGAAATGAATAAGTGAATGAATGAATGAATGAGTAAATAAATAAAAACTTAAAAATAAACTGAAGATTGGTGTCTTCACTTGAGTCTTATTTCAGAGTCCCCAAATCTCAGACCTTTGTAATCCCTGCCTACAGTTCCTACTTCCTTGAAAATTTGCCACTCTAGGAATTAGTCTGATATTTCTCTTTCTTGAACATATTCTTTTGTCAGTGAAAATTAGTTGCCATTCACATTAGACACCTAAAGGATCAAAGAGTAGAAGCCGAGAAAACAGCTCATCCATGTTATTGCCTCACTTGATCTGCTGTTATTTTATTCATTATATCATTTCATGGGTGAAATGAGAGTTTCTTTCAAACCAAGTAAAATGGTGTCAAATTCTTAAGTGAAATTGTATTGAACTCTTCCCCAAATCTCTAATGCTAAAGCACCCAATTGCTTTCTCTACTGAAAAATTTAGTATATTTAATGGTACATTTCCCCTCATTATTTTTAAAGTTTCAATCTTTCATGAGAGTGAGAGACAGACAGAGACAAAGAGAAAGACAAGCACCTTCAACAGGGTTTCATGCCACAATCTCCACACCCCCAAACTTCCCAGTCAGCTACAATAATGGGCACACACCCAGCGTGACAGGTTTACTTGTGAATCGAACCTGATCTTTCGTATGGATCCAACTTCTCTTGAGCAGAACGTTTCTACTGTACCATCAAAACTGGCCTCCATCATGTAATTTGATGAATGTTCTACATTTCTGTCAGACATATTTAGAAGTGTGTGTATGCGTGTGTATCTTTTAATTTTTCTCAGAATAGAGCATTGATATAGAATTTCATGGTGGTGTGTTTATGATTATTTTAAAAAAGAAATAATTTTAGCAGAATTAGTCATTGATTCTTACTTATGGAGAGCTTCTTTCCTTGAATCCTATCCTAACCTTGATCTTTTCTATTTATTAGTCCAGTTTGATACGTGGATGGCAGATCTAGAGTCTGCTATTCCAAAGCCGTGCCTCCATGTGTATTCAGTTTCAGAATGGAAATCCCATTTGATTCTCTAAAATTCTTACCATTTTCAACATTACACATTCAAAACCTCAGAACTTTAAAATGTGTTTCATCCAAAAGTAATGGAAATGTTTACTTTTAGGATTTTTAGGGTTTAAAAAATGCTATAGTTTTTAAAAGACTGTGACTGTTTTAGTTAATGTGTCTTTTGCATTTTCAAGTCAGCATCTTTTACTAGTCTCTTATCCATTTCTCTGCTACTTAGACCTTAACTTATTCATATCTGTTTTTTAGACTCTAATTAAGAGAAAATTATACTCCATAGTCATACAGCTTTATTTCTTGTGTAACATAATACTACATGAACTTGGTAGACAGATTTTCTGGATTAAATGTACTTGGACAAGTGTTTCATACTTCATATATCTTGAAGGCAGTTCTGCAATATTAAATATCATATGTAGATGAACCTATCGTATTGATTTTGGAATCTTTTGTTAATTGTAGGCATCATAGCCTTTTGTAAGGCTTTTGTTTCTTTAAGATTAGATATGTTCAGTTACTTTTAGAAATCAAAGATCTCAAAAATCAGTTCATCTAGTCCCTTTCCCTTGGGTAAGTAGTATTTTATCCCCATTTTACAGATGAATCAATTAAAATAAAGAAAACTCATATGAAATGTTTCAAGATAATACATCCAATAAGTTGTGTGGGGAGGGGCAACAGGTGGCATTGTAGTTACGGCACTAGACTCCCATATGGTCGACCATGGTTCAAGTCCTGGACCCAGTGGCTTGAAAATCGTGCTAGGCATGTGTGTATGCATGTCCAAAATCACAAGAAGAGAATGGAGGAGAGAAGAGTGCAGCATGGACATCCCCCCCCCCAGGAGGGAGTGATTTCCCAGTTTCCCTCTTTCTGTCTCTCTTTCTTTCTCTCTCTGTCTCTCTCTCCAGAGAGTGTATACACCCTATGGCAACAGATCTTTTTTTAAAAAATACATTTAATCAGTTGTGTAAAAAGTTCTAGAAAATAGGTTTGCTACCTTTTCAAAGTAATCTAGCACTGCAGAGACCTTCTTGCAAGGGAAAAGCAGGCTTTAGATACAAACAGAACTGAATTTAGATCCTGGCTCCACCACGTTCTAACTCCAAAGAAGTTGTGAACTGAGGTTGCTCCTATGTAAATAGAAAGCTTTGTCACCTACGTTACCATTTTCTTTTGAAGATGAATGTGATAAACATATGCAGTCAGCAGAATGCAGCTTATGCAAGAGCAGTTATAATTTTTTTAAACTGTGCAACTGTTCCAAAAATAGGCATATAACCTCCTACAATGTGAATGTAAATGTCCAAAATACTTGTAAGCTGATTTGTATTGTTGTTTATAATTATATGCTCTTTTGATTTACCTGTAACCTGCTGTCTTAAAGATATAAAGACAGCATCTTAAGGACAATTTTAATACAAGAAATTTTGTATTTTGTATTTTGATTCTGCAACTGTTCCCATATGAATGTATCATAGAAGAGATCAAAGATCACTTCTTACCTCTCCTTGCCTTTGCAACTTGGTATCTTCCCATGAGTGCCATGATGTGGTGTCACAGAAACAAACTCAGAGCAAACCAAAGTCCCAAAGATGAGCCAACCATAATAGAAGGGCAGAGGTTGAGATCTCTTGACCTATTTCAACAACCTACTTGTTCAATGATGTATTGCTGGGTGTAGCAAATCAAGATAAGTAGATCATTCTCTCATCGTCAGCCTTAAATGTGTGTAAAATTGCACCCTCTCCACTCATCTGCTCAAAAAACTGAGAAAGTTAGGTCAACTTATTTTTATTTCTTGTCATTTTACAAACACCCTCTTCCTGTCAGGAAACATTCAGAACTTTTAGTTATCAGCCATCCTTTTGTGAAGATATTTAGTTAGTTTATCCTTTTTATAAAGTTAGCAATGTTGTATCTAAATATCCTCTACAGTCTCTAATTATGGGAGAACCAGAATCCATATAGAAATCAAACCCTCTGTATGGACCAACTTTTTAAAATTCTCTCCCATTTGTTGCTGTCCCTTTTTGTAGCCCCCTTCATTTGCCTACTACTTCCTGCTCACAGAGACCCTGATTCTGCCATTACTGCTTCTCCAGTTTTCTTATGGGTATTTGGCTATGGTGGTCATGCCTTGAACATAGAATCATAAGAGACATTCTGCTCTGTTCTGATAAAGTTGAGTAAATGGCCCCCTACTTAATCTCTGCAGTGAGGCCAACTCTAGAGGCAGATAGAGTTCAGGTAATAGGATTAGGTTCTCTTAAAGCTATTTAAGTAGACCTCTCTCAAAGAACTGTGCACCTCTGACTCCTACATGAAAAATTTCCAGCCTTCCTCCCCTCAAAAAAAAAAAAAAAAAATCTAGGAAAATATGTCAGCAAGAAGAAAGCAAGATAAAGCATCACAGAAGTCCCAAACTTGCCAACCATGCTTGATGGCCAAGAAGTTATTTTTGCAGTGTGAATCTGCATTTCTGTCCATTTTCTGAGCTCTGAGTGTACCCTGCCCATCTCCATCTATTGATGAGTGTTTACTGATCATCTTCTCATTTTAAGTACCACCTTATTGTAGAGAAACACAAATGTGTGGCATATGGCCACCTCTAGTTTGAAAACATAATATGAAATTGGAGAAAATTAGATCATGTGTAATGCGATGAATTCTGTGTCACAGAATGTAAGTGTCTGACAAGCTTGTAGGAAAGACAACATATGAGGAAGCCCGTGTTGATATGGAATGCCTCATGGAGTTGCTGGGTATTGTACCAGATGGGTTTTGAATTAGATAATGCTTTATAGAATTAAATGTAGATCCTAAGAGTTTCTTCAGCTTTCTCTTCTCTAAAATGGGCAGTCTTAATTGGAGAATCTTATAGTCAAAGAACATTTATATAAACCCCTGCCATGTTATCACTCATTGTTAACAATCCTGATTTCTAGTCACTTGGAATTCTGAATGTGGAAGCACTTTGATGACAATAGAGAACAAAGATTTCCGCATCTGCATGCCTATATCAATAATCAGCTTCTAAATATCAATGCTGCTTTATACATACAAAAGCTAAAAATCCCTTTTATCATTCTCTCTTCTGTGTTAAAGTCTCTTTTGATGGGACTTATTTTTCATTTCTTGAATCAGTCCATTGCTCTTTTATTCAATTTTTCTATTTTTCTCCATTTCTCGTCATATAAAAACCAGGCTTTTCTCTTCTACAAAAACATTCACAGTTGCCCATTTTAATAAACAGAATTGAATACAGAAACAGTAAGAGCTGGGAGGTACCTTGGAGAATCACCTTTTTCCAGTCTCTCATTTTACAGCTCATAAAATTGAGGTCAACAAATCAATGTTGATTTGCCTTAGGTCACGAAATGGAAAGAAGCAGAGTCAGAACTAGGATTATATGATATAAAATTTTACTTTTGTCAATATGCAATATCCTTCATTCAACAAACATTTATTTGTATGACAGGCCCTATATAGTCTGCAGGCCAAAAGAGGTCCCCACGGGTACAGTTCTGCTTCTGCCACTCATGTTTCTACAGAATGCTATTCTGTTAGGTGTGTTCATTGAGCATTTTTGCTAACTCTTTCAAAAATAGTTTTATTTCCTCATGCTTTGATAGTGCCCTTATCTTCTTTCAGTCCCAATTAATTTCCCCAAGCTTCACATTTAATTAATTTCCATCTTTCCTTTTCAAGGTACCTACTGGCTCTCCTGACTTAGTGCCATTCTGCCTCATTATCATCCCCCATTCTAAAATAATTATTTTGAGTATAATGAAAATGTTAAACATGATTGAACCCAGTGTGTGATATTGTAACTCCAACTGCCAGCAAATGTTTTAGTATTTGTTGACTTGTATATTAAAGTGTCACAACAGTAGAATTTGTAGCTCCTTTATCACCACCTCTCCTTTATTTTTTTTTTAAATTAATTTATTTCATTAGCAAAAAAGACAGGAAAAAGAGAAAGAAACCCCCAAGAGGATCTTGACATTGCACTCCACCTCCAACCTCGACCAGCCCCAGGTCACAGCACACGTACCACCATCTGCCTCCTTCCCCCAACTTTTAAAACTTTTTGTTAATAAACACTTGCTTCTATCATAATGAGGGTGGGCTAAGCCTCCTAAATAGCTGTCAAAGGTTAAACACAAAAGAGAAAAATAATTTAATTTCTTTGACTTTTAAATTATTTTTTCCACCGATACAATACCATTATCCAACTCACTGAGAATATTCAAATCTCATCCACTGTCTCCATATGTTCTCTTTTTTTTTTCTTTTTTCCTTCTTTTTTTAGTTTTTGCTCTAGGCACATGCACTTGCCCGAGAGAGATGTGGGTGGGAGGACCATGAGAAAGCACCCCCTGGAAGGATGGCCATGATGCTCTCCCTTCTCCTCTATTCTCTTCTCGGTATTTTGGACATGCACACACACACTTCTGGTATATTTTCCAAGCCACCAGGTCCAGGACTCAAAAACATGCACTGGGCCATGTGGGATCCAGCTGCCTTAATCACCATGCCACCTAGCTTGCCCCCTAATAATGTTTTAAGTAACTTTTCCCCCCACAGTCCAGGATTCCATAATTTTGTAATGTATGTAGTTGTCATGTAATATGTTCTTTTGTATTTAAAGCTTACATTCAGTTACTAATGACCTCTGCTTGCTAACTGCTGATCCAAGAACAAGAATTTAAGCAAAAAATACCTAACAAAGTCCCTGAGGATTAATGATGTCTGAGCTAAAGAAATAGCATACAAACCTTATAACTATGTTATAACTACAAGGTTTTTTTATTCTTTCTTTTTTTTTTTTTTAGACAGAAAGCAAGAAATCACCCCACAAGGAAATTCACCACACCTCAATCCCTTCTCTTCCATTCATCTCCTGGGGTTTTGGGCACACATGTACAAGCACCTGGCCTGAGTTTCAAATTGCCAGGTCCAGGACTTGAACCATGGCCAGCCACGTAAGAGTCTAGCACCTTAAGTACTGTGCTGCCTGCTGGTCCCATATAACCTCAAATTTTAACATTTTAATAGGGGGAAGTACAAAAGAGACAGCTTTTTATTTTATCAATGTTTTATAGTTTTAAAATCATGGGATTAGGATTCTGTTGCCATCTCAGTCCATCTGGGGCTAATGGGATAGTGTTTATAAATGGCCATGTTGCAAGGAATCAAAATGTACTTTTTAAAACCTATCTTAAGTAAATACTTAACTCAGTGCTATGTTACTGTAGGCTAAATAAAACCGATATTTTCATCAAAATAAAATAATTGAGATATTTATAAGCAGAGTCTGAGTGAAAATATTAGTTATTGGGAACCAGCAGTTAGCGTAATGGCTATGTCGCTGGACTCCCACATAGTCGACCACGGTTCATGTCCCGGACCCGGTGGCTTAGAACTTACGCCGGGCACATGTGCGTGCATGCCCAAGATCCCGAGAGGAGAATGGAGGAGAAGGGATTGTGGCGTGACCATCCCCCCTGGGGGGTGATTTCTCGCTTTCTGTCTCTATGTCTCTCTCTGTCTGTCTGGCGAGCTCACGCGCCCTGTAGTGAAAACTTCTCCAAAAAAAATATTAGTTATTTGCATTTTGAAAATAAGTCATCTTTAAATAATCAAAAAAAAAAAAAAAAACCTTACAGGTGTATGACCCAAATGTCCACTAACAGAAAAATGGATTTAAAAAGTGTGGCGCATATACTCTATGGAATACTACTCAGCCATAAAAAACAATACGCTGGCTTTTGATAGAAAGTGGACAAATATGGAAGATTTCCTGCTGAGTGAAGCAAGCCAGGCTATAAAAGAGAGACATTGTATGTCTCCACTTAATATATACCGACTGGGGACCAGCAGTTGGCGTAATGGCTATATCACTGGACTCCCATGTACTCGACCACAGTTTGAGTCCTAGACACAGTGACTTAAACTCATGCCAGGCGCATGTGTGTGCGTGCACAGGATCCTAAGAGGTGAATGGAGGAGAAGGGATTACAGCGTGGCCATCCCCCCTGGGGAATGATTTCTCACATTCTGTCTCTGTCTCTGTCTGTCTTTCTGGTGAGCACACGTGCCCTATAGCAAAAACCTCTCCAAGAAAAAAAAATTATATATTTATATATATATATATGCATACATGTGCATGTATACGTATGTATATATATACTGAGTGTCCGCACTCTACGACTGAAAATGAAAGATTAGAGAATACAGAAACATGGAAAATAGTTATAGATACTGGATACAGTGTGGGAAGAGGATGGGAGAAGGAGGAGAATGTGAGGAAAGACATTAAGGAGAAAAATAGAGAGGCAAGACATTTATGGGATGCAGAAATGAATTTTTATCAGTTGATGATAACATGTATAGTATACCTAACTTGACTGATGTGAACTGTACTCATGTTGGAAAATTATAAGCTAAGTGATATATAGGATTGAATGTATAAATAAAATTGAAAGAAAATAAAATATATTATTAAAAAAAGAATGCCTATAAAAGAAAAAATGAAAGAGGTGTGTTCTTTCAATTGGCTAACATTAAAATAAATATTAGCAGCAGCAGTACCCTCCTCTCCCAAAAAGATAAGTATTTATAGTATTTACTATGTCTAGAGTAGACAGTGTTTTGATTAATCTTGTAAATAGAATCATGATTATGGCTACAAGATGTGAGGAGTTTGCCTTTTGGCCATTGTTTAAACAATAATAATCCCTAAATCTCAAATAATTTTCTATTTTCTCCATGTCAGACCTGTTTCTAAAACTACATTAAAGTGAACACTAAAAAGCCAACAGGTTTATTGACTATGAAAGCATAAAATATTTTGTGGGAAAAAAAAAGAAACCTATTTAAACAGATTCTTGTCTTTTTCTAAAAGTGTTGTATAAAATCATAAAAATACTAAGCCTTCTTACCAGAAAAATGAGTCAGGCAGGCCTACTGATACCAATTACATTACTGAAAAGTCAGATGATGGAAAGCACAAAATAATCCTGAGTGATGTTCAGTTTTTTCCTCTAAAAGAAAGAGAAAATGTTTATGCATGCAAAAGACAGAAATTAGCTACCAGAAAAATACTATGCACATCCATATTCAGAGCATAGATTAAGAATAAAAATAGTTGTTTGTCCCCTACAGTAGAACAAGCTTGCCCATTCATCCTCGTGATAGATATGCATGCAAAACCAAAATGAAATCAAATCCCCACAGATGGCTCATAAGTCACAAAAACTGTTTAATCCTTTCACTGCATCCCTTTGGGAAGCCTGCCCCTTGATAAGTAATGGTGTATGATATTTATAGTGTCAAGTATTCTCTAATTTTTTAATAGAAAGCCTTTGTTTTCTCCAACAGCTTCCCCCTCCCCATATTTCTCATAAAGTACTTTATGTCATTCTACTGGCCTTAATGTATACGCCTGTAGACTGCTGTTGTAGTTTCTGCTTTAATAAGAAAAGTGTCAGTATACTGAAACTATCTATAGAAATCTTATCTAAAATTGATTGTGGCTCAACGTCGTATTTTTAAGAGGCAGTCAGGCAAATCTAAGTGCATTTTAACATTGCTCTTCCTAATGGATTTTACTAGAAAACAGTTGAGGTTCAAGCAGGAATAAAATGAAAGCAGACCTTGGAGGCTTAACCATTGAACAGATGCAGTAAATGCAGCATTGGAAATATAGCTGTCACTTCAGATCTTTTCCGCTGAGTACCTATCTGAGCCAATAACCAGAGTTGCTGGCTTTGGAACATTTGTGTAGTCCTGTTGAAAATAGATGCTGTGAGAAATCTTAAAAACAATGTAACATGCCTATTATAAACCTGGTTTTGAATATTTCATTCTCTCTTGGCTTTCATTCTGCCTGAATATTTTGAACTAAAAAGGATGAAAGCTTATATGAAAAGGTGCCTTTCTCTAACACTGAGAACTTTTTTTTATTTATAGGTTGCTCACATGTCAAACCACATCTGTAATTCTTGACATCTTTATTATATTAAAGCAATTCCTGATATTGACTCTTGGGAAGGATTTAATTTTCTTATGCTTTAAACTGAAAATGGTACTTTTTAATGCAATGATGTGCTACTATTTTTATCCTAACCCCAAATGAGTTTATTATATATTATATATGTGTGTGTTTATACACTCACACTAATATATGTATACATGCATATCTTCTGATATTTCTCTCTATATATATAAACAAACCTTACATATTGGAATAGTGTTAGGTTATAACTAGACTTTGATTAGGCTCTGACAATAGGCAAATAAATATGTACAATATATTGAAGTGTTCCTAACTTCAGGGAAATATACAAAATTTAAAAATAACATGAAGTCTATAAAGTTAATTTATGATAATCATATTGATACTTTATAGCATCAGGTATTTAATAATTAACACGATTCTTTTTTTTTTTTTTTTTTTTTTTTTTTTTTTTTTTTTTTTTTTAGGTTTTTGCTATAGGGTGCATGTACACACCAAAGAGAGAGAGAAAGAGAAAGTGAGGAATCTCCCGGGAGGTGATACCATGCTGTAATCCGTAATCCCTTCTCCCATTGCCTGGGGTTTGGGGCACACACATACACATGCCCAGTGAGATTTTTTTCAAGCTGCAAGGTCCAAAACTCAAACCTCACAGCTAACCATGTGGAATCCAGTGCCTTAACCTCCACTCCACCTGCTGGCACCATAATTCCTTTTTTAATGAATACAGTAATGTAATGTTTTCTAACAGTGTCTGATTAGATTAGTATCATTCCAGCTTTTAAATTGAGGCAGTTACACATCTGGCCATGATGGCAAGTGTAGGAAGGCCCCACTGCACTGTAGCTGAGGCCACACATGAGGTCTGAGTCTGGTTTCTGGTCCCAACTAAACAGGCTTGTTATTGGGACATATACCTGTGGTCTAGCGGGGAGGCTGGAATAGGAAAATTGCCACATGGAGAGAACCTGAAAGAAAAACCCTTCTCTCTCACTCTCGCTCTTGCTCATGCTCATGGAAAACAAACAAACAAACAAACAAAAAGAGGTAACACATTTAAACATCATAGTATAAGTATAATTTACTTTTCATAAAAACTGTCCACAGAATCTTGATGTCTCACTCTTCAAACCAACTTTGAAATGCAACCTGTCTATATTCTACTACATAATATATATGGTATTATTTCATATTTGTATTTACATAGAGACAGTTTTAAATAGAAATTTTAAACGATAAATTTAATGTTATATTTACGACAATCTGAAATTATTCTGAGCTATGTAACTAACTAACTACTGTATGTATTGTTTTCCTTTTAGGAAAAAAAAGGAATTCTGAAGGAAAGAAGACAAAGAATAAAAATACCCCAGAGTTTCTAACAGAACAGTAAGTAGTTTAATGACACAGTAATTATAATAGATCCTTTGTAAAATTAGATCTTACAAATGTATTTCACAAAAATAGTCACCTCTCTTTTTCCAAGATAAAAAATTAGCATAGTAAGCAAGTAGAGTCTTCTAAAACTCAATTTCCATTTACTGAAGTAAACTGAATAGCATTTATCCTATAATCCTCTTAAATAAGAGTGCAAGGTAATCCCGATGGTACATCTATGGGGCAGAAAATATGTTGACTTCATCACATTTTTGGACTAAAATATCATTTTTGAACTCTAAGAAAGTAAACAGTAATAAGTAAAATTTAATCAAAGTACTTTACTTTCTCTGTATGTGATACAATCTTCATTCTGAACAAAGTTTTAAATGATATTGATATGCTTGATTTGTTTATAGTCATTAAATTGGAATTAGTAAAAAAAAATGGCAACCATCTGCAGGTTTAAAATTTATAGCTTACTCTCATTAGTACAATTCTTTCTAATCTCCTAATAAGTTAACTATGAAATGTACTTTCTTACTTAGTAATTATCTGATAGTGGTAATAATTTCCCTAGATATGTTTTTATTAAGTCATCTTGATATCTTCCTTTGTGGTAGAATCGTTGACATAATATTTACCTAGAGGTAGTTAATCACAAATTTTAAATATATGAACATCAAAAACAGTAAAATAAAGGTGTAAAATAATATCCATGTTGATGACCTATATTGCATCACTTTTAATACCGTGATTATGTTGAAATGAGTTTAAAATGCAGTTCTCTAAAATTTCCAAGAAATATTAAGGTAAAATAGAGAGCTCACAAAATGTAAAATCTTTATCATAATGTATATCAAAATAGAATAAAGTTCAGTGAAAAGGATATAGGTTTTATGTGAAAAGTCAGAATTTATCATTTTTTTAGGATACATACAATTACACTTACAAAATAAAATTTTCTAGCCTCTCAAGAAATGTAATGTATAAATTACATTTCAGTTTTGAATTATTAGATATGATTAACCACCGTCCTGGTGAAGTCAATGAAATTTATCTGAAATCTATTGTATTTATTTTTGAAGTGTAAGAGGGATAAGAAGAACAGATGTTTCTTTTATTTGCCTATCTGAAGATAATCCATGTGCAGTTTGATTTTATACAAAGCACTCTACCTCTTACTTTTTATGTGTTTATGGATGACCATACATATGAAATTTTTAAATCAGAGATTTATAAAATCCAAAATTCAAAATTTTTGTACTTTAAAAAACTGTTTGATTTAAAAAATAAACTCCAAATATCCAAAGCTGTTTTGAGTTTTCAGAGCAGATTAGAGATGTGTTTACATAGTGATGAATATAAAGATGACTGAAGAATCAGATTTTTCTATCATATGTACTAACAATAATAGCAAAGAAACCCTGCCAATCTAAGTTGCAAAATATGAGAAAGATAAAAATTTTATTTCTGACCTGAAATTATCCATTATTTTATTAACTGGAGAGAGTTAGCTGTTATTCAGTAAAAATATAAACATTTTTCAATAATTAATAAATTAGATGTTCTTAATATTTTGTTTTTATGTATATAGGTCAGCTTTTAAATATAATTTTAATTTCATACATGATTCAGTATAAATAGATTGGATTTTTAAAAGATATAACCAGACATATTTGTCTTCAGCACTTCATATTAAAGATAAGTCAGATGTAGTTAACCTCTTTATCATTTCCAGCCATCTGAGTATAATATCACTTTGAAAAACTATAAACTATCAATGATTCTTTTTCTGCTCTTATTTATGTATAAGTTTATTGATCTGTTTTTACATGTGATTTACACAAGTTCTTTGATTTGAATTGTAATTTTTATAATTGTAGTGAAATAGAATTTAGTGTGCATACACTGAAGGGATTTTATTCAAGTAATGAGGTCTTCCACTTAATCAGAAAAATCTTAAATTTGAAAAAAATGTACATAATTCCAAGGAAGAAATTGTACTTACTAGTGAATTCTCATGGTTTGGGGCAGATTTTCTTCTCATCTTTTAATTATCCATTATATTTTTTTTCGTTTCATTTTCTTTTATACATTCAGTCACCTTATTATTTGGCTTACAAAATGGATTTTTAACAGGTGAACATTTCTCCCTCATACAGTTGATAAAAAACTACAAAATATCTTCAACAGCTAATACCACATTTCTTTGTGCCATTAATGCTTTGCCTCCCTATTTTTCTTCTAAATGTCCTTCCTCAGACCCTCCTCTTTCACACACACTATATCTGGTATTTTTACATCTATATACTGTGTTTGTATATCCTTTAGTCAATTAGTTTCAGTCATAGAGTGCAGACACTCAGTATATATTAAGTGGGGACACACAATGCCTCTCATTCATAGCCTGGCTTGCTTCACCCAGCAGTAAATTTTCCATATTCATCCACTTCCTGTCAAAAGCTAGGGTTTTGTTGGTTTTTATGTCTGAATAGTATTCCATTGAGTATATGTGCCACAGTTTTTCTATCCATTCATCTGTTCGTGGGCATTTGGGCTGTTTCCATGACTTAGCAATTGTGAATAGTGCCTCAATAAACATCGATGTGCAAGCACTTTTCTGGTTAAGTATTCTTCTGTCCTTTGGGTAGATACCAAGGAGTGGGATTGCTGGATTATATGGTAGTTCTATTTGTAGATTTTTTGAGGAATCTCCAAATTCTTCTCCACAGTGGCTGGACCAATTTACATACCCACAGCAGTTTAAGAGAGTTCCCAGTTCACCACACCCCTGCCAGCACTTATCCTCTTTTCTTTTTTTTTTTTTTTTTTTTTTTTTTTTTTTAATCTCCATCATTCTGACTGGGGTTAGGTGGTATCTCATTGTTGTTTAGATCTGCATTTCCCTTATAATGAAGGATGTTGAGCATTTTTTCATATGCCTTTTAGCTATTCATATGTCATCTTTAGGGAATTGTTTTTTCAGCTCATTCTCCCATCTTTTAATAGGATTGATCGTCTTTTTTAGGAACAGCTGCTTGAGTTCCTTGGGAATTCTGGTTATCAGTCCCTTATTTGACGCATAGTTTACAAAAATATTTTCCCATTCTGAGGGCTGTCTATTCATACTAATTACTGTGTCTTTTGCCATGCAGAAACTTCTTAGTGTGATGTAATCCCACTTGTCTCTTTTGGAGATTATCAACTGTGCTTTGGGGGTCTTATTTTAGAAGTCTTTTCCTACCCCATCATCTCCCAGAGTTTCCCCAGTGTTTTCCAGGAGCAGTTTTATAGCTTGAGATCTTATTTAATAACCATATGCTAAATTATTCCTAAATAACATGCAAGGAAAAATTACTCAATTTAAGCTTATATAACAAAAAGTATAATTTTTTCCTTAAAAATTTTAGTAGGCATTTATGAAGATAAATCTGAATGGAAAATGTCAAAACTTTATAGCCTTCGAAGAATTCACAAGTTTGGGATAGCCAGGATATGAAATAAGGCTTGAGGCAAGATGAAATACATTGACTATTACTATGTCCACTTTTCTTGACTTTATCTATAGACTATGTGCCTATTTCGTTAGTCTATGAATAGTGAATGAGATTTGGAAATGTTATTTAAATTAAACATTATAAATTAGTTTTAGCATAGAAAAGCTGCACAAATATCCCACAGTTTTTACCTTTAAATCCATACTTAAGAACAAGTTGGGGACGCTGGACCCCCACATGGCCAACTGCAGTTCAAGTCCTGGACCTGGTGGCGGCTTGCTTTCTCTCTCGATCTGTCCCTGGGTCAAATTTAAATAAATAAATAAATAAATAAAGTTAAATGAAATAATTCCTTAAAGAAAAGAACTACTTGGTAATTGATTAAAATATTACTGAAATACTACTAAAGAAATTCAGAGCACTTTGTATTTATACCTTATTAAAGGTTTTGGGGTATAAGATAGATAAGGACTATTTTTCAAAGATCATTGAAAAAATACTTTTAAATAGTAGTTTTCCTTTTGATCACTGAAGACTGAGTGGTACTTTCAAGAACTCCATGGCTTTGCTGTCTGTAGACTTTGATTATATGGAGTAATAATAACTGTAAAGAGGATATACTTAAAAAAAATCATTCAAATGTTCAGGCATCCTTTTTGGAAGCTATTCATATTACCTAGATTTGCTAAACCTCTTTAGGCTTGGGAATTGATGTTTTCACTCACAGCATGAGGTTTATTAGCAACTTAGCTTTAGCAGCACACCAAACAGGGAGAGGTTTCAGTAAAATTTCTTATGGGAAACAGACATTGACCAATAAAACATCTCTGTCTCATTAGAAAATAAATATTATTTGCAAACGCCCCTCACATGTTTTATTTAGTCAAATATTTCCTACTATATGTAATAAATCCCTATAATCAAAAAGTATAAGTGTGTGTGTGTGTGTGTGTGTGTGTGTGTGCGTGCACACGCACTCATGCATGCGTGATAATAGCATAGAGCCAGGAAAAAATTGAGAAGTTATCTAGTCTAAAATTCTCATTTTATAGAGATTATCTCCTCTATTATTCTTATGTATAAAGAGTCAGATATGTCAAGTCATTTACCCAAATCTAATGGCAAAACTGAGAGATAATCTATCCTAATTAACCACTCTTTCTTTTTTCTATTTGCCATGTTTACTTACTGATATGAAAAAATAGATATCTTGGAACTGTTAAAAAATAGTCTCTTCTCCAAATTTAAATTTCCTTCAATCAAAACTCTAATGAAATTTTAAATAAATATTTACCTGTCTCACCAATCTACTAGATAATGATAATACGAGGAGTCTTCAAAAGTTCAAAGGAAAATGTATACTATGAGAAAACTATGCATGGATTTGAACATTTTATACAGTAAAAGAGACATACTATAGTTCTATTTTTCTATGAACTTCATGAAGTCCACTTGTATATAACAATAATATATACATACAATGTGCCATCAGCAGTAGGTATCTAATTGCCTTGTTAATTCTGTTTTTTATCTAGATAATAAAAAAATATCTGTCCTGCCTACTTTCCAAGTTAGATACTTGAGGATCTCTTTAGTGGTATTTAACTATAAATTCTGATTGTTTCATTGTTCTATAAAACTTTTGACTATGTTACTATAAAAAAACCTTCTTTTGTAAAAATTTGACTTACCTGTTTTTGGATTCTATATATAATTTTACAAAAAGTATGTTGCGGGTAGAACAAAATCGTAGATCAATTTTTTTTTTTTTTTTAACATAAGAAGGTCATCCAGGAAAAAAAAAAAAAAAAATGCCCTTTTCCTTGAACTTATACTTTGCTCTAACCCTGGATCAGTGTTCTCATACAGAAGCCACGAAGAGTTCGTATAGTAAAGGTAGGAGCTAGGTACAGAAAAGAATATTTATTTAGTTATTTATTTATTTATTTTTAAAGTTTTAGCCATAGGGCATGTACACTTACTGAAGAAAGACAGAGAGGGAAACTCCCGAGGGGATGACCACACAGCAATCTTTTTTCTTCCTGGAAGTCGGGACATACATGCATACATGTCTGGTGTGACTTTCAAGCCTCCAGATCCAGGACTTGAACCATGGTTGGCCATGTGGGAATCCAGCACTTTAACCACTATACCAGCTGCCGACACCCAGGAACATTTATTGAGCTCGTATTTTATGTAGGGTGTTCTATTTGGCAGAGGATTAAATTTCATTTAATTATCAAAAGAATAGTTTTCATCCTATGGTTTTACAGATGAGGAAAATGAGAATTGTAAGTTTTATAGTTTTATAAAGTTAATCTAATTTATAAGAGCAGAGTTACTCTTGGAACTCAGGTCTGTACAGTTTCTCCTTTTCAAATTATTACACTTTTTATTTTTTATCCTAAGATTTTTTTCTCCCAAGAGAGGGAGAGAGAAATAGAGAGACAATGGTCTCCATCAGGGTCTTCTTACTGACATGGAATATCAATACTAACACCACTCCCCAATTTAATGTCATCTTCTTATGCCTTTAAAGATAAATATATACCAATCTTAATATTGCTATTTCAGGAAAAAAATAATTCATGGTAAATATCTTACCATTTTTCTCTTTTCCTTAAATTTAAATCATAGCAAATTACTGACAATTTTATTGCTTTCCTATTCTAAACTATGAAAAATCTAGATCAGCATGTACTCTATTATACATTTGAGCAATTTTGTGTCCCCTGTTCTTATGGTTGATGTGAATTGCCTTATCCTGCCATTGTTTTTGTTTTCTAGTTTCAAAAGAATACTGGCAAAGCCCGCATTCATGAATCTGTAAAAAATGTTTCAGACTAAGGAAAAAAAGTTTCTAAACAAATTTCCAGAATACATTGTTTTATAACTGGCACGATCCCCAAAAGTGATATTATATGAATTTTCAACAGTCTAAAAATATATTGTAAGAAATATTTCTAGCAGCAGTCCACAAGTGGCTCAGAATTGTTGTTTCTCCATTTTATATTCACATGTAGCATTGACACAATGTGTTATACTGTCTCTTGGGAAGTTATTTATTTTTTTATTAGGTATGCAATATTTAAACTATGAAGGATTTAGTCTTGGATTTTCCTTCTCTTTTTCTACTTTTAGACAAGGTTTGATTTAATGCCCCCACATTATGACTAAGAGTATTATGTATGTCATAGTATTTATAATACCTTTATAGAATGCAATGTTTTTCATCTGAATTATGCCTACTAACATAATTCTACAAAAAAGTATTTGTACTGTTTATAATTATGAGTATATTCATTGTTTTCAATTATGATAAGAATTGAACAATTATCAATGTGTTTTATACAAGACAAAGCCAAATTTGTCACTAAGACAGCTGAAAAAAATGGAGGAAATACAGGGAGTTCCCAACTTACAGGAGAGTTATGTAACAAATGTATTTTAAAATGTTTTCTTTCCATTTCATAAGGCCAATTTTTACTCAGAACAGTCACACAAACACATCTGTGAAAACACATTTATACTGAACCACAATATCTATAGCTTTTGGGAATGTTGGGCTGCATGAATGAGAGGGAGACAGGAGCCAAATATTTCCCCGTTTTCCTGATACTCAACCCTCCTCAAAATTTCAAAAATAATGAATGGTGGCTTTTCACATGGCTTTCTCACTCCTTTTAACCTTCCTTTTTTTATTTTTTAATTTTCTGATGTAACTCTGCTTTTTGTCTGATACTCTTGAGCTGTCTTATCTTGAAAGTGGTTTTGGATTCATATTTTCTAACTCTGTTTTTCTCTTGGACAAAATGCCTTAGCATAGCTGATAGGAAGAAAAAAAGGAACTTGGTGAAGTATTCAGACCAACCCTGCATCCTGCATCCCCTCTATCCACACCCTCCCACACCTCTGCTTTCCTGTTAATCCAACCAAATGGCTGAAGGAATTTTAGGCAGTCAGAGATTATGCAGTGATAAATGTATGTAGTTTGGATGGAAATATTTGGGGACAGGAGCCAAGACAAAAGGGGTCCTAGCCTGACAACAGCATCCCTTTATTCCCCAGAGGGGTTACCATTTTTTCCAATCCTCTACATGGGAGACTATAGCTTCTTTATTTTCATACATTCATGTTTTCCCAATGGATCTTGCAAACCTTGTAAATAGAGTGCAGATTATTCATGCTTCTTCTTTTCTATAATATAAAAAGTAAATGAAAAGTATATGATTAAATAATATTGTTTGCCTACATGCTCTCTTTTTTCTTTCTTTCTTTTTTTTTTTTTTTTTTTTCTTATGGGGTCCATGTGCCCACAAGAAATAGACAAAGACAGAGAGAGAAAAAAAAGATGGAAAGTTAGAAAGCACCACACAGGGGTGATGGTCATACCACAATCCCTTCTCCATTCACCTCTTTGGATTTAGAACACATATGCAGGTGCACCCAGTGTGTTTCTCAAGCCACTGAGTCTGGGACTCAGACACACACTTGGCTATATGGAGTCCAACCACCTTAACTTCCATTCCATCTGCTGGCCTTCTATATTCTAATTTTAATTCCTTTAAATACCCAAAATATACAATCATCTACTGATAATGTAAATATTTAAGCATCTTCCTATATGAAACATATATTTTTATTATCTATTCCACAATTTGTATCAGATTATTCAGATTAAGAAAATCATCTTCAAATTTTAATTTTTACTGTGGCTTGGATATAAGATAATTCATGTGTTATCAATAATAACCTCACTAGCGGTGATCAAAGAAATGCTGTTCTCTTTCTGAACAGGCATCAACAAAAGCAGCATGGTGAGGCCAGGCTATGCTGTTCTGCCTTGCATTGTCAACCAGCCCCAGCCAGCCACTTGTCTGTCCTAGGAATAATGAAGCAGTGGGTTCCATTACTTGAATTCTTATTCCCAGCTGAGCACTTTGCATGTGATTTCATTCCTGTGAATGCATAATCCTATCCTTATTTCATAAACAGGAGACTGAGATTCTGAAAGGCAAACTAATATGCATAGAGTGACATTACGTATACATTTTTAGTCAAATGCAGACCTCGGCCTATATAACACTAAAACTTGTCCTCATAAACACTGTGCAAACTGTTTCACAGGTTAACACTGAAATACATTTGGATGAATTTCCTTTCTCTTAAGTAGGTAAGTTACTAGAGTGTGATAGGCAGATCATCTGTATCTCGGACCTTGACACAACATGGTGCTCAATACTGGCTGAATCTGGTGTACACAGATCTTTCACGGCAGTAGGTTTATTAAAAGCTCTCTTTACTCTTAGTTTATCCTACCAAAACTAAGTTAATCTGTGTCCTAAACACTCCATTACAAGACCTTTATTTTCAAGAGCTGTATCTTTAGCCTTATATAAATCTATAATTTATTTCTGATGTTTTTATTGCATTAACATAAATATAAAATGTACCATTTGAACCATTTTAACATGTATAGCTTGGTTGTATTTTGTACTTTCATAGTGTTGTGAAACCTTCACCACCATCCATCTACAGAATGTCTTTATCTTCCCAGAATTAAATTTCATACCCATTAGACACTAACTCCCTATCTCTCTCGTTCCTGAAAACTACCATTTTTCTGTCTCTATGAATTGTGCTACTCCGAATATCTCACATAGGTAGAATCAAACAGAATTTGTCCTTTTTTGACTAGTTTATTTCATTTCCATAATGTCAAGATTCATCCATGTTGTAGAATTTGACAAAATTCCCTTCTTTTTAAAGACTGAATAAAATTTCATTGTCCTATGGAAAATTGACCCTCCATATTGGCAAGTTCCGCATTCACAGATACAATCAACCAGGAAACAAACATATTCCAAAAAGCAACAAAAAAATGATAATATGCCAACAAAAATAATATAGTGCAACTATTGACATATCATTTACACTGTATTAGCTATTATAAGTAATCCAGAGACTATTCAAAATATATGAGATTCAGACCACACAACTGGTCATGTATATGGGAAGAGCTGGCCACATAGTACAGTGGTTAAATATAATGTATGGAAAACCAGATCCCACATGATCAACTGTGGTTGTAATCCCAGCCCCAGTGGCTTGAGAAAAAGGCTCATGCATGCATGCATGCCCAGAATCCTGATGGAGAAGTAGAGGAAAAAGAATTGCAGCAAAGCATGCTCCATATAGAGGGGAGGGTTTTTCTCTTTCTCTGCCATGTGCTTGTACCATGTGTAATTTAAAAATAACAAAATAAAGTATATGGAAAGATATGTGTAGGTTATATGCAAATGCTATGTTATTTTATACCAAGAACTTGAGCATCTATAGACTTTAATGTCCAGGGAGATTCTAGAACCAATCCCCCTAAAGATATCAGTGACCGCTGTATACACAGAAGTCTGCCACGGGATATATATTCCAAGACCCTCAGTGGATACCTAAAACTGGGAATAGTACTGACATCTGTCTAACTACTTTTTTTCTAACAACTACGATAGCTACTAAGTGACCAAAAGGTAGAGAATGTACACAACATGGGTGGGCTGCACAGAAAGATGGATCACAGGCTTCCAGAGTGGGACAGCGCAGGATTTCATCATGCTCCTCAGAATGGTACATGATGTAAAACTTGTGGCTTGTTTATTTCTGGAATTTTCCATGTAGTATTTTTGGACTGCAGTCAACCAGAGTCAACCGAGAGTAAAAGTACATGTAAGTGAAGACTATTAAACCACATTGTTTATTCATTCATTCCATAATTTATGGAATAATGTAGTTGTGTAAAGTGGAATCTTTTTTGCCAATTTCTTAATGAAAGGACAAGACGAAAATAGAGGAATGTAGTGAGTTCATGATTTGTAGGACATTTCTCTTTTTATAACATAAATCCTAAATTAATCATGAAAAACTAGTTCAGTATAGGCAATCAGCAAAAGAAATAGATGAGTATAAGATAATTTAGGGTTTGTGAGTCATGAATATGCCACATTTTAACTTCTCAGACTGGAATTAGCCAGTCTTCACTTGATTATCTGTTTTTATACATTGACTGTTTCTTAGAAGACTTATGAAGATAGGGATTTTTTAAATTGCCATTTCTCTAAAAATAAGTAACATAAAAAGGAAAGGAAGTGTTGATGCAAAATAGGAATGCAAATTTGTAGTCTTCAAGTTTTCTAATACTATTATTTAATTTTTAATCTGTGTATTAAGGCATATTACTGTTCAGGAATTACTAGCTGAATCTTAAATCAGTAAGGAAATGCTTAATTCATTCCTTCATCTTTCAACAAACATTCCTTGTAAGTATACTAATAATTGTATATCCTCTGCTCCTTTAATCCTTTCACTTCAGGATAAGACAATATCACCATTTTACAAGTGAGTAAGCTGAGGATCAGAAAGAGTAAGTGACTTTCACAGTTAATAACTGGCAAAGCTGGAATTTGAGAACTGGGCATCTGGATACAAAGTTGTTGCCATGACCACACACTTCTCCCTGCACACCATGCATGGTGTGTTGGGCAAGCAGAAATGAATTGGATACAGACTCCACCTTAGAATAAGTCACATTATGGTGGAATGGGTAGATATTTTTAGAAATTACAAGGCCAGCAGTTGGCATAGAGGTTAAGGTGGCTGGATCCCACATGACTGGTTGCAGCGTTCAAGTCTCAGTTTAGTGGCTTAGAAAAAACACGGCACGTGTGCATGTATGACCAAAATCCTGAGAGGGAAATGAAGAAGAAAGGATTGTGGCATGGCCATCCTCCCTAAGGATGTTCTCACTTTCCTGCTCTCTCTTTCTATCTCTGTCTTCAGTGAGCTCATGCACTCTATAACAAAAGAATTTTTTAATTAATTACATACTATTACCTACTATATATGAAGATAAGAACTGCGGGATCCAGCAGTTGGTGTAATGGCTATGTTGCTGGACCACCCCCCATGTAGTCGACTGTGGTTCGAGTCCTGGACCCGGTGGCTTAAACTCATCCCGGGTGTATGTGTGTGCATGCCCAAGATCCTGAGAGGAAAATGGAGAAGAAGAGATTGTGGCATGGCCATCCCCACCAGGGGATGACTTCTTGCTTTCTGTCTGTCTCTCTCTGTCTTTCTGGCGAGCACACGCACCCTATAGCAAAAACCTCTCAAAAAAGAAGAAAAAAAAAAAAAAAAAAAAGGAGGGCTTTAGAAACTAGCAGGCAAACACAGTTTAAGCACTATCTGAAAGCTTGACAAAAGAAAAAGCATTTCATCTTGACCTTGCAAAACTTACTTCCATGCCTGTTTTCCATTTTGACTAGTAAAGAATTAGCATGTAGTATGGTTGATTACTGTTGAGGCTATAATGAAATTATGCAGGTTATACTAAAGTGTTTGGAGCTCATCTCTGAACAGCAGAAAACAATTGTTTTAATGTTTTTGTGCTTGTTATTTTTTTCTACTTAATCTCTCATTCTGTAGAAGGCTTCATAATAGCATAATAGTAGGAAGAAAAAAATAAGTTGAAAAAAAGAGTATTTTGTTAGCTTATTATTTTTATTTTTTTAGTGTTCTTGCATTACAGAAATGATTAGAGGTTTAAAGATTTAACTGTATGACCTTGTGCCTTATTCAGAACCACCGTGTCTTTCAGGTGATCCTCAATAATAGAATCCATAATCACATTTTTTAAAATTATTTTCTGACCTGTTGGGTGAGAGTACAACCTGCTTCCCAAGGTTTCTGTTGCTTTAAGTTTCTGTAGTGAGGAAATTTCACAGTGCTGTCATGCTTTTGGTTAATACAGTTTTGTGTTTTGCTTGGAAAAGACAATTCTGATAGTGTCCTATTGATTCAGATGTTTTCTGACAGTAGCTGCCTACCAGGTTTGCCTTCATTGACTTTTCAATGTTCTGTTACAAATAACTTGCATGTACAATTTGATATTGAAGAGCACAGAAGGTTCCCTACTGCGCATGAAGTTAGAGGAGTCCTGAGCCACGGGGTAGTGAGTGCTTATTATCATTCTGAAAATCACCTCTTGTCCTGAGCTGTTGCCGTAACAGAGTTGTATTTTCTCCGTTACTCTTTTTTCTTCTCCTCCTTATTTTACCCATCCAGACATTCCATTGTACCACTTATTCTTCAAAGATTTAAATTTCATTCTTAGAAATCCCCCATGCTGACTGAAATTTGAAATAAAATCTTAGATCTTTTTTTTTCTTTTCTTCTGAACATCTGGAATTCAAGATAGTTTAAATAGCAAGTACTTGTTTTGTTGGTACAATTTAAAACAAACTGTGGGATTTTTTTGAAAATTTTGGATGGTTAGAAATGTCTACTATAATCAGGGACCAACTGTTGGCATATTGGCTATGTTGCTAGACTCCCATGTAGTCGACCGCGGTTCAAGTCTCAGACCCAGTGGCTTAAACTCATGCCAGGTGTGTGTGCATGCATGTGTGTGCGTGCCTGCGATCCCGAGAGGAGAATAGAGGAGAAGGGATTGTGGCATGGCCATTTCCCCTAGGGGATTATTTCTTGGTTTATGTCTCTCTGTCTTTCTGGCGAGTGCACGCGCCCTATAGCAAAAAAACCTATCCAAATAAATAAATAAATAAATAAATAAATAAATATCTACTACAATCATAATAAAAATACCATTTATTGAATGTTAACCATTTGATAAGGTCTATACATAGACATTTTCATGGTATTTATAATTTTGACAATTCTACAAGATAGATCTTATTATATTACCCCATTTTACAGATGAGAAAACTAAGATTCAGAAGTTAAGTGACTTGTCCAAGAGTACGTCATTCTTTCCTTCTTTCTTTCTCATTGACTTTTAGTTACCTGAAATGGTAATTTTGTTTGGATTTCCAGAGCACTTCATAATTTACATAGCAGTTTTACAAATGGTACCTTTGCCAACTTCACAAAACTGGAATCTACATCTGTATTTCATCTTAACCTTTGTGAAACCATCTTGAAGCTCTAGATTCAGAAATGAATTATGAATTTCTTTGTTCTAAAATATGACTCTTTGTTAAGGTAGCATCCTTTGTAAAAATGGCTTCATTTTTACCACTACTGGTTTATGTATGTATTTTACCAAGGGAGAAAACAGCTGGATAACTTGTTTGTCAATGCCCTTGGAGAACTTGTGGGATTATGCTTACTCAGACAATAGCTGCCTGAAGCAAAAGTATAATAATGATTTTGAAACCAAATTGTTCTGCCCCAAAGAACTGTGTAAGAAATGCCTACATCACTGCAATCTCCTGTTGTCTCCTGTTAGGTTTCTTGCCCCTTATGAACATGCCAGCCTATACAGTGTGTCCCAATATCTCCTTACAAACCAAAGCATGCTGTTTAGCCATATACATGAATAAGTGTGGAGGAGAGAGGAGGAGGTAGAGAGAAAAAGAAAGAAGGGTGGGAGCACCCCTATATTTTTGTCTCCTCATTAATATTTCTAAAACCCAAAGGCATCAGATTCTCTGAAAGTATGGAAAGTTGCAATTGGGTAAAGAGAACAATAAGCAAAAAGGTTGTCAGATTAATTAGAGTAGAAGAGCAAACTAGATGAAGCAACATGTATGCTTCTCTCCACCCCTCATAACACCAAATCAACCTACTCACCATTGTTTGTGGAAGTACTGGGTTCTTCTAGACATAAGAACTTGGGTTCAAGAGTCTACTCCCTTTTTCTGACCTAACCTCCTCCTAAACTGAGTTAGATTGTCCTACTCTTCTGTATTCCCAGAGTAGTACCCAGGACATCTTTACGTGACACTATTACAGTGCCTTTCTGATCTTCTGGATGGGAGAGGAATGAGCTACCTCTTCACCACCTATCACTCCAGAGAGCAATCCAGCGCTTGGAGCACAAAGCTTAGCACCCAGTAGATGGTCTATTCAGCCATTCAACAAAAGCAGACCCTGGGCTAGTACTGACTGCAATAGATAAAATATGTTTGGAGAAAGGAAAAAAGAATAAAGGGAGAGAAGAAGGTAGGGAATGGAAGAATGAGAGAGAGAGAGGAAATAAAACTAAGGGAGAGAAAAGGGAATGGAAGGGAAGGGAAGGAGAGGGGGAAATGGGAAGGGGAAGTGACAGGGAAGGGGAGAGAGAAGGAAAAGAGGAAGGAAAGGAGAAAGGTAAGGAGGGAGAAAAGGTGGGACTTAGTGTAGAGATGTAAGTTAAAATATAATAATTTATCATGTAGTATTTCATGTAAAACCTTTTTTTGCAAAGAAATATATATGAGAAAGTAAATATTTCAGAGAAATACTTCACAGGGGAGATAAGGGAAATGGGTTTTATATAAGAATAGAAGTCAAGTCTCATGTGTTTTCTTTCTGTCTGCTCAATTTTAACTTACTTCTTTAATTGCTAAATACTTCTCTTTTCATAAAGAAGAATGTTAGAACTTTGCTCACTCCTTAGATAACAAATTTTAGAAACAATTGCTTTAAATACTTTTATAAGACAATAAGAGACAGGAGAAGACAAAAGAACATTATCTGCCAGTCCACAAATTATTGAATATTCCTAAAAAGCAAAATCTACCACAAATTCATGTATATGTATGCATGTGGAGTTGGAAGACATGCGTGTGTGTGTGTGGGGGGTTACATGTTTTGTTTTTATTTTCATAATTTTTAGTCTCAGGGAGACTGATTATGCTAACTTCTACCAGTGCACCTAGCAAGAACTAACTACTCCATATACACACATTCGTATACTTCTTGCTGTTCATTCTCCTGCTCTAAAACTCTATAGCTTTTGTTTCTCTCTTACATTTTTTTCTCTCAGTCCCATATTCTTAATTTCTAAGAAAACTTCTTATTTTTCTATAACTTCTATGGCTTTGAAGGATTGAATGATGTCATTCTACTACTTTTCACACATTCCAATTAGAAACTCAAAGGTAGTATTTTGTTTTGAGCTTATTTAGGTATTTTTTCCATGAGAGAAAAAAAAAAAGAGAAAGGTACCCCCAACATTGTCTTCACATCAGAGTCCACCCCTGGACTGGTCTGGATCATGGGCGTATATGTGTGTGCCAGATAACCCAGGGAAGCCTTAGGATGCAAATCCAAGACCTTTCCTATAGGAGTCCACTTGTGTTACTTTCATGCTACAACCTGGCACTAAGGCTCTCTTTTTTTCCCCTCTTTGATCCCAACTCCGGGCCATTTGGCATGGGCAAACCATGAAATAAAGCTGATCGATCGCTTCTTTCTTCTTTACTTTTCTTTTCTCTTTCCTTTCTTTTTTAATTTTCCCAAAGGGTGTATATACTCACTAGAGGACAGAAGCACCCACTATAGGGAACACCACAATCCCATGTCCATTTTTCCCTCCTTTAGGGAATTTGGCCATGCATGCCTATGCACCCAGCACATTTTTTTCACATTGTCAAGTCCAGGACTCAAACTGCGTAGTTGGCATGTAGGATCTGGCTACCTTAACCATCAAGTCACAGGTCAACCCATTTCTTTTGCTTTCTCTCTGCTACTGAAAAACAAATATCCTAGTAACCACAGATAGTTGTTATTGAAAATAAAAGGATAAACAGGGAAAAAAAATTTGAAGGTAAAAAAAGTCAATGATGATTTTGAATATTTAATATAATACCTTGAAGTCCATCATAATCACTTCCCAGTTTCTGAATCAAATATGACCAACAAGTACTCCCACCATCAGTAGGACATTCATAATGATACAATAAAAAAGGAATATTTAGGGACCAGCAGTTAGTGTAATGGCTATGTCGCTGGACTCCCATGCAGTCGACCGTGGTTGGAGTCCTGGACCTGGTGTCTTAAACTCACGCTGGGCCTGTGTGTGTGCGTGCCCAAGATCCCAAGAGGAGAACGGAGGAGAAGGGATTGTGACATGGCCATATCCCCTGGGGAATGATTTCTCGCTTTCTATCTCTCTTTCTGGCAAGCACATGCGCCCTATAGCAAAAAAAAAAAAAACCTCTCCAAAAAAAAAAAAGAAAGGAATATTTATTAGACTTGATGAATTTATAATAGAAGATGCCATGTGAATTTGTTAGAATTTTCCTTTTCATTATTTTATGACTTAATTGAGAATGAACAGAATATTGAACAGAAAATAAATAAAAGGAAAGGGAGAAGGAGAAAATTCTAGTGTCCTAAATAGAGAATGGCAAAAATGAGAAAAGAACAAATTATTCACAAGCTAGAAAAGGTGATATTTCACTTAAATGAATTGAATTATGAAAAGACCACATACACCTCCATGTGTACAAACACACAAAGACATGCACACATGCACAGCCTCTACCACACATCATCCAGACACACAGACATGAAGCGCACACTTACACACATGTTCATGGAGACACAGCGAAGGTATGTTCCCAATGTAAGGATATGACATTTTACCAGAAGCAAGGTAACCCCACAAGGATAGTTACATAGCTCAGAGTAGCTTCCCTTAATCCCCAGCGACCCTGCGGGGGCTCACAGCTGCCTATTAACCAGATGTATAACCAGGCCTGCAAAGCTCGTTTATTTCTGCGACACTGCACTTTTGTAGTGTTGTGTGCACACCAGATATAACAGCATCCCACCAAAAAGCCTTAAACATAACATTAAACTTTACATCTTTTGATTCCCAAACCAAATTCAGTAACATGGAGGCCATGTCATTATCTGGGGGAAGAGAGCAAAGTCAGTAGCCAGGAACCAAGATTAATTTTATATTCCCTTATATCAATTCTGTGAATTATACCTCCTCTAATACCAAATCTATGAAGTGGAAATAATTACCATTGTCTAATGAGAAAGAAATGAAGTAATGTTTGTAATGCACTTAATACAACGCCCAGTACATAAAAAAAAAAAAAAAAAAGTTTAAAAGAATGGGAAAAAGTAAGGCAGATTTTTACCCCTGAAACCTGAATAAAACCTAAACTTTCAGAGATAAAGCAGAGATACACATTACATAAGTGTTATTTATACGTTACCTCAATGCAGTATGTAGAGTGTACTTTTAGATCACAGATCCAAATGCTGGGGAAACCTTTCTGCTATGATAAGCCAGTTAGTTTGTCCCACAGTGAGATTTGTCCCAGCTTATAAAAATAGACATGCCTTTTTAAAAAAGAGGAGATTTTTTTTAAAAAAAATTCTTTGAAATGTGAAGGAGAGCTTAATGTTATAGATAGCACTTAAAAGTAGTATTCTATTATCAAAAGCAGAGTGCCTGCTTATCCATTCTTCCAAAGGTTCCTTTTTCAAAACTATAGCACTTATGTGTATTGAATTATTACAATTGACTTTAAATTATTCTTCTTATATTAAGCAGAAAAGTGATTATGGAACTGTGTGGCTAGAATTTGCAGATATGCACTTCAATGCTATTTAAATACTAAAAGTATTAGGAAACTATATTGACATACAGGCATTTTTGAGAGTTTGTTCTAGGTCTTATTTTTTAAAAACCTTTAAGATGATTTACTTGGAATCCCTTAGGGAAAATTTTCTTAGATCATATTTAAAAATCATTGGTTTGTGCACAGCTTTGTAGAAACTTTGAACACATAACTAACATTTTTTATATGAATGCAATCTAGGCCCAGGATGATTTTCTTTAGCAGTTAGTTTGCAGAGAGACCCTGCATTGCAGAGTTGTTGAGATTCCCCATAAAACATCAATACCAACTGTACTTTCATGCTCAATGATGTAGAAAAGCAGATAAGAGACGTCAGGATATGGACACTGAGTCCTGGACTTTAAAGATTCACTTAAATTTTTCCAATTCTTTATCTTAGTACATACCCTCCTTTAGGATTAAAGTGCCCTGGGCTAGAAATAGAGACTCAGAAGATATTTGTTCAAGATCATACAGACTAATAAGTACTGCTATAGAACGTATTAGGTACCTCCATGATTCAGGGTGAAGAAGAGTCATTTGGAAATATTGACTCTACACTTTTATTTCTCACAAGTGCACACCCATGCAGCCAGCCTGAGAGGAAGGAGGGAGGAATAAGTGTCTCCTCCAGAGCTCCTTTTGTTTCAGATTATGATCTTAATAATTTGGGTTGTAGTTGTAAAAAGGCAGGACAGAAATGACCTTTGATTATTGTATGACACTCAAACACACTTGTCAAACCCAGCCATGCAAAACAGCACAAATTAAGTCAACTTTCAATCTCATATAGTGCCAAATGGAATGGAGCCTCTTGTGTTCTAAACAGCTCTATTTCCTACTTTCAATTTTGCAGAGTCCAATTAGTAAGTCAAACTTTAGAAAGCCGTCTAAAATAATTAATTAGGTCATAATTACTCAGAAGCATATTTTATAGTGTACTCTAATCTAGTATCTGGTCTAAATGCTTGAATAGGGTATCAATTTCAATATTAAAGAATTAATTATAATTTGGTCTAATCCTTTGGTGATAGAGGTCAAGAAAAAAAATACTCTGGGGATAAAATGTTCACATACGCGAAGTGGATAAATTCCTCTAGACCCCAGGAGTGCTAGTTATGTTCTGGAAATGTTTTCTACTTATAATATTATTCCTTTATAAAACCCTGCAAATGCCACCCAATAAACATATGGCTCATAGAAAAAAGAGAGTTTACCGTTTGAATGTGTTTATCATATATGGATAACTTATTTTTCCTCTATTCTAGCCCCCACATTTTCAAGAATCAGTAGATTGGTACAAAACAGACACAGGGAACTAACCTTTACTGAGTGTTGTCTTATGTTATATCAGCCACTCTCCTAAGAGCTTTTTTTTTTTTCTCTCCTAAGGGCTTTTATGCACATTATTTCATTCAGTCTTGCTATATAATAATTTTGTAATCCTGTGTGATGTTTAATTTTTACAGATTGAGACATCAAGATTCAGAGTAATGACTTTTACAGAATTAATAAGAGCAAGACCTAGGGATTGAATTCAGGCCAACTAATTTTAATCTCACCTATGTTTTCCAATTATATTTCAGTATTTGTCATATTGGGATCCTACTAGCATGTTTTTCTAATGGTTCATGAGTACCATGAAACCATGTTTTTTAATATTCTAGTTTTTCATTTCAATAGTAGTCTAAAATACAACTTTTGTTATTAAGGTATAATTTCTCAAACAAGCCCTGCTATGAGATCTGCAATGATACTTCCATTTGAAATACATGTGCATATGACACATGCTTAAAAACCCTACCCTGTACTGCCATAGAATATTCATTATGGATTCCTGAGTATTTTAATTAATTCTTCATGCTCCAATTTGTACCGTTTTCATTTTTACAAGTACCAATGATCTTCAGGCCCTTCCATGTTTCAGTATCAAGAGGTATGAAGAAATACCTAGTCATACTCTTCAGTATTATGTCATTGTTTGTTATAGGAAATTTTATTTGACAACCCATTAGGAATTGAAGTGAGCATCTGAAAAAAGAGCAGTTATTCAGTAAGATGATTCTTCTTTTTTAGAAAGAAATTTTGCTATAGGGCATGTGTGCTTGCTAGAGAGACAGAGAGACAGAAAGCGAGAAGTCCCCTCCCCGGGGGAACACCATGCCACAGTGCATTTCCTCTCCCTTCTCCTCTTGGGATTTTGGGCATGCACACGCACCCAGCGTGAGGTTTAAGTTGCTGGGTACAGGACTCAAACCGCAGTCAACTATGTGGGAATCCAGCGATGTAACCATTGCACCATCTGCTGGTCCTCATTTAAATGATTATTAAACAAGGTAATTTCTAATGTTTGTGCATTTAATTTCATTGTTATTATCTCATTTTAACCAGATCACTGAGTTCTTTTATATATATTGCTTCTTTGTTCCTGGTTTACATACATTTTAATGAGTTCCGTGACGTCTGGTGTGATAATGTCTTTGTCCCTTTTATATGCTAGTGCAGTATGTTTTTATTTGACAAATAGCCTTTTTCAACTGACATTTTCATGCTACATTTATAAGAAATGAGGCAAAAATGCTAAATACAATGTATTTTGTCAATGATTTAGGGTTTTAAAGAGCTTTTCATCAAAAAAGCTATAAGAAACAAGTAACATATGACAAATGAGAAAATATCGATAATTACCACACATCCTAATATTTACACAAGACAATAGAACTTCTTAACAAGTGCAAATAGAAAAAAGTACTTCTCTTTTAACGTAACATTATAACATCCTCTTGAAATTAATTCTGAGTTTTATTAAGATTCATTAATAGAAATCCTCTCTGCAAATTAACTTAAATTTCTCATTCACAGCAACAACTTTTTGCTTCTTTGTGATATATTTAATATAAAGATTCTTAAGATATGTGAAGATAAATTTCTTCCATTCTGCTCTTTCTGGGTTGTGAAAAAGAATGCCAAGGAGGAAAAATAATGCAATTTCTTTAACTTCCTTTTTTCTTTCTAATATTCTTTTATGATCTTGCAAATCAAACTAAAAAGCTAACCTTATCATAAATATTAAGAACACCTGTGATCAGTATCATTTACTTGTTCTCTTCAATGTAAGAGAGGAGAAATAAATATAAATCATTTTATACCCTTTCTGAGTATTTAGGCCAAAGAGAATTGTAAAGTCAAAAGTGTAGAGTTCAATAAATAAAAAGTAGTTAATAATTTTAATTTTATGGGTAAATTGTGTAGTGTTTCTCATGAAAAAGAAAAGAGGTAGCAAATGTTCATTTTTATACATGCCTCTAAGCAATGTAAAGCCAAGAAGATGAGTAATATTTCTGGTAAGGGTTTCATGTTGGTATAACCACAGCACATAAAAAAAAAATCTTAGATTCTTAAGCATACAAGTTGATCAAAAACATTTCTTTTCTTTTTTTTTTTTTTTTTGGAGAGGTTTTTGCTATAGGGCGCGTGCGCTCGCCAGACAGACAGAGAGAGACATAGAGACAGAGAGCGAGAAATCACCCCCCGGGGGGATGGCCACGCCGCAATCCCTTCTCCTCCATTCTCCTCTTGGGATCTTGGGCACACACGCACATGCACCTGGCATGAGTTTTAAGCTACCGGGTCCAGTACTTGAACCACAGTCGACTACATGGGAGTCCAGCAACAGCCATTACGCTAACTGCTGGTCCCGATCTAAAACATTTTTTATGCACTATTACTTCTAACCTTTTTAAGCTTCACAAAATACATTGCATACATAACTAAGGCCTTAATGCTGACTTAAGCTTTTGTTTAAATGTGTTTGTTGAAGATAATTAAGAAACTTTTCATTCCTTAATACCATATGTTCAATTTTTGTCTATACGCATTCCTGTTTTTTCATAATTATATTCAGTTGTGAGACTGATTTTTAATACTATATTTATGGATATTATGGTATTAATTTTGACAGTAATTAAAAATTAGTGAAAAAAAGGATATAAAAATACCTGTTATATAGAATGATGGCTACTTAGTACCACTTACAAGTGACTCAACATTGACAGAAAATATATATAAGTGTGTATGACAATTAACTCATGATAAATACAAACCATAGATATTGATAAATGTTAAAATCCTGGGCCAATTTTGTGGTGCAATTGCAATGCACTACTCAAGAGCTGGATTTCACATAGCAACCATAATTCAAATCTCTTGCCCTGTCTGCCTGAAATACACTTAGCATGAACATGATACCCAGGGTCTGATGGGCAGGAAGACTGGAGGAAAATGTTCACTGCATGACTAGACCCTTGGAGGGTACTCGTCTCTTTCTTCCTCTCTGTCTCTCTCTCTTTCTTTCTCTTACACACCGTTCCAAGAATAAGGGAAATAAATGTTAAAATTCCTTTCTAGAACTTGTTCCTCTTTGCAAACATACGGGACCTGCTTGCCTCCCTTGGCACTGGCTGTTTATTGTATATTTTGCTCTTTATACTACAATGGGAGTGGAGTGCTTTGATGAAATAATAATTTTTGTCTTGATTTCTTTCCAAAAATACTTAGTCTTCTGTTTTGAGATGCAAAAATGTAAAAACTGAATACAATTGAATTTTTATTGTTCAACAGATTCAATAAACAATTTTTTAAAAATAAATATAAAGAGATGCTAAAATATAACCTTGAACATCTCCTTGCAAGTTTGTAAACATTTCCAAATGTCTTCCATTTTCATCTTCTTAAATTTTTCAAGTTAGTTAAGATGTCATAGATAAATAATTACACTTGCATTATAACCAATATTATACACTTCAGTTATAACCTGTCTATCTTTTGAAGGTTGTTTATTGCCAATCTCTGTTATTTTGTATGAATATACATAATGAGTGAAACACAAACTATAGGCTTAGGATAGGCTTACACATTCATTATTGTAAGAAAATTATTTGTCACATCTTAACAGTTTTGTCTTTAAAATGCTTTATAGACCTCAAGAAATACTAACAACCCTTCCATGATATGATTTACTTTTATTGACAATTTATGGTAAGAAATGAATGACTAATTTGTCTAAGGACAAAGAAAGTGAGATTGGGGTTTTCAGGCTTAATTATTTTTAGTCTTATTGATTGTTAACATTGAATTAACTCCTTTTTTAACCTCTAAGTTTTTTTTTTTTTTTCTTTTTAGAAAGGTGGCATCATTTGTTACTGTGAATCTATATCATGGCTATACTTGTATGTGAGATTACACTTCTATTTTAAGTTCCTATTTCTAACGCTTACAGTTTTCGTTAGATTTTTTCTTTTCTTCTTCCTTTTGTAAAGCTTAATTTAATTCCAGAAAACTAAGCAAGAAAAATGTATTAAAAACTGCTTGATTGGTGGGAGAAGGAAAGTGTATAGGGAAGAAGATCAGGGAGAAAAAATAGATATGGAAGACATCTATGGGACACAGAAATGGTTTATTACTTGATGATAATGTGTATAGTTATTCTCAAGAGGACTAGACTGAGATGTATTTTATGTTGGTTAAATTCTCTTTACAAGCCAAATGATGTATAATGATCAAATGTTTAAAAAAAAAGAAGAAAATTTAAAAAGTACTACTTGATCATATTTAAATTAGCCAAAACTTAACCTAAATAACATATGCAGATCATAGAAAAAATGTCCAACCTCTGCACACGTAAGTGTAGATAGTTAAAACCTAGATTCCCCTTAAGACACAAACTCAGAGTCTAAGAAAAGAGTTCTGCCTTTCAAAAGTGAAGATGTATTGTTGAAACAACAGTCTTGAAATCCTAAATCTCATCCTCTTAAGAAACTGTATCTGAATTCTAACTAGAAGAACAATATAAAATAGAAATTCTCAGTCTGTTAAACTCGTGTTGGCAATTGGGAACAACAGACCCTCTGCAGTAAGTTGTTGAACTAAAGTGTAAAGAATCTTTGAAATTTCCTTTTCAAAAATTTATCTAATTTTTAAATTGACAAATAAAATTATATGTATTTGTGTGTACATCAAGATGTTTTGAGGGATATATATGCCTTGTGGAAAGGTTAAACCTCTATTATCTCATATGAGAACATTAATCTCTTGGCATTTTTCAAGAATGTGGTATGTCATCATAAACTATATTCACCATACTAAATCATAGATCTCTTGAACTTATTCTTCCTGTGTAACTATAATTTTGTATCCTTTGACCGATACCTTTCCAAGCCCACACCTTGCATGCATACAATGGCTCTAGCTTCATGTTAACTATCATTCCAGTTTTGTTTCTTTGACCGACTTTTATCATTTCCACAGACGAGTGTGGTCTTGTGGTATATGCCTTTCTGTGCCTGGCTTATTTTACTTAATGTAATGTTCTCCAGATTCATTCATGTTTTGTAAATGACAGGATTTCCTTCTTTTTATGGCTGAATAGAATTCCATTATGTATGTATGTATGTGTATATATATACCACATTTTCCTTATTCATTCACCCACTGATGAACACGCAAGTTGATTTTATATTGTGAATAATATGAATACTGCTGTGATAAACATGGGAATACAGATACATCTACAATGTACTTATTTCATTTATTTTGTATATAAATCCAGTAGTGCAATTGCTGGGTCATATAGTAGTTCTGTTTTTCAACTTTTGAGAAACCTCTATACTGTTTTCTATAATTACTGTATTAACATACATTCCCTTCATCAATGTGTAAATATTTCCTATTTTCCACATATTCTTTTTATCTTTTATATTCTTGATAAAAGAATTGAAACTTAGTTGTGATTTTAATTTGCATTTCCCTGATGATTGGTAATGTTAAACAATTTTTCATTTATTTTTGGCCATGTATATCCCTTTTTTTAAGAAACACCTACTCAGGTTTTTTGCCCATTTTTATATCAGTTTGTTCATTTTCTTGCTATTGTATTTGAGTTTCTTATATATATTTGAAATTTACCCTTAATCATTGTGAATTTGCAAATAAGTTTTCAGTACAAGTAATAACATAATAATTTTGCTATGTCCAATGCAACATTTAGGACATACTTATACTAAAAAGCTTTTTTTTGTTCATTTCAAATTCAAATTTAACTGGGTGCCCTGAATTTTCATTTGCTAAATCTGACCATCTTAGTGGGAGGAGACAGAAAATAAAGGCACAAAAAAGTACTTTATCATATGGTAATAAATGCCATGAAGAAAAAGATAAAACATGGTTGAGAAACTTTGGAATAATCTAAGAATGGAGATCACCATTGCATTTATCAGAAGAAAGATAACTCAATAATGAGGCATTTGAGTAGAGGCCTGAAGGAAATGAGAGTGTAATCCTAGCTGCTACTGCCTTCTAGGCTATGGGGAAAGCAAGGGAAAATTTTTGAGAAGGACAATGGTGCGCTTCTTGTGCAAGAGAGAATGCAATAAACTGGAGTAGCAGGAGCAAAGGAAAGGGAAAATTTTTTTTAGCCCTTTCAGAATGTACTATTAGGCATAATTAATTCTTTGGCATTAATCAAAACATGACCTTTAGCTGTACATGTCTGGCCATCCCTCTATGCCTGTCTCTTTATCTCTGCCTCTCCACACATACATCTCTATGTGTTCATATATAGCTTACTTATAGACTAAATACAAAGTAATGTCTGCTGTAAGCAAAAATAATGAACAGCTTAATTAATCTGGGCCTTATTTACACTCACGTTGTCAATTTTGATCACTTGCTTACTTAACTAAAATATTCAGCTTTCATTTCATTCATTAGCTTCCATCTAGAAATAATAATGTATTCACTTCTCTGAGTATGTTAGAGTGCAATGTATTTTGCCTTTTGCTGCACAGACTAAGACACAGGGAGTATTTCTATATGATGAAACCTCTAATCAAATCTTGTGGACTTACTACTACTTGGTTAACCTTCAAATAACCACTACTCACCCAAACTCTAATCCCCATATTTTTTAATCTCATATTTTGTTTTGAAAATCTTCACCACCCCACCAGGTACACATACAGTTTAACATTCTGTCACACTATATACTGCCCAGAGTCTTCAGCTTTTATCTCCATACAGTCTATGTGACCCCAACATGTAGGTTCAGCACTGCCACTAATTTTAAATCAGGTATTTAAATAGCTTTACACCCAACTGATACCTCTGCAACACTGGTGTTTAGGTTATGCCTCAATTATTGTGCCTAAATCTCTGAGTAGTTTCTAATGTAGTGAGGCTTCTAGAAGCCTGGAACTGTACCTTCCTCTTATTTACTCTAAAACCCTACTTGTTCACTGATGCCTGGACCAATTACAGAGACGGTTTTACCTGCTGATAAAATTTTCTGAATATAATATCAGAATATTAATCATTTTTCATCCTTGAGTTGCTCACTCAGAAGTTAGGACATCCCAAATCAGTCTTTTCAGACTCCTATTTCTTATCCCTAGACTATTACCAGCAATCACTAGGCTTCTTAACATAGGTTAAGGTGTTCCTGATAGAGTAAACCTTCTCTTAACATCAGCAGATGAATCTGCTCTTAGTGTCCACTTGAACCCAATTCAGAATATGATTCCAGATCCTACAACCCCTACCGGCCCTCACTGGATTTGGCAGGGAGAGGACACTTAGGGATAATATAAGTTCTGACCAAGTTTCCAGTAACAGGATGGATGGATATTGCTACTTACCTCTTGTTTTCTGAGCCGTAATAATAAAAGCAAAAATACTATGTACTTTACTCTAAAGCCCCCAAACAAAACTATCTTTATAAATACCCTCCATCTCAAGGATCTCTAATTAGATGTACTATACACATATTGTATAAACCAGACATGAGAAGAACAAGCTCCTTTATTTGCAGAAACTAGTACTTTAATATATTTCTAATCTCTTTATATATTTTTAATCTCTTTACTTTTACAGTCAATTGCTAAAAAGACATGATTTTCTCACTTTCAATTCACATGATCTCTTTTTTTCTGGCAAATCATCAATGCTTTTGAATTTCATGGTGAATTTCTCTTTTTGGCCTGTGAACCCATTCTTCATCTTTTTTCTCTCTTTCGCATTTTTCTCATTGTACCTAGCAGAACTTCACTTTCTTGTGCTAGTTTAAACAGCCTTTTCTGTCTGACCCTAACATTCAGCTTTTTCTTTCCAGAAGCGTCTGTCTCTGAAGTCTGATGCATAGTTGCTAAAGAATACTTTCCTGAAATAAGTAAAATAGGGGCCTGTTTGACTGGGTCTCAAGATAAAATACAAAATGGTCCTTTTTTGCTGTGGAAAAGGACATCTAACGCTTTAATATTTATGTTCTAGATCTAACACTTCTGCTATCAGTTCTGTGACCTTAATCTCCCAGTCTTCATTTCCTCATTTATAAAGTAAAGATATAGGCTGTTTGATCTCCAAGGTCACCTACACCTCTGGCTTTGTGATGCAGCTATTTATCACATTGGGCAGATGTTCTCCTCCTAAAAATCCCAAGTTTGGGGAATCAGAGAGATTGAAAAATGGATCTGGGCCATGATTTTCCCTATCAGAATTTCTATCTCCATACACATGTGTTTAGAAAACTATACGAATTAGAGATAAGTGTATCTTCAGTGACTATATATTGCAAATTATATCAACTGTGTAGGGGGAAACATTTCTTTTTCACTCATAGCTAAGTTCATGGCTTCTACTTCTAAAACAAAAACTAGATGAACAAGAGGAAAAGGACACACATTTCATGTAAATTATACAGGTCAAGGGATTCTCAGAAATAAAGACCCAAGAAACAGGGAAAGCCGTGTATGTTTATGCTAAGGTTGATGAAGAAGTGGATAGTTGTAGAGAAGTAGGAGTGGACAAAGGGTATAATCCAGTGGTCATAAACTGAGGAAAACTTTACAAGACCTACTTTTTAAGATTCTGCTCTGCATTTCTGTGTCTTGAGAAAAAGATAGAAAGGGCACTTCTGAAAAGAGGCTCTTCAGGGAAAAAAAGGTGCAGGAAAATGAGAGTGACATTTCTGCCTCTGCTGTTTTTTCAAATGCCAGGTTGCCATACTTGGGGGTTATGTGTTCTGAACCCTGTCCACCTTAAAAATAGCCAGACTGCTTCTAAAATTTCCTAGAAATACTATAATATTTTAAATAACATTACTTCTTAACCTTACATTCATTGTAATTTGATCTGAGGTGAGTGTACAGTTGCAGAAGTTTCTAAACTAAACAGATGACCTAAAACAATTGCGAAGCCTGCTCATCCGTTTTGCTTTCCATAATGGGTAAGTGTAATAATTCAGTGTAAAACTATTCATAAAAATACAAAGTACGAGGTATATTTATATCATAAAGCTCATATTCCAGGATTGGCTGTACATTAATAATGTTTGAAGAACGCATTTGAAAATCGAGGCTCAGTCAGCCATTTTATCTGATGAATGCCAGATGATCTGAATGACTACTTTTCAAAACAAATTGTGATTATTTTTAATTTTCTGAATAAATATGCATGGTTCATCAGTGGGCTTGTCATTTGCAGACCTCCATGCCTAAATTTTACAAGTATATATTTGTATTGATGATTTCCTCCCTCACTGCTACTGTATACTCTTCGTATTTCTCACTGGCTGAATCCATCTGACCAATTTCTGAGCCAACCCTGACAAAATTTAGATGCTTTATTGCAAGTCTCAGCCCAGCAATGCATAGGTTTTATAATGTCCAGTAAGTTCTAGCCTTGCCTTTATTCCCCAGGCCCAACCACTTCATTGACCCATGAAAGAAATTGTGCTTTAGACTCTTCCTGAGCCTGAGCTCTCATGAGTATAGCCTCAATTCCTCTTGGTTCCCGTCAGCCCCTCTGCTAAAGAAGGAGAATCTACCTATTCCCACAACATTGCCTAGTTCCTTTCAGAGATAGGCTCCTCTGCCCAGAGAAAAAGCACAGCCATCCAACTAATTTTGACCTCAAACCTATTGCTTATTTATCCATGATAATGGCTCACTCACACTATTGGATTCAGCACTCACAGTAACCACACAGAGATTTGCCACTTTTCACTGAACAGCTCCATAGGTAGGTACACTTTCAGGGTTCCAGTTTCTTGACCATATCCCCTTCAATTGCCTTTTGTTGATGATATGACGCTCTGACCCATTCTGATAGTTATAAATAGTGAGAGAAATTATAGATGTTTGGGTCAGTCATGATTGTCATGGGCATTCAATGAGAAAAGAATTGAGACTATGAATATCTCTGTTTACATGGTATTAGGACCAGTAGGTGGCATGGTGGTTGAGGGTGCTAGATTCCCACATGGCTGACTATGGTTAGAGTCCTGGACCAATAAATAAATAAATACATAAATAAAGTTAAATAAAATAATTCTTAAAAAAATAATAAATGTTATTAAGGAAGGTATTGAGGAATCAACCATGCAGTATTTGCAAAGATAATTAAGAATTAATTAAGCCATAAACTTTGGCAAGAACATTGTATATTCTTTGCTTTTCAATCTGTTGCTTTTCTTAAAAATTATAAACTGAAGGGAACCAGCAGTTAGCGTAATGGCTATGTCACTGGACTCCCACGTAGTCGACCGCGGTTCACGTCCCGGACCCGGTGGCTTAAAACTCAAGCCGGGCGCGTGTGCGTGCGTGCCCAAGATCCCAAGAGGAGAATGGAGGAGAAGGGATTGTGGCGTGACCATCCCCCCGGGGGGTGATTTCTCGCTTTCTGTCTCTATGTCTCTCTCTGTCTGTCTGGCGAGCGCACGCGCCCTATAGCAAAAAACCTCTCAAAAAAAAAAAATTATAAACTGAAGAGGACTATGAAAAGATGATTTAAAATGGCATTACATAAAAATCAGCATTGAGTCTTCAATATGTCAACCTTCTGGCTCTATAAGAAATAATATGCTCTTTTTTTAAAAAAAAGTATATGATTTTTTTTCCAGTTTGGTAATTTTTTGCATTTAGATTTCAAATCATTAAAAAGTGCTATTCACATATTTTTCTGATATATTTTCCAAAATATTTTAGTGCAAGTTTATACACTAGAAGGAATAGAAAAAAAAATTTTTTTTAATTATCTAATTTGGGGACCAGCAGATAGTGTAATGGCTAAGTCACTGGACTCCCATGTTGTCAATCATGGTTTGAGTCCTGGATTGGGCGGCTTAAAACTAACTCTGGGTGCATGTATGTATGTGTCTAAAATCCTGAGAGGAGAATGGAGGAGAAGGGATTGTGATGTGGCCATCCTCTGGGGGTGATTTCTCACTTTCTGTCTCTCTGACTCTGTTTCTTCGGCAAGCACATGCACCCTATAGCAAAATGAGCAGTCACCAGGGAAAGAGAAAGAGGGAAAGTGAGAATGCAGTCACCAGGTCTGGGACCTGAACCTCAGTCAGTTATGTAGGAGTTCAGCACCTTAACCACCCCACCATCTGTTGGCCCTGGAAAAACATTTTAAACTAAATTTTGCTTGCATGTATTGTTTTTAAAATTACTGCTTATCATGAAAGTGTTTTTTTTTTTAATCTAAGATTTGTATAAGCATCAATAGAACTATCATGTGAAGGTTGCCCTCTTTTACTCTCTAGTCATTATCTAGTTGTAATTAATTTACCCTCCTAACCATCATTTGAGGTCAGAGAACTGCCAGGAAAGAAGGCTGACTTTAGAGGCAGACAAAGTCGGGAGTTAATTGTGTCTTCACCACTTACCTTCCTTTTGTTCTTGGATCTCATTCTCTCTAGTTCCATATTCTCTCATCTTTAAATAGTAAGAATATTAATATCTTCTTTAAAAGACAGTCATTATGAGGACTTAAAGATAAACAATACCATATGTAAGGTATTTAGTTCACTGTCTGACATATAGTAGGAGCCTAATAAAAGAGTTATTAAAAATGACATTAATTAATAGCTCTAGAGGAATTGAGGCAGATGTGATAATTAAATGTTTGAATCTGTTCTAATTATACACATGCTTTTTAAAAAGGGCTTTCTATATTTTCCATTAATTTTTCTTTTTCTTGTAGGTTTTTGCCGTAGGGTGTATGCACTCACCAGAGTTAGAGAGAGGGAAAGTGAGAAATCACCCTCCAGAAATAATGGCCATGCTACAATCCCTTCTCTTCCATTCTTCTGTCAGAGTTTTGGGCACATGGGCACACATACACACAGACACTTGGTGTGATTTTCAAGTCACTGGGTTCAGAAATAAAACTACTGTCAGCCGTCTGGGAATCTGGAGCCTTAACCATCACACCACCTCCTGACTCCTCCATTAATTTTTCTAATATTAATAAATTACTTTTTTTTTTTTTGAGAGGTTTTTTTGCTATAGGGCGCGTGCGCTCGCCAGACAGACAGAGAGAGACAGAAAGCGAGAAATCACCCCCCAGGGGGGATGGTCACGCCGCAATCCCTTCTCCTCCATTCTCCTCTCGGGATCTTGGGCACGCACGCACACACACCCGGCGTGAGTTTTAAGCCACCGGGTCCGGGACATGAACCGCGGTCGACTACGTGGGAGTCCAGCGACATAGCCATTACGCTAACTGCTGGTTCCCAATAAAGTACTTTTTAAGGATAGAACTTGTGACTATTTTTTGAGGTACAAAATATTCCATAAGATTCTGTTTTCTAAATCTTATTTTCAGATTTTAAATAAACACAGATACACACAAATACATACTTAAAAGAGTGTCTTTTGAAAGTTCATGGAAGACCAGCCAAGTGGTGTGGTGATTAAGGCAGCTATAGCCCTCATGACTGCATGCACGGTTCCGTCTCAGACCTTGCGCCAGGCATGTGTGCATGCATGCTCAAAATCCCAAGAGAAGAATGAAAACAAGATTGGGGCATGGATGTCCCTCCTGGAGTGGAAGAGGTGATCTCTCACTTTCTCTCTCTCTCCCTCTCTTTTTAACGTTCACTATAGCAAAAACTAAGATAAATAAATTTACATAGAATATATATTATCAGAAAATTATGCATAAATTCCAATTTTTTGAACCAAAATAAACTTGTATTTTAATTCTCTTTTTCCATGAACTTTTTGGAGTCCCCCTGTGTGTGTGTGTGTGTGTGTGTGTGTGTGTGTATGTTGGTGTCCTAGATAGATAGATAGATAGATAGATAGATAGATAGATAGATAGATAATGTCAAGAGAAGGATTGAGAAGTACTACTTCTTGGTTTAGATTGTCAAAAAGGTCTGGTATGTGTTGCATGCCCTGGATGCTAATGGATAACTTAAGCCACTTCACATAGGATCAGTTGGTAAGTAGTAAACACACTCATTCTAAGCAATAGAATTTAAAAGACACATGAATTAAGAAGAGTGCACAAGACCTACCTGAGGCTCTGCTGAAGTGGTGCAAGTGGTAGGGCACCACTCTGCTGGGCTGAAGCCACATGGAAGACCTTGGTTTGGATCCCAGGTCAACTTAAAACATGCTGGCATGCATGCAATACTCTATTAAGGGTGCCCCCCTTTCCTCTTAGAAATAATACGAATAATCTTTTTCTTAAATCTACCTAAAAATCTATTCTGACAGGGAACTAGTTTGGGCTACAAACCAAAATAGAGGATAAATAGAAAATACTTGACTTGCAATCACAGTAAAATAAAAATTCAACTAATACAGAAACTATTGTCACAAGTTGGCAAGAACATTAGAAAGAAATTCCAATGGATTTTTGCCTCTCTCTATAGCAGAGATTAATAGAGTAATAACTTTTTATTTTGCTGTATAATCCATATTAAAAGACAGTTTAACTTAACTGGACCCTGTGCTGCATGGAGCACTAGATACTCAGAGCCCCTTGATCCATGCCTTGGAAATTTATTAGACAATTGACATGTATTTGTAAGGATATTTTCGAATATGCAATAGACATTTTATCTAGCTAAATTTAAATTGCTGTTAATACAGATTACTATCTCATTTAAATTAGATCTGCATATTTTTCTTGGTGTTAATTACCAAGATTTTTATATAGAGATATTTTAAATGAAATTAATATATTATAGTATGTCAGTAGAAAGGCATTTTCAGATATTTCAATTGCTTTAGGTTTTTTTTTCCCTTGATTATAGGAAACTGAAACTATGAAATACACATGTTATGATGTAAACATAAAAATAAATCACCTGATTCTTTTGAAAGGCCACAATAATTTCAAAGAACTATTTGCAGTTGACATACCCTAAAATGACATAGACTGACGTGATAAAACAGACCTTAAGTATTAAGGCTGAAGCAGCTGTTATTAACATCGAACAGATCCATAAACATGAAAAATAGACTATTTGTCCTTTTTTTTTTTTTTTTGCTAATTTAAGGATAATACCTTAAAAGCAAATCAGTATTTCCAAATAACTGCTGATTATTATGGGTAAAGAAAACCTTAAATTCAAAGAACAATAGTTTTTATTTCTCATGTTTGAATCATTGTTGCAAACATAAAATTTTTACTTGTCCAAAAATAAATCTGGGGCTGTCAAGTGGTATGGCAGTTAAGGCCCTGGACTCCCACATGTCTGACCACGGTTCAAGCCCCAGACCTGGCAGCTTGCTTTCTCACTCTCTCTCACTCTCTCATTCTCTCTTCTCTTTCTCTATCTCTCTCTGATCAAATTTAAAAATAACAATAATAATTAAATAAATAAATAATCTGGGCAAGCCCTAAAACACAGTGTTTAAGCCCTATGTGCAGGATGCTGGATCCCACATGGCCAAACACTGTTTGAATCCTGGCTCCGTTAGCTTGAAAAACATGGCAGGTGTGCGTGAGTTCATGATTGAAGAATTATTATGCCCCACTAGGGTGCTATCTCTTCACCCCACCACAAGTATATGAGCTGTGTGTCAATATTAAATAAGTTAATAAATCCTCTGCTCTTTCACTGAGATCAAGCATTTGACTGATACTCATTTTAGATTTAGTATTAAATTGCTAGGGACCAGCAGTTGGCATAATGGCTATGTCGCTGGACTTTCATGTAGTCGACCGCGGTTCGAGTCCCGGACCCAGTGGCTTAAACTCACGCTGGGTGCAAGTGAATATGTGCCTAAGATCCCAAGAGAAGAATGGAGAAGACAGGGTTGTGGCATAGCCATCCCCCCTGGGGGCTGATTTATTGCTTTCTGTTTCTCTCTGTCTTTCTGGTGAGTGCACGCATCCTATAGCAAAAACCTTTCAAAAAAATTAAATTTCTGGACCCTGTTAGACAACAGCCTCCAGATTTATTAGTATATGGACATTAACCCATTTATTAACATCAATATATTTGGACAAAACAAGAATTATACAGATGTTATATTTCTTTTATGTTGTACCAAACATTTGCATATCTTGAGACATCTGGATATTTGATAACCCACAACCCCAAAATGACTAACTTAGCATTTCATTTTTTATCTACATGATTTGGCACCAAGGTGAAACAGATTTAATGATTATTAATTAACCTTCAGATCCAAGGAGAATTAGAGAAATTTCTGTTGTGAAACATAAATTAAACACTAAAACTGTTACCCACATCAGAATCTGAAAGAAATCATAATTGGTTCTGGTAAATGTGTACATAAATACATATTCTTCAATCTTTTTTTTTTTTTTGAGAGATTTTTGCTATAGGGCACGTGCACTCACCAGACAGAGAAAGACAGAGAGACAGAAAGTGAGAAATCACCCTCCAGGGGGATGGCCACGCCACAGTCCCTTCTCCTCCATTCTCTCGGGATCCTGGGCACACACACACGCGCCCGGCGTGAGTTTTAAGCCACCGGGTCCGGGACGTGAACCGTGGTCAACTATGTGGGAGTCCAGCAACATAGCCATTACGCTAACTGCTGATCTCCCATTTTCTTCAATCTTTAACATACAAAAAAAATCACAAAACAACAGTGAAGTTGAAAATTTAGATTGTTTTTTTACGCTCAATTATCAGAAGTGAAAACTCAATGAGGGACCAGCAGTTAGCATAATGGCTATGTCGCTGGACTCCCACGTAGTCGACCGCGGTTCGAGTCCTGGACCCGGCGGCTTAAACTCACGCCGGGCACGTGTGCGTGCGTGCCCAAGATCCCGAGAGGAGAATGGAGGAGAAGGGATTGCGGCGTGGCCATCCCCCCTGGGGGGTGATTTCTCGCTTTCTATCTCTCTGTCTGTCTCTGTCTGTCTGGCGAGCGCACGCGCCCTATAGCAAAAACCTCTCCGAAAAAAAAAGAAAAAAAAAAAAAAAAAAAAAAAAAAAAAACTCAATGAGACAGATTCAGTAGTTTCTAGCTTCCCTATATTAGCAGCAAACATATCAGGTCATATTCAGACTCTATTTTCTGAAAGGCATTAGACCTTAACTCGAGCTGTCACATAGGTTGCCACACATTCAGAGAGGCTGCTAGCACCCACCAAGATCTGATAGACTAGTCAGGCTTGGTCACTTCACTTCTTTGTCACAGTAGTTTAAGGTGACAGATGGGACAGGGAACTTAGGGATCTTGATAATGGACACGAGATTAGAGAGTGTCTAGCGCCAAGTCGTAGCTATATGATAAAAGAAGATGGAAGGAAAAACTATGGTGACTAATGAAGGATTTAAACCATGCTGCAAAGGTATCTGGATGGTATAGAACTATGTTTCTGAGTGGTGAGGGGACGAAAGTTGCTGAGAATCAATATATAAAGAAACTGATAAAGTTTGAGAGGGAAAAAGATTTTTTTTTTAAAGGAACAGTGAAATTGGAAGAGCTATATGAAAAGATACTAAAACTAACAACTTCTGAAATGTTACGTAAAGGAGATTGACCAAAATTAATTAAATTTCTAATACAAAAGTGGTAATAAAGATAAGGAAATGTAAGGCATTTACATTACTGACTGGAGTGCAAATTAGTTCCACTAAGTAGGCGAGCACCATCAAAACACCTGGTAAATTTTGAAGCAAGCTTATGAGCTATGATTCAGCAGTTTTACTACCAGATGAATTCCCTAGTGAAACTCCAGCACATTTCCATAAGGAATTATGTACAAGGATGCTCAGATGAGCTCCCTTTGTAATAGTGAAACATAACAACAACCTAATTACTCTTCAGGAGGGAAGTGGATAAACCATGTTCACACAGTAAGATAATGAACCGAAATTAAAACAAATGGACTATGTTTACATGTATCGTCCTGAATAAATTATAATAGTTATGGTGATTTTTAAAAAGCAAGTTGCAAAAATGATGAATGTTAAGGATTTAAATTTATAAAAATATTAACTGTAAGAATACATTTATATAAAAGCCTAGAACATAACATAGGTTTTGTTTAGCTAGATACACGTTTTAATGAAATGTAAATTATGCATAGATATATAACAACTTCAGGAAAATTATCACATTGGAGGAGAAAGGAAGGAGAAAGAAAAAAAATCAAGTATGTAACATTTGAGTCACAGAGAGAGTCTTCATGCAAAGATGTCAACCTGTCAGCATTTGTTTACTCATGGTATTGGGCATCCTTGGCAGTATTATTTTTACATAAGTTGAAATCAGAATTACAGTGGGTGATTTCACAAACAGGCATGTTTCATAACAAAACTAAAAACTGCCATTTGTCAAGGAGTGAAGAGAGTTGAGAGTGTCCAATGTTACAAAGACATAGGAGTGTATATAAAATAGCTGTTTGAGAACCAGCAGTTAGCGTAATGGCTATGTCGCTGGACTCCCACGTAGTCGACCGCGGTTCAAGTACCGGACCCGGTGGCTTAAAGCTCACGCTGGGCGCGTATGCGTGCGTGCCCAAGATCCCGAGAGGAGCATGAAGGAGAAGGGATTGCAGCATGACCATCCCCCCTGGGGGGTGATTTCTCGCTTTCTGTCTCTCTGTCTCTCTCTGTCTGTCTGGTGAGCGCACGCGCCCTATAGCGAAAACCTCTCCAAAAAAAAAAAAAAAAATAGCTGTTTGTGTGCATTGAGATCAGGTGTGGAACAACCCAAATGCTATCACTTACTAGAATCTTTGAGAACATTATTGCACCACTGAAATATTCAAGTTTTTCCTCTAGGAAGAGGAGATAATAATGACACCTAATTAATTGTTTTGTGGTGAAGCAAATACTCTAATATAGCATATATAAGACAATTGGCACTGTGCCCAAAATAATTTTCCCATAAATACTAAAGGATACATAGTCCATTCACTCATCTAGATATTATTAAAATTTTCAGAATAAACACATAATGTTATAAGAAATGTTATGAGGGTAAAGGGAATGATACTATAATTTAATAGCAAGCATTAGTTAGACATCTATTAGGCCCCAGGCACTTTACGTAGTTTGCCTGCTATCCTCCAAATAACCATGCAGTGGTGACTTGACCATCTTGTGTGAGGAAACCCAGTCTTTAAAAGCCTCAGTGTGGGGACCAGCATGTGGCCTAATAATCAAGGCCCTGGACTCTCAGATGGCTGACAGCAGTTCAAGTCCTGTAACCAGAGGTTTGAAATACACCCGGCATGGGTGCGTGCATGCCCAAAATCCCAAGAGAAGAATGGAGGAGAAGGGATTGTAGCATTAGCCATTCCCCTTTGGGGTGATTTCTTACTTTCTCTCTCTCTCTCTCTCTCTCTCTGTCTCTCCAGTGAGTGTGTGCACCCTATAGCAAAAACCTCTCCAAAGAAAAAATAAAGGCTCAGTGTTTTGCCTGAATTTCTAAGCTCATGAGAGTTCTGAAATCCAGATTAAAACCCAGACCTGACTGCTAGGTTCCTTTAATTATGGCACCATTTAAAATGGGCTTGCACAGGCTTTGGCAGCTTAATAATGTTTGAGAACCATAATTCTATACAGCATTGCCTTTCTAAATGCTAATAAATATTTACTAATGCTCAAGGAAAGAGCTATACACATAGCCTGATATGTAACTCCAGAACTAGTATAATGTATTAATTATAATATAAAGCATAATTCAACTAATTTTTAAAAGAGCATAATGGCTTAATAATAAGCCCATTATTTTTAATTATTTATGCAATGTATATTATGGAATTTGATAAAGGTGAATTAGTTGATCTGATGTTATTCGTTTAATAATTTGTGTGTGTGTGTGTGTGTGTGTGTGTGTGTGTGTGTATAAGTAATTCAGATTAAGTATCTCTAGTCTTAAAATGCTAAATCAGAAATGTTCCAAAATGAGAAACTTTCTGAGCACCAACATTATGTAAGTAGGCAATTTCATCTCTTGTGACAGGACATAGTCAAAATGCTATATAAAAATATTGTATAAAATTACTTTCTCACTATGTGTATAAAGTATACATAAAATATAAATGAACTTTAAGTTTAGACCTGGATTCTATCCCTAAGGCATCTGATTATGTACATATAAATATGCCTAAAGTCCAAAGTCTGAAACACTTTTGGTCCTAAGCATTTTGGACAAAACATCTATAAAGGGAAATGTGTAGACTTGGTTTTTAAATTTTTTAAAATTTTTATAAGATATTCAGCCTGTACAACAATGATCCTTTTGCTTGAAAATCTCAGATTAGTCTCTTCTGCATTTTAAGCCCTCTGGAAGTTCATGTGTGGTAGAATATGCAGCTGACCATACATTTCCCAGAGAAGAAACCTTCCCTAGCACTCATAGTGGAAGTACTGAAGTGTTCATGCTGTCTTAGTTACTTCCTGAGGCCCCATAATGGCATAGAAGGACTTAACCTAAGTCAAGAAACCTGAACCACCAGTCACCAGAGGCAGGGTCCTGTATTTGGGTCTCAGAGCTGCATCTCTACAGGCTTCATCTTCCCCATCTATATCATTGAAAACATTGCACAAAAGCAGGGAAGTACTCTTCAAATCTGGTTTTAGTCCTATAGCTCTTTATTCAATTGAAATGTTAAGCAAAAATTAAATATGTACATTTGAGCCTGTGAAGGGGACTTTGAGTGCTCTCCCCAAATCCTTGGAGACAACTCAAGAAGTACTTTGGAAAAAACTTAGAGAAATCTTTTTTTTTTTTTTTTTTTTTTTTTTTTTTTGAGAGGTTTTTGCTATAGGGCACGTGCACTCGCCAGACAGACAGAGAGACAGAAAGCGAGAAATCACCCCCCAGGGGGGATGGTCACGCCACAATTCCTTCTCCTCCATTCTCCTCTCGGGATCTTGGGCACGCATGCACACGCGCCCGGCGTGAGTTTTAAGTCACCGGGTCCGGGACATAAACCACGGTCGACTACGTGGGAGTCCAGCGACATAGCCATTACGCTAACTGCTGGTTCCCAAAACTTAGAGAAATCTTTGAGAAAAAGTACTGGATAGAATGAATGCTAAAATTAAATTAATTTAAAAGAAAATTTTAGGCACCAGACTCTGATCACCAGGTTTGAATCCCAGATTCTCTATTTAACTATAGTCTAACATTGACTAAATTACTTAACTGTTCTAAAAACAGTTCCCTCTATCTTACCTTATAGGGTACCGTGAATGTTAATGAAATAATGCATTTGAATCACTTGGAGAAGTACCCAAAACATAAGAGATCAATAAAATAACCCATAATTAATTAATCACCACCATGGGGACTGAACAGTGGTGCAGCAGTAGAACTCAGTGCTCTGTAATGCTGGCCAACTTGGAAGGTTCTGAGTTCATATCTGAAGCCTTCCCTGAGAATGCTGGGCATGTGTGTGCCCATGATCTGGAGCTGGGATTGCAGTTTCAAGACCCTATTGCAGATGCTAAATATCTCTCTCTCTCTCTCTCTCTCTCTCTCTCTCTCTCTCTCTCTCTCTCTCTGTCAATAAGTGTTTAAAAACTACAGAAACAAAATCTAAAAGAAAAAATATTACCACTACAACCATCGACATCATTATTATTAGGAATATAATCAAATGTGTGAGGAAAAAAAAAAAAAACTACCCAGCACATGGGCTGTGTGTGTGTGTGTGTGTGTGTGTTTAGTCTTCATAATTTTTCCAACTTTCTTGACAAGATATCTATTCTATCAGACATTGGAAATATAAAATGCTATTAGATTAGATTAAAAGGTAATGAGGAATGAAGTAGCAAATCTCAGAACACAGTGATAAGAAATAGTTATTTTCTGAAGATTAGAATGGATGTCGACTAATGGTATTTTTGTTAGGAACTTCCATCCCCAGCAGTTTAATATCATATTTCTGGAAATTTTAGTGATCGAATCATTCCTGACTACACAGGCCTGTGAAATGTTCATTAAAAGAAGTGTCATGGTTGCTGCCTTGTAAAGATGATTCCGACAGCCTAGTTCTTTATGAACTACTTACTTGTGTGCTGGCTGGCCTTGACTTTGCACAAGTTGGCCACTGAAGCAGAAAAATCACCGCCAGGGTTGTCAGATATCATTGGTGCAATGTGCCTTTCTGTGTGCCTGGCTGAGCAGCTTCCAGTGACATCTGATGTGGGGTTTTCTCCCAAGGCCGTGGCGTGCTATGCGCAGCAAATTCAAGCTGAACAACTAGTCCACAGCTGAGTATTCTTGGTAGGCCTTCAGGCATTTCACACTCATTTATAAAATGCCTTCTTTCTACTTCAAATTAATCTTATGTTCTTTCCAATCACTATTGTAATACCCTTTTGACTTTATATTCTGACAAGCTTGAAATAGCCTGCTAGGATTGAGCATAAGTATAAAAAACCAGAGTTACCACAGTCAGAAACAAATGAAAAACCAAAAGCCAGTCTGCAGAGTTATCTTCACAGCTGTGTTAGTGCGCTATTCCACTCTTCTCTAGCTTTATGGTTCTAAATTATGTCTCTGTTTTGAATTAGCTTGTGGACATTATGTTTGCGAAGCAGTTAATTCATCTCCCAAATCTACACACTGCTGGTGGTTCTGTGACTTTGCAAGTGGAACTTCAGTGTCTGGTTTATAGGCAAGCGACTAAAACAACAGAAGGAGAGTCATCATGAGTCTCTTCTGCAAATCATTAGCTTGTGCTAATTAATCTGAATAGGATATTTATTTTCATTCCATCTAAGCAAATCAAAGGAAATCTTCTCTTCCTGGAAACATCAGTTAATGGCTATTTCAGCTCCAATAGTATATTTCTTGAAGTTGTTAGTCAAAATACATGTTGCTGAGTTATTCATTCATTTAATAAGCATGTACTTGGCACTTCTCATGTGCCTAGTTATTGGAATTTAGGAATCAGTAGGACAAAGTTCTAGTTCTTTTCTTGTTTTAAGAATTATTTTATTGAGCTTTATTGTATTTATTTATTTATATCAATTTGACCAGAGAGTGACAGAGAGAGAGAGAGAGAGAGAGAGAGAAAGAGAAAGCAAGAAAACAAGCTGCCAAGTCTGGGACTTGAACCACGGTCGACCATACGGGTGTCCCACGCCCTTAACCACCACACCACCTGCTAGCCCCCAGAGTTCTAGCTCTGAGAGTTCCTAGTCTGGTGAAGACAGAAACTTGTAAACAAGAAATAACTAAGTTACATCAAATCCATTGATAAAAACGTATATTGGGCATAGGAGTAACAGAAGGAAAATTTCAGTCTAAGAATTCAAGGTAAGATTCTTGGAGAAATTAATGTTAGAGTTGGATAAAAAGAAGGGGACATGACAATCAGTGATAGAAAGTCAAAATTGGTCATTTGTTGACCAACAGGTTCTAATTAAAAGAACTGAAATAAGATATTAAAGCAATTTGTTTGGAGCTTTACATTTAAATAGCAACTGCTTATTGCTTCCTCTTTTATAAAGACCCCTTTCAATATGGAAACCAACACGCTTCTTAAATTTTCAAGTTTGGGAACTGGCTGTCAGAGTTCACACTCAACAACTGTTGGTCAGATGAGATAATGTAACAAACGTTTCTTGAGCATTGAATCTCTCTGAGCCTCAATTCTTTATCCACAAAATAGGCATAACAGTGGTACCCTTCTCTTAGAATCCTCAGAATAAGAAGAGTAAATGAGATAAGGTGTTATTAATGTGCAGAAGTATTGGGCCCAATGTCAGTGATAGATCAACCAGATATTATTACTACTAGCAGCCTGCCAAGCGTTGTTCGAAGCACTGAGAGGAGCTATGAAAGGCTAGCTCTCATGGAATATATCTAGATGAAGTGACTGGGGAGGGGGCAAGAGTAAAAGGAAGTGAAGTTGGAAGCTTTGCTGAGGAAGAAAAGGTGTGGATTGCACAGGGATGCGTAAGCCATAGTAACCACAGAGAATTTTAAACAAAAACAGAACATGAAGCCCGGCTGCAGTGGCACAGACAATGAGGGCATGGGGCCGGACTGCATAGTGGTGGAGGCCGAATGAGAAGGCTGCAGGTCGTCATTCTGAGGCCACCTGAGCTCACTGGGTGTCCCTGTAATCTGGTTGGCTGCAGGGTGAGGGGTAGGATCCCAAGGTGTAGGCTGCGTCAAGGGTATGCATCTCTCAATCTTTCACTCTCTTTCTCTCTCTCTGAAAATAAACTGTTTTTTAGAAAGGAACATGATCTAACCTAGGTTCAAAGCATTACATATATACTCTGAATAAATTGAATGAGGCAAGGATGGAGAGAGCAGTCTAGTTATAAGATTACTCAGATAATAGTGACTGTGGGCTAGAATGTGTACGTATGTAAGGGGAGACAGAAATAGTCAAAATATGGATATGTTTTGAATGCATACTAGACTGGATCCATTAATGAATTGGACATGTAGTGTTCAAGAAAAAAAAAAAAAAAAACTAAGGCATGAAAGAGAAGTTCTAGAAGTTTGGCTTGAACAGAATAATTAAAGAGGCCATTACTTGAGATGGGAGATGTATGAGGGATACTGGCCATAGACATAAAAATTCCCATTTTAGATCTGCTAATAGTACATAAATTGGTGGCTTTGCCAAATACCAAGGAGTGGATTTGGAGTGGGAAAGACAGAAACAAAAAAAAAAAAACAAAGGAAATATACAAGTATGACTTGAAGCCCTAAGAGATGAGAGGCAATAAGACACAAAGAAGAGCAGTATTGTTTAGATATGAATCAAGATTGCATGTAATCATAATGAGAATTAAAAGTGAAGATACATCATCAGGATTTAGAAAGCTAAAATGGAACACTTTGAGCTAATTTTCCAGTTGATTGGCAATAGTTAATATCTTCAAAACCAGTTGACTGAAGCTAAATCTTAGCGTTGATCATATTATATTGAGTTATCTGTTTTGCCCTCCTACTAGACTATAAGTTCCACTGTATTTTATTTATCTTTGTACTACCATTACCTAGCAAGGTTCCTGGCACATAGTTGATACTCAATAATCTTTTGTGGAGATAAATGACTTGTACCCAACCAAACAGGAACCCTAATCGAAATAATAGGTACAAATTCAAAGTATTCATGCATGTAGAGGGCACCAGCATGCTGAGAAGGTACAAGATCCTTTCCTAGTATGAAAAAGAGGTCAAACACTTCACGTGTTCTGTAAACACTTCTCCGGACCCTGCCGCTACCTCATTTTGCCTCATCCTGGAGTTGAGTATAACATTTTGATGTTCTTTCTTTCTCTTACTTTTAAGTTGCTAAACTCTAAGTCAGATTGAATCCTGGTCTATTTGTGGAAAATACAGAAATGTAGTTTCTTCTTCCTTGTGCATTTTCACTTATCTGTACCCTAATTCTCCAAAATTCAGAGAAAAACGTATCTGTTTTGAAACATTTGTGTGGCTTTGATTGCTCCCCATGTGATCATTTTAGCAAAAACTGTGCAACAACGTTAGGGTGAAAACAATCTATGTAGCTTGTCTTGTATGGGCTAACACCCTAGTGAGATGGACAAATAGCCCAAAATGTGCCTCTATTTCTTTCTGAGATTTATCTTTTCAATAAGAGTTTATTTACTATACCTCCCACGTGCTTTTAGTGAGTGGTATTTCTTGAAGATAGAACAAATTCTTTCTATTCCACTTGAAAATACAATGTCTTCTTATTGTAGTAAAACTATCCCTTTTAAAAAGATTTTTAAAGCTATGAGAATAGATACCATTATAAGATAGTACAACTTGTTCAAATTTCGATAACCATATGTCAAACCAGAGATGTAGGATACCAAATATTTTTCTCTAGTTCCACTAGAGAAACACCTGCCTCTATCCTGTATCTTGCTCTTTCTCATCTCTGCCCCCATAACTAACCTGTCACATGTTCCTGTCTTACCTATCAACACAAAGCTTCCTCATTATTAAAAAATTGGGGCCACTCCGGACTCCTAAGCAGTGTTGAATCTAACGAAAAGTTGTAATTTGCTAGTTGACAAGAAGTGGACCAGATGGAGGAGCATACCTGCCCACAAGGATCTTCTCATCATTTGAGAGGCCATGTGAATAAATTTTTCTAAGTGAGATTCATACTTTTTGTAGGTTTTTGTCATAGGGCACATGCATTTGCAGGAGAGAGACAAAGAGAAAATAGGGGACCAGCAGTTGGCATAATGACTATGTCGCTAGACTCCCATGTAGTCAACTGTGGTTTGAATCCCAGACACGGTGGCTTAAACTCACACCAGGCATGTGTGCGTGCATGCCCAAGATCCCAAGAGGAGAATGGAGGAGAAAGGATTGCAGTGTGGCCATCCCCCCGAGGGTGATTTCTCACTTTCTTTCTCTCTGTCTCTCTCTGTTTTTCTGGTGAGGGCACATGATCTATAGCAATAACCTCTCAAAAAAAAATAACAAAAGAGAGAGAGAGAGATAGATAGAAAGTACCCCCCCCCACCCCAGGGCTATGGCTATGCCACAACCCCTTGTTCTCCATTTTCCTTTGGGGATTTTGGAAATGCACCTACATGTGCCCAGCATGATTTTCAAGCTGCTTTGTCCAGGACTTGAACCATGGTCAGCCATGTGGGTATTCAGCATCACCTTAACCACCACACCACCAGTTGGCCCCTGTGAAATTCATACTTTAATAGAGCTAGTCCAGAGGAGAGGTCACAACACTTTCAAGGACAGCTGAGGAAAATTTCATTGTAAAGGTGATGTTTTGTTGAATCTTGAAGGATCAGGAGTGTGCCCATGAGAGGAGGCATTTTAGGTTAGAAAAAAAGAAGCAGCAGCAGTATGTTAGAGGAAACAAAGGAATGCAATGATACAGCCCATTTGTAGAGAAGAAATTAGGAATGACTGGAGAAAGAATGTTGAAAGATCAGGGGCAGGCTGCTAGCTGAGCCACTATTAAAGGGTTTTGAGTAGAGGTATTCCATCATCACACTGGAAGAAGTAAGGAAGATGAATTAGCTTAGGTAGCAGGTTGAGGTAAAAATCTATTGCTGTATTCACAATAAAGTGGGACAAAGATTCAGATGTTTAAGAGGCTGGATAGATTCATAAGATTTTTAGGATCCAGAATCCATATCAGTTAATGAAAAAGTATAGAAGGGCAGGATGAGGGAGGAGTCGAATTAAAGAATAATTTGTAAATACCACTACCCAAAATTCAGACTGAAATAGATTCAGGGAAGGAAAGATAATATATCTGGTTTCAGGAGTGCTTGTATTTAAGAAGCCTGTGATGTGAGCTAAGTTACACACTCAGGATGTTTTACATAAGAAAGAGGGCTGGAGCCCACGCATCTGGATGTCTCACAGTGTCAGAAAAGTTGTGACGAATTTTTCTGTTTTTCTGTGCAGAAATGCATCATGACTTTTCCAACAACCCAATAATTACTCAAGGTAGAATAGGTAGAATAAAAAGGGATGAAGCTAAAACAGCATTCAGGACTATCACAAGAACACACATTTATTCCCTTACTGCAGTCAAATTTCAAGAGGCCCTGAATAGAACTGATCCCTCTGAGTTGATCCAAGTGATATCAGTCATACATCTGTTAGATCTCAAGCATATATTCCTTGGTTCACAAAATTCAGGTAATATATTCTCATCCTCTAGTGGTGCATGAGACTGACAGAATGACCCATTAAGCACAGGTCATTGATACCATCTATCTACAATAGTTTTACATCTCTGAGGTCTTAGTACTTTGGGGGTAGGGGGGCTCTAGGAACAAATTTTGTCCTTTTTTAAATGACTACCAGTAAGAGATGGTATCACCATAAAATACTGCATAATCGTTTAAAGTCCCTCCTGAAAATCAACACACTCATAAAATAAAGGAAAGATCTTGTCAAAAGAGGCTTCAGCCAACTCCATTCAAGGAGGAAAACAATCTTTTTGACCTCTGAAAAATGACTTATTTGCCTTCTCCTCCAAAAAATAAGTAGTAGCAAAACTGTAACTTAAACTTTATATTTAGTAATTTTAAGGATCCTGCTAAAAATGAAATGGAATAAGAGGACTCTCAAAGCTATGTCGCTAGTAAGACTACAGTAGAAAGGACCTTACTCTCTTCTTCTTCAGGCTAAAACCGGAGGACCAGTCCTTTGTGCAGGTCTGAGCATGCACTTGACTCTCTTGTTCATGTTTACCTGAAATCCGCTAGACTTGTCATCATATTTTTTTTAATTTGTTTTGTTTTCCCAAAATGTCCTTTCATTTTTGTTTTTGTTTAGCCTCTGTGGGCTTATCTTTCATTGTAGCTACTCTTTAAGAAGTTCCATAGAGTGCCAAAGCATAAGAGTTCCACATGCTTTTATTTCATGTCACTTTCTAAAACGTATATGAACAAGATGTTGACACCCAGTTTTACACATGAATCTGCATCTGCAAAAGTCTCAAATGACCTGAATATACGTATGGACAGAGGCAGAGCCGTGTCTAAAACCAAGTCTTTCAGACACTACAGCCTTCACTCCTTCTATCACATAATCATCTCTTACGAACTTGGTAGAAGATGGTCCCTCATCGTTCCAAGTTTCCTTAAATCTGTTAATTCCAGAATTCAGCATTTAAAAACCAAAATTTTGATATGCCAGTAATAAAACTAGGAAGAGATAATCCCAAAGAATTGGCAACAAAAGCATAATAAATATGACACACCCAGCAATAGAGACTCCATTTCAGTTAGTTGGATCTAAACTTGCCTGTGTCAAACAAAATTATTTATGCCACCCCTTCCCAAAGGGTGTACCAAAATTTAAGATTGTGAAGATGTAATTTCCATTTAGTATTTTTAAGTAATCCTCCATAAGAAATTGTTTTACAGAGTGTCCAATTTATCACAAAATGAAAAATTTTGAGATTCAGACTACTGATGACTCACATTTGTTTCTTAGAGTCTTGGTCCCATTGCAATCTTAAACATATTGTACTCTGCAGTGGTACAGCCAGATTGAACTGCAAGCTGGCAGAAGCACCTGCAGACCTGGTGAGGGGCTGCATCTCTCAGAGAACTAATAACTGGTTCCTACGACAGATCTGATTTAAGCAGAACATGATCCCCAAGTTGTTGCCTCTCCACGTGTTATTTCAGAACTTGGGAACAGCACACTAAACAGATGGGTTGAAGAGCACCTTCAACTGGTCCAATATATAAGTAACTGATTTTAAAAAATTATTTTATTTAACTTTATTTATTATTATTTAATTTGATGAAAAAGAGAGAGAGGGAAAGAAAGAGAGTAAATGACAACACAAATAAGAAAATAATTTCCAAAATGTAGTCAATAGTGATTTTCTACATCGTGAGCACAAGAAAGGGAGAAATAAGATGAAAGGGTCACCTAACTGTTATCCTTAGTACCTCTGTCCAATCTTGGCAATGATGAAAAAACTTTTATAAACTTTTATAAACTTGACAATTGTCATGCAGCCAGGAGGTAAACTTTGCTACTGCCTCAGTCCATTATGTTACTGATCTTAACCATTTTAATTTCTCTATGATGTAATTTAATTCTTTCCGATAACTTAGATATATGTTAATTCAAAACTATTTTTTTTCATAAAAGAGTAGCTTTAGCACAATATGTTTTTGTTGTGTTTTTTTTTTTGTTTTGTTCTAACCATTATTTATTCATTGCAACTGGGAGTTTTACAACAATGCAATTTGGAATAAATATATGCCTAGTTAATGTTATCCTTTAGAGAGGAGTAAAAATTAATAATTTAAAACCAAGTAGTTGTAAGGCATCTGGTTTGATAAAAATGTACTCTTGAGATAAAACAGTCAATTATTCAAAAATCAGAAATATTGGAGAAATCACACATTTTTAATGTCTAATAGAGTTCTTCTGCAAATACAATAGAGCCTTTTTAACCCTTACATTGACTGTCATTTCTAACAATGTGAAAAAGTATTTATCAATATTAAAAGAACAAGATGGGGCTGGCAGGTGGCATGGCAGTTGAGGGCGCTGAACTCCCACTTGACTGACAGCGGTTCGAGTCCAGGACCTGGCGGCTGGCTTTCTTACTTTCTCTCTCTCTTTCTCTCACTGTGTCCCTCAGAGTGAGATTAAAATAAAATAAGCAGATTCATCTGGAAATTAGTGTAGTTCATAGTTTTCAAGACATAGCATTAGAAGTCTGGGCTCTTACTGCAGATCCTCCAAACCAGAATCTCAAGGAATGCATTCCATTCAGCATCCCATTATTCTTATACGTGCTAAAGTTTAAGAATCACATTGACTCCTATGTTGCCATAGAAATTTCTCAGGTTTTGTCAAATTATTAAATACTTTAATCAATAATTTTACATGATCTTCCAACTTTAATAATCAAATATTATTCATATATGTAACAAAAATTTTAAATGAATTTAAGTTTAAGAATAATAACAAATATCATGCTTATTTGGTGCCAGGTGCTACTATAAGTAGTAGTTCTTTAATATTAATTTAGGAGCACTCAAAGCAACTATTTTAGATATTCTGTTTATCTCCATTTTAAGATGAGGAAAAGCGGCAAAGAGGTTAGATAAATTGTCTAAAGTCACACAGCTCGTGTGAGATAGAGCCAACTTTGGCCTCATGCAATCTAGCTTCCAAAGCTTTATCTTAATCACCAGGTTATATTATGTTTTAAATGTTTGTCATTGAAAATTAATCTTGTGAAATAGTACCAATGACAGTAAACTAGTCCAGACACATTGTTAGATTTTTTTTAAAAGAGAAACAAGGGGAAAGAGGATTTTAAAGACAATTTAGATGCAATGTTTTGCAAATATTTCTGAAAATATACTTAGAAAAAAGTTGAAAAGGTATAAACCAAAACATTTATTACAGATGATGAGACTGTAATTATTTGCAAAATTTTATTTACTTTTGAAATTCCCTGAAACAAGGAAATGATCATAAATCATTCTCATAATTAGAAAACAAAAATGAGGAAGCTTACAGAATGACTACATATAGTCATAGTTGTTCTATTTAATAAAAATATGAATTAATTTCGGTTTTTTAATTAAACTGTTTTAGTGTTTAAGTTAGCTACCTTTAGGATTATACAATTATACATCCACATGATGGATTTTTTTTATCTGAAGAGTGCCTTAATCCTTACATATAATTTCTATATTTTTATATTACTTTTAGTTGCTCTATGAAGAAATGAAAGTCCACACCACACTGTGGCATGGGAAATAGAAATATGTTATTTCTACATCATTGCAATAGAAAACAATGAAATCTTATTTTGTTCTCCAATATTATTATGTACATAAAGGAATAAGGTTACTTGCTAAGGGATATATTGATATGACTGGAATTTATTTTAATGTTAAAATCTAGAAAAATAAGCCATACATGAATGTAAAAGGAAAGAATAGAGGATGTGGCACTCTTAAAACAATACAGTTCCCAGGGGCCAGCAAGTGGCGTGGTGGTTGGGGGCACTGGACTCCCACATGGCCAACCTCAATTCAAGTCCTGGACCTGGCGGCTTGCTTTATCTCTCTCTCTCTCTCTCTCTCTCTCTCTCTCTCTCCCCCCCCGCCCCCCGGTTAAATTTAAAAATAAATAAATAAATAGAATAAAATGATTAAAATAGATAGATAGATAGATAGATAGATAGATAGATCTCTACACTAGTAGTGCACTCATACCTGGACCTGTAATTTAACTTTATAGATACTCCAAATGCATACTCTGAAAGAGTAAGGTAGAAACTAGGGGGGAAAAATGCATGCAAGACTACTTCTTCAGTGAGAGGTTAAATTATGTTTAAAATGGCTGCGCAGGGATTGTTTTAGTGTATTATTACTGGCAGTTGTCACTGGAAAATAATCTTTGCCTTGTAACATATTGCAATGTTGTATCATAGTTTATTATAAAAAATATGATGTTGCCATCATGCAAGAGAGTCAAAATAAATTTGTAATTTGGTCTACTCCATTATACAACATTCATCTCTAAATGCTCTTCAAAATATGAAGAATTATTTTTCAAGTTTAATGAGATTCAGTGAGAAATTTTAGGAGTATACAAGGCAACATTAAAAAGTTCATGGAAAATGGCAGTAAAGTATGAGTTTATTTTAGTGTCAAAAATAAAAAGCCATGCATAATTTTTCAGGGTATGCATTTTTCATGGACTTTTTGAAGATACTCTCACATAAATAAGGAGTTTATGTGACTTACAACACTGAATAGGATGAGGCCAGCATGAGGTGTGGTGGTTAAGATGCTGGAGTCACACATGGCCAACCGCAGTTCAAGTCCTGCACCTGGCAACTAGCTTTCTTGTCCTCTCTCTCTCTTTCTCTCTGGTTAGTATATGTGTCCTGTAGTAAATTGAAAGTAATAATAGGGACCAGTGGATGGAGTAATAGTTATGTTGCTGGACTCCTGTATAGTCGACTGTGGTTCAAGTCCCGAACAAGGCGGCTTAGAATTCATGCCAGATGTGTATGCGTGCATGCCCAAGATCCCGAAAGGAGAATGGAGGAAAAGGGACTGCAGCATGGTCACCCCCCCGGGGGTGATTTCTCGATTTCAGTCTCTTTGTCTCTCTGGTGAGCACACATGCCCCATAGCAAAAATCTCTTCAAATAAATAAATAAATTACTAATTAACTAAATAGCTTTTTTAATTGAATAGGACACTGTATACCCACCTTTAGAGAACTTACAATGAGCAAGGAATAGGGTTTTTAAAAACACAATATATAATATGTACAATGCAAAAGTGGCATAGTCCCTAATAGTTACAAAATTCTAAGGTGATTCAGAGAAAAGAGTGGGCATAATCAATAAATTGAGAGGGAACAGTGATTATGGAAATTATTTCTTTCTTCAAAGTGGTTGTTTTAATTTGGATCATGAAGTATTGGTAAGCTGTGGTAGGCTATTCATAGGTAATCATTGTATTCATTATAGACATTAATTTTACACCACACTGTGCACTTATCCAAGGGCTGGAAAGCATAATTGAATAAAACTGACTAGACTCCAACTCTCATGCCTTCTAATAAACAAGTAGATGAATCCTGTAAATTCAGTTATTAATAAATTCTATCCTAATGATGAAGTAGAATAACACAATAGTGAGTGGACTGGTTAAGGGTGGAGGGGATGCTTTGGCAGTTCAATAGGGTTTTCTGAAAATACGGTGGTATCTGAGTAAATCTTAAAAGCTAGTGTCAAATATTCAGAGAATACAGCATTTCAGAAAGACATCCAACAGTCCCAAGATTGAAAGAATTTGGGTCCTGAATTCAAGAGGCAAATAGACCAGTGTGACTAGAGCAAAAGGAGTGATACGGTGTGAGGTTGGATCAGAGAGTTAGAGGCTAGATTGTGGGTAAGCACTCAAGTGAGATATTTTGTGTGGCATGAACAGCAAGAGCCAAAAAAAAAGAATTCAAAACAGACAGAACACAATGGTTGAGTAAATATGGACATTGGGATCAGGTGGCTTATCTTCAGGTTCTTGCTCTAGTTGTTTGGCGATGGCTAAATTACCTATTTATCTGAGCCTGACTTTCTCACCTTTGTGCAAAAACAATGGTGATGCCTCCTTGCCATTTGGGATAAGTGCTAATTGTTGTAACGCACATGGAAGGCTTCACAAAGTTGTCGAGTATAATGGAATTGGCTACTTTGGAGTCATTGCATTGTCTGATTTGACCATTACCTCTGGGAAAGAGTAATAGATGATGAGTCTACAAATAAAACTGAAGCCAGAGGAAGCAGAATATAGGACACCAGACTGTTCCACACAGGGCAGAGACTCACTACACTTTCTGAGCAGGGAAGTAATTTCTCAGCAATAGGCTTTGGAAAAATTAGCATAGCAGTTCTTACAGACTATTTTGGATATTAGAGATAAGGAAATATAGTAAGAAGCAAGTCAGTTTGTTCTAGAAGGCAGGACAAATAAGGGAATGGATTACAGACATTAGAGAATTCTCATGGGCGGGACTTGGTGACTAAGTAAACAAGTACAGACTTCCAAGCAGGAGGCCTAAGAGAATAACCAAAATAAAGATGATGGTGGAAGGGAACAGTTTGAGTCAGAAGAAAATGACTCAGCTGTAGCCATGCCGGTGTGAGATTCCAGCAGATACCCAGCAAGCAGTGGGAAATGAAAAACTAAAATAAGGAGAAAAGTATTAGTTGGAAATAGAGATTGGAGTATCATCAACATTCAGATTAGAGCTGTAGCTCTGAGAATGGGTAAGGTTGCTGAGAAAGAAAATGGAAATAAAAGAGCAGAATATGAACAGCATAGTCCCAAGGTCCAAATATGCCCCAGTAAGAGGATCAGAAGAATGAGCCTGTGACTGTAATAAAGAACAGAGTGACCCACAGGAGCAACGGAAAGTGAGAACACAGAACCGCCTGTCAATTGTTAGATATAAATGTTACCTGAAAAATGAATATAAACCATGTAACTCTGATTTCAGTTTACAGGATGCCAAGCAGCTGATTTTAAAATTATTGGTAATACTTTTTGCTTATGATGAAAATAATATAAATATTCTTACACTCTGTCTTTTGCCTGTATATTTCGCATTTACTTACAAAAGCCTCATGAAAAAATCTCTCTTTAAAATGTTCCATTTCTAAAGCCTGAAATAACTTTTGATAAGGAAGGTGTGAAATATTCTCACCCAGAATGGCCGCCTAGACATAGGTCCTGTTAAGAATATGAAAAAGCTTTTCCTTTGACACAATAGCTAAAGGTGATGAAATTATTTTCTGATTAAATTACTCTAGTCCTATGGTGGCATTTAGGAATGTATATTAAATGAGGTGTTATCACAGAAGTCTATTTTTTATATCTTTTCTCTGATTTTACCTTCAATAATAATAGAGACAAAATATAAATGAAATTAGCAAAATAAATAAAAATTATGCGTATCGTCTCGTGTTGCTAGTCTTTCACCTCATATCTCACTTTATGTTATATAGGCCAGAATTCAAGTTGGTGCAACTTTTTTTTCAAACAAGCATGTTACTTATATACATAAAATTAGAAATGAGATTTTTGAACTTACAATTGAAATAAGAAAATGAGGGGCCAGCAGGTGGTGTGATGGTTAATGTGCTAGACACCCACATGGCTGACTACAGTTTGAGTCACAGACCTAGCAGCTGGGACTTCTCTCTTTCCTTCTCTCGCTCGCTCTCTCTCTCTCTCTCTCTCTCTCCCCCTCTCTCCTTCTCTATCTCTCTGTCTTTCTCTGGTGAGCACATGTGCCCTATAGGAAATTTTTTAAAATAATAATAATAATATAATTCTTTTTTAGAAAAGAAGATATGGAAATATGACCACCATTTATTAGTAACTTGAAAATATCAATATATATCTAAAAAAAAGCATTGATCAAAATTAACTCAAGAAATATAAAAATAAATTATATGATCAACTAGAATGAATCTAGTTTTATCAACGAATTATTTTTAAATTTAAGTACTAACTTGTTATTATATTGTTTCATAACATAGGAAATGTGAAATTCTTATCTATCATTGTTCCTAGGGATTATAAAATTTGATCAATAGCATGAATAACCATATTACCAAAATGCAGAAAATCTGAGAACAATGCAAAAGTATTTCAAACATACTAACAAATATTTCCTATAATACATTAAAAATACCAATGACAGAGGCCAGCAGGTGGCATACTGACTAAGGCATTGGTCTCCCACCTGGTTGACTACAATTTGAGTCCTGAACCTAGTCACTTGAAACTCAAGCCGGGTATTCCTTCCAAAAGGAAAATGGAGGAGAAGAGATCGCAGTGTGGTCATCCTCGCAGTGGGGGATATCTCACTTCTTGTCTCTGTCTCTGTCCCTCTGGTGAGCACATACTCCCTATAGCAAAAAAAAAAAAAAAAATACCAATGACATAAAAAGGTTTGTTCCAGAAATGAAAAAATGTAACTAAATCAACAAACTTGACAAAATTTAATACTCACATTAGAAGTATTAGCAATAAAATCAAAACATGCTATGCTGAACCAGTCACTTACCTTAGTGGTTAAGAGAGCCAACTCCAATTTCAATCCTGGCCCTGGTTGCTGGAAAACAAGGCTAAACGTGTAGTGAGCACAGCCAGAATCATGACAGGTTGGAGAAATGGAGGAGAAGGGACTGGGGCATGACTATGCCTCATGTCGGCTGCTTCCTGCCTCTCCGTCTCTGGTAAACACACATGTGCTCTGGCAATTAAAAACAAATTTTGTAAATGACATGCTAATGCTCTCCATTATTTAGGAATATGACAAAGTTATTCATTGTAGAGCACACACTTATCTACCTAGAGTATCCCAGAGAATTATCTGTAAATCTATTAGATATTAAAACATTAGATATAATAAATTTATTTTAAAAGGTAATTTTATATCACTGATGGCTATATACAAAAGGGAAATCATTCATTACCATTTAGAATAAGAAAAACACTAAAACATATCCAGAAACAATGATGACAAATTTGTGGGAACTATATCAAGAAAACCATAAAGCTTAATTTTTTTAAAGCAAATATGTAAAGAGATATTAAATGGGCTGCTGGATGAAAACAAAAATGTATGTCTTTAGAAATTTAACCTGATCTTGGGACCAGTAGTTGGTGTAACGGCTATGTCGCTGAACTCCCATGTAGTCAACCACAATTCAAGTACCTGGTGACTTAAACTCATATTGGGTGCGTGTGCGTGTGTGCCCAAGATCCTGAGAGGAGAATGGAGGAGAAGGGATTGCAGCATGGCCATCCCCCCTGGGTGGTGACTTCTCACTTTCTGTCTCTCCGTCTCTCTCTGTCTTTCTGGCAAGCGCACATGCCCTATAGCAAAAACCTCTCACAAAAAAAAAAAAAAAAAAAAAAAAAAAAAGGAAATTTAACCTTATCTGTTAATATTATTGAAATATTTTTGAAAACTTAGCATGATTCTAAAGTAGATCTGGAATAATGAAAGTAGTAGTGTATCTCCAATTAAATGTCATCACTTTCTTTATGTACAAAAAAAAAAATAATGATTTTTTCTCAAAAGAGCAAAGATAAAAGATATGCACCACACTGGTAACAGTACTAATCTCTTGGGAGTGGGATTAAAAGGGTTTGATGGAGGAATAAGGCTTTCATTTCCTTCATCCTATATGTATTTTTAGTGGGAGAGATTTTTGTACTTGCTTCTGACTATTTCAATCTTTAAAAACATTATTAAATGAGGTCAGCCTACTTAAAAACTTAGTGATAGGGACCAGCAGTTAGCGTAATGGCTATGTCGCTGGACTCCCACGTAGTCGACCGCGGTTCGAGTCCCGGACCCGGCGGCTTAAACTCATGCCGGGCGCGTGTGCGTGCGTGCCCAAGATCCCGAGAGGAGAATGGAGGAGAAGGGATTGCGGCGTGGCCATCCCCCCTGGGGGGGTGATTTCCTGCTTTCTATCTCTCTGTCTCTCTCTGTCTGTCTGGCGAGCGCACGCGCCCTATAGCAAAAACCTCTCCAAAAAAAAAAAAAAGAAAAAAAAAAAAAAAAAAACTTAGTGATTAAGGAAGGCAGATGCCACATGCCAACTTCAATCTGAATTCTGGCCTAAGTCTTGAAAAACTCACCATCCATGTCTGCATACGTGTGTGCCCCCAAATCCAACAGGATGGAGTAATGGAGGAGAAGAGATTGGACTGTGACCATGTCTGCTAGGAAGGGGTGCTTTCTCCCTCTCTCTCTGTCTGCCTGTCTCTCTCTGGCAAGCATGAATCCGTCTAGCAATTAAAAAAGAGTGAGAAAAAAGTTATTAAATGCCACCCGTCTGGTAGCCCAGTCAGTAGCAAACTGAACTACAGTGTTAGAAGCCATGTAGCAGACACCATGGGTTCAGATCCCAGTGGGGGCCAGAAAACACACTGGGAATGTGTATGCTAGTTAGGATCCCGGGGAGCTAGAGAGCCAGGAAAAGGGATGACTGTGTGACAGTTCCCTGCCAAAGGCATTCCCCCCTCTCTACCCAAATACGGACATGCAAGTGCTATCATGAATAAAGTTAGTAAACAAAAAAGTAATTAAAGCAATAATAAATGAAAGCAGAAATTTAAAAAGATAAAATGAAAATTGTTTTATGTAAATTCATATTTTTAAATTTTAAATATACTATCTCTTAAAAACACTGCTTCTCTTAAGTTTATTTTTATCAAACATTATTATGGCCTCTATACCTGTCCCCAGTGAGCTCATTCACAGCATTTTAGTAATGAAATGAAAATACACAATTTCTTCTCATAGGAATGCTGCTTAGTAGGTATAGTAAAAATTACGGGAACCAGCAGTTAGCGTAATGGCTATGTCGCTGGACTCCCACGTAGTCGACCGCGGTTCGTGTCCTGGACCCGGTGGCTTAAACTCATGCCGGGCGCATGTGCGTGCGTGCCCAAGATCCCAAAAGGAGAATGGAGAAGAAGGGATTGCGGCGTGGTCATCCCTCCTGGGGGGTGATTTCTCACTTTCTGTCTCTATGTCTCTCTCTGTCTGTCTGGCGAGCGCACGCACCCTATAGCGAGAAAAACCTCTCCAAAAAAAAAAAAAATTACAATAATATTAATACAAGTAAAAATACTGAACATTGCCATATGCTGGCACTATTTTCAGCTCTTCAGAGGCATTAGTAATCAAAAATACTACATGAGGTACATATACGAATCCTACATTCACCATGTCACATAAAATCCTTAGAGTTGGGTTTACAGCATTAGATTCCCGCATAGTTGTCCATGGTTTGAGTCTGGACCTGGTGGCTTAAAACTCACACCCAGCACATGTGCATGTGTGCCCACCCAAAATCTCAAGAGAAGGGATTGCAGCATGGCCATCTGGGGGTTGATTTCTCACTTTCTTTCTCTCTGTCTCCCTGTCTATCTCTCTCTCTCTCTGGAGACCACACGTACCCTATAGCATAAACTCTCAAAAACAAAAAGAAAAACAAATAAATAAAACCTTAGGTTCAGTGAAGTTAATGTCTAGAATAGCACTGGGCTGAGGTAAAATGTCAAGACATTTTCCTGGCCAGACCACTCGTTTGCCCTTTTCCCTGAGAGATCATGTGTCTTACCTTAGCCAGAATTTTCTTAATGGGACAAAGAAATGGGGTATTATCTGTTGATGATAACTTTATAGTATTATCAACTGGACTGGGGAGAAATGTAAACATGTTGCAATATTCCCTTTGCAAACTAAATGGCATGATTAAATGTATAAAAGAACTTGAAATAAAATAAGATTAAAAAATGAAAATAATGTTACCTGGCAATGTCGTGAAATCCAAATGATGTAATATATATTAAAGCATTTTAAATAGCACCTTCTACATAGTCAACATAGGAAAATAGAAATGAATTTAGGCACTTAGATAAAGGTTCCCTTTTTCATCATTTATTTTGACTCAGCTCCTTAAAAAACTGTGGCATTTGCAGGAGAGTCTTTTTCATTGCTTTCTCCTGAAACTTTGTCCACCTGCTGTTGCTAATTAATGTTTCATTATAAACTAAGTTACTGTTGCCTTCTTTAAATGTAAATCCCAACCACAGAGACCCTATTCTGATAAGACTTCACATGGAGCCAGCCAGTGGCAAGGTGGTTAAGAAGGTTAGATCCTACATGATTGATTTAGCAGTTCAAGTCCTTGACCTGGAAACTTGAAAATTCTAAGAAAAAAATGAGGAGAAAGAATTAAAGTATGCCCATCCTCTCTCTCTCCAGCAGACAGATGTGTCCTACAACAAAGCAAACTTCTCTTTTAATTAATAATAATAATGTATCTATGGCAAGCTGTGACTCTGTGTTACTGCTACCAAACAATCCCAGATGGGCTATGAGAGAAAATAAATTAACCACATAAAATTAAAAATGTAGTGAAAATTCTACAAACAAGTATTTTTTTTAAAACCTTAGGTAAATTCTGATTTAATTACATGTCATTTATCATACTTCATTTCACTCTAAGTTCAGTAAAGATGATTTTCTTCATTTCATGTTGACTTCCATTCCATTTCATGAGAAAAGTACTTTACATAAGTGACTAAATTTTTTTTTAAAGATTTTTAGTATAGAGCGCATGACCTTGCCAGAGAGCCAGAGAGACAGAAAACGAGAAATCTCTCCCCAGGGAGATGGTCATGATACAGTCCCTTTTTCTCTGGGATATTGGACATGCGCACACACACACCTGATATGAGTTTTAAGTAGCTGGATCCTGGATTTGACCTGTGTCAACAAGTCCTGCAACATAACCATTACACCATCTGCAGGTCCCTAAAAGTGACTAAATTTTTTTAGAATTATTTTTTCTTAATTTATAAGCAAAACATTGAAGGAAGGCTCTGCCATGAGTACTGTCCAACCCAAAAAGTAACTAGAGATGTGGGTACATTTTTCTCAGTGAAAAGAAAATGAGCTGACCTCCAATATTTTTTGAGTTTTCTCTGTGATAACATATAAGAAATAAAAAATAATTTGGAGAAAAAGTTAGCTTTTTCAGTTTTGTAATGACTTGTGATTAGGAACTTCAGAAATCCTCCATGTCCCCCCAGTATAAGAATTGTATAAGAGGTCCAGCAGATGACATAATGGTCACATTGCTGGACTCCCACTCCCAAAATTCAAGTCCTGGACCCGATGGCTTAAACTCATGTTGGGTGCTTGTGCATGTGTTTCCAAAATCCTGAGAGGAGAATGGTGGAGAAAGGATTGTGGCATGGCCATCTCTCATGGGGAATGATTTCTTGCCTTCTCTCTGTGTCTCTCTTTGTGTCTCTGGTGAGTGCATGCTATTAAAAAAAAAAAAAAAAAAAAGAATTGTATGGGATTTAGATATTATTTTCCCATGAGTAGTTAGAGAAACTGATCTGTTTAAATCATGAGAAACACTAGTAAATCTACAAAATGAACTATTGCAAATTCACATAACATTTTTATACTTTCATTCTAAAGTGAATTATCGATATCAGAAGTTTATATCTTTCCCTTACATTATTGGTTAAAAAAATGGATTCTCATTTTGATAAACCTTAGTATTTCATCTGGCATTCTGATTTAACTAATGTTTATTTTATTTATCTGCTAATTGAGGTGAAGCTTTAATTATACACATATAGGTTGGAAAATAAAGCGTAAATGGAAGTATACAGAAAATGTGCTTGTTATGTTCTTAAGAAATTGATAATAAAGGCCAACGTCTTTTTTTTTTTTTTTTTTTGGAGAGGATTTTGCTATAGGGCGCGCACGCTCGCCAGACAGACAGAGAGACAGAAAGCAGGAAATCACCCCCCAGGGGGGATGGCCACGCCGCAATCCCTTCTCCTCCATTCTCCTCTCCAGATCTTGGGCACACACGCACACGCGCCTGGCGTGAGTTTAAGCCACTGGATCCGGGACTCGAGCCGCGATCGACTACGTGGGAGTACAGCGACATAGCCATTACGCTAACTACTGGTCCCAAAGGCTAACATCTTTGAACTTTTACAAAATGCTACAGTCAATGCTGTTATAAAATGTATCACTTGTTTTAGTGGCCCTTATCATTTTGTAACTGAGTAGCATTCTTCCATTTAGTGATTTGCCCAAGGATGTACAATGATACAGTGACAATGTTGGACCATGCATGTGTTGGTCTAACTCTACAAGCAGTATTCCTCACATCTCATCTACAATGTGGGTACTTTTTAAACTTATTTATTTTTCAAAATATTCACTATATGACATTTAGAAATGAATGATAGTGTTCCAAATCTAAATGATCCTCACTTAAAATAGACAAAATACTAACTGCAAAACTAAGAAAATCTTAATGTCACCACTATTGAAAATAGTTTTCCTGGGGCCAGCAGTGTTAGTGGTACCTAAGCAGTGGACATGGTAGGTAGTTAAGGCTCTGGATTCCCACATAACAAACTATGGTTCAAGTCCCAGACTTGATGGCTTGCTTTCTCACTTCCCTTTCTCCCTGTGTCTTCTCTGGTCAAATTGAAAAAATAAATAATAAAAAATAAAATTAGCTAAATAATTATTTTTTAAAAAAGAAAATAGTATTACTAACAAAGCTTGAGATGGGGGTAATAAAGAAGGGAAAAACCTTTAGGGAAGTGTAGCAGAGTCAAAGATGGGACTTTTAAACTATGCTCACCCCACCTGCCAACTCCAGAATTTCCTGTTTCCCTTTCTCAGACTCTATGTAGCCTTTCAAATACTCTTCCTCTTCCTGGAATACTTTTTCTACCTCTGTTCTACTTCAGGGGCTAAGTTACCTTACAGGTCTCTACACACACATTGCCTTTCCCAGGAAGCCTTCCTGTCCCCACACTTCATTGTTGAGTGTTCTTTCTCTTCTGTTCATAGCGACTTGCTCTCCTGCCTGTCCTACAGTTTAACACACATGCACATAAATTATAATTCTCTACATTTATATATTGGTCTCTTCTAGACTACCAAAATTTCCCAAGCAGTAACAATGATATTTTTTCATTTATCTTAATGTAGTAATAAATAATAATTTTAATGTAGTAAAAAATAATAATTTTAATACATTATAAAAGTAAAAGACCACCATAATGCCTGCCGCAGACTCAACACTCAAATAATTTCTTGATCACATAAGTATATTTCAAAGTATCTCCCAGTTTACAATGCATTTTTTCATATTTACCTTCACTAATGTTGCTAGTTAGTCTATCTGGTAAGCATAATATTACTCATATTTTTAAATAATAAGAAACTGGTCTAAGATCCCAAATACTGCAACAAAAATAGAGAGTAATGTCTTTGGAATTCCATGATCAATGTTGTTTTCCTCACAATTCAGTTGCGAAGTTGGTCTCCTAGAAAAGTGCAAGAGACACCTCTCCTATACCAAATTTCATGCTCTAAAAAATTTTACTACATTGCAGTGGTTGCAATGCACAGAAATTTTTTAAACCTTTTTTTTTTTCAAGTCAACTGTTTATTACAGAGCTCAGCAGTAGTAAATAATGGATACAATCTTTTCCCTTGAGAAAACTTAAAGTTTACTAGCAGAGGATCAAAGAAAAACACAAATAACTTTAACTCAAGGCAAGAAAGAGATGCTATGAGAGTCAGTAGTTCATTGAACAAATCTTTATTATATAACCAATTCAATGTGCCAAACTTGGTACAGTGCACTCGATATGTGAGGATTTAATGAGGATATTGTCTGCACTCAGTGGAGAAAACTGAAACATTAGAGGACATGAAACAAGTGAAAATAGTTATGGACACTGGAGATAGTGTGGAAGGAGGGTGGGAGAGGGAAAGAGTATAGGGAAGGACATCACAAAGAAAAAATAGAGAGGTAAGACATTTGTGGGACACAGAAATGGTTTATTATCTGATGATGATAACGTGTATAGTATTCTCGACTGGTCTGCGAAGTATTTCATGTTGGGTAAATTCTCTTTATGAGCCAAATGATGTATAGCAATTGAATGTTTAAGATAATAATAATAATAAAATAGAGCTTAAAAAAATAAAAATAAAAAAAGAGGATATTGTGTGCTCCCACGAGAAAGAGATGTCATTTAGAGATTGATTAAGAACAACCTTGGGAGTGGTAGGACCCAGGAGAAAACTTGGAGAATGGATTAACTTTGTTTAAGTTTTCTTTTTATCTGTTTATTCCATGAGCCACACAGACAGAGACAGAAAGACAGCAGATAACAACCCTAACAGGGTCCCAACACCTCCTCACAGCCACATAGCCTCAGCCAGCCTCAATCACAGGCAACTTGATGCCTGAAAAACAAGGGGGTCACTAGACTGGGACAAGGAACCCTCACACGTGAGTCAGTCCCACAGAGTTAGGTGCTCAACCACTGCACCACCATCTAGCTCCAAAAGCTGGTTACCTTTTAAAAGGCAAGGATGAAAGTTATCATTCTGGAAAGATAGTGAGACAGTAGATAAAAGCTACAATGTAAAAACGTCTGAGGTGTATTTTAAAATGAACCAGTCTAATTAGAGTGATAATAGAAAAAAAAATGAATAAAATGAAGTATTCGGGCCTTAAATGCCATGCTAGACAATTCACTCATAATTTGATAAGCAAATAGGAGGCATTGAGAGTTTTCAAAAGAATGACATTACTGGAGCTGGGATTTGCAAAGACTTATCTGCCGACAAATACAGGATGCTGTGAGAAACTCCAAGCCAGGGTAACTAGTCAGGTTTTTAAAGATGAGGATGGTAAAGTAGCATCATTTAATTACACCATTATATTACAGAAAATATTTAAGTAGTCAAAAATAATAACATTATTTTAGTTTATTCCCTAAAATAGATGATATCATTTTAAGAAATTCCCCACTGATGAGTTTTTATACTAAACCAAATACCTATTTGGATGAGAGATTGCAAATCAGTATGGTTAAATTAGATTTCTTATCTCTTGGAACTATACTCCCTTTGATAGTTGTAGAGAACTTCTATTGTAAATTTAAAAAGAAGAAGCACATCACGAAGCACACAGCAATTTTTCATGGTTATTACAGGTGACATCTAAACTGGCAGAGTGCAGACAAAGGAAAGGCATATAAATTAGACAAATAAAAGAGTTTTTTTAGACTCATCCACCAACAGCAGCAGAAGTATATAAAGAGATAATGAACTTGTCTAGGGTAGCTGCTCTTGAATGAGCAAACTCAGAGAGCTCTTAATTCCCAAATATATTCCTCAGAAAAGTTAAGTCACTTTTGATCACTGGTTTTAAAAAGAGCCATTTTTCGGATACTTGTGTTTCACATATAAGTTAGCTAAAATGTTTTATGGTTTACTCTGCAATGATGTTAATAGTGCCAGTACTAAGTACATTCTGCTAATTATGATTTTAAGAATCAACATTCCAAATAACTTGGAGATCAACTTCAGCGTTTTAATGTGAGGTGTTATTTTATTCTCTCTCTCTCTCTCTCTTTTTTTTTTTTTTTTTTTTTTTTTTTTTTTTTTTTCCTGTAGTGCATGTGTGCTTGCTGGAGAGCAACAGAGAGAGGGAAAGTGAAACCCCCCCACCCCCAGGGGATGGTCACACCATAATCACTTCTCCTTCTTTGCCCTCTCAGGATTTGGGAAACACATCCAAAAGTGATGAGATGATTGTCTAGCCACAAAGTCAGGGACTGAAACAGTGGCTGGCCATTTGGGAGTCCAGCACCTTAACCGCTACATTTGCTGAGATTTTTATCAAAATAAAAGAGAGGGTTACTTACTTGCCTTAGTGTTATTCATTGAGCTTGGCACCTTTGAGCACTGAGTAGTTACTTCATAATAGATACTTTATACCAAAAAATATGTTTTTGAGTCTCTATTAGTTGACAATAAAAAGCCTCTGTGTTAAAAGTTCCATGAAATTATCTACAAAGAAAAATTATATTTTCAATGAATTATGAATTATTTTGGAAACATGTATATCTTTTTTCTTTGGAGAGGTATAATGCACATTAGGATATTAAAGTCAGGTTTGTCCTGCCTAAAAATAAAACATATGTAACTTTATTTATTCCAATGTCTTTCAAACTTACTTGTATGTCACCTTCTGTTTTCCTTTAATGTTGATTCATATTCCATGCTGAGTTCAGGAAGCATTGAAAGTGAATTAGGCAGACATGCGTACCAAGGAAATGTAAAGTTTTAATAAGATCTGCGCACCATTAACCCTACGTTTTAGAAAACTGGTATAGAGTATTTGTCTGAATAAACCCACGGGGTACTCAAATTTAACACAGATGCTAATGGGATTTCCATCATCCTATGTAGTTTTGCCTTAAAGAAAAGAAAACTATCTTTGATTATTTTGTCTCCCAATATGCCTTCTACCTCCATCCAGTCAGTCAGTCAGTGCTTTCTGTCCCAACTCCATCAGAGGAGGCAAAGTTTATGCTGGTGATAACATGGTAAGCGGACCCCCACAGTCTGGTCTTTACCTTCTCCAAAAAAGCTGTGCACTGGAAGAAAAAGGCAAGGCAAGGATCTGGTATATCTTCCCTAAGGAAAATATCATGCGATGTGTGAACTACTTTGGTGGATTAAGGGAGTCCTGTGAATAAAATGAAATCTGAAGGATGAGTAGGTGAAAGGTTAAGATGAATTTCAAACAAGTTCTTGGTGTAAGAAAGCCAGACATTAAGGAAGAAAGTACATGCAGTTACTTACACCACCCATGTATCAATAGTATAATGCCCCAGAGAAAAATCTTTTCTTATGGTTGGATTTCCTTACTTAGGAAAGTTTAAGTACACTATCCAAACCCTCCTACCCATGATAATCTAGAGGTAGGGAGAGGTCACACTTTGCCTCTTAGAAGCTTGATCTTCCACTCCTTGATCAGGTAGCTGCAGGTACTGAAAGGTAAGGAGCCCCTACGCAACATTCCTACTTCTTAGCCCCGTAATTTAAGTTCAGATTGCAAAAAGCAATGGCTAAGTCACAAATCTTCTTGCATCTTTTTTTTTCCCCTCTGGAGTTTTAGCCAACCCTGGACAAGTTCACTCAAGCAAGCTTCCACTTCGGATCATGCTTGCAACCATCCCTTAAAGCCAGAAACCCTTCTTCATTTAGACATAAAATAGCTCTTTGAAGTATATTCGTAAAAATGGAAAATGTTAAGATATTTTGGACCAGGCCTGAATGGAACTGTTAACTCCTTATCAAAATATTACTTTGTCTATGAGGAGAAGGCTCACTAGATTGTGAAACCAAAGTGTATGCCATGAAGAGGCAAACTGGTAGCGTGACTACAACTGAAAATGCAAGCATTAGTCTTTGAAACTTAGTAAAAAGCAGGTTGGCAACATTCTAGGATAATGAAGACTAAAATATTCCAAAATAAAAATCTTGAACATGTTATTCTGTGCAACAATTCTACATTTTAAAAAGAGAATATGAACAAGAAGATGTAGATCATTTATCATCCTGACCAGACCTCCCCCACTCTTTTCTCTGTAAAGTCGAAAATGGTACAATTATTCTGTTATGCCTCATAAAGTAGTAAATTATCTCCAATTACTGTAAATTCATAGTAGCAATAAAATGCTTGTGTAGAACAACATACTCCCCATGGTCATCTTGAAATTTATTACAACATCATAAAATTATAACTCTGAAAAGAGTTTTGAAAACATGTCTAGCCCATTTTTCCTGCCTATGGGCAGAACTGAGTTGCATATATCTCCAAATAACTACCTAAAGAGAAAATTTAACAATTTTTCCTGCTAGCTACAAGGTTCAATTACACTTGTAGACTGACAATTGTTTTTGTTTTTGTTTTTTCCCCATTTGGTGCATTTCTTAAATGTTTCCTTATGTTCATATTCAGCTTAGTTTTCAGAACTTCACGTTCTGCCACCTCAACACATGTGAATGGTCTTCAAGCAACAAATAAATAAATCCATACATACAGCTATCTATCAATGACTTTACCCCCAAACTTTTGCAAAACCCTTTCATTTCTTTGCCTTGATATTTCTGTTTTCATCTAAAAGGCAGCACTGCCTAGACAAAATTTCAACCACCTCAGATGAAATATCAAAAAAGTATTTTAAAACCAGTAATCTAGTCATTGCACAGAACATTTTATTTCCACAGAAACCATAAAGTAAGCACAGTTCCCTCCACTGATGTTACAGAATATTAGTAATTTTTAAAAATTGTAATTACAAATTTTTATTGGGAATCTGGGAGATGCCAGATATCCTCAGTAAAGTGTAACAGCCTACTATTCTTTTTTCTAAATACCAATTTAAATTTGCTGCTTCATGAGAGTGAGTCAGAAAGCAGAGACAGAGGCAAAGTATTCCAACAGGGTCTTCATGCCACTATCCTCCCAAGCTTCAGTCAGCCAGGATCCCAGCCACACACATGTCCTCCCAGCACAAACAGGGAGTTGGGACCCGCATGGGAGAGCATCACATTACCACTACGCCACCCTCTGGTCCTCACAGCCTACTGTTCTTTTATTGGTCAGCACACTATCTAGATTCCCTCTTTGGGTCTGTCCTTTTCACAGTTTCTGTTATTTCTTTGCTTAGGGTGTTTCTAGACTAATTCTGAGCCTATACATTGATCTGTCAGTAAAATATCTGTCCAATTTCGACAAAGTTTTTTCTCTTTTCCACTCTCTGAAAACCAGAAAGGGCAAAGGGGGTAGAGTCTAGTGAAGGGACAAGGTTACCACACAACCATTGAACTCACATGCTGGTCTGAGACTTGGTTTTGTCACTAACAGATCACCTTGAAAGCATCATTGTCTTACCTAAATTCCAGGCTCCTTGTGGTTAAAATGAGAATAATGAAGAATATGTCACACATTGATGTAATGACTACATGAGATAATTTATGAAATAAATAAATATATATATATATATATATATATATATATATATATATATATATTTAGCCAGACACTGGCTATGTTTGTAGTTACTGTTGCTGATACTCTTGTTTTTAGTAATATTACTATGTCTATTGGAGTACCAGAGGATGGAGGCCAGAATGGCCCAACAAAGAGGTTAAGATTTGGTGTTAGTGTTCACCAGGAAAAGAGTTGGGGTTTTACATGGTCAGGGATGTGTGCAGTGTTCAGTGAAGTAGAAAGCAAGAGACAGTGAAGGAGGGAAAGTACTTCCTATATGGGTCAGTGTGGTATTGACTTAGGATCTACAAATTCTCTAACAAAGCAAAAATCTCTTATTTGTATCCCACTTATCACACTCACAGTTTGGAGTTTAATATAACATGACTGATCTAGGGTTCAAACCCAGGACTTTTGAGCCCAAAGTCAATCCCTTATCTACCACCCTTTGCCATCTGGCATTTAGAACAGCAGTGTTTCCCCTCAGTCTTCCCCAAGTCAACCACTTAGTCATTGCCTATTTTGAATTCCCACTGTGTGTTATATTTACTTGACTATAGTGTAATTCTCTCTGGTATACTATCTCTTTCTATGAAATTGTGGGCTTCAGGGAGTCAAAGAAACATTTTTATTCATCTTTGTATTAATATCTCAAGGCCTACATCTGAATCCCAGTTCCTCCTTTTTTATTTTTTTATTTATTTTTTTTTAGAGAGGTTTTTGCTATAGTGCACGTGCGCTCGCCAGACAGAGAGATAGAGAGACATAGAGACAGAAAGCGAGAAATCATCCCCCAGGGGGCATGGCCACACCACAATCCCTTCTCCTCCATTCTCCTCTCGGGATCTTGGGCACACACGCACATGCGCCCGGCGTGAGTTTTAAGCCACCGGGTCCGGGACGCGAACCGCGGTCGACTTCGAGGGAGTCCAGCGACATAGCCATTATGCTTACTGCTGGTTCCCCCAGTTCCTCCTTTAAAAGGCTAGGAGGACTAGTTGCTGCCCATGCCCCAGCCAAAAGGGCAGCCCTGATTCTACCTGGACTTCCCTGACATCCACATGCTGCTCTGCAAATGGACACATGTACACGTAGAGATGGGTAGATAAAAGATTAATGAGAGATGTCTGCTTGAGAGGCCTGTAATTTCCCTGTCCTTCGAGCTCTGAAACTGTGAGGTGAGGTTGGAAGTCTGGGACTTGGGCTAGGGCTGGCTCAGTCCTGACTGGTCCCAGTCTGGGCAGGGGGCGTCAGATGGAGAAAGGAGGAAGGGTGAGAGGGAAAGAATCAAGGAGAAAAAGAAAGAAGCAAAACATTGAACGGATCCAAAATGGAGAATTGTCTGTTGATGATAATATGTATGGTAATGTCTTTGAACCAATATGCAGTGTATTCAGGATGGGAAAATTCATTTGGTATGTTGTAATGATACACAGTGATTGAATGTAAAAAATAATAATAAAGAAAAAGAAAAAAAAATGATTAATGAGAAGGCCAAGGTACAATATTTTAGTCTTTCCCTTCTACTCAAAGGATAAGTTCTTGAGCTTAGGAGTTGCTTATTTATGGAAAGTCCTGGTATTGAAGAGATTAATCTACCAGCAATATACAGGACAGATTAGTGATGATGGAGATCCCAATAAAATCACTCATAGACTGATTAAATTCCCTCCTTACTCAGTTTCCTGCAATTAAAATATAAAAGGTCTGTTTACGTTTTTGATGCCTTGACATACATTGAGAAATACAATATTCTTAAGTGGGTTTTCCCTTTGCATTTTTCCGCTTTAATATAATGCAGTCATTATCTGTGTGGGCCCACAGTGCTTCGTGTTAAATTCACCAACTGCTGTTCTGCACATTCCCTCAGCCAATTTATTTCAATTTCAGAAGGAGCAACCAACTCCACAGTGGATGACTGCTGACTGCAGTTCCACACCATCACTCTTCAAGAGTAAACTTGTATCAAGCAAAAAGCTTCCACATGTGAGCATGGATATGATCAATGCCCTGTCAGCAGCAGCAGCTTCAGGCCTGGTAGACCCCAGCTTCTGCTCATGGGATGCAGAGCTACAGACAGCTCACCAGCCTCCAGCTCAAGACTGCCTTTTTATTTATTTTAAAAAAAACACTATGAAAAATATAAGGAAAAAAGAAATAGATTTCACAGAGATTTTCAAACCAGTCATTGCACACATAAGAACAAGGTCATATTTATGACACAGTTGGTGGTGGCCAGATTATCATAGCTACTAGTGTCCAATTTTGGAGAAAATTAGGTAATAGTTTAAAATTCCTAATTTTTAAAGTTAAGAGAGTCAGAGCCTAAATGTTCAGAAATTGCCCACAAATATCTATCATCAACATAAAATTGCTGTATTTATCAAATACACATAGGTTAAAAAATCTGTAATAGCACCACGCTAGTAGAGGAACTCCTTTATCCTTCTGACCTCCCTGTGCTTGTCTCTGATTTTCTCCATATACCGATCCTATCAAATAATTTAATCTTCATAGAGATGATCTAGCCTATTATTTGACAAGACTCTTTATTCTTGAACTATATTATCACTTAACCCATTACATTCCACTTAGGAATAGCATACTAGAATGAGCCATTTTGTTTTTTAATATGTGTATTTATAAATTATTGGAAAGTCTTTATTATACTTCAGCTAACATTGATTTTAATATAGAAGTTTCTAGAAATGGATGTACAGCAGTCAACTGGAGTAGGTTTTTCAAAATGTGGGTTGTATTTTTCAAGTATAAGTATTAAAATTTTCTCATGTAATATGAGTATATAAGCCATTTCATTCAAGTATATGTACAATTCAAGAGACTAGAGCAATTAACTTACATAGTTATTGGCATAAAACTAAAACCTACAATTGTCTCCATTTCCTGTAGAAAAGAGACTCAGTTTCTTCACAAGGCCCATTTGGTCCACTTCATGCTTTCTTCTATAAAACGGCATCCTTTTTCAATCCTTGCTTCTTCCTTAACCTCACTTTATTCTCTAGAAACACCAACTCCTGTGTTCTTTTTCACATAGTGAGTTTTTGGTTTTTTTTTCCTTGACGGGGCTTATGCTTGCCAGAAAGAGACAGAGAAAGTAAGAAATCACCTTCCGAAGGGGAAGGCTATGCCACAGTCCCTTCTTCTCCATTCTCCACTCAGGATTTTGGGCATACCTGCACATGTGCCTAGCATGATTTTCAAGCCACCAGTCCTGAACTTGAGCACACAGTTGGCTATGTGGGATCCAGCGTCTTAACCTCCACACCACCTGATGCTCGATAATTATTCTTAAGTTATAGAAATAGTCTAATCCTTTTTCCTAGAAAGTCCTTCTTGTCTATACTTACTTTTTCTAGCTGATTCCACATCACCCTTTCCGACTTTGTAAAGTCAGGACTGGTGTTGTGGTGGTTAAGATGCTGGACTCCCACATGGCCATCCATGGTTTGAGTCCCAGACCTCGTGACTTGTTTTCTCTCTCTCTCTTTCTCTCTCTCTGGTGAGCACATGTGCCCTGTAGCAAATTATAAATAATAAAAAATAAAACTATATTAATAATTTTTAATTTAGTAATGCCACTATCACCAGAAATCCTTATCTGACAAAATTTATATACCTAGTCTTATAAAAGTCATAAGGGGTTTATATTGTGGAAGTTTTCAACCAAGTATCCAGAGAGTTGACTTGACATCATTGATATTGGAGCTTAGTGAGCAGAAGAGCATACTAACAAATGAAATCGAAGAACCTAAGACTCACAGGGACCAGCAGGTAGCATAATGGCCATGTCACTGGACTCCCATGTAGTCAACTGCGGTTCGAGTCCAGGACCCAGTGGCTTAAACTCACACCGTGTGCATGTGCGTGTGTGCCCAAGATTCCAAGAGGAGAATGGAGGAGAAGGGATTGTGGCGTGGCCATCCCTTCTTGGGGGGGGGGGGGGGGTGATTTCTCGCTTTCTGTCTCTCTGTCTCTCTCTGTCTTTCTGGCGAGTGCACACGCCCTATAGCAAAAACCTCTCCAAAAAAAGAAAAGAAAGAAAGGAAAAAAAAAAGAACCTAAGACTCACAGAAACCAAGAAGAATATTTCAAATCATTTTGGAAGATTCCTTTGCTTCCTGAATTAATTCTTAAGGGTTTTGTTTGTTTCTGTTTGTTTGTTTGTTTGTTTTTTGTTTTGTCCTAACCTAAATTATCTAAGTAGCTTTATCCTCCCCTTGAGTAAGGACATAAGGTAATTAGGCAACCTCCAAGGCACAGGTGAGAAAAAAAAAAGCATCTCCCTTCTCTTCTTAATCGACAGTAGAGCCAGATGTAGTGACGGTCCCAGCTGCCTCCTAAAGACCTGCTGTGGAGCAGCAGAATCCAGGGGACTAGCCAACCAATGGAGCTTGCCACATCCGCATCTCAAGGCCTCCTAGAAGCAATGAATTTAGCTCCCCACCCCCTCCCTGTTATACTGCTTATGGGAAATAAAGAAGCACACACAAAAAAATGGGCCTGTGCTTAGGGACGGAAAACTTTACCCAGGTCAGAACAGCCTTACAATGGTAATGTGAACATGGGCAATTCAAGTGAATAGAGCCATAAACTTACTTACAGTTTTTAAAAACAAACTGCAAACTTTGAGAGAGAAGTGCTTGTCGTGGCTTGGTGGTTCCTTTGTTTCTTGAATTGCTAGGTAGGAGACAGTTTCCCACTCCTAGTATGTAAATTACCCAAACTACATGATCAGTGAAACTACACTTTGATGACATACACTTATACACAGCATCATCTTTTTTCCTTTTTTCTTTTTAATAGAGATTTTTTGCTAAAAGATGTGTGTGCTCATCAAAGACACTGAGAGACAGAAAGTGAGAAATCTCCCCCAGGAAGGATGGCCACGCCACAATCTGTTCTCCTCTATTATCCTCTCAGAATTTTTAGGCATGTACACACCCAGCATGAGTTTTAAACTGCCGGTTCTGGGACTTGATCTGTGGTCAACTACATGGGAGTCCAGTGACATAAACATTATACCACCTTCTGGTCCTGATATACATAGTATCTTCTAATACTCTCTTGTACATCAGCTGACTTATACATCAGCTGACTGAAACTAAAGTATCCAGAAAAAAAATCTATATGAAAAATTTGCTTATTAAAAAGTAATATGATATTTTGGGTGAGCCAATAGTGTGATTTTAAAGGCAGTGGATCCCACATGGATGGCTGCATGCTCAAGTCCTGGGCCTGGTGGCTTAAGGAACATGCCAGGCACACGTGTGTGTGTGTATGTGTGTGTGTGTGTGTGTCCAGAATCCCAAGAGAGAAGAATGGAAGAGAGGGGACTGTGGTATGGCCATACCCCCTTGGGCAATGCTTTCGCGCTCTCTCTCTCTCTCTCTCTCTCTCTCTCGATATATATATATATATATATATATATATATATATATATATATCTGTATCATGCACACATGCACACACATACTATAGCATTTTTTAACAGATAGTTATATGTTGTTTCATGTGATAAAATTTTAAGAGATTTTTCTTAAATTTTTTATTTTTACAGTTGGAAGGTGGTATAGACATGAGATCTGATCCAAATTTCTTGCTTTGCAGCTGAAAACCTACTGCATGTAACAGTTCAGGACTTGCATGATGGCACAGCAAAAGTCAGCCTCAAAACCAAGTCTCCGTGGAGGAGATTTGGAGGAAATTTCACTGCACCTCAAAAACTCCTACTTAATTCTTGTAGTGACTTGGGAGCGTGGAGCCTGTATTCAGCATTGTGAGCTATATTGTTTCAGATCGGCAGTAATCATCTATGTGTGATTTCATATTAGGCTGCAGAGAATTGTCAAACTTCAGTCTTGAATATCACCTTGTCCCTTTCTGTTGCACACGTTTGATTTCATTTCCTTCTCTTGAAATTATTTCTAGCCTTTCTTCTCCTTTCCTTGTCCTTCTGGAAAACCCGTTTCCTAATCATGAGCATCCCACTGCCTACCTCCACATCACTCATTGCCCTACCTGAGTGCCAGAGTGTCAGTGTGGAGTTTAGCTACCAAGAGACACGCTTTAAGCCAGGCATTCCTGGACTTGGCATATGAAAAGTTTGGTCTGCAGAAGTAGGCAGCCTTTTGTGCTAATGGAGGGTGAAAGTTCTTTGTCAATTGTGCTTTCCTAATGTGCTATGAAACAACCTTCAATAAAACGTAGGGAATGCTTTCAGTGGCATCAAATAGATCTAAAAAGGAAGGTAGGCTGCTATTTAACATTGCTCGCCTCTCATTGATTCCAAAGGCAGGGCTCATGTAGTGAAGAATTCAATTTGCACTTTCATTATATCATCATTCAAGACTTGTTAACAACAGACAGTACCCTCCACGCCCACCATCATCCACAGCTGCTCCAGTGTCCTTCCTGACCTGGTTTTATAAGCCTTCATGAAAGTAGGAGGTTGGGCTGGTGACCACCAGAAAGCAATGAGTCTACTAAACTATGTCCTGAGCCACCAGAGAGGTGCTATTACAAAGGGAATTTTCTTATTCATGCTTCTAGAAAAATATTCTAGAGCCCCATGTCTTTAACTCCCCAAAGACAGATGTTCTGTAGTGAGGTCAAGTCTGGTATTTGCTTAAATTTCAAGAACCTATCAATATATTGAATGCCATACATTAAAATGGATGTAATTGGACTCAAGTGATATTTACTGATACTTATATGTCATAAGCAGATACGTACACACACACACACACACACACACACACACACACACACAATATAAATCCCTGCTCCCCTAGTAAGAGGAAAACTGCCTGTAACCACACACGTTAACAGCAATGTTCCTGTCATTGCTCTAAGCCCTTTCTCAAGTAGTAGTCCTCTGTCTCTCATGTTTCTTGCTAAGATTTATAAGACCTTCAAATTATAGATCTATAGCATGTGTCTTGAGTACAATTTCTTCAAACTAATCACCACTCATAATATTAGATATAAAAGACTAGAGAAAAGATATAAACCTCTTTTGAAGGAGATTCTTTAAAAGGTCAGTAAAGATACTCATATTTCAAATTCATGTGTGAACTTTTCACTAGTTATTAAAGGTTTCCTATAAATTGACCTATTACTGAACTTGAATATATTTAATTCATATTCTAAATGCAATTAGTAAGTCAAATTTTTCAGGTCATAAGTAAGTTCTATTTATTTTATTACCTCTAAATTGAATCTGGCAGGTTAGAGTGAGAGAGATTTGAGGAATGACAATATGTAAGGTAATACTTTTTTCTATCAAGACTTAGTAAATAATAAATTTTCAATTATTTTGGGAAAGATGGTTTATATCTTCTCCATACTGCGTACACCTCCAAGTTATAATTCTTTTAATCCAACTTGCTCAATTTTTTTTTATAAATGATGACACTGCCTAAGTAAGGCAATCATTAACATCCATCATTTTTAAAGGCAGATTTACTGAAAATGAAGAATTATAATGATCGGAGAGTCTCGTTTTACAAGAAAGTATTTTACCTTCTTTATGGAGACACGTTTTGCAGCCACCCGCAGGAACATGTGTGCTTAATTCAGTTATGATGGAAAGAATAAAGTATCAGTTTAAGGCTTCAAACTAATTTGCCATTTTATCCACATGTTTCTAGTAGGCTCTAACACTAATAAGCAAGACTTAAGGTAGCAGATTCCTAGGCAAAATCTACCTTAAAGTCTCATCTATCTAAAAATACATCTTGCCTTAACCGCCTCAGCATTGCAGTTCCCTTCAGTGAGTTCACTTTGGGCCATGATTTCTTTTTTTCTTTTTCTTTTTCTTTTCTTTGTTTTAGAGACTTTTTACTGTAGGGCACATGCACTCACCAGAGAGACAAACAGAAAGTGAGAGATCCCACTTTCAGGAGGGATGGTCACATTGCAGTCCCTTTTCCTCTCGGGCTTTTGAGCACACACACATGCACAAGCAGCATGAAGTTCAAGCTGCTGGGCCCAGGACTTGAACCACAGTCAGCCATGTGAGAGTCCAGCACCTTAACCACTACACTACCTGCTGGCCCCTGAGCCACTTCTTTAATTTGGAAGATCTCTATCTAAAAGCATAGCCTATGTTCTGTGTGCATGTGTATGTGTGTATAGGGACTAGCTGCAGAAATAAAATAGAAAATTATAAATAACCTGTTAACAAATTAGAACTGAATTTCAGATTCCTTAACTGTCCCCTTCAGAAATCAGGAAAAAGAATCCTACAGGAAATGAAATAAGAAACTACCCTCAAAATAATAGCACTGGAGCCAGCAGGCAGTGTGGTGATTAAGGCACTGGATTACATTACTCGAACATGGCCAACCATGGTTCGAGTCCTAGACCTAGTGGCTTGCTTTCTCACTTTCTCTCTCTCCTTCTCCTCTCTCTTTCTCTCTGTCTCTCTCTAGTCAATTTTAAAAATAACAGCATAAAATTAAATGAATAATTATTTTTAAAAATAGTACATAATGTTTATTTCATTTTGTTTTCTAGGTACTAACATGATATCCATTCTAGAGATAAGGAAGAGATTCATTGAGATTAAGTAACTTGTCCATAAATCTATATTCTTAACTATAGAACTATTAATACATTATTGTATTGAAAACATTTTGTTTACTTAATTTTAGAAACATATTTACTGCATAAATCCAATATTTTATGCATATAATCTTACTATATTTCCCCCTTCTGGTTAAAAGAATGAACGCCTTTTGCATTTCCTTAATGTACAAATCTATTCCTTAGTAGATACCCATTGCCAGCAGGTATCTGTAGTTTTCCATTTTTTGGTGTTAAAACTCAACAAACTCAAATCAGTGATGTCTGATAAATATGAAACAAACAGAAATGTTTTTAGAAGTTAACATAAGTTCTTTATTTCGTTGACCAATAAACTATCAAAGAAGTCCTGAACAGCTTCTCTTTCTTCTCCTTATGTGAAGAGGAAGCTAGTTAAAGATTCAGACATCAAAGGGAGAAATATGATTAACCACCCTGCTTCTGTTTTGCTGTTACTCTTGTGTTTCTGGCTTACAGTTACCAAGTACACACTGTGTGGCAGGCACTGTAATGTGAATCTGTATCTACATACCCAATGCTTATTATAGCCCCATGAAGTTTTCCTGAACTGAATAAAGCACAGTAAAATTGGCAAAACTCTTGCAGGTAGGTGACCAAGATTCACTCTCTAAAAGTCATCCTCTAACACCCACATTTTGACTTATACCCTGAGCACTGTTGGAAGTATATTGCCTTCCAAAATGATATGGTCTTAGGGAAGAATTTTCCAGCCCCAACATGATGTACTGGGAAGAGCATGAGCACACGGTGTTTGAATACACTTTGTGCAGCCTCCTTGCTGTTTGATGCCAAGCCTCTCCAAACCTCTCATCTCTCATGTGAGTAAAAGGTTGTGATACCTAGCTCACAGCTTCCCATGAGATAGAGAATTTAGATAACATTATAGATAACCTGAGAAACAGGATGACTAATAAAGGACAGCATGTTTATCACCATCACCATCATCATCTCATGATGCATTCTCGGATTGTTTGGGAAGAAAATGAGGACATGACTAGAAAAATAGACTTCTCTACAGGTAGTTGTATATATTGAGTATGTGCGTGTGTGTATGTGTGTGTGTGTGTGTGTATACAGTCATTTTATATTTAGTGAATGGACAATTATATTCCTACTGATTTAAGGCTACTACCCAAATATTTACCCTATAAATATTTTAAAATTTAAGAATAGAGTGGATTGAGTATGATTGAAAGATTTAATTTATGGGGACCAGCAGTTAGCGTAATGGCTATGTCGCTGGACTCCCACGTAGTCGACCGCGGTTCGAGTCCCGGACCCGGCGGCTTAAACTCACGCCGGGCGCGTGTGCGTGCATGCCCAAGATCCCGAGAGGAGAATGGAGGAGAAGGGATTGTGGTGTGGCCATCCCCCCTGGGGGGTGATTTCTCGCTTTCTATCTCTCTGTCTCTCTCTGTCTGTCTGGCGAGCGCACGCGCCCTATAGCAAAAACCTCTCCAAAAAAAAAAAAAAAAAAAAAAAAGATTTAATTTATGGTTTATGGGACCAGCAGATGACAAAATGGTTATATCACTGGACTCCCACGTAGTCAATCACGGTTCGAGTACCAGCCCCAGTCACTTAAAACACACACCCGGCACGTGTGTATGTGAGTCCCAAGATCCCGAGAGGAGAATGGAGGAGAAAGGGTTGCAATGTGGCCATTCCCCAGGGGGTGATTTCTTACTTTGTGTCTCTCTGTCTCCCTAGCAAGCACATGCACTCTATAGCGAAAATCTCTCTTAAGAAAATAATAATTCATTTCACCTGAAGCTAGAGGAAAAAAAGAGTGGATATTAAGTGAAGAAAAAAAAGGGGATACTAGAGATAATTGAAAGACAAGAGAAAAATGAAAATCTGTTACATATTTTTTTCTCCATTCTCTGTCCTTGTGTTATTTTTCTAATAGGGACTATGGCATTAGCATATGTGTTCTCAGATCTTTTTATTTCTGATGAACGATCCGTTCTTTCTTTGGTATGTGTCATAGGGCTCAGCAGATTGCTTTATCACAGAAGATTAAATCACAGAATCCTCAAGAAATGGTGGAAACCATTAAAACTTGTGCAAGAGAAAAACATAATGTACCAATTATGTTTTTCTCTTTCTTATTCCTCGTTCAGAGCTTTGTTCCTCTTTGGCAAACATGTTAAAGCAACAAAAATGTTCAGCATTCTCAGCTTCCTTAACCAAGATTTTAAATATAAAAGAATACATCATTCTTTCAATTGTTCCACTATCGAAATGCACTTTATTAAAAGGTATGTCACATTCCCAAATCAGACATTCTCTCTTCCTGGATCAGACAGCCCTAGCTTTCTTCTGTCTTTGCACAAAGGCTTCCTTAGCAAAGTCTCCTTTCTTGACTTCCCCATAGGATGTAAGGTCCCCAGTCCATCACCGCCTTCCTTAGCCAGCTTTTTCTTTCTTTTCCTTAGAACACTTGTCACCTTGTAGCATCTATCTGTATGTTTAATGCCATTTTCACTCCATTAGACTGTAAGCTCAGTAACACTATGTACTACTGCATGGCATGGAGGAAAAATTCAGTGATTCTTATTTTAATAATTCAGTGATGACTAAATGAGCACATTTTAAAGACTATTATCATCAAAGTCCTGACTAGATATTGGAATCTTGAAAAATTTAATGTCAAATTAAACTTAGTAGCTTATAACCTTATTATGTAATATGTATATCTAGAAGGGCGCTATTAAAAGTGTTTATTAATATGCTAGCAGTCACTTGAATAACTCAGGTGAAATAGCCACCTTGGAAGATTCACATATGCAGCGTTAAATGATCTCATTTAAAATGTCTATCTGGGCACCTCGAAATGTGGTAGTAATGATTATTTCAGACCCAGATAAGGTAAAGTACAAAGGTTACTAGAGAGAAAAGTACAGGAGTGGTGACTCTGTTGCTAAACTTTGTACTCCAGAGAGTTGTTAGGGCAGGGTCTGCCAGTTACATAAATTCTGTACTTGTTTGTCAATCCTGTGGTGTTTATGCTGAATGCAGGAACACTCTGGGTTTTAACTTGAGAATTAGCACCTATACTATATCATTCACATTCATGGGAGACTCCTAAAATAGGATTACAGCCCACTAGAAGGAGATTAATTGGGTTCTTCTGGTATCATCTCTGAGCATTCAATCTACTGTCTCATACAATTAAAATGTGGCCCAGGAGTCCAGACAGTGATGCAACAGTAAAACGTGATGCTCTGCAAGGCTGACCCCCTTGAGAAGCTTCCAGATTCATTCATGTCAGACCTTCCCAAGTATGCCAGGCTTGTATTTGTTTATGACCCCGGGCTAGCGGATGTTCAGGGTGGATCTTGGCACCAAGTACCGTTTTGGGGGTGCTTGCACTTTCTTCCTCCTTCTCTTTTCAGAAGAAGAAGTAAATAAACTGGTTTTAATGTAGTCTAAAGCTTTATATATATATATATATATATATATATATATATATATATATATATATATTTTTTTTTTTTTTTTTTGGAGAGGTTTTTGCTATAGGGCGCATGCGCTCGCCAGACAGACAGAGAGAGATAGAGAGATAGAAAGCGAGAAATCACCCCCCAGAGGGGATGGCCATGCTGCAATCCCTTCTCCTCCATTCTCCTCTCGGGATCTTGGGCACGCACGCACACGCGCCCGGCGTGAGTTTAAGCCACCGGGTCCGGGACTCGAACCGCGGTCGACTACGTGGGAGTCCAGCGACATAGCCATTATGCTAACTGCTGGTCCCAAAAGCTTTATATTTTACTAAAGAAAATGAAAATTCAGGGGTTATCTGGATCCACCTTCCACTGGAAGATGACAAGTGACATTGGTCACTCGAGCATAATCCCTTAGATCCTCACTCTCATCACCCAAACTGCTCATCAGAGTAGTCCACCCAGAGACTAAACGAGTTCTGGAAAAGACTATTTTCTTTCTTTTTCATTCCAAATATAAATGTCAGTGACCCTCACACAGTGGCTTTCTGGTCAATGCCTGACTAACCCACCTTTAACCTGACTTGACCCTTAACATTGTACTGGTTGCAAGAGATATGAAAAAGTAAGATCATTGATATCATGAAATAGGTTGTGATTTTTGAGTTTAGTAATGTTTAAGAGCAAGAGTTTCAAAGTCATTGTGATCTGTATGGTATCTGACGTGCAGATACTAGTAATCCTGGACAAAGTTGTCCTGAGGACTGAGCAGGGTAGTAGACATGAAAATGACTATTCTATAGCAGTTCACCATATGTTTCCTTTTTTCCTCACTTTGTACTTGGGGACAACCTAGTGCCTGGGGTTTGGGCAATGTGCTGCCAAAACACAGCATTTATGTGTAGCTGTTTGTTTCCACCTTCAATCTGCTGCATAGAAAAAGAAACACTGATAGGAAACCTAGAAAACAAAGACTACCTCATCTCTACTAAGTGTAATAGAAGGAACTCTTCCTTAGCAATGGATGTTGGATCATGTTTGGAAGGGATAGTTAATGTTGTTTAAAATTCAACTATTTAATAAATGAAATGCCCACCCAGATACAGAGAGATCATACATAGATCAATAAATATATAAATAAAGATAGGTAGACATATATAAATGCATAAATGGATAGTTAAAAAGACAGGCACAATTATATAGATAGATGAGTGGATGGAAGGTTGAATAGAGGAACATACACGAAGATTCATGGAAGTATGGATAAATAGATGGACGTAAAGGCATGAACAGGAGTGAAAATCATTATGGTCTGAAATTTAGAATAAGGAAGGGACATTTTGATACCCCTCCCCTCTTTTGAATTAAAGCTGAATATGCATATGTTTTAAGCTCATGCTATTCAGTTCATAGTATGCTGCACTCAAGTTGCAAGAAAAACCTGGCATATTTTTCTAGAAATTCTATTTTTTATGTTTCTTTCTCAAAAATTATGTGCTAAGAGTGCACAATGGCTGAGCATCTCTGGGTTAAATTTTGCAGGTTAGATCAGGAGACCTACTGACATCTTTCAGTAACATGCCTGAGCCAGAAAATGGAGGAGGGGATGTGGTAGCTTTTAATGTAGTAACCCTGGGCTAGCCCGGAAAACTAGTGGTTAAAGAGAACAAGGTCTTACAATAGCAATTCAAATTCCGATGTCTTGAAAAACATGCCAGTACATGTGCAGATAGACATGCCCCAAATCCCAACAGGATAAAAAAATGGAGGAGAAGAGGTTGTGGTATAACTGTGCTCCACTGAGAGATGCTTTCTCCCTCTCTCTCTCTCTCTTTCTCTTTCTCTCTGGCAAGTACACATAATGCCTCTGGCTTTGTCCTTTGTCTTTGCCCCGGGAGTCTCATGTCTTCTGCCAGCATCCACGAATTTGTAGCAGACTAACCTGTTAGTTTACCCAGCTTTTGCCCTAGTTAGTAAGAAAAAGAAATTCAGCCCCTTAGTAGTTTTTAACAAACATTCATAGGGCAAAGGCAGATCAAATAATCACCAGAATAATGATATTGAATACAATCAGGTGCTAAAAGGGACGTTGGATTGAAAACCCAAGAAACCTGAGGTGTAGGGGTACAATCCTAGTCCGCTACAACCTTTTTGAGTGACTCTGAAAAAATTATTTCACTTCTCTCTGGTTCTCACTTTCCTCATCTATAAAGTGGTTAAGGGAGGGAAGTGACCCTTAAGGTCTTTCTAACTAATTTTTTGCAGTTGCAATTCATTCATTGTATCCCAAGACTCTGTCCCTCTTAACTCCACAAGATTTATAAATATATAGCTGCAGATGATTATTAGAACTAGAAATTGGAGAATATTAGAACTGGAAGCTCAGAGATGATCTACTTTAGAGATTTTCATAATTACGCTCTGGTCAATTCTAAGGTTTTTTAAAGAAATTTTGAGGACTCTAAAATGTTTGATTGAACTTTAGTTTTTATTTTTTTTCCATCTAATTTAACTAGCTTTTAACCTGTAATAAAGTAACATGCACACTCAGACATGTTATAAGCCAAATACTAACACACAGACCAACAAAGTATTGCTTTATATGCTCGTTGACCTTACCAAATGCAGGTGCCATCAAATTCTATTTCTAAAATCTATTTATAAAAGAAACCTATACTGATAAAATATGGTTTTGACTTCTTTTTAAAAGTGAAAAGAACAGCGAATCCCTTTGAATAGCCCATTTCATCAACCAGAGATATAAACATTAATAGGAATGTAATTATGATGAAAGAATATAATGAGTAGGATAAAGTAGAGAGGAAAGTGGAGGCAAGAAGCTAGCTATATACTGGGGGTCTTCTAAAAGCTCAAAGAAAGTATTATTTTTAAATATGCATTTCAGTTGTTTTCACCAAAATAAACTTGTGTTTTAATTCTGTTTTTTTCTGCAGACTTTTTGCAGTCTCCTCAATGTTTAGAGCTAAGACAATTTTCCTGAAATTCTTATTCCTTTTGATTTAAAGATCCCATTTTGTTCCATTTCAGTTAAATGCTGTAATAATTTAGAGTATGGTTATCTAGAGTGACTTTTGTTCCTATTAGAGATTATTGCTACTCCTAAGGATGAGGTGATGGACCCAAACTTGATAGGAACCAACCAGAATAGAAATGAGATCCGTGTAAAATTCAGCATGGAACAATAAACATAGAACTTAATGGCTGCTTCAAGTACAGAAAAATTTAAACATAGCTCTTGCATGTGTTTAACTATAAAAGTGATGGCATCTTTGAAAGTCAAATAGTAACCATTTTAGAAGAAAAAAATATAAGTACAATTTTAGAGAGTTAGATTTGGGAGACAGCAGGACATCTGCTATAAATCTCCAATAGACAGACCAGAATTCGGGAGAACGGCATGCTGAAATTATGGATTTGGTAGTTATCGGAGCCCAGAGATTGCAGGCTTCATGTGTCAGAAATGATCTGTTACCCCTGAATCTGGAAGTGCCGGTCATGATGGCAATTTTCTGCCACTCTTTCCAATCAAAAGCCCACAACTGATTTCACTGTGACTTAGTAAATTGTATCAAATCTCATATGCTGTTTCCTTCCTTTGTTGCAGGGTGTCAAATTCAAATCTACCTCCATTTAAGTGAGAAAGTTTTAAAACAGTGTTGTGTGTATACAAACTGAATAATTACATCTTCCTTTACCTGAGATATAGGGAAGCAAAAAAATAATAATAATAAATCATTTTCCCCAATCAATACAAGTAATTCAGGTTTACAAAGGCAGCTTTGAACTGCTGCTTAAAAAAAAAAAAAAAAAAAAAAAAAAAAAAAAAAAAAAAAAGGAGCCTGTACAATCTCTGTTTGATTGTGGGATGTGCAGTGTCACTAAAATGACAAGGAAAGGGCTGAGGAACATTTTCCTAAATGTTGAAAGAACTGACTGGGTATTCAGCAGAAGCTAAATGAAAATGTCAGGGTAACGATGAAGATTTTGCACTTTAGTGCACTCTGATGATTGGTACATAGCAAGATTTGATTGTGGCTTCACGAAAGTAAAAAATCGAACTTTCAAAGACATTGCCTGCATCAGAATATACTGGAATGCTCTTCTGGTTTTCATTCAAGTTTTTCTTTAATACGCTCTATGTTAAATAGTATGATATTTGATTAATGTTTATGCCTTATTCATCACATTTCATCCCTTGAATTTACATTTTTTCATGTATTTCTGTGTAAGTATAAAATAATTCCAATTTTTTCTTGGATACTAATAAATAACAGGAGTTCAATGAGTATCTTTTGCATGCCTAGCACAGAGATGGGCATTATGAGAAGTTTAAGACACTTGACAGACAGAAAATGAGGTTGCCAGGCCCTGCGGGTTTGGTAAAATCAGGAGATATTAGTCAAAGGATACAAACTTTCTGTTATAAGTTCTGAGTTCCAAGTTACAGCATGGGAAGGATAGCTAGTAATACTGTACTAACTCCTTGAAATTTGATAAGAGAGTAGATCTTAAATGTTTTCTTTATCCCCCTTCCAAATACTATGTGATCAATGAGTTAACTAACTTTATTGTGGTAATTATTTGGAAATATTTGTATAGATATCAAAGCATCATCATACACTGTACACATTAAATATGTGCCATTTTCTTTGTCAATTATACTTCAATAAAGCTGAGGAAATAGGTGAGCCAGAATTCGTGATATTTTACTAATAGGAAATTTCTGAAATATTGTTTAAATACATTGTTCCTATTGTAGACACTAGGTTCCATTAATTCATTTATCTATTTTCTATTAGTATACCAAACGAGAAAAATTAATATGATACAACTTTGTACATAAGGTGTATGTGGGGAGGAAGTCTATGAAGAAATTCTAAGCTTCTTTGGAAGTAAGTCTATATTCAAATTATTCTACATTTCTTTCTAGGATAAGAAAGAGTATGAGGAGTAGATGGAAAAACCCAGTGGTCCACAGGACATCTTTCTTTTGATGGGAAAAGGCATTTAAAGGAACAGCTTATTCAACCCCATGCTTTATACCTTAGGGCCACAAGAGACAGAGATTAGTGGTGGTGAGTGGGTGCTTAATCTCTTGATAGAGTAGAAGGATTGAGAGATTCCAGTGCCCTTTACAGTGGTTGAGTTTCCGAACAAATAAGATTCCAGCAAGAGTACTGCTAATTAAAAGCTTTTGCTGTTTGAACTTGGGAAAGCAAATCAAAGTGGCAAGCTTTCACTCCATGTCATGTCATTGCTTTGAGACCCAAAAGGGCAGCTTCAGACAATATTGCCTGTAAATTTCCTGAATGCCCAAAAGGAGTTGAGTTTAATTCAGCTTACACTGGAAAATGTGTCAATGTTTGGGATAAATAGTGGATTTTTATGTAATTTTTTTTTTTCTAGAGGTTTTTGCTATCGGGCTCACGTGCTTGCCAGAAAGACAGAGACAGAGAGACAGAAACGAGAAATCACTCCCCAGGGGGGGATGGCCACACCACAGTCCCTTCTCCTTCATTCTCCTCTTAGGATCTTAGGCATGAACACACACGTGCCTGGTGTGAGTTTAAGCCACCGGGTCTGGGATTTGAACCATGGTTAACTATGGGAGTCCAGTGACATAGCCATTACGTCAATTGCTGGTTCCAATCATGGATTTTTAAATTGAATACCTAGACATGAAATTATTTAATTCTACATTATTATAAAAATAAATATAAATTCCAGTTAGTAGAACAATCGTCCTTTTGGCTACTATCCATTGAGTTCTTTTTTAAAATATATATATGTATATGTATATTTTTTTTATTTAACTTTATTTATTTTAATTTGACCAGAAAGGGACAGAGCAAGTGAGAGAGATAGAAAGTGAGAACACAAGCCACCAGGTCTGGGACTCAGTGTGGAAGTCAGCCATCTGGCAGTCCAGGGCCCTTAACCACTACACCACCTGCAAGCCCCTCCATTGAGTTTTTAATAACAGCTACGTGTTTGCTTACTGCATGCATTATTTGGTTAAACCTCACAACAATATTCTGAGTTTGAGATTTGAATTATTGCATTTTTTAAAAGGAGGGGGAAAAGACACAGAGAAGTTAGGTCACTTGTCCAGCTTCCATCAGCTTACAGGAGGAAAGGGTAAGATAGGAATGCAAACAAACTGACCCCAAGGCCTCCAACTTCACCACCACACTGTAATGCCCACCTTGGCCAGCAGTAAACTAAGAAAGACATATGAATCTGCTGGGTACATAGTATCAAGTCACAAAAAGACTTCTGAATCTCCAAATATTTTTTTGGACTACGTATTACCTATTATACAGTTGCTATGGCTCCTATTATAACAATATATAATACTCTAATAATGACTTCTTAATTATTAATAAAGGTGGCTAGTTTATTTCTGTAATTTTCACTTTTAATGTGTTAGCTAAAGTATTTTATGCTTAAATATTTTTCTTGGTTAATAATTTCTTGCACTTGTTAAACTAAAAAAAATCTACTAAATGAACTTACTCTATATAAATGATAAATCCCATAGATTTAGGGAAAAAATCATTTTGTATCTTCTTATTAATGATAATAGCAACTGATCTATTTTGAATATGGTTTCTCTCTACATTTTAAAATTGATTTTCTTCTCTAGTTTAATTCTACAGATATTACTTACCTGGGAAACAAACAAACAAACAAAAAACCATATATATTTATAAATATATATATATATATATATATTTATATATATAAATATATATATATTTATATATATATATATAAATATATATATATATATTTATAAACTATTTTAGTATTCCATGCTTGCAAGGTATAGGTAGTTATTTCTGTAGGTCATATCAGGTATTTTTTGCAAATTACAATTCCTTTGTCTTCACAAAGCTGAATAATAACAGGCAGGTCTAGCATTTGTTATTCAATAAACTGATATGTTCCAGGGCACTCTACTGGGAACTTTTTTGCTTCTTAGAACATTATTTCCATTGTGATTAATATTGATGACCATCCCATAAATTCTTAGGGACAAATTGTACAAGAGCAACATAGCTCAGATAAGTTAAATAACTTACCCGAGTCACAAATAAGAAGAAATAAAAGCTGTTTCCAAAACAAACAGCTTTTGGCTTTGCCTGCCTCCTAAAACTAATTTTTACTCTATCACCTTGTGGCATCTAAGATACCTTTGAAAATACTTACAATTAAGTGTCAAAATAAGACCTTGAACCCATTCGATTTTGAAGTTTTGCTTCTTAAACATTTTCATGTATATTCTTGGATTAAGGTGAAGAAAAATTCAACTTAGCTGTACTTCTATCATTTTTCTCCATATTAGTAACACATTAATCCTTTGTTAACATTGCCATAAACTAGCACTGGCACTTATGTATATGAGCCTTCTTTCGTATTGACTGGATATTTATATTTTCCCTTCACTTACACAAATCTCTCTGCTGTCATGGTGTGAGCAGATATTTATTCCGTTCCTGCAAGCAGTCATGCATAAAAATATGATCATAGATATTCATGTCCTTTCTCAAGCCCACACATACTGACTTAACCAGCACGTCATTTATAGATATTTATTTCACCATGACAAGAAGAGCAGCGTAAATAATTAATACAGATTTCCCTGATCTTACCTCTAACCCATACAGCTTTTCCTCGTACAACTAATAGAGAAATACTTTACCTCTAAAGTTCTGTGACATTTAAATATTTAACTTCCATTTTATAGCTCAAAAACTATTGCTGAAGGACACATAGAGAACTGCTAAAAAAAAAAAAAAGGCAGCAATTCAAGCTAAGAACTTGAGAAATGAACTGAAATGAATAAAATCATGTAAGATTCTGAAAAGGTATGAATACCACTGGAAACTTACATGTAGGGGCATCAGATTTATATTTTCATCCTCAGGGAAAGAGACATGAATAGTATTGCTATTTTGTAAAACTTTGAGAGATATTTTGCTGTATTTCATACAATTTGGTAACAACTTCTCCTAGTCTATTGATGTTTTCAGCTTACTCTCCTAATTTATAAACAGATCACTTTTGTGTCCATTCAATTCCTCTGTTGAACCCTAGAACTGCAACTTTGAATAAATTACCTAACCTCTCTAAATTTTTTCTTTTCTCATCTGTCAAATATAAAATTATTCCACAGGACTAAATAAGAATACATACACAAGTATTCTTGGTGGTGGTGGTGGTGGTGGTGGTGGTGGTGGTGTGTGGGTATGTGTTTGTGTTTATGTGTTTATGTTATCTTCAAAACAGTTCATGGTAAATTCACATCACGAAAAAACTATGAATTTTAACATTTTTTTGCACCAACATGAACTCAGACTGTAATACCATTTTTCCATGAATTTTTTGAAGTTCCCTCATCTATCAATAAGCAATGCTGGTATACAAGTAGGAGACACTCAGCTAGTGTGTCCCATTCCCCTTTTTTTCTTTCCATATATTTATATCACATACCTATGCTCACATCTAGTTAAATACTTGATACTTTGCCAGACTTTTATCCATAGGAAGAGCAGGATGAGGCAAGTAAGCCATGTGCTTCATGCACAGAATTTTATTTATTTATTTTTAGAGACATTTTTGCTATAAGGTGCATGCAGTTGCCAAGAAACAGAAACAGTAAGCGAGAAATCACCCTGGGGGAGGGGGGGAATGGCCGTGCTGCAGTCCCTTCTCCTCCATTCTCCTCTTGGGATTTTGGGCATGCATGCACACACGCCCAGCATGTTTTATGGCTCCAGGTCCGGGACTTGAACCATGGTCGACTACATGGGAGTCCAACAACATAACCATTATGCCATTGCTGGCCCCTACATAAATAGTGAGAAATAAATTCAGTAACTAAGGTAAAATAATATTCTGATTTTTAAAAAATAAGAATGAATTGAAAACTCCCTTAAGAACAAAAATCTCAAAATATTAAATAAAAATAGGATCAGTATGACTGCTTTTCCTTTTGCCTCAGACTCCAGCATGCCTTGGCCCAGCTCAGCCTCAGTAGCATTACCTGAGCAAGTTTCAGGACACTTTAGCCCATCCACGGAAAAGCAATATTCAAGATGTCTGTGTTCTTAGTCCCTGGCCTCGGCCATATGGTAGCTTAAAGTCTTAGTCATTCTTCCCAGTTTGAGGCTGACTTGTTTAAACTTGAAGATGGAGATAGGCATGAAGGCTGAGCTGAGAGCTGAGAACTTGAGAAGGCAGAAATGTTAAAGTCTAGAGACTTACAACAATCTAACAATGAGGGATTTCAATTCCGGAACTTGCCAAGGTTAAAACAGCTCCAGATAGACTGTCCCTGTATCTACTCTGCTTCAATTTCCTTATTCAAGAATGATTTTTGACCATGACATTGAATTAACATCCATGATTCTATAATGATTTGGAGAGGCACAGAATGAGTGTCTGCTTCTTCTTATGTCACCACGAGGCAACGCGGTAAACAAAATACCCAGACTATGGAGCAGAATGAGTGAGTGGGTGGCTGCATTTCTCTCTCTCCGTGACCAAACTGTGCAAAAAATAATAAATAACAGCTAGTGCTACCAGGTATGCAGCATTTCAGGTGTGCTATGGATTAACAGGAACAGAACAAATGAACCCGTGGAAGGTCCTTGATTTATTTAACAAATATGTGAAATTAATGGAAATGCGGTGGCTCCTCACAACAGGAGCAGAAAGGCAGCATATGGCTTTCCTCTGGCCCCAGGTTCCCCGAGGGGCACACAGCTGCCAGAGAATCACTTCATCTGAGGATGGCCCTGCTAGCGTTGGAAACACAGCCAAGTTCTTATTATGCCACAGTCTTTCAAAACATGGGAGATGTAACACAATTCCAGGAGAACTTAGGCTCATAACCAGTGTGCTTTCATTAGGGAATGTTTACTAATGTCATACTCTGCAGATTCTTCTACAGTATCTGCACCACGGAGCCCACATCCTTCTCCATAGGGAAAGCTGAGTCAGGTCTCCCATTACAGTACATCTGTCGGTAGAATTCTGTGTCTATACACGGTTTTTAAGAGACTACTCCGCAGCCATGTGCTCTCAGTATATTTTGGTCTGACGATAATAGGTTTACTTCACCAATGTATTTAGTCCTTACTATGTGAAAAGTTAAGTGTATGTTGAGGTCTTAGAGCAAATAAAAGAGTTCAAACCCAGATCTTCGTGACTTATAAGAAACTCAGTACTTCGTTTCCACTCATTTCCATGTAGGATTCTACAGACCACCGGCATCAGGGTCATCAGGAATGCTTATCAAATACAGAATTTCAGGCACTTTCCTAGATTTAGTAATAGATCATTACTGTTGGGGATGGGGGTCTAGCGAGTATTATTTTTACAAGCTCTCAATTGACGCATGCATGCTAAAGCTTGAAAATTATTCCCTTAATGTTATACTATATCCTGTTTTCTCTATTCCTTTACAATTTAACATTCTGGTATTCTTAGGAGGAGAAGCTTACAAGGTTAGCATGTGGCTAGCACCACTGTGACAATTTCTCTTTGCCTTCCTTAAAAAAAAAAAAAAAAAAAAAAAATCACATTATTGCCTGGCATCAGTACACTCCAGTTGCTGCCCCAACCTGAGCTCAGCCTGCCTCCTCCAGAATGATCTGGCAGTCAGGGCTATGCCGTATCAGGAGAACAAACTTCCTAATTATTCAACACAACAAATGTGGGCTAGTTCTTTTCTCCTTGCTTTCTATCTTGAGTTTTGTTAAAACAACTATTTTTATTTGTAGAAACAAGCACATATGCTACCTCTTTCCTTTCAGATATCAAAGTTCTACATTATTTTTCATTCAGCAGCAAATATTTATTTTGCCCTTTGTTTTCATTCGCATTTCTCCCTCCATACCAGATTTAGCTGATCAGATGGGATTCATACATTGATCTGTGTATTTACTCATTATTTTATTACTAAGTGAGGCCTATAGAATTTTATACTTTAATATTTAATGATACTTTAGATTTATTATTTCTTCAAAAATGTATTTTTTAAAAAATATGAAAGTAATGCATTGTTTTATCTTTGCTATTTTTTTAATTTATTACTTAGGCCCATGAGATATTACAGAGCACATTAGAATGGTAAAATGGATAAGTTACTAAAATAAACTGTGTATCTTGTTATCATCCACTTGTATTATTGTATATGTATAGGACAACACATTTTAAAACTTAAGAAATATTTTCTAGTTAAATTATTTCATATTTCATAGCCCCCAAAGAAGTAAAACTAATGTTGTTCTAGCATTGTCAATGAGAAAAAGAGAGATTATTGAATAATTGGGGCAAATATTTAAAATATCTAAGTAATGATTATGCTGATTTGAGAAGCTATATTTTATGTATTAAAAAAATACAAACTGCTATTCAAAATTATTCTATTTGCCATAATTACGTTAGACCCAGAGTATTATATTCATTGGTTCTAATGCTCTCAGAGAATTTTTTATAGCTTATTGGGCCCATATTTTGTAAGGAGTATCATGGGGCCATAAGAACACATTGCATTAGGATACATAATTCATTAGATTAAACAGCCTATGTCATTGACTTGTGTTTCTTTCTTCAGGGTGCCCCCAAAGTGCATGAGGACCTAGCTTAGCTCGCAGCAGTTTGAGATGCAGAATTAGCATATTGTTTCTCAGGGAATGCCCTTGAATGTGCTTGAGTAGCTGTCTTGTGTGACACGTGAGTAGAATTGCTGAAAGCCAGAGAAGCAGTGGGTTCTGTGTATCACGCAGTAATCCTGTATGAGTGTTCCTACTTTGCTATCTCAGGAAAGCTCCTCAGGAAAGGTCAAGATCACTGTTGAGTGATTGAGGCATAGACAGGGCAGACCATCATTGCACCTGGGGGCTAACGACTCACTCACGTTACAACACACTGCAGAATCGAAAGCAGGGCCCCTGTGGTACCAGGTAAGCAGCTCACCTTCACTATGGATGCTCAAAAGTCACTGTTGAAAATCATTGAGAAGTTAAACTGAGTCCTTTGCTACTACTTGAAATTTTACATTATCCCCCTTTACTTGGGGAGAGGTTTAATTTATGCATTTACTAAAGTAGCAATAATCCAGGGCTGTCTGGGTAAGTAAACTGAATGTGTACCTAGAAAAAAAAAAAAAAGAAAGAAAATCAAATGAACTACCAGGTGGACCAATCATGAGAGACTTAGCAATATGACTTTTTATTAATCTCACATTCCAGAAAACATCCCCTTACTAAGATAGATGGAATAAAATACTTTCATTTGGCAAAATGATTGCAGGTGAGAAAATTTTTAATCAATCAAATGCAAACATTAGCAAAATGAAGAGAAATAAGAAACTCTAAGCATATCACAATTTCAATTGAACTTTCATTTGTCTTTTGAATAGCAGAATAAAATGGCTGTCATGGCCTTTAATCACTTGAGGACCAAATTCTTTTCAGACTTCTATCACTTATTGTTGAGTATACCTGTGTATGAGACCGAGATCCAGTGCTCGGAATCAGAGAACAGTTCATTTATGGGATTTATGTCAACAGCAGAACGCTTGAAGCCATATCACTTTGCTTAGTGAAAACTAAAATAAGCAGAGTAAGGACATATTCTTATGATGCCTCAAGTGCATTGCAAGGCAAGAGGTCAAACTCAAGTTGTGCTTGGACAAGTAAGAAGCAGACATAACAATGATACTTCACACCCTAGCTTGTCTTCATGTATTCTTGTGGATCTAGGATTTTGAGAAAAAATATTACATGAAAAAGCTGGATGATTAGATATAGAGAGTAATACAGTTTTCTCTGATGATACTTCAGAAATGGATTCTTAAGAACAGATCCTGTTAAGATCTTTTTCATGTTGCTAGGAGCAATTGTTACCATAGGAACAATGGTACTAGTAACCATCACTTACACACATAACATGTACCCTGAAAAGTAATTTAATTAAAATACCTTTGAAATTAGAGACTGTTGTCTTTTGCTTCAGTTGCGTGTATGTAATACAACTTATTAAGCCTTCTTTTAGGCAAACATATGTAAATTTGTCACGGTAGCTTTAATTAGTTCATATCCCCATCTACTTTGTTACGCTGAAGTTTTAACTTTCTTCAGCATATAAGAAAAAAAGCTGTAATATTCTAAGCTCAGTTGTCATTTGTATAGGGAACATTGAGTCACAGCAGTGGTGGGTGATCAGCCCTGACAGGACTGCCATCATCAAATAAGAAAATCAAAGAAAATGTTGGCACTCTGTAGATTTAAGTCGTGCTTCACCCACAGCCCAGTTGATTCTCTCAAGTATTATTTGAAAACACAAAATCAGAGCGAGTAACTATCCTCAAATTGTTTAAAACATGCTTTTTCTAGTTTGACATTAAAAAATCATATACTTTATAATCCAACTGAAGCTACTCTGAGAAATGTACCTCTACTTTCCTGCTGAAAAGAAGTAAATAAGGCTATATTACAGAGACTGATTATAAGCCTATGGTTTACTATTCAAAGAACATGGTAGTTCAGGCTATAGACCTCTCTGAAATCAAACAATGGAAGTCTAAATTCAAAATTTAAAGTTGTATTAGCAGATTGACATAAAACAAATTGTGAGGCGCGTTCACACGCTGTGGTTGTGAATTTCTGCAATGATGGTGGAATTCCTGAAGCACTGTTTCGGGAGTTGTAGAGAAGTTCTAGGACAATAAAGTGCACCACTCCCGACCACACTGGGATTTTGCTAATGTCACATCCACTATTACCTCGACCTATCCTTTCCTTCAAAAAGAACTCATTCATTTTACTATAGATCAAATAACTTTCCAATTCCTGTTAATAAAATACACCATCTATTACAGCAACTCTGCAATGTACTGGAAGGGCATCAAAATCCCAAAAACAGTTAGGAAAAACAGGGTCCATAAGACTTATTGACAAGGATCATTTATCTAATGAGATAGATAGATAATTGTCTTTGAGACATAGGAAATGAAGACATCAGTATCAAGATACAAATTCCTCCCTTGATATCTGACATTCTTCAGGGAGACACTTGCTCCTTTTCTCATTGACCAACAGGACATGACTGAGTGGTCTCTTCAGTCCACACTGGGCTGAGGGAAGGAGGCCTCTGACTTTCTCTGCAAGTACCATTTCCAGGAGCACCCAGAGTCCAGGCACTCGTGGCCCAAACAGCACAATTCCCACTTCCTGGTGATTGAACTGGACAGCACTAAGAGATCGTCCTTGAAACAAGACCCTTCTAGGTCAGTCATTGCAACTGTTTACCAAGCCCTAGGAAGACCAAAATACCTCCCAACCCTTTTCATACCTTGGACGATTTTTTAAAAGAGAATCTTCTTTCCCAAGGAAATTGTCATGGGATAAGCTCTCATTTTAAACTAGCAATAATTCTGTTTTACTTTTTTCAGTAGAGAAATAGCCTTGTCTTCATCTGTCCCCACCAGAGTCAAAACACAGCTTAATCCCATTTAGCTGTAGCCTAAAGGCACTTTCTAAACTTTGTATTATGTTAGTGTTCTCCATCATGTTCAGGACTTGGTATCCTCAGTAACCAAGAGTATCAAAGTGACCTTGCCCTGGACAATTCGCTCTCTCTACAGCCATCACAGAAAGAACAAGAATGTTTATATTAGAACTTCTCTAAGCCTTCATTTCCATATATAGAAAATGAAGAATATAACCTAACTCCATAAAATTGGACTATTAATGACGATTGAGCTCAATAGTACAGTTAGTGGTGCAGAACACTGTATCTGTCTTATACCAAGTCTTGAAAAAGATGATAGCCTCTACCCTGAAATCATCTGTAGCACAGAGCCATGGTTGTGGCTCTCCAATGGCAGCTGCAGCGAAAGGCTATTATTATCCTTTTCTTTTTTTTAAAATTTGCTATAGGGCCACATGCACTCACAACAGAGAGAGAAAAAGAGAGAGAAAAGGGAAAGTTAAAAAGCCAGCTGCCAGGTCTGGGATTCCAACCTCAATCAACAATATGGGAATCCATCACCTTAACCACATGCAACCTGCTGGTCCCAAAGTTACTCTTTTAAAGTATTTATTTCTCCTTTTAATTACCCTTTCATTTCATACTCTGTTTCTTATCTTCTCAGAACCCTTCGTCTAAACCACTGTTGTGTGTGCCTGGCATTGAACTTCAGTGGCAATTGGATATGTCTTTAGCATGTGTCCCATATCAACTTCCAGATGAATATTTTAGATTTTTAAATACACCTATTTAATGAGTGCTACTATAAAAATTCACATGGATTTTATCCCTTTTTACACTCCAATAAGGCCTTATACTTTTTTTTTTCAGATAATCCATTGCAAAGATAATCGTGCAATTATTTGTTTGTTTAATGTTTAAGTCTTCAGCTAAATTGTAGACTCCATGAAGGGAACAGCTCTGTCTTGTTCACTATTCTCTTTTATCCTACTGTACTATATTGACCACACAATGTTCAGCTTCTTTTCTTTTCAAGAAGTATTTAATTTTATTTATTATCATTATTATTATTTTAGTTTGTCCAGAGAAAGACAGAGAGAGAGAGAGAAATGGGAAGTGATAAAGCAAGCCACCAGGTTCAGGACTCAACCACAGTCAGCCATGTGGGAATCCAGCACCTTAACACCATGCCACCTGCTGGCCCCCATTATTTGGCTTTTAAGAGTTATATAATAAATATGTACTAAGAAAATAATGAATGAATAGATGGATAACAATTACTGTTAAAACATGAGTATGAACAATTGGTGAATTAATCTATACACATCTTCATCTTTGAGTAAAATGATGTAATATTTCTTGTATTGTGAATCATCTAAGAATATAAAGATAAATTTACCATTGGCTCACCTCTGTATACGTAATCACTAGTGATATTTTATGCTTCCTTTCACAAAGATATTTGTTGGACAGAATCTATTGGATTTCCTGCTAATATTGGATTTCCTGCTAAATCATTTGTGGACAGAATCTATTGATTTTCCTGCTGAGTCATTTCTTACCATTGGAACTCTATTCTCCTAATGGAGAAGGTACTCAGTAGGAACCTAGAACCTACTGGAGTGAGTTAAATTAGTCCTCAAGAAGAGAAAATATCACCTTATTCTGCACTTAAGATCATAGAGCAAGCTGTTCTGCACATAGTACTTGATCAATAAATGTTGGTTAAATTGAATTCTCTTCTCATATAGCAGCAACATTCTTGAGATTTAAAAGTAAACTAGCAAACTTCACTAAGCTAGAAAGTAATAGTGAATGTAAAAGACTCTTTCTATATTAATCACCAAAAAAACTGATCAGTTGCCTCAAGTAGCAATCATTTCAGTTAAATATTGGGTCGTTGAAAAAGTCATGAAGTATTTTTCTGTTTTTGTATGCCGAAGTACACACAGCTTTCCTGACGACCCAATACAATTGCAGCTAGAGGTATCCAAGGGGAGAGAAAAAATGTCTAATAAAAGTCCTTAAACCTTAGTGTAGTAGGGGATCTGTTCATTAAATAGAAAAATTGCAGTCTAGTCTCATAGTCTAGTGATTAATAGAGCCAGATCACTCATGCTCAACTCTAGTTCAGATCCCAGCACCAATGACTTGAACATCACTCCAGGCACATGTGCCATGCCCCAAATCCCAACAGGATAAAGAAATGGAAGAGAAAGGATGCAGCATGACCACACCCCATTGGAGGCTGTTTTCTCACTCTCTCTTTCCCTGTTGCTCTCTCTCTCTCTGGTGAGCATATGTGCCCTCTGGCAATTAAAAAAAAATTAAGAAAGAAATGGAAAACCTCTAGTCCTAGTAATAAATATTTATAGTGTTTACTATGTGACTTGTTCCATGTCGAAGTTTATTTTATTCATGAAACTTTACTTTGTTTAGAAACAAACAAACAAAAAAAAAACACTAAAAGCATCTATGAAATTCTTTATGCATGTTTTCCAATACGACACCCAAGTCACTCATGGCTTCTCTGCACTATAAATTTGGGGGAGTTGTTTTCTTAACTTTTTTCATCAATTTACTCATCATTGAGTTCAAAATTCTCAAAAAAAAAATTGCACTCTAAAATATTCTCAAAATCTTATCTGTTGGACCAGCAGTTAGCATAATGGCTATGTCGCTGGACTCCCATGTAGTCAACTGCGGTTCGCGTCCCAGACCCAGTGGCTTAAAACTCACGCCGGGTGCGTGTATATGCATGCCCAAGATCCCGAGAGGAGAACAGAGGAGAAGGGATTGCAGCATGGCCATCCACCCTGGGGAGTGATTTCTCGCTTTCTGTCTCTCTTTCTCTCTCTGTCTGTCTGGCGAGCACACGCGCCCTATAGCAAAAACCTCTCAAAAAAAAAACCTTATCTGTTCATTTCTAGTCTTTCACCAAATGGTTTAGATGGTAACAAATCTGTATAACTTTAATTTTCATTTAAAAAAATGTATTCTAAATCTTATGTATGTATGTATGTATGTACTTATGTATCTATTTTAGAGACAGAGTCTCACTATATTGCCCAGGCTGGCCTCAAACTCATAATTCTTCTACCTCAGCTTTAAAAGTAGCTTAGGTTATAGACATGTGGCATCATACCTAGTGACATTTAGAACATAAAAAAAGATTCAAAAAGGGACCAGCGGTTGGCATAATGGCTTTGTCACTGGACTCCCATGTAGTCGACCGTGGTTCAAGTCCCAGACCCGGTGGGTTAAACTCATGCTGGGCACGTGTGCATGTGTGTCCAAGATCCTGAAAGGAAAATGAAGGGACTGTGGTGTGGCCGTCCCCCTGGGGGGTGATTTCTCACTTTCTGTCTCTTTGTCTCTTTCTGTCTTTCTGGCGAGTATATGCACCCTATAGCAAAAATCCTCTCCAAAAAGAAAAAAGTTTCAAAAGATAGGAGTTAGCAAACTTTGTTACCTTGCTATAAATAAATTTTAAAGGCCATAACTACCATAATTACAGAAATATTTATGATAATGTTTATTTTTTGGTTTGGAGGATTCCTTTTAGAGAACAGGGTCTTAACCATGTTACCCAGCCCAGCCTTGAATTTATACTCCTCCTTCCTTGGTTTTCCAAGTAGATAGGATTACAGACTCATGCCACTGCTCCTGACTAAGGTTTAAAGTTTATCTTATTCTTTCAATACCTTGAAACAAAATAATTTTGCTTATAACAAGAAGTGTTTAGCCGTACCAAACATAAGCCATGCAATATGAGTAATAACCAACATGTACTCACAATGTGCAAGGTGCCGTCACCTTTCTTAATAGTATACTTGATATATTACAATGTACTCTTCAAAACAATAATGAAATTGACATCATTACCAACAGCCCTAATTTCATACAAGTTAAATAGAGGCACAAAGGGTTTAAGTAACTTCCCCAACATTACACAGCCAGTGATTAAAACCCAAATATTAGATCATCAGAAAAGTCATGACGTATATTTTTGTGTTTCTCTATGCAAAAATGAGTCATGACTTTCCCAGTGACCCAATAGTTAACCCCAGTGACCATGCTTTAAATAAGTATGCTGTTACACTGCTCTACCTCTGTCTACACACCATAGTGTTTTAGGTCCTATGGAGCAAAGGATCAAGGAAGTTACCAAAGAGTAAACAAAAACAACTTCAAAATAATAAAAACTGGCCCTTTCTCTATAATTTGTTGTATAATCTTGGGCACTTTCTTGGAAGAAAAAATGAGGCATGCAGAAGTTCAATACTTTTTGAGGACTACACAGATGATCATGAAAGTGCTAGAAGTCAAACCAAGTCCTGATTCCAAAGCCTAAAGAAACACCACACTAGGCACCAGCAGGTAGCTTAGTGGTTAAGTGCACTGGACTCCCACATGGTCAACTGTGGTTCAAGTCTCAGATCTGGTAGCATGAAACTCACACCAGGGGCGTGTGTGTGCATGCCCAAAATCCCAAGGAAAATGGAGGAGAATGGATTGCATCATGGCCATTGCTCCTAAGTGGTAATTTCTCACCTTCTGTCTCCCTGTCTCTCTCTGTCTCTATGGCAAGTGCATGCACCATATAGCAAAACTCTCTCAAAAGTAAATGAAAGAACAAATCACCACACTGTAATAAGGATGCCAGAATACAAACTCCTCATCTGAAAGGATGAGGCTTTTGAGGAGTGTGATATTTTAATATACTTCAGAAACTCGTCTTAGAAGACAGCAGAAGATACTAATGATGATAATTTTTTAAAAAAGTATTTACACTTCAGCAATTCTGAAAAATAATACATTTTAGAATTTGGCTCAATGGGGTGATACAATGGAAGAATTCATTCACATGGTGATGAAATTCTTCAGAGAATGTTTCCTAAAGGTTTATATATCTGGTCTGGGATTTTGAAACAAACAAAAAAAAAATTATTTGAATCTATAGGGTAAAGGAGATAGAAAGCCCAAACAGCATTTATCTACTTTAAACAATAAAGAAATCTCAGAACATAAGCACAAAGGATCTTCCAAATATTCATAGGAAATATGTATTATGAAGAAACTATGTTCAAATAATACAACTTTTGCACCGAAATAACTCCTACTTAGATTTCATTTTTCCACAAACGTTTTCAGACCCAGTCATTTTTATAAACTGAATCTTGGCAATCATCACCAAAAGTTATTCTTTAATCTGCATCCTTTTATATTCACTCCCCTCTTCTACCTTTTAGCTGATATACTTATTCATAGTGGTTACCTTCTCTATCTCCTGTGTGTGTGAAAGGCAAACACAGGCCATTAGCAAATGTACTTGCAGTATTCCCCTACTTGCAGATTTCCATGAAAATTAATAGACAAAGGAGCCAAACTGTCTATATGGTCTACAGACTCATTTTTTTCTAGATCCGCATTGATGTCTTTGTGAATTGTAGAAAAGTTTTCCAGAGAATAACTATGAGTCAATGCCATACAGTGATAGCTAATAACTTGAACATTCCCAGCACAATGATTCAAAATAGGCCAACAGATACAAAGGGACAGTAACACCTAATGAATTCACAAAAATCTATCATATTATCCACAGGAAGAAATATGAAACATCAAGCCTAGGAATGTTGAAGTATTTGGAAGTCAGTATGAGGGTCAAATTTAAGTATGTAATGTAAGGAGTTCCTTATTTGGAAGTAGCAGTGAATTCCAGTACTAACATATAATTGGTTTGAAATGGGGACTTTTGATGCCACATCTGAAGAATAGAATAACATAATCCTCAACAGGTAGTAATTACTGAAGGTAATTGTAATGCAGTTTAAGTGGTAAACATTAATGAAAAAAAATTTTTCTAAGCAAATAAAATCTCAAGCATCAAAAAGACAAAAAGTTTGTGATAAATGGTTCATTTAGGCATGCAGTGCTGTGTGGGCAAAATTGGATTGCAATCATAGCCATTTCAAAAAGTGAAAACATTAGGAGAAAAGAAAATTGGACAGAAATGGCATGGAAATTACAGCCTTTGATCCACTCTGAAGACCGCTTTTTTTTTTTTTTTTTTTTTTTTTTGAAGCATCATCATGAGTGGGCAGCAAACTCCTTCCAATCTCTAGTTAAAGCTTTCTGAAAGCTTAGAGACCAGGAGATATGGATAATCAATTCAGGATGGATAATGGAAATTTTTTTTAGTAAATAATCTTTTTCTCCCCATAAAACTGTGCAAAATTAAATCACATTAAGTTGCTTATCTGATTTTGCAGTTGACACTTTGACACTTTTTTCGGGAGAAAGTCCTTCCTGAATCCTCTTTGACACTGACTAGAGATCAATTATTAGGAACGCATTTCATGGTAACTAGTAGAGAGATGGCACAGTTTCTCAAAAATAAGAGTATTTCAGTGTTCTTGGGGGTATACCCTTGTGAATACAATGGGTCCAAAAATGATTCTATGAATAATAATGAGCACCTTGGAAAATAAGTGGGCCTATGCAAAGGAAACAGATTTTTGGCTGTAATAAAAGATGCACTATGGTTTCCAAAGACGTGTGGTGCTAGATCGCTGTTTGCAAAAACTTAAATTAATTCCTACGGCTTTGAAACAATAATGATCACAGACTTGTTCAATCACTACTAAAATGTCTGTAATTTGATTCTAAAACATTAATATTTGAAATTACCCATTGGCTTTTTTTTTAATTAAATACTGGCAATTAGTCATTTCATAAGGTTTTTTGACCTATTTTGTTAAATTCAGGTTTTTAAATTAGCTTCTCAATAATCGTTTAAATTTGTTCTTGTACATAAAAATTATGTTAGGTTATTATCTTTGAAAGAATTTTACATCCTGATGGCACAAAGGAAAATTATTGGGAAATAAGTAGTAGAACATTACTTTAGATTTTAGTGACTGACAGCTTTACTCTTCCAAAAGAGCTATTTACATCAGATTTGCAATGCCTAAAGCAAAATCCTAGATTTATTTTCTTATTTTATTTGACGTGACGACATTCTGTTTTCATTAACATTTTCTACTTGACCTTTTGAATTATAGACCCCTTCTAACCTAAAAAGAAGTTATTATGAAAGAAGAATGTGTCTGTTTGATTTATATCTTTGAAAGAGAATATTGGGGTTTTTTTTAATAATTATTTTATTTATTTATTCATTCATTTATTTTTTTAGTTTGAGCAGAGAGAGACAGAGGGTGAGAATGAGAGAGAGAGAGGAAGTGAGAAAGCAAGCCACCAGATTCAGGACTTGAACCCTGGTTGGCCATGTGGGAGTGTCCAGCGCCTTAACCACCATGCCACCTGCTGGTCCCGAAAGAGAATATTGGTTTTATTATTATTTGAAAATACTAAAATATAGTGGTGTGAAATTTCTTTCTTTTTTTTTTTTTTAGAGGTTTTTACTATAAGGCACATGCTCTCACTAGAAAGACAGAGAGAGAGACAGAAAGCAAGAAATCACCCCCCAGGGGGATGGCCACGCCACAGTCCCTTCTCCTCCATTCTCCTCTCGGGACCCTGGGCACGCACACACATGCACCCAGCATGAGTTTAAGCCACCAGGTCCAGGACACGAACTGCACTGGACTACATGAAAGTCCAGCAACATAGCCATTACACCAACTGCTGGTCTCAGTGATGTGAAATTTCAAACAAAATGACTAAAATATGTTTTCTGTTGTGAAATATTTTTAATTCAAATATGGATGAATTAATTCCTTTTTAAATTTGTTAATCTGTATTAATTTCTATAGGAAAAACGAACGACTGCATTTTGTATGACACTTAAGTTTGTAATGGTAGTTATTTTCTAAATTATCTCTAATAACATGAAGTTGCATAATTTTCTAAGAAGCCTTTTAAGTCATTGAAACATCCAACTTTTTTTTTTTATCTGAAAGAAATAAAAACACCTGCCTTCACCCTTGAAGGACCCATAATCTCATGGAAAAGATTGACTAGTGGCAGATTATAACCTAGTATGATCAATGCTACAATGTAAGGGAGGTATTTAAACATCACCATTTTAGGAACTGCTAATCTAGGTTGTATCTTCTGATATACTCCCTTAGAATACTTAGCTGCCCTTGTTAAACTACTCTATATCCTATGTGGCAATTACCTTTTTCAAATCTGTCTTCTTTTTTTTTTTTTTTTTTTTTTTAAATATAGTTTTTATCATATATATATATATATATATATATATATATATATATGTTTCTATATATATATATTTCTATATTTTTTTGCCATAAAGCACATGTCCTTGCCAGAGGAAAGAGACAGAGAGAGAGGGAAAGTGAGAAATCATCTGCCAGTGGGGATGGCCACACTGTAATCCATTCTCCTCTCAAAATTTTGGGCACCCACACACTCACACTCACATTCAGAGTATTTTTCAGGCCATGGTTCTGGTACTTAAACCATTAAATTGGGCATGTGGGATCCAGCATCTTAAACACCATGCCACCTCTGGTCCCCAAATCTGTCTTCTTAATAGACCAGAAACTCTAGAGGACCCATATGGTCTCTCTTATTCTCCAAAGTATCTTCAGTGCCTACCATTTGTTTCTGATATACAGTAGCATTATATGACCTGTTGAATTAATTAATTAATTAATTAATTAAAGCTATGAAAAGATGTTCTGTTTTTTGCCTGTATCAGACCATTTAAAAATGTCAACTAACAAATAATAATTGCATATGTTTATGGCATGGAATATGATGTTTTAAAATATAAAGTATACAGTCTGTTATTACATTACTAACAGAAATACCTGAGACACTGTGATTTATAAAGAAATAGAGGTTTATGGACTCAGAATTTTTATGACCAAAACATGACAGTCAGAAGTAGAGAGGATGGTGAACATACAAAGAGAGAGAGAGAGAACTTCAGGCAGCTCTCATCTGCTTTCATGAGAACTAACCTCTTCTCATGAGAGCTAGAACTTACTGGGTCTGATGAGCCATCATTAATTTATTCATAAGAATTTGGCCTTCATGATCCCTTTACCATTCACTAGGCTTCACCTATACTCCATGATCCAATTTCCACTTATCAGGTCTCACCTCTCAAACGTCATCAGACTAGGGACCAAATTCAAAAACATGAACTTTTGAAGGGAAAATCATTATCTAAACCATAATACAAGAATACTTCAAAAAATAAAATTAAAGTAAAAAATTATTTTGGTATAGGATAGTTTTAAAGTCCTTCCATAGCTTTTTTGTTCTTTTTTTAAATTTTATATTACATTTAATCACATGTATCTTTACATATATTACATTTCTTTTTCTAGCATAATTACCATGCAGATCAGTCAAGACAAAGACATTATTATCCACGTCATCATCATCAAATAGCTTTTCATCTTTTTCTCAGTAGTTTTTCATAACAAACATTTTTCATCAACTCTCTGAAGATCTCTAATATGTGTGTATTGTGAAATGAGTAAGTCAAACTGATTAAACTATCCACACTTGGTAAACTTATGTTTGGTGGTAAAGTATCTTTAAAAATTTACTCTTTTAGCAATTTTAAAATGTACATTATTTTTAACTGTAATCTGAAATAGATGAAAGAAGGAAGTAACCATGTATTAGGGGGAAGATTATCACAAAAAATAAATAAATAGAAAGAAAGTAACCATGGGATATAAACACAATGGAATACTATCTAGACTTTAAAAAGAAGGACATCTGTCATTTGTGACAAAATAGATGAACCTAGATGACATTATCCTAAGTGAAATGAGCCAGGCATAGAAAGATAAATACTGTATGTTCTCACATGTGGAATCTAAAAAATGTTAACCAAAAAGTAGCAATTAGAATGGTGATTAGCAAATCCAGGATGGAGGAGTGGTATGGGGAGATTTTGTTAGATCGAGGGGTATGAAGTTTTGGTTAGGTGGGAGGAATACATTTCTGAAATCTGTTGCATAGCATGGTGACTATAGTTAGTAATCTATTGTGACTATAGTTAGTAATCTATTATGTATTTCAAATCAGACTTTTTAAAGTGAAAATTGAACAAAGTTATAGAGGAAAGTTCAGATGAACATGGTGAGGGAGGGCATGAGTGGTGAGAAACAACCAACCCATGCAGAGGAACAGAAGTACAAAGAACACAAAGCAAGTAAAATCAATTGCAAGCAACTTGGAATGGCTAGAGCATGCATCCACGTCGTGAAACAATAGTGATACATGATATTGTTGACATATTATTTTACATTCTGATCTGAATACTCTCCCATTTCAAGCAAGTAACCCACTCCTTACTTAAGGAAATTTTCTTACCAGAGAACAAAAGATAAATAGACACAAGTTAGTGTCACATTTTTTATAAGAGTTTGAGCAGATTGAAGAGACATGTTAAGTGTTCAGAAAAAGAAACATAAAGGGGAACATGCTTTTGAGGACAAAAGAGGATAAGAGAGAGACTACTTGAGACAGAGAAAGGGAGCTAGTTTGTTGGTACGTTAGGAGCATGATAATGACTGCCACAGACCCAGAGGTCAATAGCTTCACCAAAGCATCCTATGCCCTGGAGAAAAGGGACCTAAGGCATAGAAACCAATAGAAGAAACCAGAGTGACCAAAATATTGGGCATCTCAGGAGTGGGCAGTTGAATTATGACCAGAAACTTCCATTGTCCTTAGCATTCAATAAATTCCTGGGACTACAGAACAACCTTGAGATGATAAATTTCCATAATTACTATGATTAATATATGACCAATTAGGAAAGATGGAAGTTTGGAATCAAACTTAAGATGATTTAACAAAATAAATAAATGCTATATTTCCTGTCATTTGAATTTTTAACTTCAGATTCATATGTGCTATCTAAACCAGAGAGTTAGGTTGGAGCCATTTCACTGAAGGGCATCATATAGCAAGCTAATAAGCTGGAAAGCAGTCTGAAGAGAATTAGCCTTTAACAGTGTTTAATGAGGAGCATGATAGATTGTGATAGAAATGTTGTAAACATGACCCCAATAGCAAAAGAAGGTTGGATTGGACAGCAACAGAGGAAAGTCGCCCAGGTATGAGCAATAATACCATCAAGAGGTCATGAACTGAACATCAGGATTAGGAGAATAGGGGCCGCCAAGTGACATGGTGGTTAAAGACACTGGACAACCACATGGCTGACCACGATTCGAGTCCTGGACCTGATGGCTTGCTTTCTTACTTTGTCTCTCTCTCTACCTCCCTTCCTCCCTGGTAAAATTTTTTAAAATAAATAAAGTTAAAGAAAATTTAAAAAAAAAAAATTAGGAGAATAGGAAAAGTTCTGGTGTGGTGTTTGAGAGATATTTGTGGGATAGGATAATCATGATTGAATATGGGTAGGGAAGAAAACAGGAATCTCAGATGACTCCGAGGTTTCTGTTTGGCAGGATATCAAAAGCAGGGAAATACAATATTATCATTTGTACGAAATGATTGTCGGGGGTATGCTACTGAGAGGAAAGAGAAACTGATATGTACCTTGGGAGAGAGGAATATCTGGCTAATTAGTAATATCAAATGTAGAGGCATATATAAAAGAAATGGCCCAGAAATGTATAGAGAGTTCAAAACATGAAAGATGAACTCTATATATTCAGGAAGAAAAGTTTTAGAGAAGACTGAGAAAGAATGACTATGAAGCTGGAAGAACAATTGAGAATGATTACACAGGAGAAATGAGAGGAGAACATTTCCAGGAGAGAGGGGTCAACTGTGTCAGATACTACTGAAGGGAAAAGAAGAAAAATAAATTTTTGGAAAATTTGAGCAGTAAGATCTTAGATGACTTATGAGAAAAGAGTATTATGATGTAAGGGGAGGAAGTGGTAGGCAGACTCTAATTAGTCCAGAGGGAAATTCTAGATGATGAAGTAGATGCTTTATAGAATTTGGCCAGAAGAACAAAGAGAGATATACAGGACTTTAACTGTGTTTCACAATCTAGGAAATCAAGTGATCTTGTTTTGTTGCTGCTTCATGAAGATATTTAAACAGTTTATATGGTGGAGAATGGGGAGGGCAAATAGAGGGAAAGGCTTTAGAAAGGAAATCCAGGATGAAAGAACAGCATCCTTTGGTGGTAAAAAGGTGAAATACAAACAGACACACCTTTACTACTGGCACGAAAAGGAAGGAAGTTGTAATCAGAATCATTTTGCACTTTGTAATGCAGTTATAAGTGAGTGAAAAGTGCAAAATGTCAAGCAGAGTATCACTTGTTTGCCAGTATTTTCTGAGAGAAAATATATGACAGAGAACTTACCCGTTACACGTGGAATGTTGTATAAGGAATTCTCTGGTCCTCGTATAATTTCATATTATCTAAATATTGACTATGCCTACTCCATGAGGTATTATATAGGTGACTTTTTATTATTTGAAAGAAAAATCATCTTTTGAGGGTGAGAACACAGTTGGGAAGACTGAGGGTTTTTAAATGAGTTGTAGTAAATATTTGAAGAACAGAGTGGAAGGGGTACCTGTCTGAAAACAGGTAGACTGATTATGTAGGAAGTTTTTTGCTATGGGCAAAGCTTTCCTTTTGGGACCAAACTTTGAAATTAATTTATTGATGATGATTTATTAAAAAAAAAAAAAAGGTAAATGTTAACAAAAAAAAAAGTAAAGGAAATTTAAACCTAGGAGAAACCTTAGGTTTCATCCAGCTTTGTTCTCTTTGTTTATACACAAGGAAACTCAAGATTGGAATGGTAAACCAAATTTATTTGGTTAATGAAGTACAAACACCTATTTTCCAAATTTTCATCAATGAAAATAAAAAGGGCATTAAACTCAAAAAGGAAAAACAAAGTTTCACTGGGAGAGGTTGGAGGAAGTGGGGCTAGATTCTAGCCTAGGACTGGTTTCTCAGTTGCTGTCTTTGGAAAATGAAAACGTTAAATCAATCACAGTATTTATGATGCCTATAATCAGATGCCAATCAGCCTAAATTTACCTAGTTTGAAATTTGACATTAAACGTATGCCTCTAGCTAACTTTTATCAAATTATGAGTGAGGGGAGATTTATTGAACATGCTAGAAAAATCTATTGTGTTTCACTGTCTCAAAGAAAAATTGAGCTACAGTTTTAATAGTTTGTAGGCTACCCTAATGCAATCTATATTAGAGAATGACTATGATTAAAAACTCAATTGATGAGCAGTAGGGCTACATTAATTATGACTAGAAAAAATAAACATAAGCAACAAGATAGTGCCTTTTACATATAAATTATTCTGCCAAAGGAAAAAGGTTGACTCAAAACTATATGCAATAGTAATCCTTCTTTTACTATAATGGTGTTGTTTTCAAATGCTTTTACTTCATTGGGTGTACTTCACAGATAATAATCTCTCAGACATGAAAAATCTTTCAGTTGTCATCACAATTTCTTGCGGATATTTGAAAGTTCAGAAGTCTTTGCTTAAATGCTATGATGGTGCCCTTTTTCTTTCATTGGTCTATCTTCCAAGTATTCAATTAGACATATAATTAATTAGACATTAGGTTCAGAAATAGTCAGGTAGAATATTTAACAATTGGATATAAAATATGTGCCGCCTATAAATCACTGTTGTTGATAATATTATTTCTGTTACACAGTCAAGAAAACAGACATTTAGAATAATTAAAGAATGTATGAAAGTATACTTTAATTGGCAAATCTGAGAATTGAGTCCTTGACTTCATAAACTCTGAGTCCATTGATGAATTCACTGTATCATACAGCACTCATCTTCCTTCTACCAATCATTAGTGTGAAGTCAGGCGGAGATTTATGAACTTCTGTTAAAAACTAACCTGATTTTCAGGCCAGCTAATGGCATGGTGGATCTCATATGGCCAGCTGAACAGTTCAAATCCTGGCTTGAAAAACATGCCAGGCATGTATACATGCATGCCCAAGATCTTGATTGGAGAATAGGAAAAAAGGGATTGTAGAATGGCCATTCCCCCTGGAAGAGGGGGTGATTTCTCATTTTTCTCTCTCTTTCTGTCTCCCTGGTGAGCACATGTACCCTGCGTGAAAAACTTTAAAACAAAAAAAGAAAACTAACCTGATTTATAGTTAAATTTCTATTTCAGAGGTACTCTAAAGAGCCATCAGAAGAGCTAAGATTAGAGAAGTTATTTTTTAAAAAATATTATTTTAGATTCAGTAAATACTCCCTTGAAATACTGATTAATATCTGAATACATACTACATTTTCTGAGAACTTTACAGGTAGGAGTTCATTTAATCCTCAAAACTACTTTATGGCATAGATATTTTTTTACTCCCTCTAATACATGAGAAACCTGAAGGTCAGAGAAGTTACATAGTTTGACAAGGTTACACAGACTGTATGTTGTGTCTTTTTAGGATTATTTCTTTCTTTCTTCCATGACTGAAAGAAGCAGAGAGAAGGAAACGCTGAGACAGAACTACCACAAAGGCTTCATGGCATCACCCACCCCAGCCTCAGCCAGCCCCAGATTGTGTGCATGCAGTGTACTCAGGGCGATCTCTGCATGTGGACCCAGAACGTTCTCATGTGGGTTAGCCTCTTGAACAATCATATTTTACCACTGTACCACCATCTGGCCCCCAGCATTCACGTTTCAGGAATTAAGAAGCTATCTGATTCCAGAATCCATGCTTTCTGGAATTTCCACCATTCTCAGGTAGAAATAGGATGAGAAAAGAGATGAGAATATTTTATCTGATGACTGCGTACATGGTACACCTGACAGAAAACATAAAAGGCCTATGGAGTGAAGCATTTATGAAATAATGATGTTGGGTCATGTGGTGTGACATGCTACACTTTTGTTTGTTTGTTATTTTTAAGGTTTTTGACACAGAGCTTATTTGCTCACTGGAGAGAGAGGCAGAGCAGCAGAGAGAGGGAAAGTGAGGAATCACCTCCCCGGGGGGAGCAGCCACACCACAGTCCCTTCCCCTCCATTATCGTCCTGGGATTTGCGGCACACACACACACACATGTGCCCAGTGTGATATTCAAGGCAGTGGGTCTGGGACCCTGTGGTCAGCCATGTGGGAATCCTGCTTCTTAACCACTATGCCACCCGCTAGCCCCAACTTCAAACATTTTGAAGGGGCTCTGAAGGCTTAGTGTTTCATGGTTTGAACTGGAAAGCATGAAGATAAGTTCAGCATAGGGACTGGAGCCCTTGGAATCAATATGATGACCAAATCATAAGGATAAAATAGCTGCTTTGATGCCAATAAAGGCATATTTTACAAGTTAGAAGCATTTATTACTAAATGCAGCTACCAGGAAACTTACAAAAGAGCCAGGAAATCCTCTCTTCACCCACATAAAACAGCCATATGGCCATGACATCACCATTCCACTCCTCTAAGCTTGCTTAAAGTCAGGATCTGATGTGCAAGAAGAAGGAAAGATAAATATTTAGCTAATTTCATGAGCCAAGTTAAAGATTGAAAGTATACCATCATCAAGTTAATAAAAAAAATGAAATTATTAAGTATCATAGGATTGCTATTATCTAGTACTGGAAAACATCAGTTTCAGTTTCAGTTTCAGACAAAGTACTATTTTCGGTTGTACAATAAAGTTAATTCCATTAAACTATTTAAAATGTTTTTAAAAAAGGAAGAAAAATGAGATTATTTCATTTAAAAATATGATATTTTACTAAAGGGCATACTAATGAAATATGTCCACTGCCTTGAAGTACCAAACAAATGTAAGAAAGATGAAAATAAGTCAAAAGATTGTAAAGGGATAAGAGAAAAACATTTTATCAAACAGAAAATAAAATATTAGAAGATACTGCCAAGAGGGATGATATAGCCTCCATCTCTGATTTTCAGAAATGATATTGTTCATCCTTGTTCACTAAAAATTCAGATGTCAGGGCTAGTAGATGGCACAGGGGTAATGTACCTGGACTCCCACATGGCTGACCTTGGTTCGAGTCCCAGACCCAGTGGCTTAAAAATCATACTGCATGCATGCCTAAGATCCCAGGAGGAGAATGGAGGCGAAGGGATTGCAGTATGGCCATCCCTTCTGGGGAGTTATTTCTATCTTTCTCTCTCTCTTTCTCTTTCTCTCTCTCTCTCTCTCTCTCTCTCTCTCTCTCAACAAGTGCACGTGCTTAAGGCATAAAACCTCTGGGGGAGAAAGATTCAGATGTCTAAAGGTGGGATTCCCTCGAATTCTACTATTTAATACAGAAATTCATATTCAATTGTCTTCACTGTCTCTGCTGCATCAACAATTCAAACATGCTCGAATGTCTTGGTTGAAATTATATTCTTTTAAAATAGAATAAAAATTCTTTTTATCTAAGCATCAAATCTACTGTACGTATTTTGTTTAAAATCCATGAATAATTTAGTCGTGTCCTAGATTCACAGGGTGATGTCTCTAAAAAGCATAAAATATTTTCTAAATGTATTTTATATGTCAGGAAAAACAACCTATTAGATTTATGATTCGACTAATGCACTCTTTTGCACAATTACAAAATGTCTAGTTTAGCTTTTTTAATGTGCATTGAGATAGAACGAACTTTCTATTGCAAACTTTTAGTAGTGACTTCATTTTAGAAGAAAAAGAGTCCAAATGAAATTCTCTTGTTGCCTTTAGGCCCCTTTTGAGAACATCTTAATACAGTAAAACCTGAGTACTTTTAATTCATTAACATCAGATGGGAATTAGTTAACAATTATATAACTTCAGTAGATGATTTGTTATCTAGTCAGCTGTTGTTATATATGTTGATTAAATCTTTAAACATTGTATTCATTCTGTTACAAACTTTTCTAGAGCAATCACTGTTAATATCCATTTGAGTTTAACATTTGATCAGTATACACCTACATCAAGTAATGTATGCCAAGCATATTGCATATGTGATCTCATACTAAGTACTACTAATACTAATATTACTCCTTTTGCAAATGACAAAACCACGACTCCATAGGGTTTCATAGAATGACATAATTTTGACACTAGTGCAGGTAAGTTTATTGACTATAAAGCTCATGATCAGTGCACAGTCATGTGACCTACTTTCATGAGTGAGCTCACTAGGTGTCCCTTTTATACGGTTTGCTTCTTCAGGCAAATTATTTCTGTGGATGCTTAGTGCTTTGAGTTTGTTTGCCTTCAGAGAATATGCCTTACCCAAAGTGCATGAAAAATGTGCGGCTTTCACTTTATTTAATTCAATTAATTATTTAATCAAAAATAATCAAACTTTTTTTTTTCCATTTTTTTCTTCTTTTTTTTAGAGGTTTTTGCTATAAGGCGTGTGCACTCACAAGACAGATGGAGAGAGACAGAGAGACAGAAAGCGAGAAATCACCCCCCGGGAGAGGATGGCCATGCTGCAATCCCTTCTCCTCTATTCTCCTCTCGGGATCTTGGACATGAACTCACACACATCCGGTGTGAGTTTTAAGCCACCGGGCCTGGGACTCGAACCGTGGTCGACTACATGGGAGTCCAGCGACATAGCCGTTACACTAACTGCTTGTCCCCCATTTATTTATGTTTACATTTTCCAAGAAACATTTACTTTACAAATCAAAAAATTTTTGCTCATACTCCACAGTTCTTGACAGTTAGTAAACAACTTTCAAAATTTCAGAATACTGAATTTTAAAGATAATGTTCAAAATATTTCTTATAATTTTGTTTGTGATTCTATAACAATAGAGACAGTATGGTTTTAAATATTTTTGAGAAAATATATACATATCAACTACTCAAATTGCTGAAAAGCAAATTCACAGCACACTAGTCACATAAACCTTCTCAATTCAGCCCTGCCTAACAAGTATTCTGTGATATACCATCTTTTAGCAAAGAACAGTTTCTTTTTCTTCCTTCAAAGTCTTTCTCAAGATAATCCCCTGGTGTGGTTGTTCTTGTGCAATCTCTACTGATTACAATGCTGGGCTGGAAAAGTCCAGGTTATTTTTTGGTACGGATTCTTTAATATAGCTTCTCTAATCCTCTCTGCCAGACAGAACTGTTTATGGTGCCAGCCTATCTTTCCAAGAGCTTCTGTTGGCTTACTTGAGATCTACCTTGGTTCCATAGTTTTCTGATTAATCTTCAAGTATGACATTCCAGTCAAAGCCCTGTCCAATAATGAGTATTTCCAATTTTTCATTCAATGCAACAAGCATTATTGAACTTACTGCAAATAACCCTTCTGTGACAAAATAAGAATACTCACAAATATTCCAATTCCAGAGGGGTCAGGAAGGAAGAAAAGTTTGTTTCCATTTAAAGAAGCAAACAAGAAAAATATTTTAACAAATTGATGAATTTATCAACAACTCAAAAGAAAATAAAATGTTTAAATTGGAAAAACAAAGCAGAGTAAACAAAGAAATCAGGAATGTTTTACTCAAAAGTCATAAAATTATATTTCGCCAGTTCAGTCCTATGTTCAAACTCGCTTCTGTTGAATATGCAGTGTTGCTGTGGTCCAATCTTTCTGTTTAAATCCTGGAAGTTAACATTCAACATTATTATTGATATTTCTTGTTTCTAGCATTAAATTGGTCATTTTCTTGTTTTCCTTTGTTCTCTTACTTCTGTATGTGTCTTTAGATTTCCTGGTAGAGCACTCTTCTCAGAACTTCTTGAAGAGTGGGTCTGCTATTGGCAAATTCTTTCAGGTCTTGTTTATCTGAGAATGTTTTTATCCTTTCTTTCCATATAAAAGATCATCTTGCTGAGTATACTATTCTTGGTTGAAACTGTTTTTCACTTAGCACTCTGAATATATTTTCCCATTCTTTCCTTGTTTGCATTGTTTCTGATGAGAGGTCTGAGGTTAGACTGATTGGATAACCTTTATAAGTAACCTGACATTTTAGTATCTTGTCTTTGTAGATTTGGCTAGTCTGGCTATGATGTGCCTTGGAGAAGATCTTCTTGAGTTGATTCTATTAGGAGTCCTTTGTATTTCTTGGGTCTGTATATTTGAATGCCTCTCTAGATTTGGAAAATTTTCTTCCAAGATTTCATGGAATAGATTATCAGTGCCCTTATTAGCTTCCTCACCTGGGATACCAATTATCCCAATGTTTGGATGCTTAATGCTGTCTAGTATTTCTTGTACAGTAGTCTCATTTGGGGGGGGGGGGGGGGGGGTGTTTTCTAAATCAGAAGTTTTGCCTTCATCAGAGATTCTATTTTCTGCATGGACTAATCTGCTTTTAATACTTTTGAGGGAGGTTTTGATTTCCTGAATGGCAGCTTTCATCTCTAATGCCTCAATTTGATTCTTTTCTATGGTGTGTATTTCCTCTTTCAGATATGGAAGAACTGCAACACCTCCTGGAACTCGTTGTCTCTTTTCTCCTGCATCTTGTGGAGTTCATTAGCTCTTAGCTCTTGCATCTCATTTAATTTTGTCACTATGAATATTCTGAATTTTCTATCAGACATTTCCACAAGTTCTACTGTACTGTCTGTGGATGATGAAGGATTGTTCTTTTCCATTAGGGGAGAGATATTTTCTTGTTTTATCATGTTTCTTGTGTGGTTGTTTCTGGTCATTTTGTGACAAAAGCTATCCTCCACTGTGCTTTGCAATGTGGTATCCACAGAAGGATTAGAAGTTCAGATTTATAAAAAGAAATTTCTTCATTGAAGCAGGAGGTTCAATAAGCAGTGAGGATTTCAATGACTCTAAAAGTATTCAGATGCTTGGCTACTGTGCACCTAGGCCTATCTAGACATTCAGGGTGTGGACAGTGAAACTTAGATAGGGAAAGTAAGGTTAAAAAGAAAGCAAAAAGGAAAAAAAAAAAACTAGAAAAATACTACCAAAAAAGAGGGAAAAAAAATTTTTTTACACGTAGAAAGTAAAAACCGTGCTGCGTGCTAGCACGAACACGCCAGGACACACCTCAGCTTTAAAATGGCTTCAGAAATTAAGAAGTGAAAGAAAAGGCCCAAGGTCAGGAGAAGTGGTCGAAAATTTAAAAAAAAAAAAAATCTAAAATTTAAAGAGAGAGCGAGCGTGCGAGACAGCCAGAGACAGAGAGAGAACAGAGGTCACCCTACCTTGTCTGAATATTTCAGGAGTCTAGGACTTGTAGTTTAGCACCTAGCTTCCCCGAGCATGCCAGGGCACACCTCAGCTTTAAAATGGCTTCTGAAGTTAGCAAGTGAAAGAAAAGGCCCAAGGAGAGAAGTGGTTAAAATTAAAAAAAAAAAAAAAAATTAAAAATTTAAAGAGAGTGAGATTGCAAGACTGACAGAGAGACAGCCAGCCAGAGACAGAGACAAGACAGAGGTCACCTTACCTTGTCTGAGCATTTCAGGAGTCTAGGACATGGAGTTTGGAGCATAGCTTCCCTGAACATGCCAGGACACACCTCAGCTTAAAAATCTAAAAATAGTCAAACTTTAACACAACTTAAAGTTCTAGTTAGATGTACTCAAGTGACTTCACTCAGGAAAGTATCCTACTTAGCTAGCATTATGGCCACCTGCCCAAACAAAACACTTCCAAGTCACCTTTCCCCTCACCAAGACAGACAGAATGTACCCCATGCTTGGCTTCCAGAGTTGGCTCAGGCAGAAGAAAGAGACCAAATGATGGAAAAGAAGAAAAAATATTAGGTGGTAATGGTGTTGTCAGAGTAAGTTGCAGTGAAAGGAAAGAAGGATTTGAGTAGAATCCTTAGACCTGTGAGGGCCCCCGTCCCTCTTCTTACCACCTCAGTACCGCACTGTGCTTACCTGTCTTTTCCACTGTCAGAAAAGCTTGTTCACAAGACAAAGTGAACTGCTTGCACTTTCTTGCAAGGGAACATTTTAGCAGTGACCTTTAAAAGCACAGTATTCCATAGGCATGACTATCATTCACCCTTTGCATTGATGCAGCTGGCTGGAGTTACGACACCATGTTATTATGCTCCTTGGGCAATTAAAAACTGCAGAGGACAGACAGATAGTGAAAAAGCCAAAACAGCTTCTTCAGAATCACACTGTCTTAAGATTTCTCTTTTGGAACATAAGGTGACAAGAAGCCCCCCACTTTGAATGAACCCTGAGCATGTTTAACTCTGTACATAAACCCTGACAAAAATAATTTGTCCATTTGACCACAGAAGATAAATAGTGCTTCTATTTAATATTAGTTTGATGGCACTGTTTATCAAAAAAAGAAAAAAGAAAAACTTACAGTACTGGACACATGTCAGGAATTGGATTAGGGGTTGAAAATGCAAAGAAAAACCAGGATATTGTCTCTTTCAGGGAAAGACTTGCTTTTAATTAGGAGGAAAAAATAGGACATTGTACTAAGAGCTATAACCTTAGTATGTACCTGGAAAACTTCTCAGTGATTTGAATATATTAACTCATAATTCTCCCAAAACCCTTTTATGTAGTTGCTGTTATTATCTCCATTTTGCCAGTGGAGAAAATAAGGCAAAGAGATTAAGTAATTTACTAATATAGTCAACTGGTAAGTGCTAGAACTGGGTTTCAAACTTAGGTAGTCTGGCTCCAGAGTCTACACTTTTATCCACTGTGCTATAAAACCCATAAAAACAGAGTGACTCGCTCAGAAGGAAATGGAATATTTCTGAGAGATGATGTTAGAACTAAACTCTAAAAGATAGTTTGAATTAGTCAAAGAAAAATCTTTCAAGACAAAATCTATAGTGCGTGACTGACAGGAGAGTTTGTTCAGGGAGCCTAGATAAAGTCTGTGAAAATAACACTTAAAGTATGTGGGAGAAATGAAGACAGAGAAGTTACTTTAAGATCATATTGGGACAGTCCTTTTGTTATGCTAAGGAGTTTAGACTTTTATCCAATACACAATAGAGAACAAAGGTTTCCAAAGCAGGTGAGGACAAACAGTAATGGAGAATATAGGTTGCGGATGCTGTCTAAGTAATGCGAAAGTAAAATATGGAAATTAGGTAGGCTTAGAGATGATACAAACATTATATTCAGCATTTTGTTTTTTAAGACTTAATTCTAAAAAATAAAATAGCACTAAGGAGCAAAGATGCAAAGAAGAAACAGAAGACAAAGAGGCTGGGAAAGTATTTGCAAAAGCATTTGCATGTTTCATCAAATCTAAGGCCATCTATCTATTATAACTGCATAATCTTAAAAAGCACTAAGAAAGAAAAATGTTTCCAATTAAATACTGTTTATCATAAGATGCATTTTAAAAAATGTTTTTTATAAGACCCATTTCAATGTCACAGATATTTAAAGGTAGTAGTGAATGCATCTTAGAATCTGTGAAATATGGTATAATATCTTAAACAAAAGTAGATTTAATCACTGGTTCCAGTCCCTAAGTAAGTTAGGACATAAGTTAATTGCAAATATATTGAGTGTACATAAAAGTGTAGTGGAGGTAAGAATATGTAGTAGTGATGATTGAGAAGAAAAAAACAATAGTGGTTAGAAGCTATCTAGAAAATAGAATTGTTGGGCTTTGTTGTACTATTAAAGACAGATGTCGAGAGTAAGCGCTTTAAGGATAACCAATGATGTCTGAGATGATTAACAACACAATGTGTTTAAGACCAGAAGCACAAAAGAAAGAGCAGGTTGGGTTGTGGCATCATGAGTTCCGTTTTGGGCATGCTGAGATTAAAATAAAGATAGGACTTACACGTGGGGAGCTCAGCAGTCTATTGGAAGATGGGTTTTCCTGCTCAATGAAAAAGGTTAAAACTAGAGATTTTGACTTAAGAAGCATCTAAGTGATGTGCTCAATGAAACCACGGAAGTGGATGGATCTACTTAGAACACAAACTCTGGCTAAGAGGTTACATTGGCTTAAACTGGGAAAAAGCATTCGAAGTAGATAGAAGGAGGGAACCAGCAGTTAGCGTAATAGCTATGTCGCTGGACTCCCACGTAGTCAACCACGGTTCGCATCCCGGACCCACTGGCTTAAAACTCACGCCAGGCACGTGTGCATGTGCGCCCAAGATCCCGAGAGGAGAGTGGAGGAGAAGGGATTGCAGAGTGACCATCCCCCCTGGCGGATGATTTCTCACTTTCTGTCTCTCTGTCTCTCTCTGTCTGTCTGGCGAGCGCATGCACCCTATAGCAAAAACCTCTCCAAAAAAAAAAAAAAAAGAAGAAGTAGATAAAAGGAGATGTAATTAAGACATACCACAAAGATAACATTTTTAGGCCTTAATAATTGATGATCTTTAAGGATTGGAAGAAAGATGGTTCTAGTAAGGTATATAAGGAAGTTCAGTTTGTTACTGAAGTTTGTTTGGAGAGAATAAAACTTTCAATTCTAGACATGATATGTTGACAGTGCTACCAAGACAAATGAAAATGACCCAAGAGTGGTTGAAATGTGGTCTGTATTTCTGGAGATGGGTCAAATCTAGAGATGTAAACTTGAAAGTCGTCTATTGATAGTGTAGGTTGAAGCAGTGTCATGAAAGATTGCCAAGAGAGGGGCCAGCAGGTGGCATGGTGGTTGGGGCACTGGATTCCCATATGGCTGACCATGGTTCAAATCCTGGACCTGACAGCTTGCTTTCTCACTCTCTCTCTCTCTCTCTCTCTCTCTCATCAAATTAAATAATAATAATAATAATAATAATAACATTTTTATATAAAAAAGATTGCCAAGAGAAAAATATGAAGGAATGGTAAAAATGATTTAAGCATAGAACATTAACATTATATTTTGGCAGAAGTAGTAGTTTTACCTTATACTGAATAATAGCTTATAAGAATGCTAATATATGTGAGGCATCTTGCATTTGATATTTATAATATTTATAAATAACTGCATAATAAATACTCAAGTCTCTATTTTACAAATAAAGAAAATCTGAGGTTCAGTAACTTTCCTGGAATCACACATTAGTAAGTGACTGGGGATTTGAACTTAACATCCTTGCTTGTAAGTCTTTTTGATTCATAATACATTCGCAGCTTATTCAAAGCCCACAATCCTATAATTTTCCTACCTTGGTCTTCTTTATGGGATATATTTAACAAACCTGAATGCTTACAAAGGACATAAGTAAGGAATATATCTGAGAGACCTACACTGGGTTTACTCCCAATGGCATGTGGATTTATATGCTTTTGCCACTGATCCCCTTCTTCTTTTAACTATGAAGATATATTTCCTACTTAGATACATTTCCCACTTCTACAATATATATGTTTTCTTAAAACATATGACCATTCTAATTTATTCTTATTTTTCCCACTTTCAACTGAAACATGCAAACAATGTATCTCTGCCCTAAGCAAACCTCAAATAAGGTGATGATAAGAGAAAAGAATAACTAAATTCAGTGTTGTAACAATAGAGAATGGTCAGGACTCTGGCAAAGGAGAGAAAAGCCCCATCTAAAATGGGGGCAAACTTGAAAGTCCTGTGTTGCCAAGTCTTTGGATTTTGTAAGGGAAGATAGAATCAAAGCATTAGATGAAACCCTCCACTTTTAATATAATTCATGATTTTAAACACTGTCTTAGTCTTTTTTTTTTTTTTCTAAAAGAAATACCTGTGAAATTAAGAAACTAACTGTTCATTTTGACTCAGTTCTAGAGCTGGGAAATCTAATGCATTACAAAATGGCATAAAGCAGATTTTTTTTTTAGAGTTTTTTGTTGTTATGATTGGGCAATCACAAGAACCCCACCCCTATAACATCATCATACCTAAAGGTCCCATCCTGGGACACTATAAAGGAATTAAGTTTTCGCTTAACACTTTTATAATAGAATTGAGTTCCAACACGTGAATTTCTGGGTGATATTCGATCGTTGCTCACTAAGACCAAATTCTAAAGCTTTGGGAGACAAACTATGATCTGAACCATAGCAACCATTACACAAAGTAGAGAAAAAGTGTCTATGAGTAAATACAGAGTCGTGCCCATCGACCACTACCATGTACTTCCACATGGCAATCTAGATGAAAGATCACCCTGCCTTAGAGCCTCCAAATTTCATATTTCTGATCCTTTCCAGTGTTTATGTTCTTTATTTACAAACCCTTACTCTCCCTTAAACAGAGTGCATTCTGCCAGCGTTCTTAAAATATGACAACTGGAACTCCAATACAGTGTGCTGCTTCTCTCTGACCCTCTGAGAATTCAGCAGAACTGCCACTGTCTCTGTGCTAAGCCCTGTTGGGTAGTGCAAATTGGTATTGCATTAGCTTTTTCTTTTTTTAGCATTTGCATCATTTTATTTGTGCCTAATGAGTCTTAGTCAACAAAAACTGTTAGTTTGTTTTTTTTTCCCCACACTAACTGCAAAGATAAACATTATATATGCATTATGCGTTATATATGCTGCAACTTGTGGGGTTGTAGCAATTTTGTTTTAAGATTAAATGCAAGGCTTTGTGTATTTCCTATTTATTTTTTTATTAGCACATTATGTTTTTTATTTATGTTCCAACATTGCACATCTTTATAATACACAATATGTTTTTTGATAGTGTACATGTAGTTCCTGACAATCAACTCAAGGATATTACTATATACACCCTTTCAACGGAGAACTTCACATTCTTTTGTCTGTTAAATGTTTCTTATCTTTGCCCTCCCTCTCACCTTCTACCATTCATTTACCTCCCTTACAGTGTCTTGTATCTACACTTATCCTCTCTACTATCATATCTTCAGATCTTTCCATTTCTGCCATAGAATGCAGACATTCAGTACACACTGAGCAGGGATATACGGTGAGTGTCTTTCAAAGTCTGGCTCACTTCACTTAGCATTAAGACTTCCATATTTACCCTCTTTATATCAAATAACAGGGTCTCATTTTTTCATATGATTGCGTATTACTTCATTGTATGTATGTGCTATAGTTTTTCAAGCCAGTCATCAGTTCTTGGACACTTCATCAAGCTAAAATTGACATTTAAAATTTTAAAATGAGCAAATAAGCTGAATAGACAATTCTCCAAGGAAGACATATGAATAGACAAAATGCATATGACAAAAAATATTCAGCATCTCTTATCAGAAAGGAAATGCAAATTAAAAACACAATGAGATACCATTTAACCTCAGTTAGGATGACTATAATCAAAATCTAAAGAATAGCAAGTGTTAGACTGTTGGTTAGACTGTGGTGAAAAGGGAACCCTTTACACTTTCAGTGGGAATGTAAATAAGTACAACTACTGTGGAAAACAATATGAAGATTCCTCAAAAACCTACAAATAGAACTATCATATGACCCGGTAATCACACGCCTTGGTATTTACCCAAAGGATAGGAAAACACATCCGGAAAGATAATTGCACATTCATGTTTATTGCAGCATTATTCACAATTGCTAAGACATGAATTCCCTAATAAATTATATTTTATATATTTGGGCCCATTATTTTTTTTATCTCAAGTGGAGTTTCCAATCATGTATCTTTCCACAGCTCCAAACAGGACAAATTAAAGTTCATTTAGGTGCTGTTCACAGACACAATATGTTCATGAGCATTCTTATTCACCAAGTTGTTCACAACTCCAAAAGTCCAAATCAGAATGGATCCATAATTATAATTTTACATTAGCCTTTAGCATCCCACAAATAATCAACATTATCTGCACTCACCCACACCCTTTCTATGTACCTCAAGAGACACTACACTTGGTGGCATACCTGTTTGTACAGAAGGTATAATTTAAGTGCTTTCAGCTCTTTGCCTCTTATGCCATCATTCAGAATTCTAATAGTCAAGTCCTCTTGATGTTCATCTTGATTTCAAAATCAGCTAGAAACTATAAATATACCTTTCATCGTAAATTAAAGAACACAAGGAACAGTTTATCTGACTACTTGGGGCCTTGTACTGTACAGTTTTTGTTGTTGTTGTTTGGGGTTTGGTTTTGTTTTTCTGGAAACTATGCAGGTATTAATAACGATGGTAGCTCATGTTTCCCAAGGGCCCACTATGTGCCAGGCACCATGCTATGCGCTTTATGTAAGAAATATCCTATTTCTTAACAACAACGCTGAAAGAAAGACCAGTGTGCACACTTAACAGCCCAGGACCTAAGACATAGAACTTGAGTAACCTTATGCAGTCAGTAATTGTCAGGGTCCATTTTCTAATAAATCTGTGAACATAGAAAACCCTGCTCTTAACTATTATTTTCATTCCTAATCAGGTCATCTGGCCCTTTCTTTGACTTAGTCAAATAAATTACCAATTGGACAGCAAATGCGCACAATCACTAAAGAAAGGACCTTGGATCACAATGGCTTGTTTAGCAGCCATGTATCAAAACTACAGTAGTATTCCCTGATAGTCGACTAATAAACCTATACATTTCACTTTCTTTAAATCAATAGGAGAATTTTTTAAAGCTTCTGTCTGTCTTTAACCATATGTGTGTGCTTTAGAGCTCAATATGTATTTTAATTTCTTTAATGACGTTGTTGGTAAAATGTTGAATAAGATAGAAACCCAGAGTGTGTCAGTGGTGTATGATTTTCTACCATTTAATCTATCATGACACAGATGGCTCATGACATACACTTATGTACCACATTCATAATCCCTACCAAAATTCTAGTTCTACAGCAATTTTGCATAAAATAAAGAAAAAGATCACTAGCATAAAAAGGAATAAGCATGATGTTATTATATGGACAACATCAAATTGTTTTTTTTTCTTTTTAAATTAATTAAGAAACGCTTTATTATCAGTGATGGATTACTTATGTTCCAAGAAGCTGCTGCAGAAGACCAAATGAAATATTCACAAAGAACTTAGTGTGCATCTTTTTTTTTTTATTTTTAATGCTCTGTTGTTCTACCAACCATTAATTCATCTGAACTAGACTGTCCTCTGTGTCCTCATTTTTCCATTTGCTTCAGGCGCGTACAAACGCAAACATCCACACATAATCACATACGTTGTGTAGATGCCTCACTAATTCAAAAAGTGTATGTGTAGGAATAAATATTCACCAATTGCTCATTCACATCAGGCTTTGCTGTCATAAACTATATGAGAAAAAAGGGAAAGAATCATGTCCCTTTACCTGCTTTTGGAGCATGCCCAGAAAAACACAATATAAAGAGAAATCCTTAGTAATTACTTTTCTCAGCAGCTGCAATCTCTGTTGAGCCCCTTGTTTTGTCTTTGGGAATTTAATGTTTAACCATTTTTTAATATGTCAAAATATTAGTTTCTCAAGAGAGAGGCATGCAATAACAGGCATTTAGAAATCACTGTTTACTTTGTAAAGTAGATGGATTAGATTTAAATTTATTTTTTAAATGGGTCAAGAAATATTCAGTTTTCACATTTATAAATAAGAAATGGCAAATACACAAAGGAAAATGGTAATATAGACTGAACCCTAGTGAATACTTACATTTCTGTTGAGGGAGATTTATCCATTCAGTCCAAAATTTTGATAATAAAGAGAAGGTGAATACTTAGAGAAGTCACCTTTTGGCTATCATTATTCTTTTGTGAAGGCGTTGGGCACAAATTTCGATAAGAGGTAGAGAAAGAAATCTTAAATCTTTGTGAAAGTCGGAGAAAAACAAAAATAATGAGTTTTCATCAGCTTCAAAATTTTCGTTCAAGGATGTCCCATTTATGTTTAGAAATGTAGTTTTCTCTATGCAAATATTATCTAAATTCATTTACTGGAAGTTTGTTTTGGGTGACATTTTTGCTGCATTTATATTTAAACTGATTTTTAACTCTTTTTTTCTGTCATTTATGGCTGAAAATTATAATTGAACAGATAGAAAAAATCTGTTGATTAATTATATAGCATACATGGTATTTAAATAACCATATTTATTATATATTTGTAGATCAAGAAGATTCTTTATAAATAAAAGCTTTTATTGTAGGCTGGGCACCATCCCAATTCAGATTTAGAATAGCTCTGGAAAGATTTTGTTAACTATACTTATTCTAAAATTTCTAATGTTCTTTAAGCATAATATGGTTGCTGATTTTATTTAATGGTATGCTGTGAAGACTCTTCTATTAAGACTGAAAATGTATCCTTTGAGCAGACGCCTAAGAAATTTATCTTGATTGCAGTGGAAGATGGCAATTTGGAACAATTATTTATCCTTATAATAACTCAAGAGCTTTTATCATCAAGGACTTGCTATTTGAAGACCTGACTTCCATCCCTAAATAAGTGAATATTAATCTGCTCGCTTTTAATTCTTGTAACACAACTCAGTCATTTGCTAGGCTATACTATGAGCTAATGGATAAATTTAAATGGGAACTAAATTGTCTACCTTCTCCATTGTTTATAAAGATATACATATATATATATATATATATATGTATATATAAAGATATACATATATATGTGTATATAAAGATATACATATATACACATATATATGTATATATATGTATATCTTTATACATATATATGTATATATATGTTTGTATATATATATATATATTAAACCTACACAATAAATGAGCATAAAAGCACATTTTCTCTTAAAGAAAAATATTATAGAAAACTTTCTTTGCTGCTTCAAGCTAAAATTTAATTACTTACTGAAAACTCACTCATAGAATTTATCAAATTTTTCTTACCTTTTCTCATTTTGACTTTCTGACTTAACAACTACATATATGTGTATATATATGTATATTTTTTTATAAGAAATCATTGTCCTCTATTTCAAATGGGAAAGAAAAAATAAAGACAGTAATCAAACTTAGATGTTATTCCAGATTCATCAGCTTGAGGTTCCAAGATTTGATTATATAAAACATGAAAACGTACCTATAAGAAAAAAAAAGTTTTTCCTTTGTGTATCATCTGGAACTTAAGAGCCTAAGACTGGCTTTTACAAACACCATCTGATACAAATAATTTCTCAGGAAACAACTTGGGGGACAGCAGATGGCGAAGCGGTTACATCACTGGGCTACAGTTCGAGTCCTGGATGCAGTGGCATTAAAATCACGCCAGGTGCATCAAGCGAGCCCAATCCCAGGAGGAGAGAGGATTACAACGTGGCCATCCCCCAGGGGGGGTGATTCCTCACTTTACTTCTCACTGTCTTTGTGTTTCTATTTCTCTCTTTGGTGAGCACACGTGCTGTAAGGCAAAAGCATCTTTAAAAGAAGAAAGAAAGAAAATAACTTAAAACATAGGGTTTTTTTAAATTTCATTTTCTTTTATACATTCAATCACATTATTTAGCTTACAAAGTGAATATTTCAACATGTGAACATTTCTCCCTAGTCCAATTGATAAAACTATAAAATTATCTTCAACAGATAATACCATATGTCTTTGTCCCATTAATGTTGTTTCTTTCTATTTGTCTTCTAAATGTCCTTCCTCAAAATACTCTTTCACCAGCTGTCAGAGTTTTTAAAAGTTCTGTTGATCATTTATTTTTTTTTTTTAAGAGAGATTTTTGCTATAGGGCATGTGCACTTTCCAGAGACACAGATAAACAGAAAGAGAGTGAAAAAACACCCCCCGAGTGGGTGGGGGTGATGGCCACACCACAATCCCTTCTCCATTCTCCTCTCAGGATATTGGGCACACACATATGCACACGCGGCAGGCATAATTTTAAGCCGCTGGGCCCCGGACTCAAAGTGAGGTCAACTACGTGGGAAATCCAGTGATATAACCATTACACCCCCTGCTGGTCCTGGTCATTAATTTTTAATTCAATTATAGTCAATTCTACAATAATTGTAATAGAATACATCAATCATAAATATAAAAGTTTAACACAATGCATAGACTAGAAATTAATAGCTGATTTTAATAGTGGTCTCTTCACGTTCTAGACTGTGTGGGAGATGAAAGTGATTCTCTAAAGAATACTTTAGAGAGAAGAGGAAGGGTATCAAGTCGTCATCTGGGTCATTTCTTTAAACCAAAATTTTATTTAATCTTCTTTTTATGATGTGATGTCCTAGTTATGGTTCAGTAGCATCACAAATAGCCTAAACCCTGGGTGATAATATATTCTCCTCTCTTTTTAGATATTCAGTTGACATCAGTATAGATATAAAAATATCTACCTTCCTGGGTCTTGTGAAGAGCAAATGAGATGATGTAGATGAAAGCTCTCCAAAGGCTGTGTTAGGCTGTGTTAGTTGGATTCTAGGGACATGCTTTAGAGGTGACTTGGCACAGTGGGAGAATCCTTGGACTTGGTATTTGAGAAATCTGAATGTTGCTAATCATGTTCTGTTGAGAAAATCGTATAAATTTAATTCCTCTTAGTCTCACTTTATTTTTAACGTAAAATGGGGATTGTAATGTCTTGCACAGCACTGTTTTGTGAATGACCTCAAAGTGGGATCTATAAAGTGCTTTCTCTATAAAGAAGCACAATACTAGAATACTATAATGTTGTTAGAATGATTAGTTGTTAAAAACAGTGTAGGTGGGACCAGCAGTTAGCATAATGGCTATGTCGCTGGACTCTCACGTAGTCGACCGCGGTTCACATCCCGGACCCAGTGACTTAAACTCACACCGGGCACGTGTGCGTGCGTGCCCAAAATCCCGAGAGGATAATGGAGGAGAAGGGATTGTGGCGTGGCTATGCCCCCCGGGCGGTGATTTCTCGCTTTCTGTCTCTCTGTCTCTCTCTGTCTGGCGAGCGTGCGCGCCCTATAGCAAAAACCTCTCCAAAAAAAAAAAAAAGAAAAAACAGTGTAGGTGAAGAAATAACATTTACAACATAATAAATACAACTGTTTAAGTGAAAATCTATTTAGAAAGGATTAGCAACTGAAGTGATTTCTTCTGTCGCATATTATCATGTAACCACCCCAGTATGGCTACAGAGAGAGGCATAGGAATGGTGGACAAAGTCTTAGCCTTGTGGGCCAAGCATGGCACAACAGTCATTCCCCTGAACCACGTGAGGAATGCCCTTCCTGAGCACACTGGGTATGCACATGTGTGTCTGTGATCTGGCAGCTGAGACCGGGCATGGATAACAGCATGAAGGTCCTGTTGCGGATGCTCCCACTTGTCTTGCAAGGAATAAATAAATTTTTTAGAAAGATCCTGGCCTTGAATACTTAAAATTTCAAAGAAGCAGGCATACTTGTGTCTCCACAAGAAATACCAAAACAAGGGACCAGCAGTTAGCATAATGGCTATGTTGCTAGACTCCCATGTAGTCTACCACAATTCGAGTCCCGAACCCGGTAACGTAAACTCACACCGGGTGCATGTGCATGCATGCCCAAGATCCCGAGAGGAGAATAGAGAAAGGACTGTGGCATGGCCATCCTCCCTGGGAGGTGATTTCTCGCTTTCTGTCTCTCTGGCAAGCGCACGTGCCCTATAGCAAAAAACTCTCAAAAAAGAAAAGAAAAAAATACCAAAACAAAAATTTGTGTTAGAAGCCATATTAATTAATGGTTAAACCTGATACCTAGCATCAATAATATTGTTGACTGATAATTGTAGAGAAAACATTGTTCTATGTCCTGATTTATGCAAGCTGTGTTTGTATGTGTGCACAAGTGTGTAGAGAAAATGGAATTGAAATGCACATTATAAAAGCAAGTAAATTCTTTCTCTTCTCGTATAAGCTTATATACTTGAGAAACACAGGTTTTTATAATGTAAAGAAGCATAGGGGCCAGCAGGTGGTGTAGTGGACTCCCAGGTACCCAACTGCAGTTTGAGTTCCAGACCTGATGACTTGCTTTCTCACTTTCCCTTTCTCTCTCTCTCTCTCTCTCTCTCTCTCTCTCTCTCTCTCTCTCTCTCTCACACACACACACACACACACATACACACACACACACATGCCCTATAGCAAATTTAATAATAATAATTATTATTTTTAAGAGGCATAAATATCAAATATAAGGAGGTATTATTGAAACTTACTGATTCTATTATGTAGAAAATAGTCTTTAATTACTTTTATTATTTTTTCTTTTTTTCTTTTTCTTTTTGTTCTTTCTTTTACAAACCCTTGTGTCTTTAATAACTTTTATACACACACAAATAAAACTAAAAATATAAATGTTAAAAATCAAATATTTGTAGTCTTACCTTCCCTGAAGTCTAATAATTTAGAATTAAAACATTAAAAATCGGGCTATCAGGTGGTGTAGTAGTTAAGGTGTTGGACTCCCACGTGGTGACTGCAGTCAAATCCTGGATTCAGTGGCTCGAAAAATCATACTGGCCACGTGGGCACACATGACCCGAATCCCAGGAGGAGAATGGAGGAGAAAGGATTGCAGCATGGCCATCTCCCCTGGGGAGTGATTTCTCACTTTCCCTTTCACTGTCTCTGGCAAATGCTTCTGCTCCATGGCAAAAATCTTAAACATAAAAGAAACCAAAAAAAATTAAGACTAAATTATGTTATTGTCTAACAATGTATACGCACTTAACTTCTTCATCTTCTAGTGATTCCTTTATACACATGAAGAGAGAGAAGCTTAGGGAACAGTCAGCCAGATCTGGTTAAAGCATTCCTTGAGTGACAGTGGTCGATTTCCTCACCAAACCTCAGTTTCCTCATCTGTGAGGAAAATCCTAACTCACTGAGTTGTTGTAAGGATTCACCATCCATTACAATGAATAAAAATGAAAAATATTGTCCTAAGCAAATGCTTGGGACTCAAAAAGATTTTTTAGTAACTGGGTTATTTTTATTCTCAATAAACATACCAAGTGATATTTTGATCTAGTAATGATAGGATATCCGGCACTAAATTTAACTATGCTTTTCTCTTTCCGACAGAATATTTCTAGTTCTTATCGACAAATCACTAATATTTACAGAATAAAGACATCTCTTTTCTACATTTTAATTTTAAATTTACACTTAAAATTTTTCTAATGTAGTCACTGCAATGATAAAGAATAGTATTTGTTATATTTAGAAAATAAATTTTCTGAAGTCTTTTTTTTTTTTTTTTTTTTTTTTTTTTTTTGGAGAGGTTTTTCGCTATAGGGCGCGTGCGCTCGCCAGACAGACAGAGAGAGACATAGAGACAGAAAGCGAGAAATCACCCCCCAGGGGGGATGGTCACGCCGCAATCCCTTCTCCTCCATTCTCCTCTCGGGATCTTAGGCACGCACGCACACGCGCCCGGCGTGAGTTGTAAGCCACCGGGTCCGGGACGCGAACCGCGGTCGACTACGTGGGAGTCCAGCGACATAGCCATTACGCTAACTGCTGGTTCCCGAGTCTTTTTGTTTTTGAAAGAAATGTTTTATAGTAGAACTCTGTCTTCAGAAATATTTGAGCTTGGGTATGTTGTTTGAGGTTAGCAAAGATGTGATTTAGAGATCACAAACAGCTATTGTTTACTGAACATGGATAGATGAGAGGCTAATTATCTATAGGTTTGCCTTAATTAGCAGATAACATTTGGTAATTTAACTAGGCCTCAGCAATAATAATCAACAGTCAAGTTTCTAAATAGCTTTCTCATATCCTTTTGGGCCATTAGTTTCCTCATCTTTAAAGTTTTCAATATTCTTTTCAAGTCATCTTGAATACTTGAGCAGCAATTTTCCCTGTTTGCAGCAATCACCAGTTGAATGCTTTTGTGAATGGGAAATTAAATGGGTTTTCAACAATGTAGATACGTTTAAATGAGAGTCCCAATGAAATTATGGATGAATCAGGGGACAGCAGGAAGTCTGTGATTTTCTCCATTTGCAAATGTCTTTCTAAAACATGCCATCTTTAGACGCCTTTACAGATATTAACTGTTCAAGTCAGTGCTTCATTTTAGGAGAATAATTCTTATTCTTTTTTATTATTATTATTATGGCTCCAAAAATTTCCAAAGGAATAGTTAATAAAGCAGAAGTCAACTATACTTACCAAATTTTATGAAGTGCACTAACAGGTCACTGGAAGATTCTTGCAACAAATACACAGCCTTGACTTCCAGAAGAATAAAATATTAATGGTATAAAAATGTCTAACAACCAAGAAGCATATAAGAACTCAGGTAAGGGAAAATAAATATATACAATCTTATTTAGCTATCTGCTTCTTATCATATGAGTCTTTGAGAAGAATTATTTGGATAAGTTTTACTTGTTATAGTGAGTAGACTCTTAAAGCCACCTGAAATAAAATAAAATCAGTGAAGATTCAAATTCATCTGTGAAAACTGCAAGCAAATTTGACCCACGTGACCAAATCTAGCCGCATCTAAATTTGAAAGGACACCCTTGGAATTTGCCATAATAAACTTTTCAAAAGGAGAGTGGTATGTGCCAAACAATATTTAAGGAAATGATTTTGCTGCTACTGGATAACCGTAGAATAGAAACAGTCGTTTGATTTTCATATTCACCTCATTCTTATATGTAAAATAGGTCTTTCAAATTAATTCTCATTCACTATGTTTGTATATTTCCTCCATAATTCAAATATTCATTTAGTGAAGACTTAATCTGCCAAAACCATTGCAAGATTTTCCAGAGGAGGGATAGGAAAGCAGAGTGATTATAGTCATGAGCTCTGGAGTTGCACCACCTGAGTTTAGACCTTCGCTGTTCTGGCCGAGTGACATGGATAAACAACTTAGTGTCTCTAACCTCAGTCTCCAAGGCTGTCAGATGGAGATGATGATGTCTCCCTCTCTTTTTCAGTAAGAGCATTAAGTGATAGCATGACGAAAGTCATCTGTACAGTATCTGGCATGTTATAAATACTCTATAAAGCTATTTACTATTAGAATGCCTAGATTTAAAGTGATAATTTATTATTAAGGTGTCTTAACTTTTATTACTTATCAGATAAATCTATGTCTCTTGATTTCTGCAAGAATAGAGAATGCTCTCAAGCTGAAATTTTCAAAATGAAGTGCTTATGTATTTTTTTTTCCCTGTCATTTTTTTTTTTTTTTTTTTTTTTTTTAATTTTTTGAATCGAGTCTCCTTCCTCAACCTGCTGGATAGTTAGAACTACAGGTGTGTCTCCACACCTGGCTTGTACAGTAGACTGTGAATGGAGCCTGGATCTCCTATGTGGTCTCGGTCTGCTACACAGGAGCATACCAGTACATTGCTATGACTGTGGGGCCCTAGGTAACTTAATTAAATTTGCAATGTTTCAGTTCATTTGATGTTTATAATTACTACTGGTATAATTGATTCTAAAAAAATTGATTCTTTGAACTAGATGCTTGTTTCCCATATTTTAAATTTTATTTCAAAAATAAAATTGATATATTGGATAGCCTAGCTTTGGATATTAAAGGACTTCATTTTATAGTGTTTTGGTTTTTAAATGGTAAAACATTTACGAAATCATTTGGAAAAAATACAAAGACCCCTTATCTAAGTGATGACATTAAAATAACTATGATATATGCTCTTTTCTAGTCTTGGAGGGGTTTGGGTTTTTTTTTTTTTTTTTTTAGGTTTTAACCACAGGATACATGCTCTCACCAGAGAAGAACAGAGACAGAGACAGTGAAAGGGAAAGTGAGAAATCACCCCCCCAGGGAGATGTCCATGTTGGGTGTTGGGTGCACATGCACATGTGCCCAATGTGATTTTCAAGCTGCCCGGTCCAAGATTCAAACTGTGGTCAGCCATGTTGAAGTCCAGCCCCTTAACTATCACACTATCTGCAGCCTAACTTTGATATATATTTTATAAGCAACCCTTGTTAATGGAAAAAGATTATTTTGATATTTTTGTGTGATTTTTAATGTTCTGATTATTATTTTATTGGTTTCATTTCTTTTCTTAGAAATCTAGAAAATGGGTTTAGTTATGTAAGAACAGCCTAATACAATGACACTTATAATGCTGTGAATTAGATTTAAGAGCAAAAAAAAATATCATTTATACCATATACTTTTTCTCAATATTCTAGTGAATTATAGTTCTCCACTTGTAACCAGTTTTGATATAGAACTCCTGTGGACTAGTTCATTATTCTGCAACTTCGTTCCCTTATTATTTTTACAAAGTAAGGCATTTTCTCTTGAGCTTATGATTAAAAGCATCTTTCCTTAAAAATACTGTAATCATTTAACAACAATACAGGTTTCTAATTCTAAATGCCTTTCTCTGATTGGCATCATAGTTAAATTCAAAGAATAATGTGTCGGGATGCTTCTCCATGTAATACAGATCAATAAGAATTCCTGCCTTTGAAAAAGGAGTTTGCATGTAGTAAGAGAGATACCCAAGGAATGAAATGACGTGGCATAAAAGATATACAAACTGGGCCAGCAGGTGGCATGGTGCTTAAGATACTGGGCTTGACATGGCCAACTGGGGTTCAAGTCCTAGACCAGCATCTTGAAAATCACACCGGGAACATGTGCATGTGTGCCCAAAATTCCAAGAGGAGAATGGAAGAGAAGGGATTGTGATAAGGCCATCCCCATTGGGGATTGATATCTCTCTTTCTCTCTCTCTCTCTCCCTCCCTCCCTCCCTCTCTCTCTCTCTCTCTGGTAACTGTACATGCTCTGTGTGTTGAGGGGAAGATACACAAACTCTTAGAATTTTAAGGAACTGATTAATAGCAATTTCTCTTTTCCCTCCAGAGATGAGAACCCAATGAGAGACGGACTGAGGAATCATACTACTATAGATTAAAATACTAGCTTTTTCAAGCAGATTAATTGCACGATGGTTTTAAATATGTAGACCCACTGTGGTTCCTTGAGTTGAATTTACTATTAAAATCTGCAATACTCCCCCTACAAATGCAGCACATAGCCCTGTAAGGTGACTGTGCATTCCACAGAGCAGCCTCGCTGCAGGGGGGTGATGGATAGTAAGAACCCAAATGCTCTAGAATGAGCATGCCTAGTTTCTCCTCCAAAATCTATCAGTCAGGCCAGGGTACTCCTTCCTTAGGGAGGATGGATAAAGGAAAGGACCCAAAAGCTGTGTCCTTAGTATTCTCTTTAGGAGTACAAAGGAAATTCTTCTTTCATTCAAGAAAAATATGTGGGATACAAATAAAAGTTCCTGTCCTAAAAGAGACAGCATGCATGCAGTTCAAAGAAGAAAGGTCTAAGGTAGTTGGAATGATCAAGAAATAATTTAGAGAAGATAGTATCTGAGATAGGCTTAAAAGAGGGATATAAGTTAGACAGCCAAGATGAAAGAGTAGGGCCGTCATAAGGAGCTTAGTAGAAAGTCTGGAATAAATAACTAGAAGGATTTTCAAGCATCAAAGAGGACCCAGTTGTCACTAGAGTGAATTTTTAATGAGCTTAGTCAGAATGATTTGCTACTTTATTAATATTTAGGAGGCAAGGGTAAGGCGGACATGATAAGGTATTAAAGATTGGCAAGCACAAGTGTTGTATATCTAAGTAGCTGGGACATTCTATGAAAATTATGTATCAGTACACAGGTTTCATGGAGTTCAGTAGCTGGCCAAATGAAACTTGCACCTGCACCAGACTCAGCAGGAATAGATAAAGAAAACAATTAATTTTTAGGAAGGATTAGCAGACAGAAACTATAGTGATAAGAGAAATCTCAGGATGTATAATATACAAAGTATAGCCATGCCCAGAGATAAAATGCAAACTGTAATGATGATCATTATTAATATAAAATCAATAAATTGAGGGTCAAAAGGCAGAAGGTAATCAAGGAATGTTGAGATCACTACAGTTGTCTCTAAGGATATTGACAGAGGGCAGGAGTGGAAGATGGGCTTCCATCCTAGAAGCTGTTGGTGACTCTGATGGAAAATTATACAACCTATGTACCAAGTGGTTGAAAGAAGTGCTGGTGGTTAACCATCTGGAACTATTATCAGGAAAAAGATATTAGGTTGTTGGTAAAGTCGTGACACATTTTTCAATGTAAAAACATGCCATGACTTTCCCAACAACTCAATAATATACTGACCTATTCTTGGCCTTAGAGGAAAGTAGGCTAGGAGGAAATCAGGTTTCAATTACTAAAAGTTGGAAAAAGTTTTTGAAGAAAAAAAAAATTTTTTTTTTTTGGAGAGGTTTTTGCTATAGGGTGTGTGCACTCGCCAGACAGACAGAGAGAGACATAGAGACAGAAAGCGAGAAATCACCTCCCAGGGGGGATGGTCACGCCACAATCCCTTCTCCTCCATTCTCCTCTCGGCATCTTGGGCACGCACGCACACGCGCCCGGCGTGAGTTTTAAGTCACCGGGTCCAGGACGCGAACCGCGGTCGACTACGTGGGAGTCCAGCGACATAGCCATGACGCTAACTGCTGGTTCCCATGAAGAAAAATTTGAGAATTTATTGCAATATACAATAAAACATGAGGAGTCAGTAACATGATGTAAGAGAGACTACAAGGTAATGGGTCAGAGTGTTAATGGTCTGGGAATCCAGAGCAAGCGAGATAGGAAAAAGGAGTTGGGAACTTTCAATAGCAAGGATTAAGAAAACAATGATTTGAGAGAAAAGCTCCAGGGATCTGTTGACGGTACAGAGGTGGCATAATTTAATCATTTTCAGTCCTTCAGAATGGTATTGCCAAGTCACTTTGGGATGTTGAAAAATTATATTCCTTCAACACTTTATAATTAGGAACAGGAATTGGCATCATCTTATTGGAGCTTGCTGCTAAGGATGTGGGAGTTTTTGAGACAAATAAAGTTCTTGCCAACATATTCTAATGTCGTCACAATGCCATCCAGTGGTTAGTTAGGTTACATTACAGTTACTTTCCAATGCTCTTTAAGAACTTATTATTTATAGTGCATATTCATCAAAGTCTCAGTCAGCTTCTGTGAAAAGTGTTTTATTATATCTTCAAAACTCACATAGGAGAGATTTGATTTGCTATCCACTTCTAAGCTAATGGAGTTGTATCCAGCTTGTTTTCTATATATGTGTTCTGCTCTGGGAAACATGATTTAGCCTGTCCTCTATCGAAATTAATGCAATAAGGAACCATGAAATAATGGGACTTACACTGTATTCAATTTTAGTTCTAATAGAAACACAATGGAAAATAACATCTGCGACATAGGCCTGGTTGATCAGAGGAAAGTAATGGATATTTTCTGCTGTGATTTTATTGGTGCTCTGGGTTTTATCCTTCACGGTATGCTTATCAGTATAGTAACAATATAATAAATACTTTTGACTTGACTTGTATTTAGTCTCAGTTTGTCTATGAGGTCATATGGGTCTACTTACATTTAGCTGCTGACGAAGTAAAACAAGAGAAGCTGCCAGTAGCAGGGACCCTTTTAAAATTTTCTTAAGAGCATAGCTTTCAAGTTTACTGTGCCTCTGTTTGAAAATATATTTGAAAGTAATTTTTAGAGATGTCCTCTTTGAGCCATCTAAACTTGTGGTGATGAAATTCTCCATTACCATGAAAATTCAATATTTGAGTCTCCATGGTAAATTAGCTTCATGGGTTAGCTACTTTAATTATTTTTCTACAAAGCAAAAGCAGGAGTACAGACAACTTCATCATCTTTATCATCATTCGTATGTGGAATCACTAAGCAGTTCACCCAGGCAGAATCCATGAAGGCTCTCTACTTCAGCAGATGTGAGCCTATCTAAACCACCCAAAAAAGATGGACATCGAAAGATGGACATCAGTGTTGCTTGTAAAGACATAGTGAGTGTCACCACAGGCAATGATGTTAAATTGATGTACTTTGTTTTTTTAATTTGCCAGAGGGCCCATGCACTTGCTGGAGAGAAGGAGGAAGTGAAAAATCACCCCCTATGGAGCATGATTACACCACAATCCTTTGTCTTCCATGTCTTTCTCTTTCATGTCTTCCTCCTTTTGGGATTCTGTGCATGGAGACACACACACACACACACACACACACACACACAAATACTTCTGGTGTGTTACTTAATGCAGTGGGTCCAAGACTTGAACCGCAGGTCAGCCATGTTGGAGTCTTAACTACCAGACCGTAGGCTGATACCCACACATTATTTTAACTCATTTCAATTTGAATGTAATTGGACCCATTTGTTGTTTGAGTATTTTCACACTATTTGTCCTTAGACTGCTTACATTCAGTTCAGAAAACACAGAAATTTGGAAAAGAAGGTGATATTGACGTAACAATGACAAGTGTCCTCAGATTTTCAGGAGTGCAGGATCAAAAAAGACCTAATGCTACTCAATCTAGGTAACAAAACTGATAATTCTGAAAATAATAAAAATACTTGAAAGTTCACATGCTATTACATTTGATCTTAGCCCATATAGTTAAATATCCCATACTGATAATAATTTATCAGAAAAATTAATACTGTTTTCATTTTTGCTTACTGTGTATTTCCACTCTATAGTCCATTCGTACAATGTATTTTGGGTTGTTTTGTTGTTATATTTTTTGAACTTTACATTAAAAAAATTTTAGGTTTATATAAAAAATTGAAAAAATAGTACAGTGAGTATATATATCTTTGTTTACATGAAAAATAGCTTTATTTTTCTACATTTTGAGACTCCATTCTACTTTTAAGGATGTTCTCTTCTTTTTATTTAATATTATCACTATGGTTCATAATTTTCCTTTTTTATTCAAAAATTTTTTTGAGAATAAGAGATTTTGCTACAGGGCATATGTGCTTGCCAGAGAGACAGAGAGACAGAAAGTGAGAACTCACCCTCCTCCAGGGGGGATGGACACACCACAAACCTTTCTCCTCCATTCTCCTCTCAGGATTTTGGGCACACACGCACACATGCTTGGCATAAGTTTCAACTTGCCGGGTCCGGGACTCGAGCTACATGGGAGTCCAGCAACATAACCATGAGGCCATCTGCTGGCCCGTTTTCATTTAATTTTTTATAATCCATTCTATCTTTATCTTTCTCATGTACATATTGTCCTAAATTGGGCCAGCAAGAGCCCCTGAACACAAGCTCTTGTGTCTTTCTGACATGTCTCCAACAGAATGTTTTAAAATTTATGATTTCTTCCATGTGAGAGTGAGAGAGACACCAACAGACAGACAGGTACCCCCAACATAGTCTTCACACCACAGTCCACCCCCAGCTCAACCAGCCTGGATTACAAGCACTCACGCACTCTCAGCATGTACAGGGAGACCTCAGGATGAACCCGAGAGAGTAGAGTATTACATTGCAGCCACACTACCAGAGAGCTCGCCCCCACAGATGTTGAACTGGTTCTTACTCATACAGTAAGGAGCTCGAGGCCCACATTGTGGTCTCTCTGTCCTAGAACTAAAAATGAAAAGTATTGTTTTGTTTTGTTTTGTTTTCTATGAAGAATGGTATTCAGAAACCAAAATATGCTCATTTTTACTGGAATATTGTTCCTCCAGGCTCTTTTGATAGACAGCGCTAGGTCTTTTGGTTTTTGTTATTTTTTCATAATGAGTTCATAGTTTCCTCCAACTTACATCCAGCACCACAGTATTTTCCCCCACTTTTCCCCAAACACAGATCTTTTACCTCCCACTTCCAACGATTTCTAACAATATCAATATGTTTACTTACTATTTTCTCTCACCCACAAATCAGTTTTAGGATTATTGCACCAATAGCAGTACTAACACCAAACTTACTATGTCAAATTTAAGATTTTATAATTATTATTATTATTATTGTTTTTGCCATAGGGTACATGCACTCAAGAGAGACAAAGAACGATAGCAAGAATGAAAGTGAGAAATCACGCCCTGGGGATGGCCACATCACAGTCCTTTCTCCTCCATTCTCCTCCTGGGATTTCGGGGACACACACACACACACACACACACACACACACACCTGGCATGATTTTCAAGCTGCCAGGTACAGGACTCAAACCACAGTCAGCTATAACTACCATGCCACCTAATGGTTCCAAATTCAAAATTTTCTTTTCTTTAGAGGGATTTTTGCTATAGGGCATGTGTGTTTGCCAGAGACATAGAGAGAGACAGAGAGAGAAAGTGAGAAATCACCCTCCGTGGAAGATGGCCATGCCACAATCCCTTTTCCTCCCTTCTCCTCTTGGGATTTTGGGCACACACACACTCATGCCTGGCATGAGTTTCAAGCCGCCAGGTCTGGGATTTGAACTGCAGTCAGACAAGTGGGAGTCCTGAGCCTTAACCACTATGCCACCTACCAGACCCACAAGATTTTTTTTTAACTCTTCTTTCTTGTTCTTATATTATTTACCACAAGGGATATTTTATGTGACGGTAATCACAATACTAACCCCATAGCAGTTCATGTAGACACCCTTTATCCTTTTTTATGTTTTCTTAGTACTCCTTTTTCTGGAGCTATCAGACTGTACTAAACAAATCTCCTATCATTTGTCATATTGGGGTTTTTCCCAGTATTGTGCCACAGTGAATTACTTTGTGTATCTTATTTTATATTTTTGAAGGTATAACTTCAGAATAAATTTTCTTTTTTTAGGAGGTTTTGTTTTAGGGTCCATGTACTCAACCAAAGAGAGAGACAGACAGTGAGAAGAAAAGTGAGACGTCATCCCCCAGGGGGGATGTTCAGGCCACCGTCCCTTCTCCTCCATTCTCCTCTATTCTCCTGTTGGGATTTTGGGCACACACACACACATGCCCGTGGAATGATTTTCAAGCCACTGGGTCTAAGATTCAAACCACAGTCGACCATGTGGCCAGCAATGAAACTGCCAGTCCATCTGCTGACCCCCCCCACGAGTAAATTTCTAGACGTGTTATTTAGAGGCAAGAACAACCAAAGATGTACTCTTTTGTTAGATATTGCCAAATTCTATTCCATACAAATTGTATTACTTTGTGTTTCTACCATTGCACTTAAAATAGCCAAATTATTATTTCTCTTTGAAAATATGAATTAATTGCTTAATATAAACAGTAAGAAATGTTTATGGAACAAATATAAATGTGAGAATTTCTTATATACCTCCCAATTTGAAATTCAAGTTTATAATGAATTATGTAAGCAGTATATGCTACTACAGAAACAAAACAGATGATAATGCTAGATAAGCCTGGACACATGGAGTAGTTTGAAGATTTAGTATTTACGATTGCATTTCTCTTGGACTAATAAAATATAAAAATTAAAACAACATAATTTAGGCCAGCCTGCAGTGGTTAAGGTGACTGGATTCCACGTGGCTGGCCATGCTGTTTTAAGTCCCAGATATGGAAGTTTCAGAAACATGCTGGGCAAATGTGCATTCATGCCCAAAATGCTGACCAGAGGGAGAAATGGAAGAGAATGGATTGCAGCATAACCATGTCCCAAGGAGGGTGTTTCTCGCTTTCTCTAAAGGCCTATAATTACATCATTTGGTGCAGGTCAATTTCTCTCTCTCTCTCTCTCTCTCTCTCTCTCTCTCTCTCTCTCATCTTTCTTTCTCTCCCTCTCTCTGGTGATTGCACAAGCCCTCTGGCAAATTAAAAAACAAAACAAACACACACACTTCATAAAATGGAAATTTAGAGTGGAACAAAATCTCACTGATTTATCTTGAAGTATCGTGTTAGCAGAAACCAAAGTACTCCCAATATGGAAATGATTGAATCCCTACCACATTGTTATTTCTTAGAGTATAACGCTATGTAATATATGTGCTATACTCTACTTAAATTACTATCACCTCGTTTATTTTTCTTCTACTCCTCTCATTGCTTTCCATAGCAAACTAATACCTTTCTAGATTTCTTTCTATCCAAACAGTTCCTAAGATCTCACCACCTGATGTCTCCATTTCTAAGCTAAGGGGGTAAACCAGTGAATGGAACCACTGCACATCCCCTTCAAGCAACACTAATGGACTGTTACTGTCATTCAGAAGTCCTTCCTTCCAGACATCTGAAATGTCTCCAATGTCCCCAGTACCTTCTCTTTCAGCTAATTACCTTGGTTTTTGCTTAACGTGAAGACCAATGACATTCAGTTTATATTACTACCAGTTCTATCCTCCCTTTCTCATAATCTCTTCATTTCATTCTTCCTCTGGGCTAGCGATCACCCACACACTTCCTCTGGAGCTGCATTCCGTAAATCATCTCCTTTTTCATTTATAATTTTGTTTTTTTGAAAATCATTCTCTCTTCTGGTAACTTCTCTTTGTCTGCATACATTTGTAGGGCTCTCACATTCTCAGAAGAGCTTCTTTCACCTTGTTACCTTGAATTATTACTTTGTCATTGTCCTTTTAACTGCACAATTCTAAAAGGCACTGTTTTGAAATCACAGCTTTTTAACTCACTTGTCAAGCTTTTGTACTCTGGCTTCCACTTCATAAAACTGTTCTCTTAAAAGTTTCTAGTGACCTTTAAACCTTAATTCCAATCATCTTTTACTGGTTTCTATCTTCCTTAAGCTCACTGAAATGTTTGGCACTATTGACTAGTCTTTCTTGAAACCCCCTTTCTGTAATTTTCAAGATACTTTGTTATCAGGTTTTCCACCTTAATCTTCCTACTATCTCTTAATCACGAGTTTGTCCTAACATCTCCTAAAATAAGTATTCTCTGAAGCATCTTCATAAGCCCTATTTAATAGTTCACCAGAGGAACAACAGTTGGGAATTTTCTATATATATATATCCTAGATTGTGTAAATGGTATAATGCATTCTGGGGGACTCAGTGCAAAAAGGCACAGGGTAATGAGAACAAACTACAGCTCTAAATGGGTTCAGATCATATGCCATGTGGTTCTCGAACTTTATTTCTTGAGCTAGTTCATATCATAGTTAACATACCAATGTTCATGAACGGAAAATAGAGATCTGAACCATGATTTCTAAATAGAAAGGTGCTGGATAGTGGTGAAGTAGTCATGCAACACTCTACCAGAGTGATCCACATGGAAAAGTCACACATGCATGTCCAGAGACCTCCCTGCACATGCTGGGCAAAAGTGTGCCCCTAACCCTGACCCAGGGCTGGCTGAAGCCAGGGTGGATCACTGAGCAAAGACTCTGTTGGGGGTCTCTCTCTCCCCTCCCCCCCACCATTCCTTCTGCTTCTCTCATTGTCTCTTGAGCATGGAAGGAAAAAAATAAAAGTTGGGTTTTATTTTTAATATTAACTCTTTCTTTAACATTTCTGTTAAGAGTCATGTTACTTCTCACTCAAAATCAATTCTGTTTCTCTATTTTTAAAGGTCTAACAATTTTGAGTAGTACACATAACAGTAGGTTGTTAGAAAAGTCATGATGCATTTTTTTTCTGTTTTTCTATGCAAAAGTGTATAATGACTTTTTCAATGACTCATTAATATTGTTACACCTGCATTTGAGGCAGGTCAATTTCTGGTGTATCCCGGTCTTTGTCGTAATCATTCAGAATTAGAACCAAATGTGTTATATTATTTCAGTCAGGAAATTAGGAAATATTTAATGATACAACCATTGCCTAAGTCAAAAAATACGTATTGCACACTGATTATATGCAAATCACTCTGGGTGTTATCTTCTGGGTGTTAGAGATTCAAGCCAGACAAACCTTTATCCCAGGAGCATACTCAACTCATTTCAATTCATTGAACTGGCAGAGAAGTTATGGTATGTGTAGCTTATAGCTGTCTACCTGCCATGGTGGTGTTGTATAGGATGGGCTGTCTTCTAGTGAGCACAGTAAGTTGAACAAGTAAGTTATTTGTCTAATATAATGAAGAATGGATTCATCCTAGCCAGTGGCTCTCAACTAGGGGTGATGCTGCCCCCCAGGGGCCATTTGCCAGATTCTGAAAACATTTTTCACTGACGTAATATAAGGGGAGGTGTTCTACTGGCACTTGTAATGCTGCTAAACATCCCACAATGCACAGAACAGCACCCACTGACCACACCCCCCCCCAAGAATGATCTGGTCCAAAATGTCAACAGTACTGATATTGAGAAACCTTGTTTTAAGTTAAGGGTTGAATGTGGCTTGTTTCTTGGGTTCTCTCCTGGAAGAGGAACGTAAGTCATACTTCCCCCACAGCCTCTCTCTTACTTCCAACCATATAGATCTCGTTTAAAGCTCATCCCTCTGATCTCTTTTTGTTCCATGGATAAAATGTAATGTTCAGTCAAAATTTGTACCTTCTATTTGTTTTCTGGGCTGTTCTCAAGGGTCAATCAATGCTTACTAAAGTTTTCGAGCAAGCACTAAGGTAGTAAGTTCTATGCCTGCTGGGCATAATTATAGGAAACAACTTCATTTTTAAAATCCCATAACAAGAAGCACAAGCACAATACACAAATTACAATTCCCTTCCAGTGTGTTTGTACCCTCAGCAGCTCACAGCAGGGCCATTGCTACAGTCTCCATCAGCCACCATTTTTCTAGCCACCTTCCTAAAATATCAGAAGCAACAAACCTCCCAGGGTGAGGAAGCGTTCTGTAGTTTTGCCCACACGGATCAGTAATTTTCCCATACCGTTGTTACATTGCCATAAAATAGACAATAAATTATTATTTAAGTCATGAATAGAAAGAGGAAGTTAGTCATGTTAAGCATTGTGAGTATTATGTTTCCTATGGTAGAAAACTCATAGGGCTCTTGGCATTAGTGCAGAATTCACTCATGTTTTTGCTTTCTTTTAAATACTGAAAAAAATATTTGGTCATAATGACATTATTATACTCATAGACCTGTAGGGCCAGGTTACTTAGTTGAACTTAGTTACCTAACTAGAGTCAAGCTTCAAATGGGGTTTATAACTTCTCTATTCAGGTAGCATTTAACCATGTAACCACTCAAGGGCTGAATTTAGTAATAAATTAAGTGAATGAGTTGAGTTAGTATTTGGTATGTGAATCCTGGGATTATATTCATCATTACAGTTTCTGGCCTTGGGACTATCAGCATGTCACCCACTGCTTAGAGAGATTATAATGGGATAAGATTAATTTGGGCATTACAAAGATTTTGTCACTGCTTTTGTCACCAGATGGTTATCTTGAATGTGTCTTCAGAATGTGTCTTCATACACAACTCAAAATCATCCTGCACCGTTTTAAGAGATGGTATCTGATAGTCAGGATTTCTAAACAAGTCAACATTAGGTAGGTTTAAAAGCTATGTTTCAGGGTTTTTTCTAAGCGAAATAATTACATTCCATATCTAAGCAAAGAAGGGTAACAGTAGAAACACAATTTGTACCCCAGTGGCTTTGGATATTTTTCTTAACATGCACAATCTAAGTATTTTAGATTCACTGGGAAAATACTAACAACCAGAAATGAAATATAGATCTCCTTAGACTGATAAAGGAGAAGCATTTTCTTTGAAAAAATTCTCTCTCAGCATTTCTCTTCTGATATGAAATTGCATGAGCTCTGTTCTTACAGCAAGTGTATCTTCACCAGCAAATAGAAATGTCACTTAGCAAAAAGGAGGTATGGAGAGCCATTCCTCTCCTTCATGAGCTGTCATCTTGGTCTGTAGGTCCTGATCGTCAAGAGCACTGGGTAAGTCCAGAAGTAGACCTCAGACATTATTTCCAGATTCTATGAATTTCTAAGTAGCTGTGTTCACAAGAAATCAATCACCAATGCTTATAGAGTCACCTAATGAGTGACAAATAACTCAATGCCGAGGAATATTAAAATGAAATTAAATGCCACTTCGTTTACTCTTTTTTTTTTTTTTTGGAGAGGTTTTTTTTTTTTTCGCTATAGGGTGCGTGCACTCGCCAGACAGAGAGAGACATAGAGACAGAAAGCGAGAAATCACCCCCCAGGGGGGATGGTCACGCCGCAATCCCTTCTCCTCCATTCTCCTCTCAGGATCTTGGGCACGCATGCACACGCGCCCGGCGTGAGTTGTAAGCCACCAGGTCCGAGACGCGAACCGCGGTCGACTACGTGGGAGTCCAGCGACATAGCCATTACGCTAACTGCTGGTTCCCCACTTCGTTTACTCTTTACCTATTGGATAGTGTTTGGATTTTTCCAGACCATTTTTCTAGGCAGTCCTGTGGAGTATGGTAAAGTCTTCACTTCCATCAGGCATTTGTAATGTTAAATGAATGTTGCTGTGATTTGAGTGTGATATTTCCCAGAATGACCATCCCACCTTTCTTCTTCTTTTTTAATAAAGAATTTTTTTCATTTATTATTATTATTATTATTATTATTATTATTATTATTATTTTGACCAGAGAGAGAAAAAGAAAGTACCAGATCCAGTATTCAAACCATAGTCAGCCATGTGGGAGTCCAGTGCCTTAACCACCATGCTACCTGTCCCTCATGAGATGTTCTTATTTTTTAAAAGTCTCAGGATTTTAGACAACAAAAGCTTACATGCAGTCCTATAGCATGTGAGGAATTGAAGCGTCTTATCTTCTGACACTTCTGTCCTCAGAAGGAATTCATTTTAGTGTTACGGAATTTTTTTTGTTTTGTTTTGTTTAACAAGCTCCTTCCAGCTCCTTTTCTTTGAAACTACAGGATTTTCTTTATATTCAAGGATCCCCTCACATTCACATCTCCTAAAACTTTCCTCTTTTTTTGCATGTAAATTTACTAGTATTTCCTGGATCTAATTTTTTTACGAATATAACATATTTATCACTATGACATAAAATTCAGTTGCATTATCAGTTCAGGACATTCAAACCTTTTTCTTACTGATTCCACCTTATAGTCAAGTTACCTGTAGTCACTTTGCATTTTATTCATATTTGTTGCACAGAAGCCATTACTTTGTAAAAAATTGTCCTGGTCCTATAACAGAGAGAGCACCAGAAACCTGGGTTTGAGTCTTGCATTCTTTGGCACTTTCTTTCCTCAAGTCTAGAATGAGAAGATGAGAACTGGTGTGGTCTTTTCCCATCTCTTTACTGATTGTGATGTGTATGTTTTTTATTCATGAGTATTCATTAATTACCTTCAATAGATCTTGAAAAAAAAATTGAATTTTGGGAGCTTTTCTTTTGTAAGCTAGGAAGTAATTTTATTCATGTTATCCATTTTAGTTCATAAAAACTCTCTGAGAGCTAAGTCATGCCCCAAAGATTGAGTAGTCAATAAGTGGTAGTCAGAAATGGACTCCCAGCCCCCTGATTTCCCCATCATACGCTAGCTGCGGGACACTTCCTCCTACCAGATTTCTCCTGAAGCTGTAATTTGTCATCTTCTAAGTAGTAGACAATTAAGGCCTGAGATTCATTTTCCTTGCAAATGAATAATTAGTGAACGTCAATTTCATGGTGGTTGTTTTTTTTTTTCAGTCGCAGCGAAAGACAAAAAACACTCATGTTAAAATACTTAACAGGCACTTTAGCTGTGATGATGCACCAATTTCTGGAGACGATGAATATAAATATTATTATTGTTTCTCTCCTTAAAAGATCAGCTCATCTGGTGTCATTTAAAAGTTTACTTAACATTTGTCTTTTCTATAGATAACTTCGGGAATGTTTTGCTAATTAGATATAAGAAAGATAATTCCCATCATCTAAACATAATTTTATGTATGCTTGCTTTGAGGTTTTTATTGTTTTTGTTTTTTATCTACACCCCCTTACAGCACACGGTATTTCAGACCCCAAGTAGCTGCCATCTGGCTTGTTTTACATAACTCTCTAAGCCCATTCAAGTGGCAATATACCAGTGAAGAATAAAAAAAAAAAAAAATATGTATTGGATGGAGCCCAGGAACTACACCCAAAATAGCTTTTTAAAAGTCATTGAGCATAACAGTGGGAATAATAGGGAGGTCATAAGCAGCAGCTGCTCGGGGAGCTCTGGAATAATTCTGCCATCATCGTGCCGCAGGTACAGTCCAGAAAGCACTGCTCCTAGCGCCTCCACTTGCTCCTTTCGTTTTCACGCCAATCACTCACATCTCTACAGCTGACAAGCACCTGGGATTCAACTCCTGCTGGATTTCATAAATTCGCATTAATTTTAGTAATTTCCCGATTGTAGCAAGGAGAGCCTTCCCCCAAGTTGGGCGAGCAGCTTTCATATTTCGTTGCATATTCATGGATCACCTCACATTATTTTTAGTTTCTAATGGAGAGAGCAGACAGAGCTTCATAAAAGATTAGTAGGAGCCCTACAAATAGCTTTCTCACTGTTCTAGTAGACTTTTTTTTTTTTCTTTTTCTGACAGGGCAGAGAAGAATTCCCTTCAAAGATGATATGTTTGATAGTGAACAAAAGGGAATCTTCCCAAGACCACGATGACGCTCCCTGATAGGGAATAATGTCTAATGTTGATTTGCCCAAGACAGTCTACCATAACGTCCCTTGTTCAGTTAGTGTAAGACACCACCTAGTCTTTACTTTTTTTTGTCCTTCCTCCCAATTCTTCACATTGGTATTATTTGGAATATGTCATGTTTTATTTATTTTCCACATTTCTTACACTGAAATACAAAGACCCTATTGGGAAAGAAATACATCTTTAACAAAACAAAATGCAGAAACCAAAAAACAAAAACAACACGTAAATAGCCTGGTGCACCCCTTTTCAATCCCAAACCAAATAATTTATTCACACTATACTGGTATGTTGTAACTTTTATATTTACTGAAATTTCCCATTTCATTTCTACTGTTTATTCTGAGATTTTTGTAGGATTGTGTATAGCATGTAATATACTGAAAAGCCCAATATACCAGGATATATTTTTAGAATGAAGACATTCTACAAATGACAGATTTTTTTTTCCATTTTAGGCCTTATGAAAAATGGATTTGGAACTTATAAAAAATGTATCTGGAACATCTGAGTGCAAGATTTTTGATTGGATTTTAGAATTCAGATCTATGATTTAAAAGCAATTTCTTCCTTTCTCAAAGTGGCCATACCGAATTGATTTTTAAGGAGAAAGAAAGGGTGTAATTTGGATTTTGAACCCTTGTCTCAGGACAGGGGTTGTTTTCACTTAGGTGACTTCCTGTGTCCCTGCTGCATCCTCGTGAAGAGGAAAAAGCATGTGTTTTCACAACTCTTTTCACAGGACTGACTATAAGCAGAGCTATTAATAAGGCTTCATTTTCCTTTGTCATTTCACCTTTTTAGTTCCACTATTATACTCAACTGTGGCTTTCTAGTTAACACTCTTTTTAATCTTGACAGAAGGGTTTTAATATACTTACAGTATCATTCCCAAAGACAATTTGGTTGTTTCATTTTTAGGGGGTTGTTTTATCTTTTTCCACAAAGAGTAAAGAAAAAAAATAACCCAAATGGCGAATCATTAATGGTAGACCTTTGAGTAAAAATCTAATGAATGTGGCATTGTGGCCTAGGAAATACAGCCAGAAATTTTTCAAGTCTATGAAAATGCATAATGAAGTAGAGAGAGTCCCACTTTATTGTTATGGAAGCCAAAGATCTGAGTATTAGATTACTAACTCACTTTTTAAAAAATCTTGATCCTCAGGCCATCCTGTGGCCAGGTAGTAAAGATGGCTGGATCCCACATAGCTGCAGTCCAAGCCCTAGGCTTGAGAATCATGCCAGAGGTGTTTGGTGTTTGTGTATGGTGTTTGTGTGTGTGTGTGTGTGTGTGTGTGTGTGTGCACATATGCATGCACAGGCATGACCACAGTCCAAAAACAAGGGAGAGATGGAGGAAAAACGACTGGGGCCTGATTCTAGGGAGCACTTTCTCACTCTCTTTCTCTCTCTCTTTCTCTGGTGAGCACATGTACCTTCAGGCAAACAAAATAATCTTGACCCTCTAATTCTGAAAGTAGTTCTCTGTCAGACTTCTTGCTTCCAAGATGGTTGCATCAACTTCTACATTCTAGATTTTAGCATAGCTAATGGAATAAAGCTAACTGAGTAAAAAAAAATTACTAGATCATTATCTACCACTATCTACTTCTGACTTTTGGAAGCAATTTTGCCTTTCTGAACGTTGTTTTCCTCTAAAATTAGGAAGCTCAAGCATATGTATTTTTACTGACTATGCAATGAATTTCTTGAGTTTGAATTAGGATTCAATCACTCTGGTAGCTGTGTGATCTTACATAAACTGTCTACACTTTAGTTTCATACTCTGTAAAATGGAAGTCCTTCCAGGACTTCCTATGGAAGGAATTATATGAGATGCAGGAGGTGCTTTGTTAGGTTTTAGTAATTTTTAGCTATTATTTGATTCTGAGAGCTCTGTTCAAGTTATCATAGTTACATTACACAATTAGTGTAACTAAAAATGTAAACAATATAATTCTCAAATATTTGTATAACAACCAACATTTATCAAGTACTTATTATATGTCAAACATTGTCCTTCATTTGTAAATCTCATTTAATTCTCACAATAACACAGCGTAGAAGATACAATTATCCCTGGTTTATCCATGAAAAAAATAAATAACTTAAATAAACACACAGCCAATCAAGTAGAAAAAGATTGGCAGTGGCACAGAGATGAAGCAGGTTTTGGGCTTTTTGTTTTTTCCCCAGAGCACTCTCCCTTTTTCATTCTCTTTTAAGAATTATTTTATTTAATTTTATTCATCATTATCATCATCATTATTGTTCTTATTTTTTGACCAGAGAGAGACAGAGGGAAAGTGAGAAAGCAAGCTACCAGGTCCAGGACTCAAACTGTGGTCAGCCATGTGGGAGTCTAGCACCTTAACCATCAAGTCACCTGCTGGCCCCCAGAGAGCTCTCTTTTGATCACCAAACTGCCGCCTTCTGCTCTGGATACTTCCGTGTTCAATCCAGATCCCTTCTATCTAAGTACAGCACTAGTTCCTAATAAAATCAACCTTCCCATCTTCCTTGAATCAATCTTATAACCCATATCTGACTTTTCTTAGTTCCTTTCCAAAGTTGTCAGTGAACTTTGGAGTATTAGTATCTATTTTTGAGCACACAAGCCCATAAAGTCAAAGGGAGTTTCCAAACGACAGCCTGTGACTCCCCTACTTTTCTGTTATTAAACTCACAAAAGGCCAGACCGTATTGGAACAGCAATGGTGTGCCTCTCTATGATGCTGGATCCATGTGGCAAATTGGGGTTTAGTGCCCAGATCAATGTGTCTATGCATGGGCCTATGATTCTGGCTAATGGAGAAAGGTTGCAAGAGAACTGTGGATGCTTACCTATTTCTCTTTTGCTCTTGCTCTCTCTCTTTCAATAAACTTTTTAAAAAAGAAATCATATAAGAAGAATCATCAAGATTCTTGAGAAGCTCAGAAACCTGCTTAGATTTACCTTGGAATTCACCCAAACCTAGATAAAATAGATGTTAAAAGACCTTTAAGAGCACCTGGAAGGCACACATCAAGGGTAGCAGGTATTGTGGTGGTTAAGGCACTGGATCCCACATAGCCAACTACCCACTTGAAAATCACTCTGGTTGTGTGTGCGTGGGTGCCCAATATCCCAAGAGGAGAAAGAAGAGATTGAGGCATGGCCATGCCCCTGAGGGGTGATTTCTTACTTTCCTTCTCTTTGTCTCTTTTTGGTGAGTGTTAACATCCTATAGCAAAAACCTAAAAAACAACAACAATAAAAATGAAAAGAAAAAACTACATCAAATTGCATACACACATACCCTTTCATTTCACATTTAAGAAGCCAGAGCTCTGACCCCATAGCTTCACATAGCTGGTGAAAATGATGACATTTGAAATCGACACACTTCAATCCCCATGTTATCATCATAGCACAGCACTTCACAGCACTGGGGAAAAAACAGCAGTGTTTCATTCTCCAGATAAATGCTCTTCTCTCGGAGAAATGTCTTTCAGCTATTTTAGACTATATGCCCTTCATTTGGGAAGTAATTTATATTCATTCACTTACAGTCATTATTCACTAATATCATGGATTGATGGACTTAAAAAAGCCTAGCTTTTTCATTAGTTCTGTTTGCAAGGCTAATTTTTATAGCATTTGATCATTTTACTTCCAATTGCTCCCCCTTTTTTTTTCAGGACTTTGTGTTCCACAATCATTCTTTTGATAAAGTAATCTATTACATGTTTCTATCTACAAAGATGTGTCTATAACCCCTAATAATGAGAGCAGGTACTTACAAAAGCAAAAAGATTCATATTTCTTGTGGTAATTGTGCACAGAAAGTTCTACCTTTCACTTGCCAATGAGATAATTAAAATGTGAGTCATGGATCAGAAAGGATCGGGGAGTTTAGTTGCTTATATAACACGTATATTATTGGCTAGTAATCTGCACTGAATATATACATATATATATGTAAACTCTCCACTTCATTTCCCAAGTATCCTATTTTTGTTTACTCTTGCTCCTGTTGTTATTGTTAAATTCAAGGTAGGGACAAGACCGCAAACATTCATCACTATTCCTTCACCAAAAGCCAGTGAGGAAAATAAGAAATGTCTTGATGATAGAAAGATATGGATATATAGATATTCCTGATCTCTAAGTCCACCTAAATAATAACTGTTTGCCTGTTAAAATTTACTTATGAAGAACATATGTTTAAATATCTATTTCACTGATCAAAGACACCCATGAAATTTTCTACTGAATTTGTAGATGGTGGCACGTGAGGAGCCTTGGAAATGAAGAACAGACAATGCCTTGTAATGATGATTTCTGCTAATACAAATATTGATAATTACAGTATGACATCCTGTATTTTAGTTGCTATGTAACTAACATTTTCTTCCTTTCTTCTACTTCCTGATATGAAAATATGTGAGTTTCATAATAGCAGAGTTATTAGGTAGAGACATTTATTGAGATTTTGAGATATTTCCTAGACTTCAAACTAAGTGATTTTTTTTCTTATTGCCAACAAATTATCAATGACATATGCATGTACACATGAGAATGAGAGAAACAGAGAGAGAAGGGAGCACCTTCCACAGGAACTGGTCACCCATAAATCCTTCCTTCAGCCCTCCTGCCCATCAGATCTTCAGGCTGGGGATTTGAAATATGGTTACCATGTGAGATCTAAACTCTCTTGAGCCGGTCATTAGCACTGTGCCCCAGATCCAGTTCCTAAAATTGATTCTTAGTTATGAAAGGTGTGCTTTTTTTTGAAGATACCTGTGTGCTTATGCATTCAACCAACGACATTCTTTAATCTGTTGATCCTTCCCCTAGTTACGTAATAGTGAGTACAAGCTCCTATAAGCTCGTCTACTCCATGGAGCTGTTCTGATGGGCAAAGCTGGCAAAACCAATTCTTAGCTGCTAGAAATTCCCAAATGCTGAGGTCCAATTGTCAGTAATATCCTGCCTGGGTAGATTTAATGCTAGTAAGATAAACAGAAAATTGGCATTTCAAAGAGCTACAAGTTCTGTTAACCTTGGAGGCCTGACTAAAACACAGGTAAGCAAGGAAATCCCTATTGTTAAGTAAGGCCATTTTGCGTATTTATTGCTATCCCTTTTAATTTGTAAGGTTATGTTAGACTGTCTATGGAAATTTATTCTTTACTTACAAGGTCTTTCATTTGGTCTTTTCCACATTATATTAGATGCAGATTCCTAATGCAAGTTTTGTAACACCCTCCTACATGTGTAGAAAATATAAAAACCTCAGAAAACTATGTTGCTGTCATTCTGCTATTCGTTTCTTAACTCTCTAGTTTTTCCCTATATTCTCTGCAATATTTTCAGAGTGTAAAAATTGTAACTTTTTTTTCATTTCACCAAAATAAAAATTATAACTAGACTTATTTAACTGTTTACCTAAAAGGAATGTTTTATCTTGTTGAGTTGAGTAGTATATTCAGTCTACCTTTTTTTTTTTTAAATTAAGATTTTGCCTTAGGGCACATGCTCTCACCAAAGAGATACAGAGAGATAGAAAGTGAGAAATCACACACACCCCTAGGGGTGTTGACCACTTCACAATCCCTCTCCTCCATTCTCTTTCTAGGATTCTTTTGCAGTCTAACTTGGGAGAAACCAAGGTAGAAAACATAAAAATCAAATTACTTACTTTTTTCTTTCTACAAAATTATATAAAATTGTAGAACACAAGGTTAAACTACCCATCTCCCTTTGTCTGCTATATTTATGGATTTGTTTTCCTTTTAAAGAATCATCTGTTTAATTTTATTTATTAGATTATTACTTTTAATTTGCTACAGGGCATGAGTGCTCACAGAGAGAGACACACAAAGAAAGGGAGAGAGAGGGAAAGTGAGAAAGCAAGCCACCAGGTCTGGGACTTGAACCATATTTGACCATGTGGGAATCCAACGCCTTAACCACTATGCCACCTGTTAGCCCATTTATGGATTTCTTATGAAGAAATTTTAAATTGCTCGCATTGTTTGTATTTGAATACTATAAGTTCTAGTCATTCGTTCAATCATTTAATCAACATTTATTTCACATCTATGTGCTGGGTTTTAGGAGAAAGAAATATAGTCATGAACAGAGGTTCCATTCTCAGCCTGGTGGCTAAGGTTAGTAAGAAACAACTAATAGCTATAAAATGTTCCCAGAGCTATGCTATAGCATGACAAGGGTCCGTACTTCCATGTTACTTGGCTATTAGCCTAATTAAAGCATTTTAACAAATAACTAATATCATTTTAATGTTTAAGTAAAATAAATCAGACAATGAAAAACAAGCACTCCATGTCCCTGCTTAACTAAATGTTAACGTACTCTATGGCAGAACTGGAAATATTCAAAGACACAGAAGTAGAGAGGCCAGCTGTAGATACCAGAGATTACATGGGGGCCAGGGGTAAGGTGTGAGGAAAGCTCAAGAAAAAAACGTTTAATAGACATAGGGATTCATGTTAAACAAGGCAAATAGGTTATGGCACAGTATATTACCACAGAGTGGATAAAAGTGTAGGGCATTGCTAATCATCACATACACACACACACACACATTTCTCAAGACAAACACAAAAATCAAAAGTGTACAACATAATATTCTAGGCTGAAGATGATAACTATGGCAATATCCTTGATTTGATTATAGTACACTGAATGCATGCTTTGAAAAAATAATAATGTACTTTGACAAAGCTATATAACAATTCAATGTAAATAAGAAATAATAAGATAAATAAGTAAAATTTTAAAATTGTTTAAAAAGAGACAATAGCAATAATATGTATTTGGGGCTATGATACAATGTAACAAGGGCCCCTATACCCATAATAACTGGGTACTCCTCTCAAACCTAAGGAACCCAAGTTGGAACTTAATTTAAACTATATGCAGGGGAAAATTTAATCTAATAGAAATTTTTTTTTCCTTTAGTAACATCTACAGGAAAGAAATGTGTCCCTTTAACATTCGAGGAGGCTGTTTTCCGCAGAAGGTGGGGAACTTCAGATCAGAACTAATTGTTCTATGATTGATTGATAGTTTCCCTCCTGTTGCTGCATACAGCCAAGATGACACGCATTGTACACTCCACAGGAGATAAGAGAGTCAATCAATTAGGGGAACAATTAGTTCCAGATTTTATAATTTATGAGAGGTTGTAGAGAAAATTGTCTAAAATATTAAGAACATAAAAGATCAGTATTGAAATCTAAAGAAGTAGACTTATATTCAAATTTTAGAGGCAGACGCTTAGTTTATGTGGCTCTTCCACAGATAGGGAATATTAATATGATAAACATTACATTTTGGCAACAAAACTGTAAAACAAATAGATTGCCAAAACCAGTCACGTTACATTCCTGGTTTTGGAAGGCTGCTGATTTTAGGTTTGACATGATGTGGGTGAAGTATTCTCATAAAAACTCAATGTGGGGACCAGCTGGTGGCATAATGGTTATATCGCTAGACTCTCACATGGCTGACTGCAGTTTGAGTCCCAGATCTGGCAGCTTGAAACTCACACCGGCCATATGTACGCATGTGCCCGAAATCCTGAGAAGAAAATAGAGGAGAAGGAATTGTGGCATGGCCATACTTTCGGGCGGGGGCAAGGGGCAAGATTTCTTGCTTTCTGTCTCTCTGTCTCTGTCTCTCTGGCAAGTGCACACACCCTATAGCAAAGATCTCTCTGAAAAAATAAAATAAAACTCAATATGTTAAAGTTAGAGGATGCAATTCTATGACAACTCTTGTGAGTGTGAGGTTGGAAATTTGGAAGACCGAACATTCATTTCAACCTAATGCCTTCTTTGGGATCCATATTTACTTTATATTTAGCAAATATATAGGAATATTCTACAACATAGGAAATTGATGAATTTGCAACCAAAAAAATGAGGAAAAAGAAAGAAAACATGAGTCAACTCATAGTAATATAATTTAATCAGGTCCTTAGGTCACACAGGATTCTAGATGTAGTGTGTATTATCAGGGTATAAAATTCAGGGTGGAGTATAAATCAGGGTGAACCAAGGATGATTGATACCCTAGATCTAAGTGAATTTAGTTATGTCCCGAAGGTCACCATGGAAATCTAAGCCTAGCAAGAACTGGGATCCCTCTAGTCCAGGGAGTGAGAGTAGAAAAACATGTAATAAAATTGGTCAAGAATATTTTAATAAAAACAGTAAGAAGATGAAAATGTTCAAGAATTTAAATGCAGAGGCCAACAGGTAGCACAGTAGTTAAGGCACTGTACTCCCACATGGCTGGCCATGGTTTGAGGCCCAGACCTTGCAACTTAAAACTCATGCCGGCGGGAGTGCGTGCCCAAAATCCTGAGAGGAGAATGGAGAAGGGATTCTGGATTGTGGGGATGATTTCTCACATTTTCTTTCTCTCTCTGTCTCTTCAGAGAGCATACATGCCCTGTAGAAAAAGTCTCTCTTAAAGAAAAAACATTGAATAATTTAATGCAAGTTCTATCTATTAAAGCAAGATGTACAGGGCCAGCAGGTAGCATGGTGGTTAAGGTACTAGGTTCCCACATAGGAGAGTGTGGTTCAAGTCCTGGACCCAGCAACTTGAAAATCACAACAATTTTTTTTTAATTTTAAAAATAAAGCAAGATGTACAAAAGAATGTAAAGCATTAATTCCTTCAAGTTTTGAGTTAAGAGATTAACTTTTCCTTACTTAACAATGATCAAAGATGCTTCATCCAAGCATGTAAATTTCTGATTAGTTTTATATTATCTACTAGTTTATCCAGACTTCAGTAAAGGAATAAGTACAATACAGCTAAGAAATAAGGAAGATTCTATTTCTTCACCTACACTCTTCCCACACTATATCTAGTATTCACAACCATTTGCTGTGTTTCTGTATCCTCTAGTCATTCATTTTCGGAAGGACATTAAGGAGAAAAATGGAGAGGCAAAGCATTAATGGGACAAAGAAATGGAGTATTATCTGTTGAAGATAACTTTATGCTATTATCAACTGGACTGGGGAGAAATATAAACATGTTTGAATATTCAATTTGCAAACTAAATGACGTGGTTGAATGTATAAAAGAACTTGAAATAAAATAAATAAATAAAGTTTAAAATTAAAAAAAAAAATATTGACAAGTAAGCATCTGCCAAGATAGATAAGGAAGGACGGAAGGACGGAAGGACGGAAGGAAGGAAGGAAGGAAGGGGAGGGGAGGGAGGAAGGGAGGAAGGGAGGAAGGGAGGAAGAAAGAAGATAAAGAAAACATCACTATAACCCAGAAAAACAAGGCAAAACTAACAGAGAGAAAAGTAATTCTAAATATTAAATCTATTTCTAGACCATAGCAGGAGAAACCCTCCTCTCATGTCATGCAAGTTTTCTTAACCTTTCAATAAAAATCTCATAGAAATTAGTCATAAAATTTCATTTTGTAAATTAATTCTTGGAAGTGACTAGGAGAAAAAAACAAATTGATATTCTCGGCTCCTTATCTTTAATGTTTTAGTACTTATGTCAGCTTTGGTGTTCTAATTAATTTTACTAATCCCTTTACTTAATGAATCAGTAAATCAGAATGGGGGGATTCATCAATTCCAAGAAAAATGGTAGACAATTGTTTGTTCAGAAGCGACCCACAGCTGCCAAAGTGAACTCTTCAGTATAGCTTTGCTATTTTGTTAATATTCTAATTTCGGTTTTATCGTTCTTTATAAAGCAAAATGTCTCACAGCAAATCTCTACAGTACTTTTCTTCCTAAGCTTTCTAAAAGACATTGATTTGGCAGTAGCCAAATATTTGAATATAAATTGATTTTATGCAGTAACACAGAGAACAAGTATTTTATTGATATAAATGGTTTCTTTATTTGTAGAATTACACTAGAAATTATTTTGAAGCAGCATGAGCTCTCTCTGGACAGTATTAGAATTTCATGCTTAAATCAAGTTGAACATTAATTTTATATGACTTTCTTGTTTGTTTTATGCAATAACATAAATGTCTATGGTTAGGAGTGTCAGGGAAGTAGAAATGTAAATAAAAGCTTTGGGAAATAAGATGTAAGTGTGAATGATGACAAAATGATCATGTGCGAAAAAAATTGCTATGGCTTTTCTCTCTGTTGTTCCTATTCGTAAAGAACATGCGTAAATGTAAGAAACTTAAGTAATTATCTTTCAGTCTGGTTGATATAGCAGAAGACTCAGACCTAAAATATATACATAATACAGATAATACCCAGGCACCATGGAGACAGGCCGCTGGGAGAAGGGGAAGCCTGCATGCGTTTTTGGAACTACAAACCCTGTTTGCTGACTTTCTGATACTAGTTGACATTCTGTTATTGATTTCCGGGCTTCCTTCACTGAGAAATGGTTATATTCCTTAGCCAGCCTGGCCAGGAGGAAGTCTCAAGGGAGTAGAAACTCCAGCTACTGTCTAAATTCTTTTGATCCTCTTTAATGCTCTTCCTTCTGGAAGGCTGTTCTCTCATTCACTACTGTATTCAGTCTCTGATGATGGACTTCTACAAAGCACCATCTTAATCAGCTGATTTCCACAGAGACCTTCCTTTTCTCTAACACCCTCTGCAAAATGCTGGCAGGATTTTTACTTGTTATCATGAATAACAGCATGATTTTGCAGTTACATGTTCTCTTCTTTCAACATCGAATGCTCTATATTCGTCTTCGCTCTACCAGCTGCCTCCGCTCTCTTTCCTGTCAGCGTTTTGTGTTGAAAAAGGTTCAGTAATAATGTGTGCCCAATATCGTGTAGGCTTTATATATTCACTCAAGCTTTGAAACAGGCTCCATTTTCAGCCTATTACCTCTCCAAATACCAATTTTCTCCAAAATAAGCTTAATCTGAATGTGCAAAACCAGGAAGTGTATCCAAAACCTTCCATGACACCAGAGAAAAATTAATTGCAGGCAAATTCGCCTCAGATTGCCGAAGTTTATGTGTTTCACTCCCTCATGACAGAATACTGTAATATTGGGTTATACGAATATAAACACATATTAGAAGCACTTTCAAATTCCTACCCACCATCAAATTCTATTCCACTGACACAGAGATTGAGACATTGTGCTGAGTATTGCAAATATGAGGAAGAATAAGACCCTGTCTATCCCAAAACTCAAAATGCTCAGAGGCAAGTGGAGGAAATGGATAAGTAGATAATCGTGGTGTAATTCTAGAAGTATAATAATAATGCAGAAAACTTCTGACCTTTTCTTTTTCCTAGTATAAGATAGAGGTGACTTTATATATGTTTAATAAAAAACAGCATGAAATGTTTTTATTAGAATTATAATAGGGTGGGCCGGCAATGTGGCCTCATGGTTAATGCAGCCAGATCCCACATGGTCAACCATGTGGTTGCAGTCCCAGACTTGGTAGCTTGCAAAACACACCAGGAACGTGTGTGCATGCCCAAAATCTTGCAAGGAGAGAGAAGGAATTGGAATGTGAACCAACTCCATGGGGGGGGGGGGGGGGTGCTTTCTTCTCTCTCTCTCTCTCTCTCTCTCTCTCTCTCTCTCTGTTAAGTACATGCACTCTCTAGCAAACAAACAAACTAAAATTGATAAATTGGACTTCTATTCCTGGTGGCGTATCAACCACAAAAGATTATTTAGTCTTCCTTCCTAAAGCTATCAGAGTGGTTAAAAAAAAAAAAAAAAAAATGAAAAGCATGACAGACATCTTAACAAATCTAATATTCTGAAATGTTTCTAAAACATAGAAAGCATTTTACAATAATGGACAATGATGCCATATCTAGAAAACTGCTGCCCAGAAGTGTTCAGGAGAAATGAAGTGCAAAGGAGCTATTTTTCCAACTGGCCCTCGATATTCCAACAATTTGCCCAAGGATTTCTGCCTAGAAAGTAGTAATGGTGGAGGAATTTATTAATGGAGAATGGTCAGCTCACAGCTGGCCAACTGGCTCTAGTTTATGTAGAGTTACTATATGAGCCACCACAAGAGCTCTTTGAGTAACATGGGCAGGGTTGAGGACCAAAAGAGAAAAGTGAGGTACTCTAAATCTCGAAGCATGGGGAAAAGAGTTGCTATAGCCACCTTGCCAGAAAGCAAATACAGACCATTCCCAGAGAAATACCTTCTCATCGCAACTTGGCAATGGATGGAATTCCTAGCCTACCCACTGCTACATCCCCAGACATCTAAAAGGGAATCCCTGACCATTCTCATTGGCAACGGGGCACAATATAATGATCTAGAGTGATGAAAGCCACATGGCTGACCACAGGTTCAGATCCAAGTTTACCTGAGGCACCCAAGATCTTGACTTGCTGGGGGACTAAGGGAAGGGGATCCTTCTATGAGAAGACCCTCAAGTGTGTCTGTCTGTCTTGTCTCCCTTTTCCTCTTTTTCTAGAAATAAAATGCATGAACTTTAAAAAATAAGATATATAAAAACAAATTGTTACTTAAAAAATATAGAAGGGAAGCCTGCTCATCAGTTACAATGCACTGTAACCACCACATACAACAGGCTCCCAGTAACCCTTCCATTCCAAGGAAAGGCCAAATGGAGAAGGACACTTGCCCAATTTGGATTAAATCCATGTCGGTTGCTATTGTTAACCAGCATGAGATTCAAGCATCAACTTTTTTTTTAAGAGTTTTTTTTGTTGTTGTTTTGTTTTGCCTTAGGGCATGTGCGCTCACCAGAGAGAGAAGGAGTCAGTGAGAGAGAAAGTGAGAAATCACCTCCTGGGGGGATGGCCATGATGCAATTCCTTCTCCATTCCCTCCCAGGATCTTGGGCATGCACACACACATGACTGGCATGATTTTTAAGCTGCCAAGTCCCGGACTCAAACTACGGTCAACCATGTGGTAGTCCTGCAACATAACCGCTAGGCCATCAACTTTGTAGTGTCAGAGTCCATACTCTGATCTGGTACATATCTGGACTAGTGCATTTAATTCAAAAACATACCTTCCCCCACCCCACCTGTGTCATAGTTGTCTTTATTAAAGGATTTTTTTAATAAGCCAAATAAATATTCAATTGGTAAACTACCAACCTGTACTAATAGTGAAAAGTAAAAAAAATCAGGGAAATGTATTTTAGAAGCAGAGTGTTATTGCATGGATCAGCCAGGCTTTTCAAGTAGTCATCCTTATATCCATTCCTGGCTCTTTTGAACTTGCAGAACTTGATCACTTCATTTTGAAGCTATCGAGCCTCTAAAAGCCTCATGATTTTTCAGGCTAATGTTCCTGGCAGCTGTATCAAAACTGCTGGTGCTAAGCAAGGGTGATTTCTACGCACATGCTATCTGGGAACTGGAGCTTGTAAATAGTCAACCAACTTTCAGAGCCAATGAGTGGCAGAATTTCTATTCTGAAAAATTCCTTTGGCAGCAGCTGCCGTCTTCTTTAAAACTGATAAATCTGAAAATGTATTTAGAATTTAGATCCTGTGCCATCGAGAAAGATGAACAGCCTTCCAGGGAACTGACCAAGGGAAAAAAAAAGGAAGGGAGTGAGTAATGAAGTAGAAAGTAAAGGCTGGCCATATTCCAGGATCTGGCTTTTAAAGTGATAGACTCAGAACTTTTTTAAAAAGTCATCTTTTGGTATGGCCCACACTGACCAGTTCACAAGTGACTAGTGTATCAACCAGAATGGCAATGGTTTTATAGGCACTAGACACAGAAATCCCACATTCACGTATTCTTGCCTGCCAGAAAAATTGACATGGCAAATAATTCTATATTAACTTTCTTGGAATCAGAGTAGAAGAAGTTCTTGCATCTAACACTGTCATAAGGATATATTTGCCACAGGAACAAGATGCCATATTGTTCTTAACATTGCATCAACACAATTAATTACCATTGAGTGCCTGCTCTGTGCTTATGATTATATACTTTTCAACTGATGAGGAAGAACTGGCTCACAAATCAAGTGACATGCTCTTGTTTTTGTAGCCAAGAAAAGACAGTGCCAGAACTGAGATCTCTCTCACATTGGCCATGCTACAACTCATGTGTGCTCAGCAAAGGTACCTTGACTGTACCTTTGTGAAAAGTCCCTGACACTTTAATCATAGTTTCTAAATTTCATTACAAATTTCTACATCTAATTATGAATTAGTCTTCCTTTTGGCATGTTATTTTTACCTCTACAGCTTTAAACTTTCTAGTAGAGCTATATCATTCATATTCCTTCAACTTCTAGAATGGAAAATTATCGGACTTCCAGTGTCTTTCATAAAAATCTTTCACATATATTTCAGTTTGCTTTAATGGGAGCTAGCAAATGGCATAGTGGTTACATTGCTGGACTCCCCCATGGCCAACCATGGTTCAAGTCCCAGACCCGGTGGCTTGAAACTTATACCAGGTGTGTGTGCATGTGTGCCCAAGATTCTAGGAGAAAAATGGAGGAGAAGAGATTGCAGCATGGCCATCCTCCCTGGGGGGTGATTTCTCACTTTCCCTCTCACTGTCTCTGTCTCTCTCTGGTGAGTGCATGGGCCCTAAGGCAAAAAACCTCAAAAAAAATAAGTTTGATTTTATCATTTTACTTCAGTTATTTTAGTGGTGATTTGATGACATTCCTGCAATTTTTTTTTTTTTTTAGGAAATTTCCTTTTACATAATCCTTTGGGGTTTTGTTCTCTCCTTGTTGATTTGATCTTAAATTACAAAAACCCTGAAGAAAACATGGGGTAAACAAGTGGAATATTTATTAAGTTGCATCTTCTATTTTACTCTGTATTTCACCTTCTATAAAACAGGGTGACTTCCAGTTGATTAAAATCAATACTCATATTTTATTCATGCTATCAACATACTTGTATCTTAGTAATAATGTTAGCTCATCTGTGATATGATATTCAGGTACAAATTTCTAATACCATGTCCTCTATCAAAAATGTCTCCCTAGCTGGGAACCAGCAGTTAGCGTAATGGCTATGTCGCTGGACTCCCACGTAGTCGACCGCGGTTCGTGTCACGGACCCGGTGGCTTAAAACTCATGCCGGGCGCGTGTGCGTAAGTTCCCAAGATCCCGAGAGGAGAATGGAGGAGAAGGGATTGCGGCGTGACCATCCCCCCTGGGGGGTGATTTCTCGCTTTCTGTCTCTATGTCTCTCTCTGTCTGTCTGGCGAGCACACGCACCCTATAGTGAAAACCTCTCCAAAAAAAAAAAAAAAATGTCTCCCTAGCAAGTTAGATATTAATTGAGATCTGGCTACTTATATTGCCTGTTTAAAGAAAAGCAGTTGCATTTTAATGACATGGAAGAAAAAAAAATCTAGCTAAATATAAACATATTTTCTCTCAACAAGGGCATTATGGTTTATAAGCAGACTTTTGAAATGAACTTAGAGTTCTAGTCATCCACACTCTTCAATTACACACTTTAAAAAGGTGTAAAATTCCATATCTCTTGCTGTATAATAAGGTATAGATTATTTCTATTTAGAAAATTTTTAAATTATAGTAATATGCCATTTTGAGAAAGAAAGTCTTCTAACAACTTTCAAAGAGGAAGTTTGACACACTCAGTACAAGTACTTTAGATGACTTTTCAGTCGTCTTTTCATCTATCATAATATCAAATTATAGATGAGTAACTATGAAGAAAGCCTAAGGAAATGAACAAGACACCTGTAGAATGACATCATATTAAATAATGGTGTCTACAATTACTGAATATAAAGCAAAAAGGTGGTATAGCTCCCTATATTGCTCTTGTCACCAAGCCAGCATGCCCGTTTATGATGCAAATGAGAGGGTATATACAGATTATGCTTCAAACCAAAAACTATATCCTTCCTAAACTCTATCTTTGCAGATTTCATACACAAATTATGTTATTTTCATCAGTCTTAATACTGAGTCACTTAAGTCCTGCCATTGGACAAAGTGAAAGTAAATGTTAAAAAGCAACAGATAATGGGACCAGCAGTTAGCGTAATGGCTATATCACTGGACTCCCATGTAGGCAACCGCGGTTCGAGTCCTGGACCCAGCGGCTTAAACTCACGCCAGGCATGTGTGCGTGCGTGCCCAAGATCCCAAGAGGAGAATAGAGGAGAAGGGAGTGCGGCATGGCCATCCCCCCGGGGGGTGATTTCTCGCTTTCTATCTCTCTGTCTCTCTCTGTCTTTCTGGAGAGCACATGCGCCCTATAGCGAAAACCTCTTCCAAAAAAAAAAAAAAAAAAAAAGGCAACAGATAATGAAAAAAGTTACCTTTTTTTTCCACAATGATGCTTCAGGGTAAAACAGTGACTCGATGGTCTATGTTACAGGAAATCTATTCTTCAGCCCACTTTCTTGTATTGGTATGATCATATTATCTTGTCTAATTTCCTAACAAATTTATGAGTTGTACATGTTTATCAAGAGGAAAGAAAAGGCATAAAAATTCTTCACGGGAGGGCCAGTAGGTGGCATAGTGGTTAAGGTTCTGGACTCCCATGTGGCTAACCATAGTTCAAGTCCCAGACCTGGAGGCTTGAAACTCACTCAAAGCACGTGTATGTGCATGCCCAAAATCCCGAGAGCAGAATGGAGAAGGGACTGCAGCTTGGCTCTTCCCCCAGGAGGTGATTTGTTGCTTTCTGTCTCTCCAGCGAGCACATGCACCCTATAGCAAAAATCTCTCAAAAAAAAAAAAAAAAAATTCATGGAAGTATCCCTAAATTTATTGAAGTAGGACTTGTTGGAGAAACAGAAAGTAAACTGTTTCTTAAGAAACAAAAGTGAGGAAAAGAAAGTAAAGAAGTGAAAGAAAAGGGGCCCACTAAAAAGCACATAGATGCCATGCCTTGTGTTACAAGAGGGTACCTGCCAAATACTCCTTCCAGTCCGTCAGCTCTTCCTGACTTACTTCTGAAATACGCCTTCTGGATCAAGGTGTGGTTGTACACTGTCTCCTTGCTCACTCACTTTGATTAATGATAGACATATTAAAATGTAGAGTATTTCAATTTGAATACAATGTTTAAAGTCAGAACTTTGCTTGAATGTTCTAAATCTTTAAAATTAGATGAAACCAATTTTCTTATGCTTCAAATCAACTCAATTCAGGCCAGCAGGTTGTATGGTGATTAAGATGCTGGACTCCCACATACAGTTTAAGTCCTGAACCTTTCTCTGTCTTTCTCTCTCTGTCTCTCATTGGTGAGTGCATGTGCACCAAAGCAAATTAAATAATAATAATAAATACAATAAAATGAATAAGTCTTAAAAAATTAAGTCATTTCATATTTACATAGCACCACAGGTTGGAGAGTATTGGATTTCACCATCATTGACACAGTGTAGGGAAAATACAGTTCTGTTCTAAATTGCAGAAAATATAATTACTATCTCTTAAACTTATTGAGAATCAAAAGAAAGAGGTGAGATGGGCCAGCAGATGACGTAATGTTTACGTTGCTGGACTCTTACATGGCCAACCATGGTTCAAGTCCCAGATTCAGCAGCTTGAAACTCACACCCATGCCAGGCATATGTGCGCGTGTGCCCAAAATCCCAAGAGGAGGTTGGAGGAGAGGAGATTGCAGCGTGGCCATCCCCCTTAGGGGAATGACTTCTTGCTTTCTGTCTCTATATCTCTCCAGTGAGCACATATACCCTATAACAAAAATTTTTCTTAAAAAAAAAAAAAAAGCCAGAAGTAAAGTTGGCATAGCACAGCAGAAAATACATCTATACAAAAAATGAATTTTACTTTTGCTGTTATGGAAAACAGATTATAAAGTATTTATATTTACTATTTTTTAGCTGCAAGCAGCAGCAACTACAACAGAAATGTATTAAATATGAGGAAAATATATTACATTACAAGAAGTCCCAAGATATGGCAGTCATGTGGTGGGTTGATGCAGCAGCTCAACGCCATCATGGAGGTTACTTCTCACTTTACATTCTGCTGTCCATAGAGTATCAGCCTTCTTCACTGTAGTCTCTCACCCTCACAACATGGCTGCAGGGCGCCACCCAGCAGAGGAGGCACTGCTTCTCTAAATATCTTTTTTTTTTAATTTAGAAATCTGGGGCCAGCAGATGGCATAGAGGTTACATTGCTGTACTCCCACATGGCCAACCGCAGTTTGAGTCCTGGACCGTGTTTTCAAAATCACACTGGGCACATGTGCGTGTGTGCACAAGATTTCAGGAAAAGAATGGAGGAGAGGGGATCGTGGTGTGGCCATCCTCCCCTCCCCGCAGCGGAGTGATTTCTCACTTTCCCTCGCACTGTGTCTATCTTTCTGTCTCTCTGGCAAGCACATGTGCCCTAAGGCAAAAACCTCTAAAAAAAAAGAAAAGAAAAAGAAAAAGAAAAAAAAAAGAAAAGAAAAAAAGTAGAAATCCTTTCTCAGAAATCACCTACCAGACTTCCCCTTATATCACGCCAGGGGCTAACTGGCCCAAGCCAACTACTGGAAAATTGAATAAGATTACCAGGGTTGATATATATATAGGCTAATAAGATTTGCCCATGAGATTAGGATAAGGTGATCTCCTAAGATCTACTGAAAAAAAAAACCAGATTTATCTTAAATTACAAGGAAAGACTATCTGTTAGGTGGACAACACACTCATGAGCTTGTTTATTATTTGGGGATTATAGATGCTGCTCATTCAGTCTCATATCTTCAACTTAATTCACTGGCACACAATAAAAGGTAGAGTTTGGGGAGAAGTAAATCAAGTAACTACTTTTTATACTTTATAATTAATATATTTAGCATATACACTGAGTCTTGAGGCCCTACATACTCAGACATTTTAAACCCCAATAGTTTTCTATGTGGCATGTTCTCTTAGTGTAGCTTCTCAGCATTATTTCTACTAGAGTTTATACCACATTGGATTTGAATTGTCTGTGTGCGTGGATGTATCCCAAACATTTGATGGTAAAGGAACTACAAAGTTATTATGCAGAGTGTCTAGTATCACGCTGGACACGTTGTAGGTACACAATTTATTTATTTAATCAACATTTATCTACTCACTTATTAACAAGGGATAATTTCATGGACTCTAGAGCTAGCCTGTTTCCACTCAAATGGCTCCACCACTTACTAGCTGTGCAACTTTTTGGCAAGTTTTTCTTATCTATATTGAGAGCTAATAATATTCCCTGATGTATAAGGTTTAGTTTGTAAGTATTATATGACGTTATATGTTTAAAGCACTTACAACAATGTCTGGCTAATAGTACAGGCTTAATAAGCATGAGATATTTGTATTTATTAACGTACTGTCACTAACTGGTAGACTGCAGCATTTTCCATCATCATATTTACCACAGTCTGAACTGTGGATAGATCAATTTTAAAGCTTTGCTTCACTGTGTGACAAAACAATGACAGTTGGAACACAGTTTGATAAAAAAGGGCTTTGAGTTGCAAGCTTAGATTTTCTCTCAAGTGCCTGCAGCTCAGAAACAGCACGAGTTCAGAGCCGAGTTTCAGCAAAGCAATGGAGAATGGAAATTCCAAGTTATTTATCTGTGGCTTCTATAGAAAATGTTTTGAGAGCCAGTTGGCTTGATCTGTCAAAGTTATATCTCCTCAATAACTGCCAAACGATCTAGCTTCATTTTACTTCAGAAAACTTAAAGAGCAGTATTTTCAATTAACATTGCACACAATGAACATAATCTCTGAAAACTATGTCAGATTGATCCATGGAAGATTTAATTTTGTCTCTAGGTTTTCACACATACTCTGTATAACAAAGATTTTTAAAAATAAAGACTTTGAACTTTACTGTAACATTTTTAAAGCACTACAAAATGCACTCGACGTCTTTATAAAACATTTGAAAAGCCTATATTGGTATTTTTCTTCATCATGACCATGTCATTCTTACATATCTCTTGGGAAACCATTGAAAGCCATAAACATTACCAATTTTAAGTGATACTTTCAAGATAAATGTGTTTAAAAAGCTGCAATGAAAACTATTTTTCAACAATAGAGAAATGGATGCATCATATATGGAATACTCGAAAAAATGTTAAATTCATGAATTAATTGCTTTTAGAAACAGCTGTCATATTCCAGATGTTCAAGATTTATATCCTTATTGTAGGTGGTAAATTTTCAAGTTTGTATAAGACCTCTTGATTTGTTGTATCATTACCATTATTACAATAATTCAGTTCTTGGGTTTGATTTGAATATGTTCTACTTGTTTTTTTTTTTTTTCATTCTCTTATTCTGTATAATACAGATACGAGGAAGAAAATAATGTAGCAAAGAATATAGTTTACACTTGGTTCATGGATTGATGGCTTGAAAATCATGCCAGATGTGTATGTGTGCATGCCTAAAGTCCCAAGAGAAGAATGGAGGAGAAGGGATTATGGCATGGCCATCCCCTCTGGGAGGGTGATTTCTCATTTTTCCTCTTTCTGTCTCTCTATGGCAAGGGCATGCATGCACCCTATGGCAAAAACAAACATAAAAAAGCATAAATTTTAAGTTGCATCATTATCTTATATATGCTAAGAAAATATGCTATAAATTAAGTAAACAGTGGTTTCAATCACTTGAATTTTTATACAGTACTTACTGAAGTATCATACAGACTTATTTAGACAAATTTTATTCTGTCCCACTATTGTGCACACAAGAGGAAAATAAAAGCAAAATAGGTCATTTAATGAATTACTAAAATTTCTAAATCTATTCTCCACTCAGAGTTGATGTTGCCCATCTTTTTTCACACACCATTGTCCTATATACCATCAAGAGTGCTGGAATACAGCATTTCTGTAAATATTGATCTACTGTTGCCTCCAGAATCTTCCAAACTAGTGATACTTCATTCTAATTCTGCTAGCTTCCACAGTATAAGCTGATACTAGAAGACTTAAGATCCCTTCCCCCAAATTGCTGTGAACTGAACTGTTGCCTTTAATATCAACAGGTATAACAACCAGGTTGAGTGTACACAGGCCAATGACAACTTGGCCCAGAAGACAGTGATAGTAAGATGCTACTGGTTATAGGAAAAATCTCCATTTCAGAGATGTAAAAATTTATAAAGAAATCTATACTATGGAAAAAAAGCATTCAGTTGAATGTTGAATCTCTCACTAAGCTATTTGTTAGTCACCGTGACATTTTCTCTAAGCCTACATAAGAGGAGTTCCATGTCACTCAATATTCTCAGCTCTATCAGTCTTCTATGTATATCAGGTCTAAGAATTCAGAGCAAGACAAAAAGAATTCACCATGTCTAGTTATTAATTCAAAATTTTCAAAACTAACAAGACTAGTGAACCCACACAGTAGGCTTTATTTTTCAATATGTGTTCTTGAGTACAAGGTAAAAGTTACCCAGATTACAATCAGGTATTAATATTTGCAGGATACAATGCACTAGAGCTCAGAGCTAAAGCTAGGCCAATTGAAGCAGAGTATCTGCCTGGATGGCATCACACAGTGGTCACTGATGGGAACCCTGGGATCAGACAGCCAGTATGGAATCTTTGCTCCCTAGCTTATTACCTCTATGACCTTGTGCATTTTCTTTTTCTTTTCTCTATGCCTTGGTTTCTTTAGAGTATTTCATAGCTTAAATTTGTAGAGAGAGATTCTTATTGGCCTAACTCACCTGTAGAAAGTCCAGTTAGGTTACCCTTACACAGACCTTGAATTCTCTATGACCATTGTCATAGGGGGAGATCATGCAATCTATGTAGACTCTTTCCCAGTGCCTGAGAGGACTGTTAGATGGGGATATTGGGGGGGAAAACTATGAATAGGCAAATCCTGGGGTTCGTACCTTAAGTACATCTTCCACTCACCACCTGTAGGGTTTGGAGTCATATTTATTTTCAGACAATTAAAAAAAGAAAAAAATAGAGACAGAAGGGCCAGCAGGTGGTATAGTGGTTAAAGCACTGAATTTCCACATGGCCAACCGCAGTCGGAGTTCTGAAACTAGTAGCTTGAAAATCACACTGGGCATGTGTGTGTGCATGCCCAAAATCCCAGGAGGAGAATGGAGGAGAAGGGATTGCAGTGTGGCCATCCTTCATGGGGGTGATTTCTCACTTTCCCTCTATCTGTCTCTTTCTCCAGCAAGTGCATGTGCCCTATGGCAAAAATCTTAAAAAAAAAAAAAAAAAAAAAAAAAAAAAAAAAAAAAAAAAATAAAAAAATAGTTACAGAGAATTTGAACCAACTTGGAAATAATCCTAAAAGTATTATTTGTTTTTGACATAGGGAAATTGTTTTTAAAACAATGAAAATTAGAGTATGATGGGAAAATAACTAATTCTTAACATAATTTGTCTTCCTCCTTTAAGTAAATGAATCCTGAGGAACTGCTTTTGCAGGCTTGAAGAGACAGGGATAGGAAGAGATAAACATTGAAAAAACTAAAAAACTAAATTGCTGCACATTAGAAAAAGACAAAAAAAAAAAAAAAAAAAGAACTCACATTAAAATTAAAAAACCTATGGCCTAGTCATGATGGTGCAAGCAGTAGCATGCTGGACTGTAATGCTGCAAGCCACATGACTTATGGCAAGTTCAAATGCCCAAGTCATTCTGAAAACACACCGGATATGCATAAGGGCACCCAACATTCTGAGGAGCTGGAGAGATTGGGAAAAGGGATCACAGTGTGATAAGACCCTGTTGAGGATGCCTCTCTTGCTTTCTCTCTCTTTCTTCTCTTGCATGCATGCATACACAGCTTTACCAGGATTTTGATTAGAGAGAAAAGAGAGAGAAGGAAAACCAATAGAGTTGGCTCTCCAGCAAATGCATGTGCTCTATGGCAAAAACTTTAAAAAATAAAATAAAATAAAATAGTTACAGAGAATTTGAGCCAACTTGGAAATAATCCTAAAAGTAATGACACTTTTGACATAGGGAAATTGTTTTTAAAACAATGAAAATTAGAGGCTGTAGAGAAACAGGTTTGGAAGAGGGGAGAGAGAAGACATGAATACCTTCTGTAGAGTTGGGAACTGGGGCAAAAACAGACATTTAGTGGGAATTCTTAAGAAATGAAACTGGTGAGCATGCCATCATTTTCCTCCCTCCCCACATTCTTCTAACAGCACCTTCAGCGTAACAACCTATACATCGCTTCAATGTCTGTAGAGGGGGATTTGTGGGACTGGGGGAGAATGTTGATCCTATTCTTAAAGTAAAGCTAAGAAGGCCTACTTTTATTTACTATGCAGAAGCACTTCTGAGGAACACTTCCTAGAAAACATATTCTTAAGTAAAATGCTTCTGTATCTCCAGGGAGATTTTTGTGATGATAAATGAGGAAAATCTGGACTCTATTGGGTCATCAGAAAAGTCATGATGCATTTTTTTTCATAGAAAAACAGAAAAAAATATGTTATGACTTCTCAGACAGCCTAGTAGATCTATTTTTAAGAAACAAGAGAAAAAGAACCCAAGCGCTTCTGCATTTTTGGTTAGGCTACATGCTGTGCTTCCAGTTGCTCTAAGGTCTAAAAAACACACTGTTTCATCTTACAGTCCTTCCTCTGGAACTAGCAGAAGTCAGCTCTCCTCAGCTGTGACAGGTCCATATAACCTCTTGCCTCCCTCAAGAGAAATAATCTCTTTGAACTAAGGAGAGAAGATCCACCTCAAACCAGACATTCAAACATCTGCAAAGTTGTGGAAGATTTTGATATGCTCCTAGACTTCACTTACCAATGAAGGATTCTTGAATTGAAAAGAATATTAATGGAAGTTTTGACAGTGGTTCATTTTTTTCCCAAAAATCTTTCAGAGAGGGTGTCATAGATTAGATTCCCCAGGAACCTCCTCTGAGTCAGAGGTAATTTAGTGGGGAATGCCGTCCGTGTGAGACACTGGAGAAGCAGGTTTAGGTAGAAGGAGATGCTTGATGAACTGAAATGCAGCTACTTTAGCTGATCCTACTGGGCTATTCAAAGAGGCACTAAATTGAGATAAACAGCTGGGCCTTTATATTAGCATCCTCTAACCATTGGATAAGGACTGTCCCTGGAGAAGGAGTTTTTTAACCTTGGGCAACGTAGCTTCATTTGGACAAGGGAAATTCTTTCATAGGGCTCCTTGACCGTGAGCTTCAGCAGATGTCACTACCTAAAACAGAGAAAGGAGCTAAAGGTCTCAATCTTGAAAGCTTGAAGTGGAGTTGGGGGCCGTACGTGGCATCCATGTATCATTCCCACCTACAGCTGTGGTAGGTCAGTGGAAATAAAATACTCTGATGGGATGGAGTATTGTGTGTGCCCTCTGCCTCAGGATACACTGTAACACATTCCCAGATATCTCTCAGATAATTTTTTAATAATTACTCCAAGAGTTAGTTTCAGTTTGGGGCTGTTCTACATTTGAATACTTTTTTTAAGCAATCAAAACTTTTCAATATTTCTTTGACCTTCTCTTGTTTGCGCTTTAATTTTGCATGCTGTTATGGTAAAACACACTACTTAGAGATGGAAAAAGTACTTTCTCTAGAAATCATCACATTTATGCAGCATAGAAGACTATCTCACTGTATAATCTGAGAAATCTATATTAATTTGTAGATCTAGAGATAGACATAATTAAAGTCCTACAAAGAAGAATAAATCTAAGGGGACAGAAGGAAGTCGTCATGGCAACCAAAAATCCTGATTTTTCTCATTTTATACCACCAAAGTATTAACCTTTAGGATGCCTTTATATTTTTTCCACATTGTGTTTTAACCAGGGGCCATAATGCTTATCACGTTCGTTAAATATGTAGCTGTATCATTTATTCTAGAGATTTAGACCCTTAATTACATTTCGAAAATTTTTTGTTAAAGGTCATTTTTTTTTTTCTTTTTGTAGTTTAAAATAATTCAGGTTTATAATATTGAGAATGTAGACATATGGGGAACAAAATGAATGATTTACCACAAGGTTATCATTTAACTGTATCTTTCTAACCTCTTTTCTACAGAATATTTTTTATTTCAGAAAAATTGAGCACATTTCATAAAATGTCTCAATTTGCATATTTTTTCTAACAGTCTAATGTATTTCCAGGTTTGTAGATATTTACTTTAAGATAATTTTAATAACATCATTTTATAGATTGTCATAATCAAGAAGTCTGTTAATTTATTGATAATTCTAATTTTATAAATAATGTTCCCATAAATATCCTTGTATTAAGTTGCTTGTGCATCCATATAATGTTAACTCTTTATCAAGAATTACTAGAAGAATGAGCTTTTTTGTAGCTAGTGTTACATGCTATTACTTTGGCATCTATAAGATATTATTCTAATCAGTTCTCCATCCCAACTGCCCAGTCCTTATACTTCCCCTTCACTATCAATATCTAGCCCAATTTATAAATCAATGCATTTTATTTTATTGCTATTTTAATTTTGAGGTTTTTTATAATTTGTGAAATTAAAAATTATTATATCTTCTTAAGTTTTTGTCTTTATTGGGAAAGAGAGGGGTTCATATTTTCTTTCTTTGGAAATTCTTTGAGCTGAACTTTCTTTTAGGAGAGATTTTTATTTTTCTATTCAATAATATATTTCTTGGTGCATTCAGGTTGCTAAATTCCAATTAACAAATTGAACAAATATACCTCTAAAATTGAGTAATATGTACCCTGTTAGGTAAACAGCTTGTGTTTTCACTTACTGGTAAATAGATTAAAGAGAAAATCATAAGTACTTCTTCAGGACTGATTTAATTGTTTAATAATACTTACATGTTGATACTAGAGTAGACTAGCAAAAGGAACCTTGAATCAGGTGACAGCTCTGTTAGATAATTCGCTAAATACTGGGAAAGCTGCATCTCAGTTTCTTCTGTAAAATAACATTAAGTTACTTTTCAGCATTGTAATATAAATTGAAGATATTATACTTAATAATACAAGTATTCTTACTGTACCTCTAAGGAGATTTCGTGGTGATGAATGTTACATTTCTCAATGTTACTATTCTTAGGTTGCTATTTGTAGTATTTTGGCGCATATTAGGTATCTAATAAATGACATCTTAATTTGCCCCATTTTGTGTTATTTCTTAGCATGTCCTTTATTTATAGTGGTTTACAAAACTGGAGATGTCAGACCGTGAGTGGATTGAAACCCAATACGAGAGTTTGGGTTATATTAGGGTTTCTAGTGGAAAATAACCAAGTAGAATATCAGAGTATTGCACACATAATAAAGAAAAATATTTTCATGTGAAACTTTTGTCAGTATATAATATTCAGACAGAAAAGATACATATACTGGAATGCAGTGTGAAATATGCTTCTTACTATGGGTTATAACCAAAATTCCTTCAAAAAAAAAAGCACAATTTCATTAGATACTTGTCTTATAATACAAAATCCTTTGTAGTATAGTGACTAAGCAACTAGGTTCAAATCCCAACTCCCTTAATTACTGCTGTATGGCTTTGAACCAATTAATTGTACAACTTCCCTTGGCCTTAGTTTCTTTGTCTATGAAATGGGTAACAATTATACCTGGACAATAGGGGAACTGTATGCTTTACTATCTAAACCACTTAGCAGCTAACGCAGAAACCGTTAACTGTTATTTTATCAAGACTTAAATAGAATATAAATATTTTCTGAATAAGCAAAAACTGCTAAGTGCCCTAATGTATATAAAAGAATATAAAGTCATCACATTAACCAGGATTTAATAATCAGCTAGTTTTTCATCTACAAAATGATATTTCTTAATGAGCATTTTATTTCCATAAATATTCATTTTAACGATCAATGTTACTATTCTTAGGTTGCTGTTTAAAAGTAATAATCTCTCTTAAGCTATGAAGGAATAAAACTAAAATGTGACATAATCACTAATTGCTTATTATGTTTTTGTATTTTATAAAAGATTTTTAAAATTTCACAGTGGTGGGACCAGCAGTTAGTATAATGGTTATGTCACTGGACTCCCATGTAGTCAACCGTGATTCGAGTCCCAGACCCGGTAGCTTAAAACTCACGCCGGGTGTGTGTGCATGCATGCCCAAGACCCCAAGAGGAGAACGGAGGAGAAGGGATTGCAGCGTGGCCATCTCCCCTGGGGGGTGATTTCTCTCTTTCTCTCTCTCTTTCTCTCTCTCTCTCTCTCTCTCTCTCTCTCTGTCCAGTGAGCACATGCACCCTATAGCAAAAACCTCTCCAAAAAAGAAAAGAAAAGAAAAATTTCACAGTGGTATGTTCTAAGAAAAAAAAAGCCTTGTCTATATTTCTTTACATTCTTTTCTTTTTAATTTAAAAATGGTAGCGATGAGGACCAACAGACAGCATAATGTTTGTGTCGCTTGACTCCCATGTAGCCACCCGTGTTTCAAATCCCAGACCCAATGCCTTAAAAATTCAGCCATGTTCATGTGCATGCATACCCAAGATCCCAAGAAGAGAATGGAGGAGAAGGGATTGCAGTGCGGACATCCCACCTGGGGGATTATTTCTCACTTTCTATCTCTTTCTCTCTCCAGCAAGCACACACGCCCCATAGCAAAAAATCTCTCTCTCAAAAAAAAAGATAGGGATGGTACCATTGGCTGGCAAGAATTAAAATCTTATCACCTTTAAATTTTTCATGAAAACCTTACAGGGATACTTAATAGCTATAGATAATTGTTTTTGAAAATTATAGAAACCATTTTTGCTCTTGAAAAAGTTACTTTCAAGCACATTTTCTGTTGATTCTATTTAGCAAAAGTTTCCATAGTCATTTATATCATTCAAATTACATAAACCAATGTTTTATATTTCATAATATCTTAGGGGATTATGGAAAATATTTAACTGTCCAAGTGGTTAAGGACCCATCTACCTGTACACATAAAGACTTGAGACAACTGTAATTACTTGAAGGTAGTAGCTAAATGTCAGTAGCTGAATGACAGTAACAATATCACGTGTCCAGAACTAGACAAATAATACGTAGAAACACAGACAGGATGCCTTTAATTTAATGATGGTAGTATTATATTTAGCTATTTGAATGTAGCTTAATCATTTCCTTTAAATCACACAGTAAGTCATAAATATTTCTCAAATATTCTCAACTATCCTGTAGAGATAAGTAAAAAGGTATACCATATTTGGTAATTCTCACAGCAGAAGAACAAATTGGTTTTTAGAATATATCCATACTAATATTTCACACATATGTATACGTTTGTGTGTGTGTGTGTATAATTTTAGTCTGAAATGAAATATAAAAGTTATGGCATCATCAATATCAATAGTTTCATCCAAATTTGCAGCAGTACAGAGACTCCAAGTTTTTGCAGAGACAAACGCCTAAGCTAAACAGCCTCAGAATATCAGAAAAAGCTTCTGGAAAGTGACCTTGAGTTGGAAAAAAAAAAAAAAAAGTTTTCTTGCACATTCTGAAAAATTCGGAGCTGCCAAGTGTTGTTTAAATGAATGGTTGGATGGATGGATCAATAAAACAAAGTTAGCACAGACACTGTGCTAAATTCTTTGCATAAATGATCTCATTTCATAGTTATAAAAACCTTATGTTGTCTGATTAGTGTCATTTTACTGAAGAATAAGAGATCTGAATCCGTAGTTGTCAGATTCTACCCTTTAGGGTTCTATTAGTAGGTACTACTGGAAAATTAAAAACATTAAAAAGAGAGTTACTCAATTATCACATGAAAACTGATTATCTATGTATATTGTCATGAACTCCTTCCAGGAGCCCCAGCATCTGTCGTTTTTTTAGTTATTATTATTTCCAGAGGGCCATGCACGAGCATGTGACATGCTTATATTTCAAGTCACAGGGGCTGGGCCCCAAACTGCAGTTTGCCATGTGGGATCTAGCTCCCTTCACTATGCTATGGGGCTGGACATCAAATCTCTGCATTTTGATGACAATATTAATAAAAAAATTTTAAAAAACACATGCATCTGATGTTGTGCTTTCAACTATGCTTTCACTAAGTATGTAAGTAGGCATAATTAATCACAACAGATTTGAATTCTTTCTGTTTACTGGTTACCTCTACTTCTTTTGAAAATAAAAGATGAGGCTATCAGCTTTCCTGCTGAGACCATGAAGTCGCTTCTACCCAGGGCTCTTTTCACTTGTTTATTTCTGCCTCAAATCATGTCCACCCTATTATCAGTGCAGCCTAAAATCTTAAGTCAGATAGTAAAATTATAAAGTCCAAGATATTTGGGGATTAAAAAATATGAGTTCATTTCTACCCTGTCAGAATAACTTACTTTTATAGAGCACTACACATTATAAAAGAACACTCTAGGAGGGGCAGGTTTCAGTGCTCTTCATACCAAGAGTCTTCAAAAAGTTCACAGAAAAAGCATATTATGGGGCTAGCTGGTGGTGTGGTAAAGGTAGCTGGATCCCATCTAACTAGTATTGGTTCAAGTCCCAGACCTGGGACCTTGAGAACACAGTAGATGCATGTGCATACATGCCCAAAAATTCTGAGAGGAGAATGGAGTAGAAAGGATTGCAGCATGGCCATCCCCTCTGGGGGTCGCTTTCTTAACTTTCCTTCTCTCAGTGTGTCTCTCTGGCAAACTCGTGCACTCATAGCAAATTAAAAGAAAAAAGAAAAAAAAAACCTTTTTTAAAGAAAGCATATATCATGATATATTATAGAATAATTATGCATAGATTTTGAAAAAATTTGTACCAGAATAAACTCATACTTTAATTCCATTTTTCCACAAACTTTTTGAAGTACTCTTTTATTTCAGAAGGTAGATAAATTAAGATCACAAGACAAATGCCTTGTCAATATTCCTTTAGCAAGTGAAGAGAACTAGAACTGATGTCTTCTTAATTCAAATCTAAGATGTTTTCATTGATTCCCTTAAAGATAAATTGGTTTGGAGTGTTTGGGAGATAAACACTTAAAATAATTGAACAAATTAATTTAATAAAATAATTTAATAATATGAAGCTAAATAAATTAAAATAATTAAACATACAAGTCATCTTTCATCAGTAGTGCCTTGATATATATAGTCAATCATGCCACATTTACAGTGACAAATAAAATCACCCAGCAAGACAAGTGAATTATTGATCAGAGCTTTGTCTATAGTAAATGTCAGAAAAAATGACTGGGAGGCAAAGTTACCATCAATAAATGGAGGTTCAAGAACCAATTTTTATATAACATTCATGACTTCTTAGAATATCAATGTTATAACTGTATTGTTTATACCCATTTTAAAAGACTCTAACAGTTTTGTGATCACTTATCAACATTTCCAATATTCCAAAGAGAGAAATATTTTGTCTCTTTTCTCCTTTTGGAACATACAAAATATTTAGAGCATAGAGAATGTATATTGTCAGCAATCATTTTATACCAGATAAAGATATGGGTTAGAAGTTAAATCTACTCAGCAAATAATTAGCTATATAATTATCTAAGAGACTTGACAGTTTACATAGTATTATTGGGAGAGAATGCTGTTCAGTAACTATGTCTGGTCTTGCTTTCTGGAGAAGGATTCTCTTCTTGCTGAGGTTCCATAAATATTTTATGAACCAACATAAAGTAATATGCTAATGATACACTATTTAGCCAGTGAGCAGGTGCAACCTTTGAAGTTTTTTCGCCCCTGGTAAACCTTTGATATGAGATCAGTTACGCCATTTTGAATTGTTCTTTCTTTGCTTCACTTTCCTCAGAGTTTCACCTGAACCGAAAATGGTGAGCGAGAGTCATCACGAAGCCCTGGCAGCCCCGCCAGTCACCACAGTGGCAACCGTAGTACCACACAATGCCACAGAGCCAGCCAGTCCTGGAGAAGGGAAGGAAGATGCCTTTTCTAAGCTAAAGGAGAAGTTCATGAATGAGTTGCATAAAATTCCATGTGAGTATTCTATATCATTACTTGAGCAAAGATAGATGATTAAAAACCATTTTATCCATTGGAAATAAAGCAGAAATCTTAACATACTATAATCTTACATTCAATTTTTTATATTGGCATGGCAGTACTTCAATAATAAAATGGAATATTCTTATTGTCTTTAAATTCATTTTATAAATAAAAATTCAGTTTATAAAAATACTGTCTTGTGTTTAATGGAGGTAGGGTATTTTTTAATCTTCTCATATTTTTCTCTAAAGGATATTGATGTTCATGGGTTGTACTGCATGCCTTATGGATTTGCATTTCTGAAATTTTTTATTGTAAAGATTATTCCTAAACAATATCTAGGATGTACTTTTTCAGTGTTGCAAGTGTGATTTTCCTCCATACACTTGTCAACATTTTTAAATATTGACAAAGTTTTAAAAAAAAATTTTGTTGTCATCAGAAAAAAAAAGTACCTTATTTATTTACGTGAGTATAGCAACAAGTCTAGTCAGTGGCATTTTTTTTCTTTTTTACATTGACATATAAAATTGTATGAATTTACAGAGGACAACATGATATTTTAAAGTATATATATACATTATCAGGGACTAAATCTAGCTAATTAGCATATGCCTCACCTCATATAGTGGTTGTTTTTGTGATGAGAACACTATATCCACTATCTCAGCATTAGTCAAGAGTATAGTGTATTTTTAACTATAGTCACTATGTTGGACACTAGATCTCTTGACTCATTCCACCTGTCTACTGGAAATTTTTGTTTCCATTGACCAACATAGTTCCAAAGCATATCCTCACACATGTAACCAGTCTAGCCCCAATCTGCTTTCACTTCTATGAGATCAACTTCTTAAGATTCTGCATGAGTGACTTCATGCAGTATTGATCTCTCTCTCTCTCTCTGATTTAATTCACTTAATGTAGTTTTCTCTAAGTGCATCCATGTTGCTGCAAATGACAAGCTAGCCATTTAAATGGCTAAATAATATTCTATTGTGTACGAACACCACATTTTCTTTATCCCTTCATCCATCGAAGGACATTGATTCTTCATCTTGGTTAATGTGAATAATGCTACCATAAACAAGGGATTGCTGGTATCTCTTCAACATGCTGATCTATTTCCTTAGGATATATACTATGTGGTGGGATTGCTGGTCACGATAGCTCTGTTTTTAACGGGGTGAGGAAGATCCAATGTACTGTTTTCCATAATGATTGTACTAATTTACATTCTCACCAAAAGTTGTTCAAGGATTCCCTTTTCTCCATACCTTCATCAGTACTTATCTTGTGTCTATTTGATGGCCTTCATTCTAACAGTGTAAAGTAATATCTTTATCTGGTTTTAGTTCACATTTCCATGAATGATTAGAGATGGTGAGCATTTTTTCAAATTCCTTTTGGTCATTTGTATGTCTGTCTTCTTTAGAGACATTTAGTCTAGAGTGTAGTTTAAATTCAATGTTTCCCTATTGATTTTATGTCCAGATGATCTGTCTGTTGCTGGAATAGGGTTAAAGTGTGTTAAAGTCTTCTACTAACATTGTCTGGCAGTCTAACGCTCCCTTCATATCTGTTAGCATTTGTTTTATATATTTGGGTGTTCTGATGTTTGCTGGTTATATATTTACACTTATTATATCCTTTTGCTGAATTGACCCCTTTAGAGCCAGTCACTGGTGCCTTGTTTTGTCCGTTTTCTGATGTCAAGTTTCCCTCATTGCTCTTAGCTATTATGATTCCAAGCCAAGTCTGCACATTTTAAAGAGTAAGTTTTTGTAACAGTCTTTACAGACTGATTCTGAGAAAGCTCTGTGGCAGGCATGGCACTGGGGTACACCAGAAACCCAGGGCAGATGTGGCCAGCCCAGCATTGATGGAAGCATGGAACCTGCTACAGCGGGCATGGACGCCCAGGGCAGATATAGCCAGAGAGACAGGAACACACCAGAACCCAGGACAGCTGTGACTGGTGCCTGCTATCAGATGCGAGGGGTCCACTACAGCAGGCATAGCACTGAGGTGCCCAAAGCCAGGGACCAGTGAGAGCTGCCTCCTTCTGGGGTTGCTGATGCTGGCCAGAAATTAGATTCATGACACAAGCCTGAGAACTGAGGCTTTGTGGTCCTATCAGGTGCCTGGGCAGGTCTTGAGGCTTGATTCATGAGGACCAGCCTGGAAAATTTAAATGTGCTCATGGGGCCTCTACCTGATGTGAAGTTTCACTGTGGTAGGCCCAGTGCTGGGGGGGAGTCCAAGGAAAAATTCTGTACTTGTTTCCCTTTCTTTCCTACAAGCAGACACTCTCTCTTTCTGCTTCGCTGCTTAGGGTTAGGGCAGGAGTGAAGCAAGTGATATAAAACTGTCCTTCTTACTCTATCTTTTCTTATTGGGCTACAGCCAAGTTCTGTGCTCTCTCACCTAGTTCCCTTAGCTCTTGTGAAGGTGCTCTCATGAGTGGATAGTTGATCATAGATGTTTCTGTGGGGAGGATGAGTCCTGCTTTGCCATTTTGCTCTGCTCTGATTCCAGTGGCATTTATTTTTTACCTACTGATTTGTCTTTTTTCTTCATGGTTGAGCATGTATTATGTATTAGACACTCTTGTGCTAGGAACAAAGGTTATAGCTCTCACAGTGCTTATATTCTAGTTGAAAAAGAAATAATGAATCCATGAAGAGGTAAATATATACAATATGTCATGTGGCGATGAGTGATGTAAGGACAAATGTGAGAGTAAATACAGGAGGGAGCTAGAGGGTAGAAGGTGGTTATTTGTAAGATGATCAGGCATGGTTTCCTTCATAAGGAGAACTGAAGGCAGTGAGGAAGAAGCTGTCATAAAACCTGGCAAATGAGATCAAGATCCTTATGCAAGAACCTGGCTGGGATGTCAGGAAGCCCAGAGTGCCATATGTAGGATAAATAAGATGGAGAGCAGCAGAAGGTGGATGTGTTTGCAACAGAAGCCATATTACATGGGGCCTTGTGGATTTTTATGAGAAACGTGGATTTTACCCTGGATACAATAAAATCCCTTTTTGTGCCTTTTTTTTTTTTTTTTTTTTTTTGAGCAAAGGTGGATACCTATGGTCTGACTTATATGTTTATTAAATATTATCCTTGCCACAGTGTTGGCAATGGGATAGGAGGGCCAAGGGTAGAAGACCAAGTAGGTTATTGCAGTAATCCTGTTAAGAGATTTATACAACTGATGAGAGACTTATTCTATTAAAAACACTGGAAAACTAAATGAAAAACATAAGTAGCCCAGCATCTTAGCCCTCAGTAATTAGCATCTTGTGGATCTGTCTATTTTTAACAAATTCAAGTTCATTTAAGACCCACTCTTAGCACAGTTGTCAATGATGACCATTCTCAGCCAGAAGATCCTTCACTGAGTGGGGATGGAGATGGTCCAGTAGACAGAGCTCCAGGATGAAAACCAGAAGACAGTTCTCTTCCTTGCTCTGCTGCTGAGCTAATGGACTGATATGCAAACTCCGGGTACTTCTGATACAATTTTGAGGCTCTAACTACTGAGCAGAAACCAAATGCATATATTATGGAGAAAAGCTCTTACTTAAAGAATGTTTTATCAAAATGTTTAAAAGGAATGTGTTATAGGGAAGCAGAGAAAGGAATGAATAACACCAAACCAAATGCATATCCTGCCTTATCTTCAACAGCATCTCCTTCTCTGGAAGAGTAAACAATGAGAGACGTAGGGCGAGGTTGATAACTATGTGATTGAATGCTTCCCATGCGGCAACATAACTCATTCACTCATCTCCTTTAGATCTTTGCCCCCTGTCATCTTCTTACTTAGGACAACCATGCTATTTAAAATTGTAATCCATTCATCTCTCTTAATTTTTGACAGCATTTCCTGTCTCCTATCCTTGCTTTATTCCTCACCGTATTACCTAAGATCAGCTGCAATACCATGAATTTATTACTTGGCTTTCAATTGCTCTAGCTCCCCCCACACATTTACACACGAACACATACACACACAAAAATAATGTTAGCTCTGTGAGGGCAATAAGCCAGATCTGTTTTATGCATACTTACCTTCTTGGTGGTGCCTGACACATATGAGACACTCAGTATATACTTTGTGAATACATGAATGAATGAATATCATTTTTCCTTATATCCTGAACCATTTCTCTTAGAATTTGAGGACTTCAGATGCTGACACACTAAAGCATGTTACTAAAGTATAAACTTTAAATTTCAAATACTAAGGAAAGCATCATTTCCGTGCCAGACTGTGTCACAATGAAAAAGAAAATTGCTTCCATCTTTATAATGACGATTCTTCCATCTTTTAGCCTCCCCCAATAAAAGCCAGCTATTACTTTTTTTTTTCCCTCTCCCCATTTATCGATAGAAAGCCAACTGGGAAAATTATCTATGAGACTCTCCTTTCTTTCTTTTGTTTCCCTTGGCTAAATCTCATCTTATTCCTTTCTATGCTGCTGTCCCATTCTTGTGTCCCCTTACTAGGCACTGAAAATCAGATGAGATCATCAGTCTGTTCCTCCATAGAGATTTGCTTTTGACCAACAGCCTGAAATAATAGAATGTCAGAGGATCTGGATAACACCCATAGAATAATAGTATGTTACTACCACTCTCCTTGCTTTCATAGGAAGAAACAACAAGCAAAATACCTAAAATCACAAAATGGTATGCTAAAGAAATGTTAGGAAAAACTGTATCAGAAATGCAGCCAAGCCATTGTAAACATTCTTTCTTTCTTTCTTCGTGACTGAGAGGGCGAGAGAGAGAAGCACAGCACTCTCCAGCAGTGTCCTGACCCGGTGATCCACCCTAGCGTCAGAGAGCCCTGAATTATGGGCACACACATGCCCAGCATCCTCAAGAAGCTCTCCAGACACAAACCTGGAAATGTCCCATGGGGGCTCAGTCTCACAGAGTTTTGTCTTTTACCACTGCACATTGCTAAAGTCCCTACCCATGCAGTTGCGTTAAAAATATGTAGCCGTGCATATTTTACACTTTCATCCATCGCAATGTTTGCTGCCTGTGTAATTGAAATTTCTAATAGGATTTATTCACAAGGAGCAACACGAACAAAAATAGAACATATCCCTAAAATCTAATTCCTTTAGGAACACATGTTATATAAAGGTTATCGCGTTTGACTTGGCATAATATAGTATGACGCTAATGACAGGTAACAAATTAGAATATTAATCGATTCCCGTCTCTAAACTAAATCTTGGCTATCTGGCAGATGTGTTTTTTTGCAAAATTGATAGCAAACAGCTTTAGTCTGTCACTTGAAATTCCCACTTGTAAGAAGAGAGGTGTCACAATGGCAAGGAGCGTGCATGTCATTAGTTGGCTAATCTGCACAGTCCAGCATGGGACATATTCAAACCAAATTGCCTGATGGTATCATCCATAACACTAGGGCTTAAAATTTAAAAAAAAAAAAATAGGAAATAGTAAATGCTGAGCGTTTTTATCTTTCCATTCATTCTGTGCCCCGTTATCTAAATGAAGCAGACAAGGTTTTTCAAAATGTTTCTTTATTTTGCAACTTTGATTTTAATATGACTAGGGCCGTGGTTGGTTTGTAAAGCATGAACTCGTGTCATCCAAATAGCTGTGATTAGGGTTTTGATATTCATGAGCTTCTTGAAGTACAGTGCACCTTTCTTTAAGCACAGCAGAAAGCCAAATAACCGGAACCTGACTCTTCGTTCAGAGTACGAACAAGTGGGCTAAGGGTAGCTGTGTATTTCATGCAGATATGCTATTCGATAGATAGTTTAATGCAGGAATTTAAAAACAAGTTCTGAATGCAGACTGAGTGAAAATCCTATAGTTCCACTGTATGCTATCTGTGTGACCTGGGGCACATTAATTAACCTTTTTGTGTATCAGTTTCCTCCTGTATAAAATAGGAACGGAAATAATACCTCATCATACGGTTGTTGGCTAAAGGCGTCAATGCGTATAAAGTGCTTAGCAGGATGTCTGGCACAGAGTAAGCATTCTATAAATGTTAGCTATTATTAAACTCAAACTGTCGTTTTAACAAGTCTATTTCTGTTTTCAAGAAGTCCTCTATTTAGGTCAGTCAAATTGAGAAAATTCCAGAAACTTTGCAGTCAAGTATATAAGTGTTACATTCTTTAAACTCACTCCAATGATGCCTGGACTTAGGGAAGGTCAATGTCCCCTTGGCATTTCTTCATCACAGCATCTCCAGTGTTCATTTTCCTTTTCTCTCCTATACTATCACTCTCTCATTCCCTCATTCCCTGTAGCCTACATACATGCTCAAAGTTCTCATATCTGAAAGTGCCTAGCAAAATTGCATTCAGAGCAGGTCCTTCAGGCGTATTATTAATAGTTCTTAGGCTGGTCCTGTGGCTTGGTAGTTAAGGGAGCCAGATCCCACATGGCTTACTGCAGTTGAATCCCAGCCCCTGACATCTTGAAAAATATGCCAGGCATGTGTGCATGCATGCTCAAGATCCTGGCAGGATAGACATGGAGGAAAAGAGACTGTAGCATGAGCACGCCCCACGGGGGGGAGGGGTGATTTCTCCCTCTTCCTCCCTCTTAATCTCTCTCTGGTGAGCCCACACACCCTCTGGCAAAATAAGATATAGATATATTAGTTTTTTTCCCTTAATGCTCTAAAAATGTCTTCCCTTGGCCTTACCTCCCCCCCTCAAGCTACCATTCTATAGTTTTCTACATCTCCACCATACTTTTTTTTTATAAAACCATAAACTGGACCCCACTGTCTAGTTTGATAATTCCCATTAACAACTCAATCCCTTCTACTCTGATTTTCATCCTCCACATACTATTACAACTGTTTTTAATAAATGCACCAAGACTTTTGGTACACAGTTATGAAGGTTATTACTCATCTTCATTTAGTCAGATATTTCTGCATTGTTATCACTGTTGACCTCTGTTTTCTGAGAACTCTTCACTTCCAGGACTCCATTTTCCTTGCATCCTCTTTCTTCTCTTCTGTTTATTCTTTTTCTTTCACTGGTCCTCCTTTTTCATTGTCTTTCGTCCCGTAAACAGTAGAGATCTTTATTTCCCAGGGTTTCATTTTTAGTCCTGTTTCGTTCTTACTCTGCAGGCCCTCTGTACAATCTCATTCACCTAGCCATTTAAATTAGAATTATCACTATTATCTTTACCTCCTTGAGCTATTTTACTACCAGTGCTGTGCTTGCCTTCAAGTCCTGTGAATCCTTCCAAAACATCTCTCAGAACCTGCCAGTACTTTCCTGCTCCAGTATCTTCTGTCAGGATTTCCTCTCTTCCTGGGCTCTCTTTCTCCACCAATCTTGATGCATTATTTTTTATTATTCAAGAGCATCTCATATGTCACTTCATTTCCCAGTGAAGATTTTATATAAGTCTTCCTCCAATATTTGAAAGCTCTTCATTCAAATCTCTTATTCTCTTGATTATTTAGAGTTTTCTGCCTGTCTTATTTAGTGACATATAAATTCCACAAAGCAGGGACCATTTCTTACATATCTGTTTTTTCCCCACACCTTGACAGTGTCTAGAGGCGCTAATGAAACAGGGATAAATCAGGGATTTGCTGGGCACTATTTCATTGGTATGACCAAGAGCAAAAAACTTATACCCATGTCTGAGCAGAAAAAAGGATGCAGGGAGGATTTGTTTTGTTTGAGACTAGGTTACTTCACTAGAAATGTTAGTCAGACATAATGTTAACAAAAATCAACATTATACCAAATAGTGTGGTCCTTGTGGCATGCTTGGAGAAATTTTGATCTATAAAAGAATAGTTTTTAACCTTTTTAGCCAGTGATCCCTTGTTCAAATGAAATAATTATATGGACATCTAAATTTATAAGGTGTTTAAAGCAAATCAGAGCTAGCATTATAACTCTTATAAAGTAATGACCTGGGAACGGGCTGACGGCATGTAGTTAAGGGCACTGGACTCCCGTATGGCTGACCGTAGTTTGAGTCCTGGGTCTGGTGGCTTGCTTTCTCACTTTCCCTTTCCCCCCCAAACCCCATCCCTCTCTGGTCAAATTAAAATAAATAAATAGTTAAATTAAGTAATTATTTAAAAAAGAAAGAAAGTAATGACCTGAAGGACCTGCCCTATAGTGCAGTGGTTAAGTGCTTGTGGAGGAAGCCTATGTCCTAGAAAACATGCAGGGTTCATGTATGTATGTATGTATGTATGTGATGAGCATACTAATGAGTAGGAAGAATGAAGGAAGGATGGTTGTAGAGTGACCAGGCCACAATGGGGGTGCTTCCCCCCCCCTCTTTCTCTCTCTCTCATGCTCTCTGACATAGAAAGAGAAAGAAAGAAGAAAAAGAGAAAGGAAAAAAAGAAAAAGAGGTGATCTGAAAAAGTAATGAGAAGATCAATGTAAGTCTCATAGCAAGAGTGATTAAAACTAAACAACCAGTAGTGATGTCATTGGTTTAATATAGTAAAAGCAAATATTGATCAATGAGAAAAAACACAGTCCAATTACTTAATATTCCCTCATGTGGCTTCATCATACAGATGTCATTGTTATATGTCATGTCATTGTCATGTCAATGTCATGAACATAATGTTCATGATAAGATAACTCCAAAAATGAGTAGAGAACCTTAGTAACATACAATGATCCATAGCATGTGAATAATAATTATTGTAATAATCACTAATGTTTCTTGAACACATGCATGTATGTGTGTATTATGCATTATGTGAAGTATACCTCTAGTAAGCCTTGTAAAATCTCTAGTAAATTAGAGCAGTCATTACCCTACATTACAAATAAGAAAGCTGAGATTAAAATGAGTGAGTTGTCCAAGTAGGCACAGAGGTATGGTCAGAGAAATGTTTTCATGATTTTACCTTCGGTGAATAAAACAGAGCCTACAAATCACCCCCACCATTGTTACTCCAACAGAGTCTGGAAACTGTTAGTATTCTTCTTGCCTCTTCACAGATATTGGTGGATATATGATATATGTCTTTTAATATTTGTTTTAAATGGCTGCATATTGGAGAACAAGTTCGATGCAATTCAGAGTTCTTTTTGCGTTTTCTGGCTCAAAACACAAGTACACTATTTACTTTGTTTCTGCAATTCTTTATTGCCCTGACTTACTCAGATAGATTGTCATGTTAAAAGCCAATTATGAATAGTTAGATTTTGGTTTATTGTACCAATGAATTTTTGGTATATGATTCAGCTTCAGTTATTATCTGTTGATTAAATTGTTCTCACAACTTAGAAACGCATTGGCTAAAATGCTATGTGAAATCATTTATTGTTAACCTACTAAATTGAATGTCTATAAGAAAAAGGTTACAATACTGATGAGTGTTATTGCCTTGTAATATTGACTGACTTCATCATTGCAATGCTAAAAGAATGTATTTGGGACAGAAACACTTAGAGATAAGGGTTGCAGTTTATCTGAGCACAATATAGTGATTCATGCTTACATTCAACAAAGATTTCAATAAACATGCATTTCATTTAGTATAGTTTATTTCATCACTTTTGGTTTATGATTTTAGTTAAATTCTCATTCAAAATATAGGAGATAGGTATCATTTTATTAATACTCTGTGTGTGTGTGTGTGTGTGTGTGTATAAGAGCTACAATTTAAAACTTAATCCTTGGCCAGGTGATGGCCCAGCAGTGATGCAACTGGACCCACAAGAGAAAAGTCCTGCATTTGCATCGTGGGACCTTTCTGAGATATGTGCCCATGATCTGTGCTAGCTGAGATTGGGGATAAATCATGGTGTGAAGACCTTGTTAGTGATACTGTCTCACTCTCTTCTTTTCTGTCTCTCTCTCTGTGTCTCTTTCTGTCTCTATCTTTTTTCTCATGGAAGAAATAAATTAATAAACTACCAAAAAAAGAAAAAACACAAAACTTAATGCTATGGCAGGAAGTCTGTTTAGTTCATATATTTATCGATTTTTAAAATCAATTTTTAATCAATGTATTGATTTTTTTAAAATTATATATGTAGATATGTTGCTTTATGTATTGGGTCATCAGAAAAATCATAACACTTTTTTGCATAGAAAAACACATCATGACTTTTCCAACAACCCACTATTTATACTCAGACAGGAAAAATATTATTATAATATGCTTGTTATCAATGGGGTTATTGTGCATAATAGTGATTTGAAAAAATGAACATGCAATGTATCTCCATCAACATTCTATATTTGAGGTAGAAATCTAACAGAAGAACATGCTCCTGGTGTTATATTTCAGGAAGGCTGTTTATATGTATCCTTGAATTTTCTTTTCCTCCTGAAGCCTATTAATTCAGAAAATTCCCCCAAGAAATTCATTTCTGTAAAATGAACTGGTAGTAAGGGATTTTTTAAATTTCCAAAGCATAGGTAATATTGAATAACAGTAAGCACATAAAGCCACTAAGTGAATTAAGATCGCAGCTAAATGCTTAAGCCTTATTTCGCTACCTGTCATCTAGCATTTCAAAAATTTTAACTAAACACACCTAAGGAATACAAAGGGCATAAACAATATTTTGGACCTGTATTTAAAATAGTTCTGGAATTGGGGCCAGCCTGTGGTGGTTAAGGTGCTGGACTCCCTCCCCCGTGGTGACCACTGTTAGAGTCCCAGACCTGGCAGCTTGAAAATCATGCCAGGCACTTGTACATGCATGCCCAAAATCCTGAGAGAATAATGGAGTAGAAGGGACTGTGGCATGGCCGCCCCCTTGGGGAAGAGTGATTTCTCACTTCCACACGCTCGCGCTCTCTCTCTTTCTCTCTGTCTCTCTCTCTCTCTTTCTCTCTCTCTTCCTCTCTCTCTTTCTCTCTCTTTCTTTCTCTCTCTCTCTTTCTCTCTCTCTTTCTCTCTCTCTTTCTCTCTCTCTCTCTCTCTCTCTCTCTCGCTCTCTCTCTCTCTCTCTCTGTTGCTCCCTCTGTGTCTCCAGCGAGCCCTCACATTCTATAGCAAAAATCTCTCTAAAAAAAAGTTCTGGAATTACTTTGAGGAAATCCTATACAAATATACATATTTTAAAACAGCTTTTTAAGTATATTTCATAAAGCCAGCCCTGTGGCCTTACAGTTAAGGGAGTCCAATCCCCCATGACTGACTGCATAGTTCAAATCCTGGCCCCAGCAGCTTGAAAAACACACCAGGGTGATGTGCCTACCTGTCCCAAAAACTGACAGAATAGATAAATGAAGAAGAGGAGATTGAGGTATGCCCTATATTGGGGTGCTCTCTCTCTCTCTCTCCCTCTCTTCCTCTCTCCCTCTCCCTTCCCCTCCCTCTCTCTCCTCTCTCTGCCTCTCTCATAAGCACATATGCCTACTGGAAAATTAAAAAGTTTAAGTCTGTTCCTTACCACATAGCAGTTATATCTCAAAATACAGACTACATTTTCCATAAGCAAAGCATGACTATAAAAGCTGATCTATAAAGAAAAGAGCAAAATGAGAGAAGGTGGGAGACTGCTGTTTACCCTCACTGTAATCATCTGTTACGTTGCTGACCTGTCAGATTTATGCCAATTTCTATTAAAATGGATAAAGAACTTAGGAGTAGGAACCAGAGGAAAATGATGTGATGTATCATTATTTTTTTTTTTTGTGCTTCAGTTTATTCTTCTCTGTTTTGATTTTCATTTTTGAGGATATTAGAATACAAAAACTTGAACATGCTATCTTCTGAGTCCATATGCCTCCCTAGTCTGTTTTGTGCATGAGCTTAGATAATTTTGAAATAAAGATTAAGGAAACACTGACCCATTTAAACATTTAAAGATTTCCTCACTAAACAACACTTTCACTAAAACTGCTGCCCTGGAGCATGTCAAAACCACTTGAACTCTCCCTTTTTCTCTTTTCTTTCAAGTGATTTTCACACCTTCAAGTGCTTTTAAAAAGGCGTTAGTAGACTACAAATAATATTATTTGTAATAATATTTGTAGAAATATCATTTGACTAATAAATATGTTGTTTTCTAAAAGTAGTACATACCTATCCACAGAGATTTTGAAAAAGCCAGGAACTCATGGTAATAAACTATAATTGACTGAGTTATATTGTTCAGTGCTTTGAAAGTAACATTTTATTGTAATAATTTCATTTTCATAAGGACTTGGATCACATTCGGTAAAGTCAGTAATCTATTGCAGTAGCTCTAAACATCACTTTTATAATCGTGTTATTCTTTAGCACAATTTGGTAACCCAAAAGTATTAGCACTTTGTCCATAATGCCATGTTACCCACTCAGGCTCAGGCCCAATATTAGTAACTAACTCAGATCAGGGAGCGTTTTTTCTGCGATGAAAGGCTGTGAACAGAAATGGCTTATCATATGAGCAATGGATTCGGGCCCCCTGGGTTCAAAATCCTAACTCTACAATGTTAATAATGACCTTGGACAAATCATTTAATCTCTGTATAAAATCAAGACAAAACTAGCACTTATCTCTGGCAAAGTATAAGCACTAAAGTATTACTGTACAGGGTACCAGCAGGTGGCGTGGTGGTTAAGGCTCTGATACTCACACATGGCCGACCATGGTTAGAGTTCCAGACCTGAACTTGCTTTCTCTCTCTCTCTCTCTCTCTCTCTCTCTCTCTCTCTGTGTGTGTGCATGTGTGTGTGTGTGTGTGTGTGTGTGTGTGTGTGTGTGTGTGTCTGGACAAATTAAAATAAAATGAATGAATAAATAAAATAGATATTTCTTTTTTAAAAAGTATTACTGTATATTACAAGTGCTTAAAGAAATGTCAGGGATATATTGACTGCATTCAAAGTTCATCTGCTTTGGGACCAGCAGATGGCGTAGTGTTTACATTGCTGGACTCCCACATGGCCAACAACAGTTTGAGTACTGGATCCAGAGGCTTGAAACGGGTTGGGCACGTGTGCATGTATACCCAAAATCCTGAAAGGAGAATTGAAAAGGTATTGCAATGTGGCTGCCCGACCTCAGAGACCTCACATTCTGTCTCTCTGTGTCTCCAGCAACCACACATGCCCTATAGCAAAAATCCCTATTTAAAAAAAAAAAAAAAAAGAAGCTTCTATTACATTCTTTTTTTCCCTAAAAGTATTTATTAATGGGGCTGGCAGATGGTGTGGTGGTTAAGGGCACTGGACTCTCACATGGCCGACTGCGGTTCAAGTCCCAGACCTGGCGGCTTGTTTTCTAATTTTCTCTCTCTCTCTCTTTTTCTCTCTCACTCCCTCTCTGGTCAAATTTAAATAAATCTAAATAAAATAATTCCTAAAAAAAAGTATTTTATTCAGTATTATTATCATTTTACATTTGTTATAGGACATATGTGCTCACCAGAGAGAGGCAGAGAGAGAAAGAGAAAAGGAAAGCGAAAAAGCATGGCCACCAGGCCAGGACCTGGTCAGCCATTTGAGAGCCCAACACCTTAACCACCATTGCCACCTGTTGGCTCTCTATTGAATTCTTACATAGTACCTACTGTGTGCTAGACTGTATAGCCTATGTTAAAGAATTAAATCCAATCACACAATTTTAACTTATTTCTGGGACTCAGTATCTTACAGACTCACAATATTTCTGCCAGAAGGACTTCTAAATTAAAGTATCTTAGCGAGACATCTACAATTTTTTTGATATGGCTCTTACATATGTTCTAGCCCATCTCCAACTATCTGCCCTCATACCATTTGCTCCAGCAAGACAGACCCATTTAGAGTTACTGAACGTATGCTTCATGTGCTTCATGCTTCCAGGACTTTATACAAATTGTCTCTTCTGCTGAAATTTTCTTTGGGCCACAGCTGGTCTTCTCGGACTACTTTTAACCTTCAGAAGTGTACTCTTGCTTAGTGCTGTTCCTATTCCTTACTACTCCCTCCTAACCTCCTGTGAATCAACAGCTCTCCCTCTGTAACAAGTTTACACTTTGCATGTGCTCATAATTTTTACTTTATATTTTATTTATCCATTGGTACTTTGGTCTCTTCCTATGCAGTTTACTTGAGATCAGGGATATGTCTTTCCAACATGGTGTCTCCATTCCCAGTCCAACATCTGGTCCCAGTAGGCAGAATTACTATTTTCTCTCACCCCAAAGAATTCTGATAATCATACTGAGCTATCCAGAGAAGGGGCATACTGAAAAAGAGCAAGAGAGGGTGTAATAAGTAAGGGTATTCACATTTGAAGCTAGACCAAATGTGGCCAAACTTTCAAAGCCATTTTGCACTGCCCTCCACCACTCCACATTTATAAACCGTCTTTTCTCTTTCTCTGCCTTGTTGTATATTTTCCTCTCCCTTTGCTTGACCTTTCTTTCACATTGTCATCTCCTGTGCTCTGATTTCGTTCCTCCTTGCCTGTGCTGACTAAAAATGTTCCTTGTTTGTTTTATTCTTTTTGGCCTGGTGGCAGCCCAGTCTGAATCACACTGAATCAGTGTCGAGATGCAAGCAGGCACCAAATTGATCCTCCGTGTAAACAGTTCTCCCCAAAAGCATTTTTATTCAAGTGGAGATCTGGGACTCAGGACCAACTCCATCTTTTATTTTTTAAAATAATGCATTATATTGGAGTGCCCAGGAAACCAGATAAGCTCATTTCATATGATGATTGCTATATATCACAACCCAGTTTTCTCTGCTTTTTCTGAGGGAGTTCAAAAGACAGCTGGAAGTATTACAAATGGCTTTTCCTGCAGTAGGTGCTTTGGTGCGTTTTGCTTTGATGAGCGGCTGTTTATAGGAAACTTGTGTAAGTGTCTCTGTCTTGCCTCTCAGGCACACAAAGCTCTGCAGCTCAGTCTTCCAGCTAACTGTTTTTGCCGAAAACACCACAACCATGGATGTCATTTAAAGTGCTGCTTCACTGTGGCCTTGCCAGCCGTCCTCTGCCCACACTGATTGGAACTGCTCCACGTCATCTCACCTTTCCACAGCCGCTGTCATCCATCCACCTTTCTTTTCCAGATCCGCTAATGTGGCTCTAATGAGATTTACCTGGCTGCCTTCCAGGTCCTCATCAGTGGTAAATCTGTTTTGCTATTTTGCATTAAGTAGTCTTAAGCTATCACACCAGAGTTACTGATGTGAAAGCCGGGGTCCTTTTAAAAGAGTTTGAGTGTAACAGTCTTTCTAAAAGTTGAGCACTGTGTGAGTGTACCAGTGCTTCAATGATAGGAAAACATATCGGTAGTTTCCCAGAGTCTGTCCTGCTGCTTTTATCTTCCTTCCTGCAGCCCTGCCTCCATCTGCATTACTTTCCCTGGCCACTCATTCAGACAGGGACAGTGGGACAGTTTGTCCAAGGTGCTCAATGCCATGCACCCTACCCCGATTGCAACTCTCTTCTCTCTGGGCTTCTTACTTTATTCTCTTATTCTCTGCCTTGCTCCCACACATTCTTCCTTTCTTTCTATCTCCTTCACTCTGCCCCTGGCATTCTTTCTTCTGTCTCTACTATTTCTTCATAATTTCAGGAATTCCAATACTATCGCTATAAATCATTCCCAAAAGTCAGTCCCAACCCTGAGGTCTCTATTAAACTCCTCTCCTTTGTTAAACTAACTTATGAAGGAAGGATTGACATACACTTAGATTGATAGGAACCAGCAAGTGGCATGGTGGTTAAGACGCTGGGTTCCCACATGGCTGACCACAGTTCAATTCCCCAACCCGGCGGCTTGCTTTCTCACTATCACTCTTCTTCTCTCTCTCAATCTGTCTCTCTCTGGTAAAATTTAAGAAGAAGAAGAAATAAAATTAAATAAATAATTTTTTTAAAAAAATACAGTTAGATGGACTGCTATGGCTTGGGTAATGGTTTGTCCTTGCAGTTTATGGTTTGCAATTTAGTCCCCAAGTAATGGTGCTGAGAGATGGTAAGACCTTTAAAAGGTAAGGCCTAGAATGTGGAGATTAGATCACAGAGGATCACCTTCATGAATGGATTCATGATGTCTCTCAAGATCCAGTGAACGCTAGCTCTCAAGAGAAAGTGATTTTTTTTTCTTTGCAGGAGAGATTTTTGCTATACAGCGTGTGCGCTCACCAGAAAGACAGATACAGGGAGACAGAAAGCGTGAAATCACCCCCCAGGGGGGATGGCCATGCCTCAATCCCTTCTCCTCCATTCTCCTCTCAGGATCCTCGGCACACACGCACACACACCTGGCGTGAGTTTAAGCCGCCGGGTTCAGGATTCGAACTGTAGTCGCCTACATGGGAGTCCAATGACATAGCCATTACGCTAACTGCTGGTCCTAGAAAGTGCATTCTCATGAGAGTTGGTTGTTACAAAAGGAAGATGGCTTCCCCCAGGTCTCTCTCTCTCTCTCTCTCTGCCCTCCTCTCTGCTTCTGTCAGCTGTGTTGTAACGCAGGTCCCATGTCCTTGGACTTTCTAGCCAGCAGAATCATAAGTCTGATAAACCTTTGTTCTTTGTAAATCACCTAGTCCCAGGTGTTTCTGTTAGCAACACAATAGTGGACCAAGACATGTATCATTGCAAATGAAGAGTTTTGAGCATTTCGTCATGTGTATGCATTACAATCCTCACTCCAAAAATTGCTTCTAGTCCCTTTCCAGCAATTCTTGCCTTACCAGCTCTGGTTATAGGCAATACTTAATGTGCTTTCTGACAGTATAAATTAGTTTCATAAAACTGGAGCTGTGTGTGGCCAGCAGATGGAATGGTGGTTAAGGTGCTGGTTCCCACATGGCTAACTGTGGTTTGGGCCCCTAACTAGGCAGTTCAAAAATTATGACAAATAAATAAATTATTTATTTTAAAAAATAATAATAAATTTTCAAAAATAATAATAATAAAGCAAATAACAGACCGGGAGAAGCCATCCATGTGCATATATTTGCCAGTGAAGTTATTTCCAGAATATATTTCTAAAACATTCTTACAATTCAATGCAAAAATGAGCAAAAGATTTGAATAAATGCTTAATTAAGGAAGAAGTAAATGGCTGATGAGTTCATGTAAAGATGTCCGATATTTTTAGCAGGGAAAGTTAAATAAAACTACAACGAAATCCATTTTAAAGCTCCTTTTAAAACCTCTTATCCAAATATCCCATTTGCAATTGAAATTCAGTTATCCCAAACTAAACCTTCCTTCTTTTTTTCCCCCAAAATCACAAGCATGCATGTTCCTCTGCCTTAAAGCTCAAGGTACCATCACCTTAAATTTCTTCCTACTCTTTGTCTTCATTGTCCAACTAGTTAGCAAGTCATGTTGCCTCATTCTCTGTGCTCTATTCTCTCCATTTTCTGGGCCGCTGCTCTTATTTGAGTCCTTATCTCTACATTTCTTGTCTTTTTATTTTAGTACATGGTGTTCTTCCACCTGAGATGCCTCTAACCACTCTCTCTCATCTCGGTACATCCAAACCTCTATTCTAAAAGACTGAGGTTTTCAAATGCTAGCTCTTCTACAGAGCCCCTTCTAAATACCAATTTTACTCATTTAATATACTTCCCACCTTCCTTCAAGTAGTCGTATTACTCTCATATCTTGCTTGCTCAACTTTAAGAAGATAACTTCAGAATTTGACCTATTCTTTCATACCCAGACTACATTCATTACAAAGAATAAGAGACAATTAATGTGCATGCATGGACAAACTCCTTAGTAATGGCTTACAAAATAGAATAAGTCATCGTCCTTATAACCTAATAGGAGAAATAAGATATGCAAGGAAACAATAAAAATGTAAGAAGGTGACGCATGCTGAAACTTAAAATATGTGTAGAATAATTTGGAATTAGGTTAGAGAAGGCCATCAATATCAGACTGAGAAGTTTAAATTGTATTTAATAGCTGAAGAGAAGCCAGAAACCATTCAAGATGGAAGTAACATAATTATAGTTTTGTTTTGGGAACATCAATCTGGCAGCAGTGTGTGGGTAGGAGAGATTGCGAGGGAAGAACCTGGAGAAAAGGACAGGGCCTGAAGGAGGCAATTGAAGGAACACTAGAGCAAGATAATGAAAGCCTAAATTGCTAGGGAAAGGAAAGTGCAGATGTGACAGACTCTGTGAACATGCTGTTGACAAGCTCTGCAACTGGGTCTGAGGGTGTGTGGGAAAGGGAAAATGAAAAATAATGCCAGAGAAAATGAATAAGCATCCCAGGGCCATGCCCTGTAGGGAATGAGGAATACAAGCGAGTATCCAGCATCGGAAATTGAGATCTGGGAGTTGACCACATGTAACTACAGGTTGAGAAAGTGAATACTTATCATTAGTAAGAATATGTGGGGGACGAGAGAGAAAGAGACCCAATGATAAAGCTTTCAAATGCAAGACTCCCAGATGAGTAGAAAAGATAACTGAGCTATCCGAGAACAAGGGCAAAGCAGAACAGCAGAGTATCTTGAAAGCTAAGACAAGAACATTTTTTGTGAAACAGCAGCCTATTCAGTTCAAAAGAATTTTATTTTCTTTTTCACAGTTCTTGCCTTAGGGTGCATGCGCTCACCAGAGAGAGAGAGTGATACAGAGACAAGGAGAGGGAAAGCGAGAAATCACCCCTCAGAAGGAATGGTCACACCACTGTCCCTTCTCCTCCATTCTCCACCTGGATTCTTGGGCACATATACACATGTTCCCAGTGTGAGTTTCAAGCCACTGGGTCCAGCACTCGAACTGTGGTCAGCCATATGGGACTCCAGCAATGTAACCACTATGCCATCTGCTGATGCCCCTCGAAATAAATTTTTTAACATATTGATAGAATTTGGGGAGAAATAAAGAAGACTAAAGCATGCAATCTGCACTGACAGTGTTTTTAGTCTAGCAAGGAGAAGCTGCCGACATCACCACCACGACCAGCATTCTGAGTGCTGAGTATAGGCCCTCCTTAATATACTAAATTTGACCAATTATTCCTCCTAACCACAAAATGGTAGGTGTACGTTTAAGGCCCCAGTTTTGTAGGAGAGAAAGAGTCTCAAAAATGTTAAGTAAAATAAAATCTGGTACATGGCATAATGAAATAAGCACTAAAGAGAGGTATGGGGCCAGCCCTGTGTAGCCTAGTGGTTAAGGGAACCAGATCCCACATGGCCAACTATATGGTTTAAATCCTGGCCTATCAGCTTGAAAAACACACCAGGTGCGTATGTGCCCCAAATTCCAACATGATGAAGAAATGTAGGAGAAGGGATTGTGGCATGACCATGCCCCATTGGGGGTGCTGTCTCCCTCTCTCTGTATCTCTCTGTCTCTCCAGTGAGCACACATGCCCTCTGGAAATTAGAAAAAGAAAGAAGCTCAAGTAAGCACAGCACAGGAGAAGGAACTGTCACTAGAGTGACAAAAAGGAAGTTGAGAAAGAGGTGGCCTTTGAATTGTGCCTTCTGCCAAAGGATTTGCATAACCAGAGGACTGGTATGTCCTTCCATAATGAATAATGTGAGTACTATCCTAGAGTTCAGTGGTTAACAGAGAGTTTTTTGTGATTTGATTGTAGGATACGTTGAGTGATGTGGTTGAAAGAGAAAGTATGTGACCCCGTTTGGAGAACTTTTAATGCTTTGCTGAGCAGGTGATATCTTATTCTACAAACCATAAACCTCTGTGGGATTTTAGGAGTAGAGTGTGGTTCAACATGATATTTTTTTTTCTTTTTTGACCATGAGGAGAAATAATTAGAGATAGAAGCGTCCGGGCATGGCGAATGCTGCAAATAGATCATGGGAGATTATGCCAGGGAAAAGGCCAGCGGATTTAGAGCTCTTCAGTGACCTTGGAAAGTCTTATTTCATTAGAGAGCTGGGATCAGAAGTCAGCTTGCAGAGCGTGCGACGTGGAGTTAAAAAGTGAGAAAGTGAAAGCAGCAAGCTGAAATGCTCTCTCCCACAAGAGTACACAGAATTATAACCTGTGAACTTCACAGATGCAGGGAAATTGGCTAAGTACTGAGGTACTGAACAGAATGAAAGGAAAGGAAATGGGTCACCATTACCCCGGCCAGGTGACTCTCTTCCCCATGGAATTCCAGCTGCTGCCTCATACCCTGGTTCTTTGTGTCATCACTAATTCCTCATCGTTTTTGCAACAGAAGTTGCTTGTGGACATGACAAAAAAAAATGGGGACAGTCCATTGATACACTGAATGTGAAAAACTGTTTCTGATACATGCAAATAACTAACTCCTTCTGACTATAAAACGTTACCTGAGACCACATACCTACATATTTATACTGTGTTTTTTCCTGCCTTGAGCAGAGGTTCCCTGTCCTTGTACACTCCATAGGCCTCATGCTTTGAGAACTTGCCCATTTTATATTTGTCATATATTTTCCTGATTATTCTAAAGTCTGGTGGCAGAGACAGACATTCTAGTAGATATTGCTCCAATATTAGAGACACTTAGGTTGGATACTTCAATAATTACTTACTGAATTAAATTCATTTTGTAGACTCTGTTTCATTATATGCAAAAAAATGATTTGTGAAAAATATATTTGTTTTCTATTGTTGCATAAAAACTTATCAGACACTTGGTGGCTTAAAATAGAACACATTGGAGCCAACAGGTAGCATGGTAGTTAAGGCACTCACTAGACTCCTAAATGGCCCACTGAGATTCAAGTCCTGGACCTGGCAGCTTTAAAATCACACTGGGCTTGTTACATGCATGCCCAAAATCTTCAGAGGAGGATGGATGAGAAGGGATTGCAATGTGGCCATTCCCCCAGGGTGTGATTTCTCATTTTCCCTCTCTTTCCCTGTCTGTCTGTCTGTCTGTCTGTCTCTCTCTCTCCCTCTCTGTCTCTAGCAAGCACCCATGCTCTATGACAAGAATCTAAAATAAATAAATGAGCACACATTTATCTCACAATTTACATGGGTCAGTAGTCTAGGTACAGTTTAACTGGGTCATCTGCTCAGCGTCTCACAGGCTGAGTCCTTTGGACCACAGAAGGATGCTAGTCCCTTTCCCAAGCTCTTTCAAAACTTTTGGCAGAAATCTCATTGCCTGCAATTGTAGCAATGAGTCTTTCAGTTACCAATGTTGCCCCTTCATAGACAGTTTACAAGAACACGGTTGATTGCTTCCTCAAAGTCAGCAGGAAAACATGCCTCTCTTACCACAGGAAGGCCCCAGTCCTGCTTGAAGGGCTTTAAGTCAAGCCCACCCAGGATAATCTCCTCTGTGATTATTTCAAACAAAATTGATTTGGGGCCTTAATTACATCTGCAAAATCCTTTCACCTTTGCATATAGCATAGCCAGTCTGTCCCATGATCAAGGGACAGAAGGGATATATAGAACATGTCCCCAAAGGAAAATGGAGACTTTGTAGTATCTTAGAATTTGTTTCCCATCGATTCGGAAACAGAGAGAGGATGTGAAAGAGAGCAAACGAATTTGTACTTTATGAAAAGGCAGTAGAGATTTCTGTTTTTTCTAACAAATGTCCATTTTCACTACTGACTTCGAATATTTTTACAAATTTAAAAGATTTTGAAATGAAAAGTATCATTCTCATTTTGTTCTCTTCTTAGTGCCATTTTATTACAACCTCTGAAAATGTGTGTGTGTGTGTGTGTGTGTGTGTGTGTGTGCTTCAGTGTTAGCAGCAACATGCTTAAGACTGGCTAGCTTGGGATCTAGCAGGTAGGGTAGTGGTTAAGGTACTGAATTTCTACATGGCTCACCATAGTTTAAGTCCCAGACCTGGCAGCTCGCTTTCTCACTTTCCCTTTCTCTCTCTGGTAAGCATGAGTGCCCTGTAGCAAATTTAAAATGATAATAATGATAAATAAAATTAAGTAAATGGTTCTCTAAAATAAATAAATAAATAAAAACCGGTCTAATACTAAATCATAACAATAGCTATTGAATAACTAAGGCTTCAACATTGATCTCCAGCTGCCATATATATCTATTACATGCTTTACATTCCTACCAGAGAGACAGACAGAGACAGAAAGCGAGATTCACACCTCCCCCCAGGGAGAATGGCCACCCACAATCCTTTCTCCTCCATTCTCCTCTCAGAATTTAGGACACACACACATATGCACCTGGTGTGATTTTAAGTCATCCACTCTGGGACTCAAGCCATGGTCGACTATGTGGGAGTCCAGCGACATAACCATGTCACCATCTGCTGATCCCAAGGAAAGATGCTTAAATAAAGAGTAAAATGGAAGGCTGATCAGGAGGGATCTTGGTGTGGTGAGATCCTGGAAAAGGTACCTCAACCTCCTTTTAGGAAATAAATAAATTTTTTTTAAAAAGATTTTTTAAAATAAGGTTCACCCTGGCAAACTTTAAATATTTTGCTAAACCTAAAATTTCTTATTTTTAGAAAACAGAAAAATGGCTAAATAGAAAATATGTGGTACTGGCAAAAAGAAAATATACACATGTATAATATATATGTAATTTATATACATAAATTTACATACATAAATTACATGTATATGTATATATATATAATTTATATACATAAATTACATGTATATGTGTATATATATGATTTATATACATAAATTACATATATATGTGTGTGTGTATATATATATATATATAATTATATCAGTTTTAAGAAGTCAAAAATGTATTTCTCAAATTCCAGACTACAAAATGGGTGCTGCAGATTCAATCTTATTCCCCCAAAATATATGTTCAAGTTCTAACCCTCGGTATCTGTCTATGTATGTGACCTTATTTGGAAATAAGGTCTTCAAAGAGCTAATCGAGTTAAGGTGAAATTATACCAGAGCAAAATGCCCATAATCCATGATGATGAGTGTTATTATAAAAACACAGAGAGAATGCCATGTGGTCATAGAAGCAGAGACTACACTGATGTTTTTTCTAGAAGCCAAAATATACCAAAGATCACTGACAACACCAGAAGCTTAAAAACAGTGTGGGACAGTCTCCTTTTTTGTTTGTTTGTTTGTTTGTTTAAAAGAGATTTTTGTTATAGGGCACATACACTCACCAGAGAGACAAACAGAAAATGAGAAATCACCCCCCAGGGGAGATGGCCACACCACAATCCCTTCTCCTCCATTGTCTTCCTGAGATCTTAGGTATACATGCATACGTGCCCCATGTGTTTCTAGTCACCGGTTCCGGGACTTGAACCACAGTCAGCCACATGAGAGTCCACTGTACCATCTGCTGGCCCCCATAGTCTCCCTTAAATCCATTAGAGAGACCACAGCCTGGCTGACACCTTAATTTTGAGCTTCTAGCTCCACAACTGTGAGAGAGAGAATTTCTGCTGGTTAAGAACATCCAGTTTGTGGTCATTTATTACAGCAGCCATAGGAAACAAATGCAGCAGACAAGTTGCATGAAAATCACATGGATCCTTGTGAATGAAAGCTGAGGTCATTTTGCCATCTCTGCTCAGGCTCATTCTCGATCACCTCTCCCAGAGGAGAGAATGCCATCTATTGGGTATAGAGATAATAGGGAAGCCAGAGACTTCACCTCCTTCATTATCTTCCCTCAAGCCACCTCTACTTTCAGTTGTGTCAGGACAAGTAAAACTGGCCAGAGACATCCAGCCATGAGGAGCTCCTCCCCTGATGCTCACTGGAACACCTGTTTATGTACTGCCTCTTAACTGTCATAAAAGCCACCGTTTACTGAGAATGCACCTGATAATGCACAGGCATGGTGCGGTGGAGCTTATATTCCTCACAGCTAGCCCATGAGTTAGATGCCGGCATTATCCCCTGTTTACAGATAAGAAATTCAAGAGTAGGAAGAATGATTAATCAGGACTGCTTAACCACTCATAATAGAACAGGATTCAAACCAAATCCCAAAGCCGGCAGGTGGTAATAGTGGCTAAGGCACTGGACTCCCACAGGGCTGACTGTGGTTCGAGTCCTGGACCTGCCTACTTGAAAATCATGCTGGGCGACACCCACAGATGGTATAGTCATTACATCTCTGGACTCTCACATGGCCGACCGCATTTTCAGTACAGGACCTGGCAGCTTGAAACTCATGCCAGGCGTGGTGTGTGTGTGTGTGTGTGTGTGTGTGTGTGTGTGTGTATTCATGCCCAAAATCCCAGGAGGAGAATGGAGGATAAAGGAAAGAAAATCATACCAGGCACATATGCATGTGTGTGTGCATGCCCAAAATCCCAGGAGGAGAATGAAAAAGAAGGAATTGTGGCATGGTCATCTTCCCCCTTAGGAGGGGGATGATAATGTCTACTTTTCCTCTTACTGTTTTAAAAATAAATAAAATAAATAAATAAATAAAAAATAAAAAACACTGGTGGTTCCAAATCCATCCAAGGCTTTCATCTATTACAAGAGACTGCCTCCTCGTAAAGTGTCTCTGGGTTGTGCTTAACACTTAATTCAGATTGAAGGTATTTGCCACTTCTGAAATGGTCTCCAAATTTTGAAAAGAATATTTTTCCTATTTCTCTAAGACTTTCTCTATAGTTTGTTAAATAGAATGTGAGTTTCTCAAGTGCTGCCAGCCACATGTTTCCTCACATTTCAGTGTCAACCAAAAGATCAGACCGAGGATATTTTTTTCACAGTAATGTAACTTTGCTGGTAAGTTAAGATAAGGATACTTGTTAGAACCCTTTTGGGTTTATTGACTAAAATAAATTCAAAAACAAAAATAACACAGCAAAAGTAAATTTGAGAACTTGTTTGGGAGCCAGAATTGTTGAAGTTGGAAATGCATTGCAGAAAATTTCATCTTTTTCCCCAGTTCCCAAACTCAAGAGTCCTGAAGCTTTGTTGTTGGCAAGGAAGAGGCCTCTAAAGCTAAAACCACCCGAAAGTGGCAGACGAGTTTTTAATGATAGACTTTCATTGAAATGTTAATTAATTTCAAACCTCCTCTTCTCAAATGTGCTAAGTATTCTTATCTCAGAAATGGAAAAAAAAAAAAAGTTAACAGAATTGTCAATGGGGGTGGAAGGCAACTTGACTAATTTAGTTTGGATTAAAAAAAAATACAAAGTGGGGAGAAGAGGTGGTAAAATTACATCTAATAAAGCTTAGTGATATTGATTTTATGACATAAAATTATAATCTTGTATACACTATCGTAAAATGAAAGAAGCCACAGTTTTTACCAAATACGCAATGAACTTTGACGTGACATTTTCAAATGTGTTAAAATCATTGATTAGTTCATCCCGATTCCACTTTATGCACTTCAACATACTTCAGTGAAAGACTTCGTACTGGTACTCAGTGTTTTCTTCTCTTTTCCTGGCCTGAACTTAGACGTCTTAATACCTTCTTCTCTATCATTGGCTTTGCACATCGCTGCGCCCTCCTTATGTGTACAATTTGCTAAAACTTTTTACTTTCTGTTTGGTAACCTTGATTCTCAAGGACTTTCCACATGACTTTCCACATTTTGTTTTTCTCTTCTCGTAGAAACTTTCATTTTTCTTTATACTTCTGCATCAATATTTGATCACAAAGCTAAAGGGATCCATACTATATTAACCTTTCCACTTAAGTCTCACTGTTTCAGTCTACTAGTTATTGACCTCGTGAAACTGGGCTTTGGTTTGACTTTTTAATAGGTTTTTTGTTGTTGTTTTGTTTTTCTAAAAGAAGATTTCTCTCTTCAGTTTTTGGTTTGTTTTTTTGTTTTGTTTTGTTTTCCCTTATAAGGCAAGAGTGGAAAGGAAAGATACTGTGAAAGCTATTCTAAAACTTAGTCTAATGAAGTAGGTGAGGTCTTGGCAAGTAAATGCAATTCCTGGCAGTCGTTTCCATTGGAATAATGGCTAGGATGGCTGCAAGATCTAATATGAAAATGAGTTTTCTTGCCCAGGGAATGACTGAAATTGTCAAGCCTCTGTGAATAAGCTGTACTTTTTTTAGAATTATTTATTCAACTCTATTATTTTTTAAATAAGACCAGAGGAAGATAGGGAAAGTGAGAAAGCAAGCTGCCAGATCCAGGACTCAAACTATGGTTCAAGTCCTGGTCAGCCATGTGGGAGTCCAGCACTTTAACCACCATCCCAGCTGTCAGCCCATAGAAGCTATACTTCTTAAAATATCACTGCTTGTTACTCTATGTCGCTGGAACTCAAATATAAATAAATAATACAGAATCCCTGTTTTGATTTCAAGCAGAACAAATTTTAACACAGAACCCTTTTTAAGCAAAATTTTATGAGAGATACTGTTGATAGAGAAATACAGTCACAAAGAATTGTAGTAAAGAGGAGAAAAATAACAGAAAATAACAATCCTTTGCAATTGTGTAGATTCTTACTGAGACTAAAGCAAGCTTTTCTGAAGAGCAGTTCAGGAGAAATCCCCAAAACTAAGTTCTATCACTGTTGAATTACATTGTTTCTTTTCTCTCTCTCTCTCTCTTTTTTTTTTTTTTTTTTTTTTAAGTTTTTTGCTATAGGACAAAGAGAAAGTGAGAAACCGCCTCCAATGAGAGATAGCCACACCACAATCCCTTCTCCTCCATTCTCCTCCTGGGATTTTGAACATGTATGCACATGAGCCCACCATGATATTCAAGCCACCAGGTCCAGGACTTGAACTGTGGTCTTTCATGTGGGAGTCCAGCACCTTAACCAGTATGCCCTGCTGACTCCAGTTTGTTCATTTTACTTTTACCTTTATCTTAGTCCAGTCCTGCTGCTGTAAGAAAAACCTGAGACTGGGTAATTTACAAAGAATAGAAATATATTTCTCACGATTACAGAGACTAGGACTTCTGGGATAGGTACTAGTGAGTACACCCTGGTGAGCGTAGTCTGTGCTTAGTCTAAGGTGGTGTTTTTAAAGCTTTGTGATCATGTCATGGAAGGCAGGAAGGCAAAAAGGGTGAATGCTGTGTGAAGCCTATTTTAAAAGGCATTAATCTCATGTATAAGGGTAGAGCTCTCAAATTTCAATTACCTCCTGAAGGCCCTCTCTCTCTCTCTCTCTCTTTTTTTTTTTAAAGAGATTTTTACTATAGGGTGCACTTGCCAAAGAGACAGAGACAGAAAGTCAGAAGGCGAGAAATTACCCCCCAGGGATATGTCTACCCCACAGTCCCTTCTCCATTTTCCTCTCAGGATTTTGAGCACACACGCACATGCGTGAGTTTCAATCTACTGGGTCCAGGACTCGAATTACTGTTGACCATGTGGGATTCCAGCACCTTAACCACTCTGCCACCTGCTGGCCCTGACCCATCTCTTAATAATATTACTTGGTGACTAAGATTCAAGGTATGAATTGTGGGGGGAACACATTCAGACCATAGCAGCTTCTGATACAATGCTCGTTAATTCTATCTGGTTTCATATAGTCATTATTTCTTACCTCAGCCACTGTGAGTTTCTAGAAGATTGAGACAGTGCCTTAGTTTCTCAGTGGTGAAAATGCTGACCTCTCACATGGCTGACTGCGGCTTGAGTTCTGGACCTGGTGGCTTGCTTTCTCACTTTCTCTTTTTCGCTCTCTCATGCACATGCCCTGTAACAAATTAAGAAATAATAAAAATAATAAGTAAAAATAAATAAAGAATTATTTTTTTAAAAAACGTCAAGGAAAATGAAATTTAATTTAGGGATTATTGCCTGTGATGACTTCAGAGAGAGTACTCAAGAGTCAAGGGTAATCAGGTATCTCCGTATACTTATATAGAAAAATGCATTCTCATTTCTCTATTTACCAGAACTTTCAGTTCACTGCATTTTTTTTTTTCATTTTGCTAGAGGGCATATACCAGAGAGAGACAAGGAGAGAGAGCGAGGAAGTCAGAAAGCACCTCCCACAGTGATGGTAACTCTGCAAACCCATTTTCTTCATTCATCCCTCCTTCAGGATTTGGGGCACATACGCACACGTACTTGGCGTGTTTCTGAAGCTCCTGCATCCGAGTCTCCGACATGTGGTTGGCCATGTGCTATCCAGCGACTTGAACCTACACCACAGCTTGGCCCATAGTTTACTGGTTGTAAAAAGATATCGGAAGTTTTTAACTGTCTAACAGGTGCAATTTATGAGGCATTTCAGTATTGTAACATTCTTGGATTAGAATTTACAAGCTACTGCTGGGTTATATAGGGTGTAACACAATGTAGCATAAGCAAAATCAGTGAGTCACAACTCTGCTATGAGAGAAACAATGTATAGAGAATTATTAGGGACATCAGTGTTAACAGTTTCCTTACTAGCAACTGGAAAAAGTAGAAATAAAAACATATATTTCTTTCACACATGGCTGATTGTTTTGAAACAGCCTACACATTGGCAGTGGATCACTCAACATTTAATGAATGCCAACTGTGTACTAAATAACCTTCTAGATTACACAGTGATGGCAGTGGGGGAGAGTTGTAACACAAAATATGGTTATAACACATAGATACCCAAAAGGCTCACAGTTATACAAGAACAGAAAAAAAAAATCATTCAAAGAGTTGAAGGATATTTTCCAAAGCAGGAATAAAAAAGCACAGGAAATTAAAGTGAAAATGCAGAAATATATACACAGTGGAGGAGCACACACTGGAAAAGTAGTAAGAATCATTTTGGAGGCTGAAAATATTCCTCTTGAGAAAGTTTCCTCTCTCTCTCTCTCTGTTGCTATCTGTCTCTCTCTAGTGAGTGCACTTGCCCTGTAACAAATTAAAAAATAATAATCATGATAAATAAAATTAAATAAGCAATTCTTTAAAAAGAGAGAGAGAAATGCACTATAAAGACATAAGAATCAACAGCCAAGGGTAATCAGGTATCTTTGTATACTTATATAGAAAAATGTATGCTTCCTCCTTTTAGCAATGTCAGATACAATAGAAGTTCTCCATCAACTGCCCAACCAATCAGGTACATAAAGATACCTTATTACCCTTGACTGTTGAGCACATGAAGGAGGATCCGGTTGGGCAGCTGATGGAGAACTTCTATTGTATCTGACATTCCTAAAAGGAGAAAACATACTCAAGAGAGGAAAGGTACTTCAACAGTAGTGTAAAAACCAAAGATCTCTCTTGCCTCCTTGGTTAGAAATCATTGTAGCAGTTCAGACATGGAGATAGCAAAAGCAAGAATTTTGCAAGAATGAGGAAGTCTTGAGTTTCGAAAATGCCATGAGAGGTATTTGGCAATGAATAGGATATCAATGAGAGGCAAAGAAAAGAATAGATTAACCCGAGACTAAGACAGAAAAGGGAGGGTGGGGTGAGATGATGATACATTTAACAGCAGAAGGCAACTTGATTGGGTTATGGTAGACAACACAGGGTTCATTCTGGAACATATCAGATTTTGGATAATTGCTGAGACAAGTACCTCTCAGCTGAAAGTTGAAGTCAACTGGAAACCCTTGACAGATGGGAAACTGTAATTGAGAGTTAGCCCCACTAAGGTCATTGAGTGACTCAGTTCTTAAACAGAAAATCTGAGAATATTGACTCATCAAAAATATATGAAGTCAATTATCTGTTTTTACAGGTGGGAAATCCTTAATGGAATTTTTTAATCCAATTTTCTATATTTGTTTTAGCTATTTGTCATTTCTCAAGCATCTTCTGTATCTCCGGCACATGGCTGTTCAGGCTTAGAATTGTTAAAGGACAATGACGATGCAACATTTTTACTGTTTTCTTTACCTTTTCCCAAGTCTTCTATTCAGAGAGAAGAGAGTGTAAAGGGTGAGCATACAGATGTATCCAGAGACTACAGATCCAGGAGAACATACGTAACCAGTAGGAGGAACTAAATGCCCAATCCAGTAGTTAGAGAAAGAGCAAAGGTGTTTTTTTGGGTTTTTTTTTTTTTTTTTTTTTTTTTTTTTTTTTTTTTTTTTTAAGCAGATGGCAGCAAAACATTAGGCCAGAGGTAAATGGTGAATACTTCCAGGAAGAATTCAGAAACTAGAATCTGATAATTTCGGGATAAACAGGCAGGTAGTATGGCCCAAAGAAGCTACCCAAGTGTGAGGATTGCCTCACCCTTTGGATGGGGCAACATGAGGTAAAGTCCATAATCCTGGGGAAACCAAGTTAAAACATTTCATCCCAATGGCAGTTTAGGAGAATAAATCTCCATTCTAAAAATTAGACTTGAATGTGAAAGCTCATAGTTTTAAAGCATAGGCATTAGAAGGGAATCTCCAAACCAGAATAAGGCAAATTAAGGAAGCTAAAACTTCTTAAAGCTCCCAGACAAAAAATAGTTGGGTTCTAGAGCCTGTATTAGTTTTTTTTGTTTGTTTGTTTGTTTTTCTTTTTTTTTTTTTTTTTTTTTTTTGGAGAGGTTTTTGCTATAGGGCGCGTGCGCTCGCCAGGCAGACAGAGAGAGACAGAGAGATAGAAAGCAGGAAATCACCCCCCAGGGGGGATGGCCACGCCGCAATCCCTTCTCCTCCATTCTCCTCTCAGGATCTTGGGCACGCACGCACACGCACCCGGCGTGAGTTTAAGCCGCCGGGTCCGGGACTCGAACCGCGGTCGACTACGTGGGAGTCCAGCGACATAGCCATTACGCTAACTGCTGGTCCCGAGCCTGTATTAGTTTTGTTATTACTAAGTACTTTACCTGAATCATCTTCTTTAATCTTCGTGGAATCCTATAAGACAAAATTAGTTATTTCCATTTTAGAGAAACTAACTTACCCAATGTTACACAGACAGTATGTAGCCCGAAGGATACAAAATCTGTAAGTGGGTTATAAAAAATAAATACCACTGGTAGGTTAGAAGGAAGATTCAGGACAATAGGTGAACAACCTTCTAGAGGTACTTTCAGGAAAGAAAGGACCACTGCTGAGTATGTCTGCCTTCCATGCTGAGATACCAGTATGACAGAGCTCTTGGCTCTAGTTCCCACAAACCCTTTATTAATGAAATAATATTCCAGCATGTAAAAGTATTTCTCATACTTCCATCAAGGGCTTCCCTAGAACACTCAATTGAGCTGAATCACTCGCAGATATGTCCATTTCTGTGAGTCCAGGAACAGCATACAACAAATTTTTCTTTTCAGAGAGATTTTTGCAATAGGACACATGCGCTTTCCAGAGAGACAGAGAGACAGGAAGCAAGAAATCACTCCCCAGGGTGGATGGCCACGTTGCAATCCCTTCTCCTTCCATCTCCTCTTGGGATTTTGGGCACACGCACATACACATGCCTGGTGTGAGTTTAAAGGTGCCAGGTCTGGGATTCAAACTGCCATTGAACACATGGGAGTCCAGCTACGTAATCATTGTATCATCTGCTAGTCCCAACAACAAAGTATTTTTGACTTGGGAATAATTCTCATGCAGAGACACGTATCTCTAGAGATTTATTTTTATTGCTTCAGTATAGATTATATACAGTATAGATTATAAAATAGTTATGAATGAAATGGTCTAGTGATTTTAAGATGATGTATTAGGTTGTCAGGAAAGTCATGACATACTTTTGTATGTTTTTCTATGCAAAAATGACTTTCCTAACAATCCAATCATTTTGCTCATCCCATTATAGTAGCCCAGAGCTAGAAGAGTCTTCACAAGATAAAATGGTCAATCTATTCATTCATATTCTTTTGGTGAAATGTAATTCCAACATGTGTAAGTGACAAGGGGAATTTTTTGATTCTTAACACTAAGTACCCACCTACCCTGGTAGGTTTCCACAAAACTGGCTCCTAAACCTGAAATGATGTCCTCAGAATGCAAGTCTCTCTCTCTCTTTCCACTCTCGGCTTGAATTTCTTCAGTTTGTCTTCTCTCTCTAAGGCAGGAATTCTACATGTGGCGGCTACTTGACAGTTCAAGGCTATATTCAGTCATCATAGCAGTTAAGCATAAAGTGAATTTTTCACTCAATCAGCACACAAATGTCGAGTGCCTACCATGTGCTAGCAGTGCTCTCAGCATGGAGGTACATCAGTGGAGAAGGCAGGAAAATATCTGTTCCTCCGTTGCCTTTTCTAGGTCTGGCATTTGTCACAGTTGCCCCAAGTCTGATTACTATTCCACTGCCTTGGGTCCTGTGCTCATTCATGAACCCACCATTATGCCTCAGGGAAATGGAATGCACTGGTTCACCAGACCCGAGACTCACTTACACCCACTCTTAGAGAACGGAAGAAGGATCAATAACACCCAGATTACCTCGATAAAGAATGAGGAAGCAATAGGGGATCAGGAGGGGAGAAAAAAGGCACAATACTAAATAGACACAAAAAATGAAAACTTATTTGTTGCCAATCATGTAGTATTTGGTCATGTCTTTGACTTGATTAACATGCTCTGTACTCATGCTGGGAAAGTCCATGTTGTACACTGCAAAGATGTACAGTGATTAAATGTAAATTTTTTAAAAATACATTTTTATAAAGAGGTATGGAGATTTTTTTTTTTGGAGAGGTTTTTTTTTTTTGCTATAGGGCGCGTGCGCTCGCCAGACAGACAGAGAGAGACAGAGAGATAGAAAGCAGGAAATCACCCCCCAGGGGGGATGGCCATGCCGCAATCCCTTCTCCTCCATTCTCCTCTCGGGATCTTGGGCACGCACGCACACGCGCCCGGCGTGAGTTTAAGCCGCCGGGTCCGGGACTCGAACTGCGGTCGACTACGTGGGAGTCCAGCGACATAGCCATTACGCTAACTGCTGGTCCCAGAGGTATGGAGATTTTAAAAATTCCAAAGTTAGCATAAGCATAATATTTCCTGGTATATAAAATACAATGTATAGATGTATAAAATATATAAAATTCAAGTAATATAAAGGAGGAGGAGGGACCAGCAGTTAGCATAATGGCTATGTCGTTGGACTCCCACGTAGTCGACCGCGGTTTACATCCCGGACCTGGTGGCTTAAACTCACGCCGGGCGCATGTGCGTGTGTGCCCAAGATCCCGAGAGGAGAATGGAGGAGAAGGGATTGGGGTGTGACCATCCCCCCGGGGGGTGATTTCTCGCTTTCTATCTCTCTGTCTGTGTCTGTCTTTCTGGCGAGCACATGCGCCCTATAACAAAAACCTCTCTTAAAAAAAAGTATATTCAATCGTCTCTCTTCTAAGAGAGTAGAGTTCAAGCTATAAATGACTGGGCCTCAGCTTGCAAATTTATAAAATTTACTTTGTTCCTACGTCATGGAGGAAACTTTTCCCTAAGGTTTGGGAAAACTAATTCAAAATTTTCTAATATGCTGACTTCAGCCATGTGTATGGAAACTTGATAAATTACTTCTCATGAAGTTTTGTGTTTTTTTAAAGCAGTGTTATGGTAATTGTATATGTTTTCTTGGATAGATACATAGGTATATAGGGAGGTAGGGAGGTAGATGCATGTCTATATGCGAGTGTAGATATTTGAAAAGCAAACTTATTAGAAATTTATGACATGGTAGTTAAGAATGTAGATTGTGGGGTTCAATAGTGGTATAGCGGTAAAGACACTGGACTCCCATACGGTCAATGTGGTTTGAATCCCAGACCTGGCTGCTTGAAACTCACGCCAGTTATGTGTGCTTGCATGTCCAAAATCGCAAGAGGAGAATGGAAGAGAAGGGACTGCAATATGGCCATCTCCCCTGTTGGTGGTGGTATGGTTAAGGGATGATTTCTTGTTTTCTGTCTCTCTGGTGGGCATGTGTGCCCTATAGCAAAAATCTCTCAAAATGAAAAAAAGAAAAGAAAAAGAAAGAAAAAGATGTAGATTTTGCAGCTACAAAGTTAAAAATCATGACTCTGACATTAAGCTTCTCAGTGATCCTGAGTAGGAAGTTTTTCTAAGATCATCACCATATTTAGGATACCTTCACTGCGAGGAATAGGATTCTGATCTGAAGCTGATGTAATGGTCATAAGTACTGTTCAACAGTTATTTCTGATTATCTCTGATTAGGGCCACATGACATAAATGCACTTTCTTGCTCTTTTAGGGGTAGAGCCCTGAGATTAGTTTTGGAGGCATGTTGTGAGTGGAAATGACATGCATCACTTTGGGGGTAGAATATTTGATTGTTGACATGAAACAATCCAGAAATCTCTCTTCCTTCAGGAATGGAAACTAGCAATTTAGAGATGTTCCTGCTCCAACTGTTATCTAAACAGCAAGAAATAAGAGGACATCCAGACATAGCCAAATTTATTGGAGTTTATTGATTAAGCCCACAGCATATTGGAGGACTCATGTATCTCAAAACCCTGCAGCCCTGAGCGAGAGGAGGAGGGAGCTTATATTCACACTCTTTTCCAGGATGGGGATGTGATGATTCACAAGGACAAGGTGTGGTGGGCTTGGAAGGGTAAGGGGTAGATATTACCATTGTAAAAGCAAAAGCAAGCAAAAGCACATTATAGTAGCAGAACAAGCAGGTTAATCATTCCTAAGGGGATGTTCAGTCCCTGCCCAAACACAATGGCATCTCAATGGTCTCCATGGCTCCAGGCGAGGTCTGGTGACTGGTGATTGTATCTTAGGGCACTTAGGAGGAGTGGGGTTTAAAGACAATAGGAATGTTAATCACTCTGTTTACTCTTAGACAAAAAGGAGAAGGCAAGTTTCCGAACACAGGAATCTAACAGTTTATAATGGAGGTCTATGTCACATCAACTTAGATCCCTAAGAGGCTGCTGTGAGGAGAAGCCCTGCTGACCCACAGTACACCTGTAACATGAGTGAGCAGTATTCCTTTGCTGTGTTCAGCCCTTGAGACTGGTTATTTAGACCAATGTAAAAATCTAACTTATCGTAATTCAGGCAATTTGTAGAATAAAGGATTTAACTATCTCAAATAAAATAAAGTCTTCGGGAAAACAGTTCCACAGCTAGCTTCTAGGTTGAGTCAGTAATTATGAACCTTCTGTGCATGATTAAAAAACAACCAAAGCAGCTCCAAACAACATATTCTTACATAGCAAATCAGTCAGGAAGTGAGATGGTGGGACGCAAAGGCAAAGTGATCTTTTCCCCTCAGTGTTCTTTCTTTTATGAGGGAAGATATTTTCCAAAAGTCCACTACAGATCTGCAGTAGGTCTCATGACCAATCCGAGACCAATCAGTGATAGAAAGAAATCAGAAGGAAGAACACTGGGACAGTGGAGCCAGTGCACTCTTGGAGTCAGCACTTGGTGTAGTGGTCAAAGTGCTGGACTCCACATGGCTGACTGTGGTTCGAGTCCTGGATCCAGTGGCTTGAATATCACACGGCACATGCTTATGCATTCTCAAAATCCCAAAAGGAGAAAGAAAGAAAAGGAATTGGAGCATAGCCATCCCCCAAGGGTTTAATTTCTCACTTCTCACTGTCTCTCCCTCTGTTGACATAGGCCCTATGGTTGAGGGTGGAGGGGGAATGATGCACTAAGAGACTGATACATGTGGGAAGGTTCCAGGTTTCTATCCACAGACCTCCTTGAGTACAGTGGGCATGCACATGCCATGATCCAGGGCTGATTGAGGCTAGGGATGTATTGCAGCATTAAGACGCTGCCATGGTTGCTGTCTCTCTCTCTTTCTCTCTCTTCCTCTCTCTTGCCCTGTCTCTCTCACTCATGGAAGAAATAAATGAATAAATTTTGAGGAAAAAAAAAGAAATTACAGATTGAATTAACTCAGTTATCATTCATTCCATACACCTGGAGATGGATTTTTACTACTCTTGAAATTACTAACCTGTGCATAACACTTGAACAAAATCAGCTTCCTCCTAAGCAAAGAATAAGGAAGAAGTATAACTGTTTTTCTATGCAACCGAGAACTTCTTTCACAGGAGTGATGGCCTTCCACTAGACTTTGTGCAGCATTTAAAGCAGAATTCTTAAACTGAGGTTCCCCTGTACTTACAATATATGCAGCTTGCAGCTTGTCCTAGGAAAGGATTTGGGGTCTACTGAAAAGATACTGAGGTATCCTGGTAAATGTCTCTGCTTAAAGTTAGTGGATATTGTGGGATTCTAAATAGATTTGCTCAGCCACATTATTAGGCAGACAACTAATAATTTAATGTATACTAAAATATGTTAGTAGGGAGAAAGTATAATCAAGAATTAATTATGTAGATTATGATTATCCCACCTTTAAGCAGATTGTGCACTAAAATATATGCCTATTCATTTTGTAATGAATAGCTGCTTACTTTGTTCTAAAGTAAGAGATGTCGGTAGGAAAGAGCTTGCCAGTAAATGTTTACCCCCTTATGGCCTTGAACAAGGATACAATTTGGAGTTTGAAGGCATGGATTCCATTTGAAATCTAGAATCAGATGACTTCTATGTCTTTCCACAGTATGATAATGCAGGACTGTGAGAGAAACGGCCAAATAAATTCCGCCTTGCAACACATTTTCCTTACTAATATTTGCAATTCCAATTTTTAATAGCACAGGTGTATTTAATTGCCTCTGAGTATTGCAATGCAAACCCATTCAGGGTTGAAAATAGGAACCCAAAAAGAAATCTCAGGCTTTGTTGGACTGCAGATTCTTGTAACTATTGAATGATTTTAATATACCTAGGGATTTTCTTTCAATTCTTTGTCATCATGCTTGCTTTAGAATGGCATTTAAATTACAAAACCAGTACCTTTTCAAGCACAAATATTCTATCAACCCCTGTGATTTCTGAGTTATTTGCACTAAAATGACAAAAGTTCTGAATATTTTGATCAAATCCAGTGATGAAAAAAAATTAATTTTTCTCATGTTATATAGTTTCAAGATCTTTTAAAGTGATTAATCAATAACCATTCGATCACGAGATATATACTACTGCTAACAGTAAGTATCCTGGGACCAGCAGTTGGCAGGTGGTTAAGGTGTTGGGCTCCCACATGGTCTATCGTAGTTCAAGACGTGGAACCAGAGGCTTGAAAATCACACCAGGCAGGGGTGTATGTATGCCCAAAATCCTGAGAGGGGAATGGAAGAAAAGGGATTGCAGTGTGGCCATTCCCACTAGGGGGGTTGAATTTAGCTCTAACATATTTAGCAGCATGTATCAAAATTCGGTTTTATGTGAAACTGAAGAAAACCTACTAGGCATTAAAGTAAGATAATAACTTGGGACCAGCAGGTGGCATGGTGGTTAAGGCACTGGACACTCCCACATGGCCAGCCACAGTTCGAGTCCCGTATCTGGCAGCTTGCTTTCCCACTTTCCCTCTGCTCGCTCTCTCTCTCTCTCTCTCTATCTCTCTATCTCTCTGGTCAAATTAAAATAAATGAATGAATAAAATTGAATAAATAATTCTTTTAAAAAATAAGATAACTCATGTTCAAACTTGTAAATGAAAGTAATATTAATTGACATGTGGAAAAATAGTCAATGGGTATCTTTCTAATATCATAGGTCAGCATGTTCAATCTCTGGAAACTTGATTTTGAAGACTAGCAGTCATATATTGAGGTTGAATGAGGTGTTTGAATCATGACTAATACACACTAAATCTTTTTTATCAATTTGCCAGTGGTCGCCGCAGTGAGGTCACACATTTGGTACAGAACAAACAGAAACCATAAATCAGTCAACATCATCCCTTTGTACCATTACTGTTAAGTGAACCAGGGAGAAAGAAAACTTACTATTAATCTTATATACATTTGGAAATAAAAATTTTTGTCCATAGCCCCTCCGATAAACTGGGCCATGGCGTTAGAGGTGAAAATCCCTTGCTGTACATAGTGGCTCGAAGAGTAGATGAAAGCTAACTCAGATCTTTTAAGATGCAGCACATCTGAATCTTTCCCTCTGATGCTTAGCACTTAATTTCCAAGGGCAATGGTATTAAAAGAGAAACAAATCAACTCCTTTAAAGAGGAAGCAAAATTAACCAGTTACTCTAGGGGCCAGCAGGTGGTATAGTAGATAAAGTGTTGGATTCCCACATGGCTGACCTCAGTTTGAGTCCCAGACCCAGCAGCTTGAAAATCACAAGGGACCAGCAAATGGTGTGGTAGTTACCACTGGATTCCCTCATGGCCCACGGCAGTTTGGGTCCTAGATCTGGTGGCTTAAAAATCATGCTGGGGGGGACCAGCAGTTAGCGTAATGGCTATGTTGCTGGACTCCCATATAGTCAACCGTGGTTCGAGTCCCGGACCCAGTGGCTTAAAACTCACTCCAGGCATGTGTGCGTGCATGCCCAAGATCCCGAGAGGAGAAGAGATTGCAGCGTGACCATCCCCCATGGGGGGGGGGGGGAGTTCTCACTTTCTATCTCTCTGTTTCTGTCTGGTGAGTGCATGCGCCCTATAGCAAAAAAAAACCTTTCCTCCCTCCCCCCCCCCAAAAAAAAAAAAAATCATGCTGGGTGCATGTGCATGTGTGTGCAAGATCCTAGGAGGAGAATGGAGGATGAGGGATTACATGGTGGCCATTTTCCCTGGGGGATTATTTCTCACTTTCCTTCTCACTCTCTCTGTCTCTCTCTCTCTCTCTGTCCGGTAAGCACACACACCCTATGGCAAAAACCTCTTTTTAAAAAAAATCACAACAAAGAAAGAAATGGTTTTTTTTTTTTTTTTTAAAGGTAATGTAAAAAGATTATTTGTTTTTGTCATGAAATAAGCAAGATATTTCATTCTCAAAAGAAAGTCAAGTTAAAGTATACTTTTATTTAACATGTATGTATGAATTACATATTTAAGAACATTAAAGAATAATAATTGTGTTTTCAAAATGATGGTAACAGTGTTACAAAGAAAGATTTTGTGTTTCTTTTCTTCTGTTTTTCTGACTTAGCATCCTGACTGACTGAAATAGGCCAAATAAGAGTAGCATTAGACAAGGGAAGAAAATGAGAAACCACCTGAACAGCAGAACAACGCCACCTTTACAGACTTTGATAGTCCTTCCAAGGTTAGAGAATATGAAGGCTGAACTACAGGGAACACACGTAGTGTACACAGTTGGGAAAACGTGGTCACGAGAGACAAACCATAGATGGTGCATTTACTACTCTGCTGTGGTTCTGAAGTTAGGTGATTTCACCCTAACACACAGTAGTTCATAGAGCTGTTAAGATTTTGTTGTGACTGTGGCCAGCAGATGGCATAATAGTTACCTTGCTAGACTCCCACATGACTGACTAAGATTCAAGTCCTGACCCAGTGGCTTAAAAATCATGCCAAGTGTATGTGCATGTCTGCCCAGGATTCCAGAAGGAGAATGGGGGTGAAGGGATGGCAGCATGGCCATCCCTCCTGAGGTTGGGGGGGGGGTGATTTCTCACTCTCTCACTGTCTCTATCTCTGTCTCTCTCGAGAGAGAGAGTACACACATCCTAAAGCTAAAACCTCTAAAAAAATGTTTTAAAGTGAAAAAGATTTTGCTGTGATGTATACTTTTCTTAAGAATAAAAAGTTAAGTCTAAAAAAGTTCCTGGAAAGGCATACATGGCAGTAAAAGCATAGGAAAAGGTGCAGGAATAGAATCACTCTGTTTTGTGCAGCAAGAAAAAGTTACCTCTTAGGTAGAAAGAGTGGTCATATGAGGTCTCAGCAGTACTCGTAATCTTTTAGTTCCTTGGCTAAAGGTAGGTAAGTGAATATCATACTTTATTCCTTTTTCTTGACCTCAATTTTAGTAAGAGAACTAAAGAAATCTATAAAATGATATGTGACAGCGAATCATGGGGAAAAAAAAAAACTGAATTCAGAATTGTATGTGTTGTGACAGCAACTCTAAGTGTTAGTGTATAGGCCAGGACAGGAAGGGAAAATGAAAAGAGGTTCCTTGGGAAGGTAGTAGAATTATGAGAAATGTGGACAGAAAATGAGGAGGCAAGTGATTTGAAGTTTTGATGATCATAAAAAGAGATGCTACTAAGGGAAATTGAAGCTTCTGTCACCAAAATCTAAGGAAATGTTTAACATGAATTAGTTTCAATCCGAACCTGGGCTTTCTCTTCATCGTCTCACTTGTACTGACCAAATCATTTTAAAGGCTTTCAATTAAAGAAGACAGTTCCTTTTTATATTAATGTTTAGAGTTAATATTCATAGTTCTACAAGAATGTAACTCAAAGCATTAAAGCAAAAACAAGGTGAAAGTATATTCAGTTTTTAAATGTTACAAATACAATACCTGACATTGAACTGAATTTCATATGTATTGCATATTCTGAGTTAGACATAGCCTACTGCCTCTAAGCTTAAAGTTTAAACTAGGCATGTAAAAGTAAATAATGAGTAAAAAAATAGAAAGAGAATTTCTCACTTTTATAGTAACTGCCATCGAAACACTCAAATTTATTTTCTAAAGGGATTTTATTAACTGGAGACATTTGATGCAAAGAACAAATACAGGTCAGAACAATTTAGCAATACTGATTTTTCCTACAAGTACAAAAACATACTGAGTATGATTTGCAAAAAGCTTTTTCTTTTCTTTGATTCTACTGGTCCTTATTTCTCACAGCCTTAAAGAAATTCATATACAAAACTGTTTTGGTAAAATGCAGGGTAGAACCTATAATTTAGAAACTATTGTTCTGTTTGATTTGTTTTCTTTTGGTCAATTCCAGTCAGGTTCTCTTAGTTTTTTTGAAATTGGAATGTATTTTAAACAAGTGTCTTGTCATGATTGGTTGAAATAAATTAGCAATTAGAGAAAAAGGTTATTTCATTTCATTGAATGTCAAAGAAAAATTTTTTAAAGATTCTGTTGTTCTCTGACCCTTAATAATGCAGACAGTCTTAATAATACAGAAATCATCTGTCAGAAAAGAAATTCTTATTGATGGTTTAACTTCACATACACATGCACCAAAATGCTTTTAGAAAGAGAAGCTCAAGGTGCTGCCTCAGATAACCACAAATACCATCAAAGTTCCATTTTGACATAATGCATCTTTAATAAGAAATTCAGATTCATGAAATCAAAATGACTGCAATAACAGGTATTTTTGAATCTGCCTTAAGACGCAGAACTGACAGCAACTTCCCAGGCTTCAGTAACTCTGCCGGTTTAACCATGTACTGTAGGACAAAATTCTCTTGTGTTCTGGTAATACTGTCTTTTGAAACTTAGAGGACTTCATCCTGTGCCTCGGGTGGTGCAAAGCAGTGAGGATCTTGAATTTCTCAGGTCCAAACTTTCTCATGCAGAAAGATTCTTCTCGCAACTCTTAAACATTTTTTTTCTTCACCATCCTGATCTAATGATGAAAGTCTGTTCAAAAGTTGAACTTAAGGATCCGCTGTTCTATATATAGCTGAGCATTAGATTATTTTCCTAAAGAAAATTTTAAGATAATGTTCTTATAGAGAAGTCTTATTTTTTTTTATTAGTAGACCTCTCAAGCCATTGTATTAAAGGGGGAGAAGGGTAAGTTTATTATATGAAATTATCTGACCATATCATGACAGCAAAGGATATCTAGTTAGTGCCTTTACCTGGAAAACTGCATATCTCAATCACCGTGAACTGCTGTGAGGGGTCACCTCACTCTGCGACTTTAGCCATCTCACCCACCATCCCTAAGTCCACTCCATCCCTCCAGTCTGTCATTGGTTTGGGGGGAGGAGGGACCATAAAGGGCATTAAGTGCTCAATACTCATAGTAACATGAAGATTTCTCAAAACAGAAGTAACAGCTTAAGTTAGTATACTTTAGAGTCATAGGCTTTTAAAACCCAGCAGGACACCAAAAGTGGCCAGGCAAGAAAACAAAACTGCCTGCTAGCCTGCTTACTCTCATTGCCTGCAAGACGTCATGATCTATGCCATATCTCTTTTTCTTAAATGTTTTCACTTTGCATCAAATGAAAGGATTTTGTTGTTTTTTATTGTAGAGTAGTGTTCCATTGTGTATATATGCCATATTGCCCCAAAGTATCCATTCTTAAAGTTATGATATTTCTACCTCCCTACCCTTGATATTTTCAATCTCTTCTGCTATGATTATATTTATTTCCTTTTACTCTCATTCTCAAAAAATATAGAACAAGTTATTAAGCCTCTTATAAGTCTAGTAAACCCCATGTCTTAAGACTTAAATGTCTTATTTTATGCTAGATTAACTCCAAGTCATCTATATTTTTTCCAAATTATAGAAATTATATTGGGCCAATTTTCTTTTTCTTTAATTTTTAGAAGCAAATAGAACCAAGCCTTTAGAGGAAATCTAACAGGTTTCATATAATTTTATTGTTTGAATCTAATCATTTTTAATATCTTACCAAGGAATAGTTCTAGAATTAAAAAAATTAAATTTCAGAAGAGATTTTGATGTACTTTTTTTATTATTTAAAATGAGAAAGATAATTAGCATATTTTAAATCCCATTTCTGTGCCTGATGTGCACATGTATCATCTCCAGGAATTCCTACAACTATATTGTGGTATTAGTCCAACTTTTCATATAAAGAAATAATGGCTCAAAAAAGACAAAGACTAATTGAGTTTGCTTTTTGTTTTTTATAATTATTTTATTTAATTTTATTTATTTACTTATTTATTTTTCAGTTTGACCAGAGGGAGAGAGAGAGAAAGTGAGAAAGCAAGCCACCGGGTCCAGGACTCGAACTGCAGTTGGCCATGTGAGAATACAGAACCTTAACCACTATTCTACCTGCCAGTCCCTGACTCATTGAGTTTAAAACTCAGGAGTCTCTGACTCAAATTTCTAGCACCTTCCAGTGCACCGTAAAGAGCTGAAGCAATATAGAACATTATAATAGATTTTCTATGATTTTATTATTTTTATTATTAAACTTTACTTTTATTAAAATTCACATTAAGGCCAGCAGGTGGTGTGGAGGTTAAGGCACTGAACTCCCACATGGCCAACTGTGCCTCAAGACCCAGACTGAGTGGCTTGAAAATCACTCCAGGTGTTTGTGTATGTGTGTGTGCCCAGAATCCTGAGAGGAAAATAGAGAAGAAAGGATTGTGGAATGGCCATTCCCCCCTGGGAGGTGATTTCTTACTTTCCCTCTCCCTGTCTGTCTGTCTGTCTCTCTCTCTCTCTCTTGAGCACATGTGCCCCAAGGCAAAAAAAAAAAAAAGAAAATCACAATAAACATTCATTTCAATTTCAAGTCAAATTTTACTGACATCTTGCCAAAGTAATTGCTCTATGAGGTCCATTAATCCAAATCTATTCTGATCTACAAAGGCAGAAACCCTGTGATTTGCTTTATAATAGTAATGAAATATTCAAACTTCATGTTTCACCCACTTCAGGAACTGATTTTCCATGACTGTATCTTGATTATGATTCTGATCAATTGTGGTTAACAAGTCTTTTTTTTTTTCCTTATACTTTGCTTTTTTGCAAAGTGCCTATTATTTTATGTCCATATTTGGATTTTTGCCTAGAAAACTGCAAAATCACTCAAAATAGACAGTATCTCAACTTTCTAAAGAAATAGAAACTTTTCTTATCTAACTCCAACCTCGTGACTCTTCTCTGATATTTTTCCAGCCATAGATGTGAGCATCTGCCGTTGTAAAATCTTTGGTGTCAATTGGTGGGGACTAAGATGAGGAGAGCCAGATTCACTTTTTATGTTAAATATTATACAATCATGGTACATGTCCAACTGCACAGAATACTGGAACTATGAAAGAGTACACATCTTTAAGCTCATCGGGATTGTTTTCGTATTTGTATCCTTGAGATTCTCACCTATACAACCTTTCAATAAAATATCCAAGTCCCTTTTCACAGTGCTGAAATGTGGAGATGCCAAATGCTTTCTCTGGTACTTTCTGAGCACTGTGAAACCAAGACACCTATTCAACTCTTCTTCTCCTGGAACTATACTATGACTCTCATACTGCTTGCCACCTCCCTGCCTCTTTTCAAAAATTGTGCTGTTTAAAGACAGGAAAATCAGAAAAAATAAAACGGTTCCAAATAGCTTCCCCCAGAGCCACAGTGTATTCTTCCCTCTCTTGACTCTCCTACATGTGAAATAGGCATAAAGCAGCTCACAGAAAAGGTAGTATTTACGGAAAACACCAAGACAATGAGGCAGCAACCTGTGCGTAAAGGACCAGAAGTCAAGTTTGTGACACAAGGTTCAGGGGAGAACTGAACCAGGTGACATGATATAGTCACTTACTGCCCCCTTTGCAATGTCTGTAGAATACATCCCTAGGTGTCATTCCCTCTGTCTCAAATGCATGCTAGGACTTCAAGGAATAATGATTAAAGATATCATTTAGGGCAATCAGCACTTATAAGTAAGAGAATTACCCTCTGTGATGAGTGATAAGCTTTTTCAATAAGAGAGCATTCTCTAATCATTTCTTCATTGTTTTCCTCAAGATCCTTTTTCTGTTGATTTTTTTTAATATCCAGTGCTCTGCTATTTTTTTCCTTCTTGCCCAACATGTAATATTAATTTTATATTAATATTTAATTTAAAATAAATATATCTTATTCTGAAATAATTTAGCAATTAACCAAAATACTTACCCATATCAATACACTGAATTCTTCATTATATATTCACTTATTTAAAAGTATTAAGATGAATTTCAGTTAAAAAATTTACATTGCTTAAAAGATATTTGCCTAACTATACTAAGTAATGTATCCACTATAGTTCTGCAAAGAATTTTAAAAAGACAAAAGCACAGTAAGATAAATCTGTTTCTTCCCAGCAGAGCTGGATTTAGTGATCCCATAAGGATATAAACATTACATTTACATAGTGACCCAGTTTTTGACTTTGATGGTTATATGTAAGATACTGAAGGAAAACAAAAAACCACAGCTATCTTTTCCATTAAATTTCATAGATTTTAATCCCCAAAGAAAATCCTTTATCTCTTTCCCTATTTCACTAAATCATATGAAAATGTAAATTTCAACTGATGTTACAATTCTAGTCAAAACTACCGAGAGGAAAGTATAGGCTCCTAATCCTGTTTTCCTGAAAATTATGAACAGAGACATCAGAAAATAAAGGTTTCCTGGAGCTGAATATGATACCTACATTAGAATGATGTAAACAGGAAAGGACCAAAAACTGTAGTCCTAAGTAAAGTTAAATCTTATCTGCATTGATTGATTTCAAACATGCATTATCATATATTGGATTAATGAAAAGACCTTAACAGTTCAAAGAACTAAACTTGAGCTTATGCCATGATTTTTTCCAGGGTTCTTTGGAGAGTCAAGTCACATTATTTTCCATAACATAAATTTACCATCTACAAATGTAGATAATATTGATTAAATGAAATAACAAACTAAATGAAAAAAATAACATATACATTTACTGGCCAGCAGATGGCATAGTGGTAATGTTGCTGGACTCCCAAATGGCCAACCACAGTTCAAGTCCCAGACCCAGTGGCTTAAAAATCATACTGGGTGTCTATGTGTGACCAAGATCCCAGGAGGAGAATGGAGGAGAATAGATTGCAGTGTTGCAGTGTTGCAGCCACTTCCCTCTCACTGTCTCTGTCTCTCTTTCTCCCCCTGGCAAGCCCATCTACCCTAAGGCAAAAGATCTCTAAAAAATAAATAAATAAATTTACTATTTTATAAATTACTTTGTGGAAACATGTATAAATCTAAAGTTGGTTCTAGAGCACGGTGGCACCTGCCCTATGGTAAATCTAAAGTTGGTTCTTTAAAAATGATTATTATAGGGACCAGCAGTTAGCGTAATGGCTATGTCGCTGAACTCCCATGTAGCTGACCACGGTTCGAGTCCTAGACCCAGGGGCTTAAACTCAAACCGGGCGCATGTGCATGTGTGCCCAAGATCCCAAGAGGAGAGTGGAGGAGTAGTGATTGCGGCGTGGCCATCCCCCCCTGAGGGGGTGATTTCTTGCTTTCTATCTCTCTGTTTCTGTCTTTCTGAGAGCACACGCGTCCTATAGAAAAAACCTCTCAAAAAGATTATTATAATGTAAATGTGTATATAAAAATTTATTGAATGATAAATGCTGAATTCAAGGTAACTTTTTTAGTATCTTAAAATACATGACCAATTTTGAAGAAAAAAGAATGTTGGTACCCAAGAGCATGTTGTTAATGCATATGCACTATGGAACTGACAGTATGTTTCCAACCATTTTGCCAATAGAGTAAAAAATCTTGCCCTTAACATGCTTACTGCTGTGCTAAACATTTACTTCAGGTAGTGTAAGCCAGGTTGACTAATTATTAGAAATTTAAAGTAGTGTATATTGATTATTTACATTAGTACAAATTTAATATTATTCTAATGCTGCCTGCATTATTTGAGTAACATACACAGTTGTTGGCCACTGTGCCTTCAGAGAACTATTCTTTATTCTCCCCAAAGATTGATTTATTCATTCATTATTTACCCATGAATAGCTTGAGTACTACCAAATGTCTTGCCTTTCAGTTTTCCAGCAGCAATTTTTATTTTAGAATGCTACCCTGACATTCTGATATATCATTAAGTCAGAACATGGCGAATACATTTGGGGTTGTATTCTACATACAAAGTTGTTTATTTTCAGTTTGGATGAAAAATGAAGGCAAAAAATATACAAAGAGCATGAAAGTTGGATCACAAAGGCTCAAGACTGATTCCAACTCCAATAGGAATTACGGGATTGGAAGTCTCATTTTAGATCCTCCATATTCTAAGCTGTAACTTGGAGATGATGCTTCCACCTTAGCTTCTCTACAATTTGGTTTTGAGAATCAAGCCAGATGAGATATTGTGAAAGGGTCTCATAAAGTAAAAGAACCAAATAACTGAAAAATAGAATTAGTTAAGTATTAATTCTGCATGTGAGAAAAGGAAAAATATATTATCATTACAAAATACAGTATCTTTTTTCATTTTCACTTTGCTGGAGGGCCTGATGTTCACTCACTGGGAGAGTGAGGCAAGGCAAGAAAGCACCACTGAGGGGGGATAGCCATACTGCAATCTTTTCTCCTCCATTTCTGCTCTCAAGATTTTGGGTATGCACACACACATTCCTGGCACGTATGTCCAGCCTATGGGACTTGAATTGTGCAGCCCAGCTATGTGAGATCCAGCCACCTTAACCACCATGCCACCAGCTCACTCACCAATACAATCTTCTTGATATTTTTCTTTCTTTTTAGGAAGAGAACGTGAGAGATCTACCCCCAATGGGGATGGCCAGGGACAATTCCTTCTCCTCCTGGGATTTTGGGTACACACGTACATACGCCCAGTTTGATTTTCAAGCCACCAGAGCGGGTACTTAAACCACGGTCAGCTATATGGAAATCCAGTGCCTTAACCACAACGCCGCCTGCTGGCCCCCACCAATACAATCTTAACCTTTTCAAGGGATATACCATATAAAAGTTATTTGGGAAAAATAATCAAAAGGGAATAAACGATCCTCACTGCCATTTCCGTAGTCTATCTAGAATAATGAGTAAGGAATGCTGGCTCAAATTTTCCAGATGATCTGGAAAAATTGATACATTTCTGAAGTTTTAGCAGGATTTGATCCATGGCATTAAAATGTAGGATTTAGGCTTCACTATGTGTAAATAATGTTTGAAAAGGCTTTTTCTGCCTGTAATTTTATTTTCATTTATTCAATAAGTATTTGCTAAAGACCTACCATTTACTCAGCCTGATACTTCATGGAAGGCGAAGGAAGGAAGAGAGCAGTAGCCCTCTTCAGGAAGTCTTCCTCATGTTGAAGACATGAGTCACAAAGCTACTAGACAGCAAGGATTAATAAATGACCAGACAAGGCAAAAGGCATGAATATAAAGAGTATTTAAACCATGCATGGAAATGTATATTATGAAAAACAATAAATGGATTTCTGAGTTTTTTCAGCTCAAAATGTGCTTATAGTTCAATTCCATTTTTTCACTACTTTTTGAGGTCTCCTCATTAGTGTAGAAGAGAACAAAGTAAAGGGCTCCTGTAAGGTATTAGTAGGCGTTTGGAAGTAGTCTGTTGGGAGAAATATCTAATTTTGGCAAAGAACTGAAAACAGAATTCTCTACTCTTACCTGAGACCTGTAAGAACCAACAAAAACAGGTACCAGCAGTTAGCATAATAGCTATGTCACTGAACTCCCATGTAGTCGACTGCGGTTTGAGTCCTGGACCTGGTGGCTTAAACTCATGCCGGGCGTGTGCACATGCATGCTCAAGATCCTGAGAGGAGAATGAAGGAGAAGGGATTGCGGCGTGGCCATCCCCCCTGGGGGGTGATTTCTCGCTTTCTGTCTCTCTGTCTCTCTCTGTCTGTCTGGTGAGCTCACGCACCCTATAGCAAAAACCTCTCAAAAAAAAAAAAAAAAAAAAAAAAAAACCTACAAAAGCAAGCAAGATTCATACAGGCTTAAAATCATGCTCTCAGCTACAGTGGTTAGAAATATAAGCCCTAAACAGAAGAGGGATAAGATTTAAAAGGGAAAAAAATAGCACAAAGAGAAAAACGTTATATACAAGACGGACAGCTATAGGGAAGATGCTTGGGGCGGGGGAAGAGCAAAACCAGAAGGTAAATCAAGGATTTCAGGTGTTGAAGAATGAAAGTAAAAGTTCAAATCTAAGACCTAGGAAACAAAAAGAAGTAATGAGCCTACAAATTGGGAATTGGACAGGTAAATTGCCACAGAGAGAAATAGACTGAGACAAACAGAGAAAACAACGGTTTGAGAGGAAAATTAATAAGCTTGGTCTACGGCAGCAGGAATCCATTGGATAATCAAGGAAAAATGTCCCGTGGATAGCTAGACAAGTGAAGGGCTTTGTTTTTACTGCTGTCTACCTGTCACTTTGTATAGTAATGAAATTAATGAGCCCGAGTCTTTCTTTTCATGACTGGGAAAGCCTCACACAGCCTGTTCCTCGCCGCTCATGCACAGCGACCACACAATTCTCCTGTCAGTGCCATCAAGTCTCTCCAAGTTGTGTGGAATTCTAAAAATGTGCTCGCTTATTTCTAGAATAATAAATAGAAAGTACGGGGGAGAGGGGGCAGCTCAGGGGTTCAACGATGATGGAGCACTTAGGGATGCTGAGGCCACATGGCAAGGTTCCAGGTTCTCATCCCAAGGTCCCTTTGGGCACTCCAGACACATGTGCTCATGATCCTAACTGGCGGGGAGTACATCACAGTGTAAGGACCTGGTTGCAGCTCACTCGCTCTCTCTCTCTCGAAATAAAGAAAATGGGTGGGGGGGGGGGGGGTTCTTCCAAAAAGCAAGTCATGAGGCTAAGGGGAACTTTTGTTATTTATAACTTTTCATTTTAAATTGTACAGTATACCTGTCCTGTTAGTTGATAACCTTTTATCATAATTAATGATTTTTTTTCCTTCAAAAAGCTTACAGAAAGGATGTATCAAAAAATTGGGTGTAAATTTTGAAATTTTTGTACCAGTATGAACTCATACTTTAATTCCATTTTTCCACACACTTTTTGAAGTCCCTTTGAATCTTCAATTGCATGGAAAAGAAACAAGTACATATAAATACTGAATTATTTAAATGTTACCAGCAAGAGACATGTTTAAGTCTTGGAATACACATTTTTTTTCCCCTTGGGTATCTTTGCCAAATATAGAAAACAAATTAGACAAATTGTTAAGCAAGTTTAAAGATTTAAAATGCAACAAAATATGAATCGGACCTGAATCATGAGCTGCCTTTTTTATCTTTTTCTTTCTTTAAGATAGGTTCCACTGTGTTTGTCTTTTAGGGTGGGCCAAGCTTTCAACCCAGGCAACTGCCTAGCAATAGTGTCTATCCATGCCTGGGTCCAAGAGTTGCTTATTTTGAAGATTTCTAATATAAAAGTGGAGAAGAAAGTTCGCGTCCACAAGGGGAAAAAGAAAAAAAAAAAAAAACCTGAGATAATTTGTTTTTAACTTTGAACTTGGAAATCTGAACTCAAGAGACATACTGCAAATTTCATAGGATAAATGCATTTCTCTTTAACCACGAAATTGTGTTGTCCACGGCATGATTGAAAACTGTTACAAACTTCCAAAGGCTTCAGAACTGATTAGCTGGTGAATTGCCTTCACCTCTGCCAACTTGCCTGGCATCCCTTTATGTTTACCCACTCACTCCTCCCTGGAGCCAGCAGACAGCAAGCTCCTTGGCTGGCTGTGGGGCTTTATCTAAATCCTCTGGAAGTTGTGCTGGGGTTTATCTCTGCCTGAAGACCCAACACCATTTTCCATGTCAAACTTCAGACATTCCAATAATGGTGAAGATACGGATGACTTTGCCTTATCGTTTAAAGCAGACTGTTATTATAGACATTTTATAAAACTAATTATTTGATTAATACATGGGCAGATAAAATGTCCTTCAGTCAACTCACTGTTGTTATCAAGACTAATCACTGCATTCAGTGAGGAGGAACCTCAGTAGCCGTAATAAGTTATTCCATAAGGGCAGGGAATTTGTTCAACAGCACAGTAAACACTGAAATCAGATCAAGGGTTAGATGCCCTGGGACAAATGTAGCAACGTATAGGTTGTGACTTTGTGCGTATTGAAGCAATGTAATATATGTTTCTGTCATTTCTATGTGTTAAAATTTTTTTAAGTTTATGGGAAAAAATACAGATTGCCTATTTTATTAAGGATTAGGATTTTTAAGAAAGTAATTCTGAACAAGTAGGACAAGATTGCTGTGACTACACAGTATAATCAGAATCTAGCCAGAAACCCCACTTAATCTGGCATTTGTCATGGAGCCTGGTGTTCTTTACTGTTTGTGTCATATATATTAGTCGGTTTTGCTCTAAGTAGACTGTAAACTTATTAAGTAAATTATGTTAAACTTGTTCACTAGTCCTCCAATATGTTGAGTATTAATGTGTTATACATGCAAATGGATGAGTAAGTGAATGAATAGGCCTCTCTCCCACATTGCTGTTACCTACCATAATCTCCCCTAAAAAGTCAGACAAAGCTGAAGCAAGTCAATAGCTTAGATTATTTTTAGAGCATATTTCCACAGATACATTTTCCAGTTTGCTTTTGGTCAGGAACACAAATGTACAAGTGAAACAGAACTACATGAGAGAAGACTATGAGCTGATTCTTAAAAAGGTGATTCTGGGGACCAGCAAGGTGGCATTATGGTTAAAGCATTGGATTCCCATATGGCCAACCACAGTTTGAGTCCCAGGCCAGATAGCTTGAAACTCAACACTACACACATATGCATGTGCACATGTCCTATAACTAAACCTAAAAATAAAAAAATTTAAAAAGTGATTCTAAAGTGTATTCAGAAAAGCCTCCATGAATTCACTACAAGGAAATACCTTTCCAATTACTGTGAAAAAAAATTACCATTGATTTTGATGTTTGTGTCATATTAAAAGTTTTAACAAGATAGTCACTGAGTGAGAACTCAGATTAAAAGGGGTCTAAAAGTCAAAGGACAGAAGGAAAGGGAAGAGGAAAGAAGAAAGGAAGACGGAATAAATGAACTGGAGTCCCTAAATGCTATTTTCACTATGTAGCAAGCAGGGCTTCATTGCACACCTCAAAACTCAAGCTCCTCATGGAAGCCCTCCTTGACTCCAGCCCGCTTTTAACTTACTCTTCTAACCTGCTGCCTCTAGAGTCCATCTGCTCCACTGAACTTCACACTTAACTCTGTGTCACCTCCTCTGTCTAGTTTGTTTTTTGTTTGTTTGTTTGTTTTTTCCCTGAGAATTAGTCTTTCTCAGCTCCTAAAGACAGGCACCCCTCTTCGCGTTCTCAGTTCTTCCTGCACTGCACAGTTGAAACACATAGCAGATTGCCAATAAGAAATAAACAAAAGGTCCAAATGAACTAATGACAGAACGAGGTTTCCCTTCAGCCAACCTTGATGAATTTTGCCTGATGCTGTGGAAAGCAGTTTTTAATCTGGAGTCTGAGAGTCTCTCAGACCTGGAGAACTGTGACCTACACTGGGGTACCACACATTACCACGTGTGTGAAATTTACACACACATGCATATGTATTTTTCTCATGAAGAGTTCACAGCTTTTATATTTTAAAAGGGGCATGTGACTCAAAGTTGATTTAAAACACTCTAAAGAGTGAGAAAAAGGTAATTTTGTCTAATACCAGGAGCCAAGAATTGATCATTTTTGAACGATCCTCAGCTATATTTTATACGACTTTGTACACTTTTCAAATTTACATTTAACGTTTTTTTTTTTCCTCCAGAAGTGATTAATGAGTTTATTAATGGATATATTTCTAAAGCTTTTGGGGTTTTTTTGTATTTGCATTCTATAATTAAGGAAAATATTTTAAATATAATGCTTTTTTGCCAATTTTTTTTTTCTTTTATTGGAGAGGTTTTTGCTATAGGGCGCGTGCGCTCACCAGACAGACAGAGAGAGACGGAGAGACAGAAAGCAAGAAATCACCCCCCAGGGGGGATGGCCATGCCGCAATCCCTTCCCCTCCATTCTCCTCTCAGGATCTTGGACACGCACACACACGCGCCCGGTGTGAGTTTAAGCCACCAGGTCCGGGACTTGAACTGCGGTCAACTACGTGGGAGTCCAGCAACATAGCCATTACACTAACTGCTGGTCCCACTTTTTTGCCAATTTTTGGAAAATGATTACCCTGTATAATTTTGAAAATTATTTATGAATGGTTTCTAAGCAAGGCTTTGGGACCATCATGTTTCAATGGCAGTTAAGGTAGTTATATCCCATGTGGCCAACAGAGCAGTTCAAGTCCCAAACCTGACAGTATGAAAAACACACCAGTATGTGTGTGTTATACCCAAAATCCCAAGAAAAGAATGGAAGAGAAGGGATTGCAGCTTGACTATCTCCCTTGTAGGATGATTTCTTACTTTCCCTGTTTTTCTCTGGTGAGTACATTTGCCCTATTAAAAAAAAAAAAAAAAAAAAAAAAAAAAAAAACAAGAAACAGAAATGAAAGCAATGTTTTGACATCCAAATTATTTTTCCTACTGGTTAACAGCAAAATAATTATTTTCATATGCTCTGCATCTTATATCAGCATGTAATGATACAGAAAGATGAAAGATGATGGATTATTTTCAGTAAAACTAGAAGTTGGCAAAAAGCTTCAATAAATATAGGAATAAGGAAATATGTAGATTATTCATAAAATGCATTTTACAGACATTAATGCAGTGCTGAGGCATTCGTATGACTAAATAAAAGTACGTCAAGAGGTAGAAAATGCTTAAATTTTGGAGCAGCAATAGTAAACATATTACCTATTTTGTCTTGAGGCTCTTGGCTAAAATATCTCGGACTGATGCAAATGTACAAGCTTATATTTCCCAGAGATGAAGATACAACTCATTTTGTGGAAGAGATATAGATTTAAAATTGCTTCTTAATATGATAAATGTAAACAAAACTGATCAATGATGCAAAGTTCCCCTTAAGAGTGAAATCAGCGCCAGCCACAGTGGCACAGCAGTGATGCCATGGTCTGAGATGCTGAGGCCATATGGGAAGTCCTGAGTGTGCATCCCAAGGTCTCCCTATGCAAACCAATGCATGCACTCCATACATGACCTAGCTGGTTAAGGTTGGAAGGGAAGTTCACAATGTGAGGACTCTGTTGAGAGTGCCTGCTTCTCTCTACCTCCTTCTCTTACTTTCTCAGAAAAAAATTAATGAATACACTTCTTTTAGGAAAGTAAAATCAAGAGGCCAGCAGGTGGCATATAGGTTAAAACACTGGACTACCACATGGACGACAACAGTATGAGTCCCAAACCTGGCAGCTTGAAATTCATGCAGGGCACATGTGCATGCATGCCCAAAATCCCAAGAAGAGAAGGGATTGCAGTGTGGCCATACCCCAGGAAGTAATTATTCACTTTCCCTCTCACTGTCTCTCCCTCTTTCTCTTTCTCTCTCTGGTGAGCACATGCACCCTATGGCAAAAACCTTTTATTTATTTTTATAAGAACTGTTTTTTTTAATTTAACTTCATTTTTTTTCCAGTTTTATCAGGGAGAGACAGAGAGAGAGAGAGAGAGAGGGAAAGAGAGAAAGCAAGCCAGCAGGTCTAGGACTGGAACCATGGTCAGCCATGTGGGAGTCCAACACCTTTAGCCACCATGCCACCTGCCAAAACCAGCAAAAACATTAAAAAAAATAAAATCAAGACAGAAATACAAAAATCAGTGAGTTATACCCTGGAATAACCAAGATTCCAATGAGTCAATCCACCAAAAGTTTGCCAGCCTAGAAGATAGACTTAATAGGAATGAGGAAGAAGAGAATCAAAGAGGGACCAGCAAATGGCTTAGTGGTACTGTTGCTTGACTCTCATCTAGCCAACTGCAGTTTGATCCCCAGACCCACCACCTTAAAATTCATGCCAGGTGCATGTGTGTGTGTGCCCAAGATTCTGAGAGGAGAATGGAGGAGAAGGGATTGTAGCATGGTCATCCCCTCTTGGGGATGATTTCTCACTTTCTGTCTGTCTCTCTGTCTCTGTCTCTCTGTCTCTGTCTCTCTCTCTCTTTCTGTCCTCCAGCAAGTGCACATGCCCCATAACAAAAATCTCCCTGAAAGAAAGAAAGAAAGAAAGAAAGAAAGAAAGAAAGAAAGAAAGAAAGAAAGAACCCGAGATAAGGAAGTGGGACTGAGCAATACACCTAAGAAAAGCCCCCTACAATGGTGGAATACCTCCGAGACCGCCTGCTCTACTTCCACCTGAGCTCACGAATGTGGCTACATAGGTTTCTTTCAAACCATCTAAATATGTACTGAGAACTGCATCAGACATTATAGAAGATGCAGAAAAGATCTATTTGGAAACGAGAGCGCAGAACCACCTGCAGCAGGCCTCTCCTAGGCCGTAGGGTGCTTTATGTCAATTAGAAAAGGGACCTCTGCTCAACTGCTCACTCTGTGGGCCGGAGGAACAAGGCGTGTCTCAGGAGCAGACTTCAGAGACATAAAGTTGACACACATGGCTGCTAGTCAGTAATGCTAAATATTTCCTTTAAAAAATGTGTACTCTGCCATAGCCTTATTCCCGGTGAAGCTTTCATCTTTGATTCATGATGTGCTATTAAAAAGGATATGTGGAGCATCTACTTTTAAAAAAAAATAAGGTCAGGGGCCCTGAAGTCAATCATTTTTTAAAATTTTTGTTTAGTGTTGAAACTCGCCGGAAGGGAAAAAAAATGTTTTTCAATCTGAGAGTTACACTTTTATTGTAGAAAGAATATTTATTAGTCAATTTCTTCAATTGATGTACCCCTGAAGCACTAAATTTGTAAAGAGCCTATTAAGCCATTCCAAATCTGTTTGAAAATGTACCGTATTATTTCCTGAGAGCTAAGTTTAACAAATGTGAGAAATATACTTCTTTTAATATTGTAAATAAGACCTAGGTTTTAACATCTGGAAGATAGATAATAAGCTTAATGATTGCACATACCATGCTAAGGACTATATTCCAACGCAACTTTGCTCATAGTAGATACTTATAAATATGTTTAATTAAATACGTATTTTGAACTGCTCATTTAATGCCTACTTCCCATGGAAATAAAACAGTTTTTCTTTTTTAGGAGAAATCATAATATTGCAGGGTTTTTTCCCAACAAGAATCTATTTCAAATTTATTTCTAAATAGTTCCAAATATTTTTATTGTGTTTGCATTGATATCGATGTTTTATATTATGAATAGTCTACAAAGAGTTGCATTTTGAGTTAGTAAAAAGTGAGTTTCATGTGCAGGAAGGGGATTTATTAAAATTCCTTTTATATATTTGTAAGGACTTATCTCTTTGTCTTTTATAATAATGCATTTTTATACCAGTCTAATAAAATACACCCAATAGGGATCAGCAGTTAGCGTAATGGCTGTGTCGCTGGACTCGCACGTAGTCGACCGTGGTTCGAATCCCGTACCCGGTGGCTTAAAACTCACACCGGGTGCATGTGCGTGTGTGCCCAAGATCCCGAGAGGAGAATGGAGGAGAAGGGATTGCAGCGTGGCCATCCCCCCTAGGGGGTGATTTCTCGCTTTCTGTCTCTCTCTGTCTGTCTGGCGAGTACACGTGCCCTATAGCAAAAAAAAAAAAAAAAAAAAAAAACTCTTCAATAAATAAATAAATAAATAATAAAATACACCCAATGTATTGTATCTCCTAATTAATATACTGGTGGAAGAAGCAGATATTTTTCCAAATGTATTTAATTTTCTTATTTACAAATCTGCCAATGCCAAGTGAGAGTTGTGGTAAGCCCAGAAAAATAAATGCCATTTAAATGACAGAAGGCAAAGAAGACTAACATTAAAGAAAAGGGCAGGGGGCAGCAGGTAGCATAATGGTTGCAGAGCTGGACTCCCACATGGTCAACTGCAATTCGAATTCCAGACCCGGTGGCTTGAAAAATCACACTGGGCATGTGTGCATGCATGCCTGAAATCCCAGGAGAAGAATGGACGGGAAGCAATTGCCACGTGAGCATCACTCCTCGCCCCCCGGAGGGTTGTGGGGGGTGATTTCTCACTTTCCCTCTCACTGTCTCTCTCTCTGATTTTCTCTGGCAAGCACACGTGCCCTATGGCAAAAACCTAAAAAATAAAAGAAAGAAGGAATATACTTTAGAAAAACATGGGGGGTGGAATTGAGCAGGTAATGATGGGACGCTGTCTAATGAGAGTACTGATGAGTGTGAGGCACAGTGAGAAATAAACGTAGATGTGTAGGGTGGCCAAGTGACAGAGGACTTTGACCACTATGCACAACATAACTGGACATTATTATATAGTTTGTTCTGATGATAATGAATGAATAAAATGGAGATAGAACAGAATTGGTGGGAGAGGAAACCACATGGAGGAAAACGTGATCAAAAGGAAGTGTAAACCACATTGAAAAAGAAACGGCAAGACTTGCCAGATTTGAGAATTAAAATGGCCACATTGTTTCCATGTCCAGGAGGTAGGAAATGATAGAAGTTCTGACAGAAGCAGGTAGTTGGTTTGAAGAACTGGTTTGAGGAGAAGACCAAGGATGCATGCAAATTTTCCATAGACAGGAAGACAATCTTGAGTATATAGGGAGGCAAAGGGAGACAGGATGGAATAATTGACCTAAAGTTTAAGGCATGGGAGAGGATGTGCGCAACAGTGAGTCAATGTGAAGACAAGCATGGGACTAGAACCCACCCTGAATAATAACCCTGTTTAAGACGGGAATGGGGGAGCCAACAGATGGCATAACAGTTACATCGCTGAATTCCCACATGGCCAACCACAGTTTGAGTCCTAGATGTGGTGGCTTGAAAATCATAACAGGTGTGTGTGCGTGCATGCCCAAGATCCCAGGAGGAGAATGGAGGAGAAGGGATTGTGGCATGGCCATCTTCCCCGGGGGAGGAGCTGATTTCTCACTTTCCCTCTCACTGTCTGTCTGTCTGTCTGTCTCTCTCTCCAGTGAGTACATGTACCTTAAGGCAAAAATCCCCAAGATAAAAAAGACTTGGGAATGGAAAAGGGAGGAAAAAGAGCCATGTAGAAAGAAAAGCTGGTAAGGATAGTGATATCTAAATAAAAGCAGAAGAAAAACTCAAGAAGGATTATGTGGTCAAGATTTTCTAATACCACAGACAGTGTTGTTTGGGTTTAGCCAAGAGGAAATCATTGCTTATGTTTGAGAGTCTTGGATACAATGTGAGAGTCCTGCTCATAAAAGTGGTTGCAAAAATAAAAGAAACAGTACAACAGGTGATGTAGTGGTTAAGGTACTGGACTCCCACATGGTCAACCATGGTTCTAGTACTGGACTGGCGGCTTGAAATTCAAGCTGGGCACATGTGTATGCATGCTCAAAATCCTGAGAGGAAAATGGAGAAGGGATTGTGGCATGGCTATCCACACATAGGATGATTTCTTACTTTCTGTCTCTTTGTCTCTTCTGTCTCTCTGGCAAGTGCACACCCCTGTAAAAAAAAAATCTCTCTTTAAAAAAGAAGGGGTACATAGAAAGACAGCAGAATATACAGAAACAGTCCATATGGGCATTACAATTGTATGGTTATATAAATACAACATATATTCAAATTTCTTCAGGTAGTCTTTGTATCTCTTGAGTTCCTATTGCTGCTGTAATGAACTACTACAAAGTTACTGGTATAAAACCACATAAATTTCTCATTTTCCAGGTCTGAAGGTCAGAAATTCAAAGTATGTTTCATTAAGCTAAAATCAAAGGATCAGAAGGACTGATTCTTTCTTGAAGCTACAGAGGAGAATCCATTCCCTTGCCTTTTCCAACTTCCACATGCCACCTGCATTCCTGAGCCTGTGGTCCTTTGTGTTACCTTTAAAAGCAGCAGCCACAAGGGCCAGCAGGTGGTGTGGAGGTTAAGGCACTGGACTCCCACATGGCTGACCATGGTTTGAGTCCCAGACCTTGTGGCTTGCTTTCTCAGTGTCCTCTCTCTCACTCTCTCTCTCTAGCTCTGGTGAGCACACATGCCCTATAGCCAGTTAATAATAATAATAATGACAATGATAATAATAATAATAAATGAGTATTTAAAAAAAACAATAAACAGCTACACAGGTAATTCAAATCTCTCTAGTTGACTCTCAAACTCCTATCTGCCTCTTTTACCTACAAGGACTCTACTAATTACATTGGGTCTACCCAGACCATTAATCCAGGTTAATCCCTCATCTCAAGGTATTTAACTTCAGTACATTTGCAGAGTCCCTTTTGCCATGTAAGATAACAGATTTACAACATTCAAGGAATAAGAAGTGGACACCTTTGAGTGGCCTTTATTCTGCCTATCACAAGGTCTAAGTTAAAGCATCAGAAACAACTTTAAATTAACTTGCCTTTGCCTTAATTCTCATCCTCAGCTTAACCTTTGGGTCATATAATGTATGGGAAATTGATTCATTAACTGGAAAGTGAAAATAACATTTTTAATAGAGAATTTTTACACTCACTTTTTTGTTGTTGAAAGGCCTTTAAGTTAAATGTTAAAATTCTTATTATAAATTTTCATTTAATGATAGTTGGGTAGCAATAACAATAAGCTGATAGCTTTCTGCCAGGAGCAATATTTTGATGAGCCTGTTTTTGATTGAAACTGTATTTTTTTTATTAAAAAGTCAGTCTTGGCAGCATCTTACACTATTATTTATGTGCTTCGCTGGATTTTTTAATATAAAATGTTCTATTAAAGTGACTTCAAAGCTAGCTAAGAATTTTTTCCTTGTATACATCTATAATATGACATTTTTAGCCTCACAACCTAAACATATATTTGAATTTCCCAAACTGTTTAATCTGTAGAGTTTTTTTCTTGGCGAAATTGAAGTGATAATGAACAAAACTGCTGTGCGGATTAAATGAGATAATGTATGTAAAACCATAGCACAGTTGCTGGGCCATAAGTAGATCTTCAATAAATTTTAGGCTAATTCAGAATATATTTGGATAGTTGAGATTTGCTCGCTAATCCTGAAACGTGTTTCTGTGAATACTGAAAATGGACAATGATGTGAAAGTTGTTTATCAGTAAACTTAAAAAGTTTTAAATATTTTGTTACTCTACTCGATAAAATAGTTTTTTAACTTGAGTACACAATTTGAATAACTTTATTTGCATGCATGCGCAAAATCCGGAGAGGAGACTGGAAGAGAAGGAATTATGGCATGGCCATTCCCCTAGGGGGGGTGATTTCTCACTTTCCTTCTCTGGGCCCATCTCTCTCAACTGAGCACGTATACCCAATGGCAAAAACCTAAAAAAAAAATAAAAAAATAAAAAAGCCTCTTTCCATTATTATTAACTAATAGGTCAGGTTTTCCTATGAATATACAAAATGAAAATATTTAGTTTTGTTTTGCTTTGTTTTTTTATTCTAATAGCCTAAAAGGTGTCAGTAAATCATGAGGAAAATTCTGTTACTTTAATTATATTCGATATAGCATATTCAAAATGAAAATTAAGCTATTCAGAATACCAACTGAAAGCAAATCTAGGAGACAGTACTTTAAGAAGTCACAAAAGAAATTTTTCAGTGGTTTTAAATTAACTTCAAGTTAATTTCAAATTTCTTCCTGTAAACCCATGTTCCTGTCTCTTTAACTTCTTTTGATTAAATAATGGTCCTCGGCTTTCCCTGTCTATTTTCTTTTTATGAACTTGTCAAATCATCTCCGTCTTGTCTTGTGTAATTGAAGAGACTTTTATGTAGTTTTCTGAGAGACTATCACACAAATCCAACCGGAGAATAATTTACAAGGTTCAACTGAAGGGTCATTATTAATGCTGGCTTGCCTGCCATGAAAACATAGGCTTTCTCTTTCATGCATGGCAGGATTTTAACTAGATCAACAGAGACAGAATCCTTTAAATGAAGTACTATGAATGATGTCACTGGTTACATAAGCTTATTTTAATTTACACTTTTTAAAAATCTGAATTGTTTAATGGGATTAGAGAACTCTAATAAAACATGTCTGGGTCTGGGCTTATCTGTAAGTTTCATAAAGGATATTTCTGTGGCCGAAAACATGATTTCAGGAGTTAGAAATTTATATGTTGTTAACACGTAGTATCTAGCATAAATGCGCTATATCAATTATATGCACATTGAGTATTCTCCGCTATGTAGCTAAATGTAGAGGAAAAGCAAAGAGAGGAGGCTTTCTCAGATTTGAAGAGAAGTTCATTTTTAAGTAGTTTTATTTTATCAAAGTACTCCTGACTTCTGTTCAATAATTATTGGTTCTAATGATGTTTATTGGGCTACAAAAAACACTCTTTCCTATCATTTCAGTGCCCAATGTCTTTTTTATTACAACAGGCAAATCTAATTACTTCTTCTGATTAATCTCAAGAGCTGTGATTTATATCATGAATAATTCCTTTCCAGTTTGTGAAATTGTAAATCTATGGGACTTCATTTTTTATAACATACTGTAGTAGATGCTGAATATATTAACTGTGAGCAGATGGACAACCATAATGAAAACTAAGTGTTTATTACATATATTTATTTTTATAAGCTTTATTGTTTTAAACCAAGCCTGTGATTCTGAAGCCTCTCCTCTTACCCAAATACCATCTCTTTCTCCTCTGAATTCCTTTGGTATTTTTTACTGGATAGGGTCTCTGATGCAGTCTTCCTGCTTCGACCTCCTGCATAACTGAGATCACAGGTACATGCCACCATGCCTGGCTTTTTAGGGTGGGCCAGGGATCGAACCCAAGTTTCACTGTGTCCTCTGTCTGCTGAGCAGCTATCCAGAGCACAGTGCCATGGCTGAACCTTCATTTTTCTTTTTATAAGTTGCATTGTGTGTATTTATGTCCCCTTACGTACCCTGAGCTGTCTGCTTTACCCGCAATATTTAGCCTTCTGCCTGAAATATAAGAAATAATAGCTAGCATTAATTGAGCTCTTGCTAAGTACCAGCTGCCATTCTAAGCTTTTTAGTAGATTAACTCCATTAATCTTCAAATCAAATAAAATGGGTAACCCTATAATTCATAGAGAAAGAAACAGAAACACAAGAACTGTTAAGCAGTCTGGCCAGAGTCACAGCCAGAAAACAGTCATGCTGAATACAACGTAGCCTGATTACAGAGCACTTGAACATAAACACTACCTTGCGCTGCCTACCTTGAGTGAGTGTATCTTTCCATGACTGACCTTCAGAGTACCAAGTACTTCTTCCCAACCCCTACTACCATTATTATTTCTCACTTATGTTTCTGTTTATGTGATTCAGGTCTGCCTCTCCCGCTATGCCAGACATATTAATACAAGGCCTAGTATTCGATAGATGAGTAATAATAGTTAATATTTATTGAGCTTTTGCTCCAAGTTAAGCACTGCTTCTTATCATTTTATCCTTTCAAAGACTCTATGCGGTACCTATCAATGTATCTACAGTTTAGACACTGAGAGAACTGAGACAGAGAGAGGTTGGATAACTTGCCCAAGATCACACAGCTAGTAAATGATAGAGCCATGATTTAAACTCAAAAGTCAAATTCCAGAGCTACACTCCAAATGAATAAAGATATGGATTAATGGAAATCTAGCCTGGAAAAAGTCAGGAAAAGTAAGAAGGAGGAGATGACCGTTGCCATATTTGAAAGGGCAATGTGGAGAAGAGAAACAATATCCTAGGCAGGGAGAGCATCCTGGATAAGGTACTACAGAACCGTCTGCCTGGAGCACAAAGGTGCTTAATAAACAAACATGAAGGAATGGATCTCTGTAGCTCATGGGTTAAGGTTTCGCACACCTAAATGTCTTATTACTAATACTCTCTGTGCATTTTTTTCTTTCAGTGCCACCGTGGGCCTTAATTGCCATAGCCATAGTTGCAGTCCTGTTAGTCCTGACCTGCTGCTTTTGTATCTGTAAGAAATGTTTGTTCAAAAAGAAAAACAAGAAGAAGGGAAAGGAAAAGGGAGGAAAGAATGCCATTAACATGAAAGATGTAAAAGACTTAGGGAAGACCATGAAAGACCAGGTAATGTATTGATTTCATATTTCTTCTTGGATTATCTTATTGAAAATTAACAAGTGGTTTATTATTTTATCCCAGACAATTATAGAAATAACATCTGGACACATACTAGCGTGCAGATGCTTTGCAATCATTTCAATCGCTACTTAAGATCCCAAAATGTAGTGGAGACTTTTGACAGGGTTTTCCAGTTTCCTTTACAAATAAACCAGAACAGGCCTGATGATTTTGATTATATCTGGTTAGCCAGTCTTATCTGTGTTGAGTGTTAGAGAAAAAGAATAAAAGCACCTGAGTATTTTTCTCTTGGACAGGGAATCTTTCTAACTTTTTCATTGTTCATCATTACTGTTAAATAACTGAGTTTTATAGTAGTTCATCGAACTTGATGAAAGCTACCATGCCTACATGTCCATTAAGCTCAATACTTAGTTCTGAAGAATAATGAGTTATATTCAGGAAAGAGAAAGAAATAGGAGTCAGTCCTAATGAAAGGCAGAGAATGTGAAGGCAAAGTTCTTTTTTAACTTAGGACAGTGAAAATCACCACCATCCATCTAGCTGGATGGATTCAAGCATAAGGAGTTATTCAGATGTCCTTTATGTTGCTATCGATTTTTACCTACCTTACCTGGATGATTTAGTTCAAGATAAAGTACTATTAATAATAGTTATTAAATGCTCTCTCATTTTGGGGCTAATAATTATATTGAATTTTTTAGCTATTTAAATTTTTAAAAATTTTTTCTGATGTCTTTACATTCAATCACTGTATATCTTTACAACATGGAAAATGAATTTTCCCAGTAGGAGAACAGTGCATGTTAGTCTAGTCAAAAATATTAGCAAACACATGGTCATCAACAGAAATTTCTCCCTTCTCATTTTTATGTCTGTGGAATGTTTTCCTTTTTTTTTTTTGACCTGATTCCCTCCTTCCCACCACCACCTAATTCCCACCCTCCTCCCACACTATCTTTTTTAAAGATATAAAACTGTAAAGATTTTCTCATAAAATAACATTTTCAATCACCAATGCTTCCTGTCAGATAATTCAAAAGTTCTATTTATTCACAGATAGGAACATATACAGGCAGTTTGATAAATTCCTCTTACACTATTAATTTCTGTTAATTGAACTCTTAATTAAGAACAATTTAATCAAGTGTTATAACGTGCATTTTAAGTACATTTGCATAGTTTCCTAATTAACGACAAACTCAGGACATGAACCACACTTCCCAGTTTGAGTTTTAAACTTTTTCCAAAAACACTGTAGTATCTATTGACAATAATTTAACAAAGGCTCATTTTTCATTCCCTGAAGTTTTGTTTGTTTTCGGAGCTATGGGATGGATATAATGCCTGTACTTAAGTTCAGAGAGCCTTGGCCTGAGCTCAGAGTAGCAAGAGTTCAATTTTTCTAACAGTTTCTAATCACAGTCATGAACTCTCATGCACAAATGATCAACTACAGATGTCTAATAAAGATTTTTTTCTTCAGTTAATTTCATAAGTAAAAATTGAAATTTTAAATCATATCTTGCTTTATTTCAACATTTTCTATAGAAAGCAGCACTTCATATAGATTTTTTTAAACAACTTATGGAGAGATTAGATATGCAAATAACTTCCTCAATAGACATAAACTAACATGTTTGTTCATTTTTAGTTATACCTGTGAACATAATCATTTGAAAATGCAAGATTATCATTTCACAATTACCGTAAAATTTAAATGTGGTTTCTCTGTGTCCTCAAATTAATGATTAAAAGTACTGAATAATGTTAAGTGATAACTACAGCATTTCTTTCTAGGATAAGAATCTATATTTCTATTTGTGGAATTTGTTCTGTATAATGTAAGATTGTAATTTATAGCATAGTGGTGGTGTTTATTACCCTTGTTATGACCTGGATAAATGACCAAGATCTCAAATATGGTAAATAGTTGTGGTTAATCTTTCATTGATCATCTCTTCCTTTGGATGGGAGAAAGAGAAAAAAAGATTAGTCAACTAAGAAATCAGTGATAGTTTATAATAATCTGGGGTTATTGCAAAGTATTTAGGATTTTGACCACTCAAAAAGGTGTTTTTAATCATTTTAAGAATATCAGGACCAGCAGTTGGCATAATGGCTGTCACTGGACTCTCATGTAGTTGACCGCGGTTCGAGTCCCGGACCCAGTGGCTTAAACTCATGCCAGGCATGTGTGCATGCATGCCCAAGATCCCAAGAGGAGAATGGAGGAGAAGGGATTGCGGTGTGGCCATCCCCCCTGGAGGGTGATTTCTCGCTTTCTCTTTCTCTGCCTCTCTGTCTTTCTGGCGAGTGCACGCACCCTATAGCAAAAACCTCTCCAAAAGAAAAAAGAAAAAGAATATTGTATCTATCTAAGACTTTATAGCCAAGTCTTGTTTTTAACTTAAGAATAGTTAAGAATGAAATACAATTTGGACAAGTGAAAATTGGCCCCAGTGATAAATATTTATATGATAGTAGCTTATGCTACTTTTCAAAGTAGACAAAAAGTAGCTAATGTTGAGTTCTACAGTTTTATAGAGGAAGACCAAAGGAGTAAAATAGAATTTGCAGATTTTAAGAGGATATTATGTCACTTGGTGACCATCAGATCATCCAAAGTGAAAACAGCATAAACACAAAATCATTGAGGACAGCAGGTGACATGATGGTTAGGTGCCAGATTCCCACATGGTCAACCATGGTTCAAATCCTGGACCAGGTAACTTGAAAATAATGCTGGATGTGCATGCATGCATGCTCAAAATCCCGGGAGGAGAATGGAGGAGAAGGGATAGCAGCATGGTCATTCCCCCTAGGGGGGTGATTTCTCACTTTCCCTCTCACTGTCCCTCTCTCTCTCTCTCCTGTGAGCACATGTGGCCTGTGGCAAAAACCTTTTTTTTAAAAAAAAATACTATATAATAATTCTATTTCTAAAATATTTTAAGCAGAATATTGAAGAGAACGTGAGGATGCCAATAAAGATAGTTTAGGGCTCTCTCATTTAAATACAGGACAGTTGTGAGAGGCATTTTAGATATGATTTCTTAATATAAATATGCTCTAAGACCATTAATATGTTTTTACCATGTCAATCTATATAGAAAGCTTTTAACTAAAGAAGAATTTTGAAACACGCAGGGGGAAAATATCAAGTTGTAAAGTCTAGGCATGGAAAGGTCATTTCTCCATGGTTTTCACTAATGTGTGTGGATATTTTAATTTTTATTTTTTCCTTTTATGTCCTCCTTATCTGTGTTGTGTCTCATGACTGTTCTGGACTGTCCCTTGCGGTAGGTTTCCTCTGCTACTTAGACATCCCTAGTCAACGCTCAGATATATGTAGTGGCCTGGCAGCGGGGGCTTCACAGCAGAGTGTATACCATTCTGACACACATCAAGAGGCTGAACTAAATTGATTTTTTGGAAGATAAAGTGTTCTTATTTTGAACATCACTAACAGAGTTTAAATATAACAGTATTAGAAAGCTCAAGTTTTAAACTGATAGATACAGAAAGGAAATTTGGTCCCTTGTGCTACTTTTTAGTTACCTTATCAAATCCAGATCTGAACAATGTAACTTAGAATGAACAAATCCTCCCAATGCATCTGAACTAAGCACTTCCAAACGTCACAGCAAACCATAAGCATGTACACTAAATCTTTGCAATTTGAAATAAGGTCTGATGGGGGTCGGTAGGTGGCGTGGTGGGTAAGGGCGCTGGACTCCCACATGGCTGATCACGGTTCGAGTCCCGAACCTGGTGGCTTGCTTTCTTTCTCATTTTCTCTCTCTCTCTCTCTCTCTCTCTCTCTCTCTCTCTCTCTCTCTCTCAAAATTTTGTTTCTCTCTAGTCAAATTAAAATAAAGTTAAATAAAAATAATTATTTTTTTAAATAATAATAAGGTCTGATGTTCCCATCACCACTTTTCTTAGTGCAGTTTATCAACCCTCAGAACTGCTGGGTTTACAAGCTTTTCCTTCTAAATTGTGTTCCATGGTAGGGAGCAGATATTGCTCTCAAGATATTATAATAGCGACTGATTTGATAGGTCTGAATTTAACATAATAGTACAGAAAATGTCTTGCTTAAACTCAACCTTTGGGACAGGAATAGACTTAATCACTTCAGTGATGAACAGTGGCACAGAGAAATTATCAAAAATGTAGCCTTATTTCATGCAGAATAATTGCAGAAATGGTCCTATACCTCTATCTGGGTAAAAACCACTTAGGGAGAAGAAGATTTAATATCTCAGCTAGTTCAAATTGCACTGGGCTAAAACATGATATATGAATTGTCAGTTCAGAAAAAGACTTTTGAAAAAGTGTTTTAATTCATGATTTTTTATTATGATGATAGAGTAACATGCAGATTTTTCAGACAGAGGTATGTATTAAATAGTTTGATATTATGTAAAATAATGAAAATCTTACTAGAAGGCAAATGACTTAAGCTATACTTTTTAAACACATCTTCTGTGACAATGTTAAAGGCTTATATACAGCTAAGGTTTGAAAGGGCAATGGGATTCCTCTCCTAAAAAATCTCTAATTAAATCTACTAGTCTTTTCTTGTCACTTTACTAGCTCATGTTCACTTTAGTGAACACCTTGACCCCTCAGTTAAAAGATTAATACAAATTTTTACGTAACCTTTATTTCCTGCCTTTGGCCATCAGTAAATCAACACTTTAATATTCAAGGAAACATTCAAGTATACATTAACTTTCCAATTAAATCTGTGTGGCTAACCAGATGTTAAGTAAGATGTTTCTATAGAGATTTTTGTAATGGTAATTTTTAATTTTCCAACTCATTGTAGGCTCCTGAAAAACTTCAAGATGCACAAAATAGGAAGCATCTCTGACAACAGATAAATTCTCTTTTTATTTAATTTTCTCACCTGAATGAGTTCTATTAATCTATGATGCATCTATATCTGTTTTTTCTAGGATCAAATTAGAGTTAGCTGAATGGAAAAAGATTGGAAAAAAGTCTTGTCAATTCAGGGACTGAGGGTGCCTTTTTATTATTAGCATATGATAATTGTACATATCTGCCAGGGTGCAATGTGATTTTTCAGTACATGAATTGAATATGGAATGATTAAAACAGGGTAATTATTGTACCCATCTTCTCAACCATTTGTCATTACATGATGTTGGGAGAGGGTGCCATTTTGAAACACCACTGCGAGTTTCTGTGTAAGTGGAGGTGTGAATAGAGATGCTCCCTTTTGAAATTGATGAACTCACCAGAGTAAAGAGACTAGGTAGTCTGGGGGCTGAGGTAGTCTGAGAGACTAGGTAGTCTGGGGGCTGAGGTAGTCTGAGAGACTAGGTAGTCTGGGGATGAGGTAGTCTGAGACGCTGATACCTATCTATAAACTAGTGGTACTTCTGACATTCAAGTTTTATAAGAATTCCAAGATTCAACATAGCTGAATCTTAGCTGACAATAGCTAAGATTTCTTTACTTTGTCAGAGATATAAAGAAGTCTACCACTCATGTATCTTCAGTTCTGTGAGATTCTACGGTAACACACACACACACACACACACACACACACGGCAATGAAAATGTCATAACTCCAAACTAGGAGATGATATTTGCTACATATAACATCAAGAAAGAGGTTGAAACCACTAAGATAAACAGATCCTCTAAAAATCAGTAAGAAAAAGGCCAAAACACAATGGGAAAAGCTAGCTAAGGATATGTATAAGCCGTCTTCAGAAGAAAAATTATAAATAGTTAATATAAAGATTTTAAATTTTTTTAACCTACATGATCAGAGAAATGTAACTTTTTTATAATTTTTAATAATCACAATTACAGATTTCTAATTAATTGTTCCAATTCTTTAAAACGGTAAGAATATACATCCCCAGAAATAAACTTCAAACATTTATAACCTTTATCACCTCTGATAATTCTAGCAAAATTTGTCCTTGTTCCAAAAATATGTTATATATTTTAGTTTTTAATAGAGAGGAGTATTTGAGTATATTTATCAAATAATGAGCTTTCTAATATTTCAATTTCTCTTGCCCTTAAGTTTTAGATTATAAAGAATATTCAGTTGATCAGACCAAGTTTTGAAAGTTCAATATAATAGTTTTTGTTCTTGTTTTTTTATTGCAAGATAAATTTTTATGCCAGTTTGAGTTTTGATAAAATTACAAACGTAACTCTTTTCATATTTTGATAGTAAATAGACTCTCAAATCAATTTAATTCAGCCTAGCTTTCTGTGAAGCTGTTATGAAAATAAAATGATGAACTTAAACTAGAAATGGGGTAAACTTTTCTCTAAACAGGCATTTGCTGGTGGCATGTTTTTTCCTCTTTTTCCATAACCATTATAAATGTACATGTTAAACACAGGGAAGTAAAATTTCTGAGGTTCACTTACTCAACTCTTTTTAGTCAGAAATAAGGCAACAAAAGGCCATGCATTTCATAGAAATTTCTCCACTGCATGTAACAGTGATGTATTACATGATGTTGAGCATCTTTAAACTACAAGAAAGTGAAATCTGGCCTGGTTAGTAGCATGTTTATCACACATACCTTTGAAAGAAGCAGTTTATCAGAGCCAAATATAATATCAAGCTGACATTTTCTTTGGAACAATTTTACATTTTGTGCTTGCAACATTCTGAGGGGCTTCTTCCATTGCTTCCATGTCGCTTGCTGATTGGGGGACAAATTCCGTGCACAAATGGAATTTTAAAAATATGTGAGCAGCAAATGTGAATGTGTGTCAGACAAATAGATTTCCGGCATCTTAGTGCTTGCTTCTAACAGCTTGGAAATATAACTACAGGCCTAGTTTAATTTGGATTTTAGTGAAAATTCACTCAAATTCACATATGCTTCATTTTCCTACTCATAGGCCCTTAAGGATGATGATGCTGAAACCGGGTTGACTGATGGGGAAGAAAAAGAAGAACCCAAAGAAGAAGAGAAATTGGGGAAACTTCAATATTCACTGGATTATGATTTCCAGAATAACCAGGTCTGAGTGGGGGGGAAATAGCTTCTAATTCCATTATGTTTTCTGAAATTACCCAGTAGAAATTGAAGCAAGATACTTCTTAAAACATTTCATTTGCTGTGAAGGGAAAATGCAATTATCAAAGCTATTGATGAAATAATTTCTAAGTACAGGCAGTCCTCTACTTGCTAATTTAACTTCTGGTAATTAGAATTCACAGTATTCGACCGATTACATCTACTTACGGTACTTAACAGCAGGCAGGCAGAATACAAATGAACTTGAAGCAGTCAGTCAGTTTCTGAGAGCTCCTAGCCATAGTCTCACCCCACAGATCCCTCAGCCTGCTAGAATAAACCCTCCTTAGACTCCATAGGTCTAGATCCAAATAAGGCTAAGAAACTTTGAGCTGGACCACTATTTAATCCCAAGTTTTAAAAAATAATATAACAGTTTAATAAGGAATCAAAAATGAAAAGTTGAAAGTTGATTCATGAACTATAGTTCATGAATTTTAAAGGTAGTAATTTCCTATAGAATACCATGATACCAGGTGAAATTCCCAAGGCTAATGACATAGCAATTCTAGAAAACTAGAAAGCCAGCAATTTGATCTCTCATGCCTAAGAATGCTGCTCAAAAAAGTGACAAGGAATCTTGTTTACTTGGTAAGAAAAACAGGCTTTGCCCTGAAAATTCTGAAAAAGTAGTGAAGTGCCACTTAGGTAAGTATTATAAGCTACCTTTAATTGACTGCCTGTTATAGAGGTAGTGCAAAGATGGTTTTTAAATCTCTCTACAAAGAACTTGCTAGGGTCCACATTGATGAAGATGTCCCTTTATCTCCTGACTTACTGACTTAAAACGCATGCCCAAAATCCCGAGAAGAAAATAGAGAAGCATTTCTCCAGGGATTGATTTCTCACATTTCTCTGTCTCTGGTAGACACACACATCCTATAGCAAAAATCTCTCTCTTAAAAATAATTAAAAAAAAAACTTAATATCTAGAAGATTCTACATGATGAAATTTTTTTAATACTATACATTGATTTTTTCCAAATGTTCTCAGCTAATTTGATTTATAAATGAATCCTATGAGGCAAGAAAGATGAAAGTCTGAGGACATTTAAAAATAAATCTTGGGAACCAGCAGTTAGCGTAATGGCTATGTCGCTGGACTCCCACGTAGTCGACCGCGGTTCGCATCTCGGACCCGGTGGCTTACAACTCACGCCGGGCGCGTGTGCGTGCGTGCCCAAGATCCCGAGAGGAGAATGGAGGAGAAGGGATTGCGGCGTGACCATCCCCCCTAGGGGGTGATTTCTCGCTTTCTGTCTCTATGTCTCTCTCTGTCTGTCTGGCGAGCGCACGCGCCCTATAGCAAAAAACCTCTCCAAAAAATAAATAAATAAATAAATAAATCTTTAGATTTTTATCTTTATAGCTTTATAGATAAAGCTATAGTCAAACATGCACATTTGTTAACTGAATGTTACCAAAACTAAAGATTACTCTAAAATTTTCTAATTGAGCTGTCAGGATTTCAGAAACGTAATACTGATCTCTTCGGCAGAAATCAGAGGATGGTTAGAAGTAACACCATTCTTTATTAACAAAATATTCAGAAGTTTCTAAAATATAAATAATTTTTTTAAAGAATGTCAACTATACATCTAGTGTTTTCCCTGTCCAAAAAGAAATTAGCTGTAAAAAGTGAGAATGAGAAAATAAAATCTTGCGTATTCACATGGTTATGTAAGGCAAATACCAAATATCAGTTTGGCGAATCAAGAGACAGTTTGCCTTACTAATCAGGTGTTTAAATCCGCAGCCTATTATAGCTCTCCTTGGGCCATCTGTCTGTATTCTGTGTGTCTACAATCCTGCACTCTTATTGCGACCATTGTATGATGATGTCACAAAAAAGATACTGTCACATTACAATGGAAACAACACAGTCATTCAGGGTATTTCATCCAGATTTGAAATTAAGGCAACTGGCCAAAATGCATGTAAGAACATGGTGGGGCTATTTACCAAAAATGGGTGTGATTTTTTTTTTTTTTTAGAGGTGAATTGCTTTTCCATTCTATTGTCAAAACAGCACAGACTCAAATTTTTAGGTTCTAATATGAAAACCTGTGGTGTAAATGCATTTACTGAATAGTATATATCGTTTTTAGGGGGGATTTTCTTTTTGGGTTTTTTTTTTTTTTTGGTGGGGGGGGAGGAGTTTATGCTATAGGGAGCGTGCGCTTGCCAGAAAGACAGAGAGACAGAGAGACAGAAAGCAAGAAATCATCCCCGAGTGGGGATGGCCATGCCACAATCCCTTTTCCTCTGTTCTCCTCTCAGGATCTTGTGCACACACGCACACACGCCTGGCGTGAATTTAAGCCACTGGGTCTGGGACTCGAACCTTGGTTGACTACATGGGAATCCAGTGACGTAGCCATTACAATAACTGCTGGTCCTGAATAGTATATATCTTGAGTAACAGTAAGAATATACTTTTTATTTCCTATATAGATTTAAGACAATCTATTGCCACAACATCTCTGATGACAGAGTATCTAGAATAGTCAACACATATCTTTTATTTTTGCAGAAATATTAGCAATGTCATAATATTCTACTTTTCTTAAGAAGGCTTTTTCCATGGATCAATAAAGAAATAGAAGTGAAGAAATGAAGTTTCTACTGCACTCAAAAATGATCAGAAATGGGACCAGCAGTTAGCGTAATGGCTATGTCGCTGGACTCCCACATAGTCGACCGTGGTTCGCATCCGGACCCAGTGGCTTAAAACTCATGCCGGGCGCGTGTGTGTGCGTGCCCAAGATCCCGAGAGGAGAATGGAGGAGAAGGGATTGCGGCGTGGCCATCCCCCCGGGGGGTGATTTCTTGCTTTCTGTCTCTCTGTCTGTCTCTGTCTGTCTGGCGAGCGCACGTGCCCTATGGCGAAAAACCTCTTTAAAAAAAAAAAAAAAGATCAGAAACATAATTAACATTAAAAAAACATTTATCTACTCTCCCCTTCCTTTCTATGAAGTGAAATTATGTTTCTTTGACTGTGAGTCCTATATGTAAATACAGAATATAATAAAAAATAATGATTTTACTTTAAGTTAAAAGAAAAGGTAACCAGTATATAAGTGAAGGCCAGATATGATTTAAAAAAAAATCTTGATCATTTTGTCTCAAAATGCCACCTAATTATAATAAATTTCTATAGTTGAACTGAGGCTTTGGTAAAGAATAAAAATTTCCTACTTTATAGTTACAGACTTACAGACTTCTGATTGTTTGAAAATGTTATTTCTACTTACAAATCATGCACCAGAAAGAAAAACAATGCATAAGGGCTTTTAGCAACTGGAAAGTTATTTGATTGCAACCATTTTGCAAGTAAGACTTCCTATTTAACTGTAATCAGCAACTTTTTTAAAAGCCTCTTTTGTACTTAAAACCAGGCTTCCTGGAGCCTGCATCTGTCATAACTGCAGTCTGTATAGCTCACTTCATTTGCCTTCTGTGCTCAAATTCATAAGAGAATAAAAGTTTATTGAAAGCAAAGAAGAAAAGGGAGAATTCACAATATACAACCTTGTGAACAAATCAATCCATTACAAAATGTTCACCAATGTTTGCATTTGCTTCATTCTGTTCTTCATTTCAGCTGCTGGTAGGAATCATTCAGGCTGCTGAACTGCCCGCCTTAGACATGGGGGGCACCTCTGATCCTTATGTGAAAGTGTTCCTGCTGCCTGATAAAAAGAAGAAGTTTGAGACAAAAGTCCACCGAAAAACCCTTAATCCTGTCTTCAATGAGCAATTCACTTTCAAGGTATCATTTTTTTCTATTTACTTATAACTTTTTGTTTGTTGTATTTCATAAAAGACTGATCTCATCCCTCCACATCCATAGACACACACAGGAACACCTGTTCAGAGACTCACAAGGATGTTCTTCAGAATATTTAAAATCCTTATCTTCAGTCTAGGGAGGATTCTTTATTGCACTGAAATGTGGTCAAAGTAGTATTCAGCGTAGTCATTGCAGAATGGAATATAGACTGGAATGTGACCAAGAGGTCACCATCACATCTAAAAAGTGAGATCTGCTTCAAGTAGGCCAGTAGGCATGAACATTTCCATATCTCTAAAATATAGGCAAAGGAATTAGATCTATCTTTCTGAATTTCCTTCCAGAAAGTAGGTTAATCCTGTTGCAATAATAGAATAAAATACGTTCCCATGTTTAAGTGGTACAAATTTAAGTTGCTCTGCCCCCCTTGCAAAATTCCATGTGTAGAGAAGCAACTGGAGTATTCTGAATCTATTCTTTTTAATTTATCAATAGAAAGAAGATGAACAAATTGTTTTTTCTGCATTTCTAGCATTTTTCATCTGCTCTAGACTTGTCCCTGGTATTCTTCATCTTGTTGCGACATTTCAGTATTTTCCTATGGTTTTCTATGCAAAAATGCATCATGACTTTCCTGACAACCCTATAATAACCCATCAGGAAAACATGTTCTGCAGGCTTGTAGGATCTGTGTAGTTCTTGACTCAAATTCATTCATAAAAACAATTTTTTGGTGAATATTTTTAATATGTTAGATTTTTAATGCATTCCTTAGAACAACACATTTCTGAAAAATGAGATGTCTGCACATGCCAGCAAGCTAATTCAAAATCACTCCATCCATCAGCCTAGCTTAGCAAGAGCCTGTGCCTCATGTTGGCAAACATTCTGGTATGAAACAAATTGATGAAACAGAAGGTATGAGTCATTTTCTCAAACCTTGTTTTCAGTTTTATAAAGGAGCAGTGTCTTCCCACATACTCTAACATTTCTGAGTTTTCAATGTACAGCAGTAAAAACACTCTGGAAGACCTCAGTTTATGAAGAGCTAATTACTGTGGTCAATATACCACAAAACATCAAGTGAAAATACAATTTTTAAAACATTGCAAATAGGGGGAGCCAGCAGGTGGTATGGTAGTTAAGGCACTGGACTCCCACATAGTATACCACAGTTCGAGTCCTAGACCCAGTGGCTAGAAAGCCACACTGGTAGTGTGTACATATGTGCCCAAAATCCCAGGAGAAGGATGAAGGAGAAGGGATTGTGCAGCATGGTCATCCCCCCTGGGGGGGAGGTGATTTCTCACTTTCTCTTTCTCTCTGTTTCTGTCTCTCTCCCATATGCATATTCATCCTATGGCAAAAATCTTTAAAAAATTGCAAATTGTAATCACACTTGATTTAACTACATGTTAATCTTACTTTATATCAGTAGTTTCTAACCAGAATGTAGTAGGTAGTTTCTTAAATTATTTCAAATAACATTATGGGACACTGTTTTGTTTTGAGTTACCTGAATATTATTTTAAGTGTATTTCTAATAAATTTATTAGTAATTTCAATGATCTCAAGAAGTATAATTATTAAGATTTTGACATTGCTTGTATACTTTGATCAAGTTCCATTTATTTTATGAAGATCAATCAAAGTATAAACAAATCTAAAGTACAATATATATTGGTAAGTATGCCAATTTCTTCAAACGACATTATGGATTACACATCATGAAATGTCTAGAGGCCACATGCTGTATAGGAATGGAAGCAGAAGAGAGTTTAAAGAGGATTGGCTTTAGAATTAAGTTAGGGACCAGCAGGTGGCGTGGTGGTTAAGGCTCTGTACTCCCACATGGCCGACCACGATTTGAGGCCCATACCTGGTGGCTTGAGAATCATGTCAGGTGTGTGTGCATGTCCAAAATCCCAAGAGCAGAAGGGATTGTGACTTGACCATCCCCTTTGTGGGGTGATTTCTCATTTTCCCTCTCTCTGTCTCTTTTTCTCTCTGGAAACACATGTAACCCTATAGCAAAAAATGTGAAGAAAAAAAAAAGAAGAAGAATTGAGTTAAATTCATTCAACGTGCACCAAACTAAATTCATCTTTTTTCTCAAAACAAACTCCTACCTGAAGGAGCTTCTACTTATTCCAACAATAAATATTTCTTAACTGTCTAGGTGGTTTGTGTGTACTCATTCAGCTTCAAAACAGCCCCATGAAGTCATCAGCACTATTGGTATCACAATTTGAAGGAGATGAAGCTGAAGCGTATTCGCTTGTTGAGACTCTTCAACTATAAAGTTGATAAGCCTACGCTCAGTTCTTTCTGATCCCCCCCAGATCTTGAACTGTTGCTCTTCCAATAGAGTCATCAAAATATCTAGAAAGTTCAGAAATGTAAAATTTTCAAAATTTACCCCTACTCTAAATTCTTCTTTCCTGAAATTCAGTTCTTTGAAAGGGGTTATTTTAGATTTCTTCTAAAACATAAAAAAATCTTATTTTTTAATAAATTGCTTCATTTTTAACCATAATATTTTGATTAAAATATTTATTTTAACAAATAGCATTTTAATAAAATAATCAGATTCCAAACAAGAGATAAAAAAATAACAAAATCTCCTCAGAAAACTAAAATTTCTTGTATGTATATCATTCAAAATCCTTCCTTCTCCTTCCATTTTTAATATTCAGAGTTAATTGAGAAATGTTTGTTGGAGCATAAGACAACCATTTACACTGATAAAATAATAGGAAGTGTATGAAAATTGATCAAACCCTTTAATACAAGTCTAAACAATTTCTTAATTAGGCATTTCTCCTCAGTTACTGAAGTGTAGCTTCCTTGGATTGCACTGCTTTTCCTGAATATTAAAAATGTCACTAATAAACATCCCAACCCATAGCATCTGTCCCAGATATATTTGAACAGCTGGAGAATTCATCAGTTCTTGGCCTTTTGCCACTACTCATCCTAAAGTGTCATATCCAAGCATGAACTTCAAGATCCATATTATAATGCTTCTCTGATATTCAAAACATCAATTTTCTAGTCAGTTCTTGTCAATCAGTAAATTATTTTAGGCAGTAGGTGAGGCATACTGTGAATTTCATTTAATCCTTTCAAACTCCTTGCATATCTTTTTATAAATCACTGTTTCATTGAACTGTGACACTCAAAGGGCTTGAAAGAGTTAATTGAACTTTTAACACAAGTTACCCGCCCTAGTATAAACTGCCTTCTGACAATATAACTTACAACAATAATACCCACAAAATATTCTACAATAAAAACTTTTTGAGTGAAATACAATTGGCTTTATTCTTTTCTTAATCTTGAAATTTTTATGGCATGACTAGTAGTAGGATCCATTATTAATAATACTAACAGCTTCTAGAATCTTGGGAGAAAGAGATAAATCACTGTGGTAATTTCCCATTTTTCTTCCCATAATTTCAGCCTCAAGCAGTGAGTCAAAAGACTCAATTTAAGCAAAATAAATAAATAAATAAATAAAATTATCTTCCTGTTCTGTTTACCCAACATAAATATCAAATCAAAATTATAAGCAAGTAGCATGTTTTAAGCATTTCAGAACTAGATATTTTATCGTCATCTCTTTTTATGTAGGTGCCGTATTCGGAATTGGGTGGCAAAACTCTGGTGATGGCTGTATATGATTTTGATCGTTTCTCCAAGCATGACATCATTGGAGAATTTAAAGTCCCCATGAACACGGTAGATTTTGGTCATGTAACTGAGGAATGGCGTGATCTCCAAAGTGCTGAGAAGGAAGAGGTAAGAAAACATTAGCATTTCTAATATGACAAGCTGTACTTGCCAGTTGCTGATCATGTAATAACCTATTGAGAGATGCTCTTTACAAAGGCTGATCTGGGCCTCTGGCTGTTGACAGCTGGTAAAATAGGGTCGGGGATTGCATAACCTTGTTAAAAACTATACCGGTCCTCTGGGTATTATTTGAAAGAAAAGAGAGAAATTTGTGCACTGGGTTTATAAACAATGCCCCTGGACATGCACACATGAACTGTTCTAAAAGTTTACAAAATGCCACATGCACACAACCTACTTCTTTAAAAGGACAGTGAAAAATTTCTTACTTTGTGTGTGTGTGTGTGTGTGTGTTTTTAATTATTTATTTATTTAATTAATTTTTTTTTTTTTTTTTTTTTTTTTAAGTTGCTCAACAGAGAAAGACAGAGAGTGAGAAGGCAAGCTGCCAGGTCCAGGACTTGAACCATGGTCAGCCATGTGGGAGTCCAGTGCCATAACTACCACACCACCTGCCAGCCCCACTCTTACGTTACCTACACGAGTTTTGTGTTTTCTACATAGATTATGTAGCTATTACACAGACATAAAATGACCTATCTTTTTTGATGATTTCTGTGTGTTGCAGACCGTTCGTTGTTTCTCCTTAAGATATCAGAGCAGGGTGAGGGGAACATCAAATATAATTCACAAAGGCTAATATTAAATCCATTTTTAAAATGACTCACATTTTTATAGTAGTCTTCACATTTTTTTTTTCCCCAGTTTTAATTGTATAGCCTGGTATTTTTCTGATTTAAGAAGAGAAGTTCAATATCCTTAGTGCATTTAAGCTGCATAATAATCAATTCTATTTGATTATACTATGCCTCCTTGGCACTAGCATTTTTCTGTGTGACTGTCTCAGCAGGCCAATACCAGAAAAGAATCTTGACATGTGGCTGTAATTACCCAAGGGATTGCAAACAGCCTCCATTTAGGATCCCTAGGAGTCCTTAGGATGTGGTTACCGAGGGACTACTAGCGAGGTCAGAGAGTGGCCCAAGCCTTCAGAGAAACTCAGCCAATCTGATTACCTGGAATCCTCTCAGCCTAAGCTTCCCTGTGACCAGTCTACAGTTACTATGCAAAATGAAGTAAAGTTTTAGAACAAGCTTACTGAGTGCTATGCTGAAGTTGAATTTTGATTGTGCTCTAAAATGATTATCTGGTGGTACAAAAGGGTTCAAAATTATTAGACAAGCTCCACTTTTGTTTTGGAAAGAGGTATCTTCTTATAAGGGGGTCGGTCTTCAAAATATTACTAGCAACTGTGTAGTATGAAAAAAATTACGTGTGGATTTCAAAAATGTTTTGCACCAAAGTAAACTCACATTTTAATTCCATGTTTTGACAGACTTTTTGAAGTTCCCAGATCTATCTTACCCAAATAATGTATTAGAATTGACATTCTTACATATTGAGATAGATTGAATATTGAAGAGTAACCCAAGAAAAATGCTGAGTGTTTAAATTTATGATTTTATAAGCAGCTGTTCTCTGTTGATCTAATATTAAGTTCAACATCTGCATGAAAAGAAAGACATTCAATCATTTGGATGTAATATTTCTAATTATATAATGCAGTAGTGAAAATAATTCATTGAATTTTTATATTTGCTTGAAATGTTTGACTCTGTAAATTCTGTGTGTCTGGTGGACAAAGTAGGACCATAACACATATTTATTAACCAATTGGTTTTTATTAATTGGATGGATTTTGGTTGGCTTAGTGGTTGACTCTAGTGTAAACCACTTGAACCTCACAATGCCCACCTGTCTGGGAGGCCTGGCCCACACTACACATCTTCACTTGGGTAACTGCCAGGTGGTATGGGATTCTAAAATCACACCCTTGGGTTTCTGGAGAGTTGAAAAATATTCTTGCCTAAGTTTAGAGAACGTAGATCATTAAGTAATTTTCCTCTTTCCAAAATTCTTGGAGTATAAGCAGAGTTTGAGAATTAATACTAGGCCAATACATTTGACCGTAGAATCTACGAAATTTGGAAGGCTGGCAAGCCTTTCATTTCCTCCTTCTTTGTGTTTCTTCAATTTCTTACCTTTTCCTCCATGTCTTCTTATTTAAGTTGTTTTTCACCCAAATTATCAAAAAATATGCATTTTGAAAATATTTATTACTATATTCTGGGACTGTGCAAGTATTAAAAAATAAGTGAAAAGAATAGACACTTCTCTTACTTTCATAGAATATAGCACTGCTTCATTTTCTTCCTTAACTCCAATCTTTGTCATGCTCATTACCAACTACATTGGTTTCTAGAAAAAGTCCATTTTTAAGATCAAACACTTAAGGAATTTAATCCTGAGTAACCCATTACTACAATAGCTCTGACACCTTTCACAAGTAACTTAAGCTCTTTAATATTTTTTTTCTTTTTAACTAGAAAGTGGCTAGTTTAACCGTTTTCTCGCTTACAAGTTAAATAGAATAGGATGTACAGTACCTAGCGTAAAGTCTATGTGGTAAATATTCCGTAAATGAGAGATCCTCCATTCTTCTTTCTTAGTCAAATGTTTGTGTTTTCATATTGTTTCACTTTTTTTCTCTATCTATATAAATTTCCCTATTCTTTTTCTCACCACCATTGTGCTTATTGAATATCTCTGAAAGTTTTTAATGAGAGATAGTATTTCTACTGTTACATTAAAAATACATTGTGACTTTCCCAATGACCTAATACTTTTTTAAACTGTAGAGTATCTCCTCCTTGACATTTGTTCAGGAAGAAGAACTTGGTTTTCTGTTGATTGGCTATCTCTTTATCACTATACGAAATTTCATAAAACAGAGGTCAAGCTTACAAAGTATTTCTGGGTGAATAGATTCAGGTAGAAACTTTCTCATAGAAAGGAAACAAAGTTCCAGTTACATTTTATATCTGAATAATTGGTCTCAATGATATGTGCTCTCTCTCTTCATGCCACTGTCCATTAACTGCAGTAAATTACACTGTACAGAATTGAAGTTTTAGATTGATTTTAGGTCTCATGATTTCAGAGAAATTATTCCTCCATTATACATTAGCAATTTTGGTTTGTTGACTTTATTTTTGCTTTTATCTAACAGTATTTATTGTTACTTTTAATATCAGAGTGAGGTGAAGGGTAGCAAAGACAGTGCAAAAAGGGATTTCAAGGAACTGGAATTTAGTAATGGAACCACTAATCATTGTAGGTTGTTCAGTTGGATTTAAACAATTTAAATCAGACCCACTGAGATCCAAATCCTGTGGTTTTGATAGAATAGGGTAAGATTTTGTTGCCAGAAAGTCGACAGCTCTAAAAGTCAGAAAATGAAGCAATTATTTATGTTAAAGGATTATACATTATCTGAGTGATCAATTGATGTACAAACAATTTAGGAAAAAAGGAGAAACAGTGTGGATACTGTAAGAGCCTCATCTGAGGGACCGGCAGGTAGAATGATGGTTAGGGTGCTGGACTCCCACATGGCCAATAGCAGTTTGAGTCCTGGATCTGGAGGCTTGCTTTCTCACTTCCCTTTCTCTCTGTTTCTCTCTGTCTTTCTCTCTGTTCAAATTTAAAAATAAATAATAATAATAACAATTTTTTTTTTAAAAAAAAGAACATCATCAGGAACCAGCAGTTAGCGTAATGGCTATGTCACTGGACTCCCACGTAGTCGACCGCGGTTCGCATCCCGGACCCGGTGGCTTAGAACTCACGCCAGGCACGTGTGCGTGCGTGCCCAAGATCCCAAGAGGAGAATGGAGAAGGGATTGCGGCGTGACCATCCCCTCTGGGGGGTGATTTCTCGCTTTCTGTCTCTATGTCTCTCTCTGTCTGTCTGGCGAGCGCACGCGCCCTATAGCAAAAAACCTCTCCAACAAAAAAAGAAAGAACATCATCTGGAAGTTGCTAAGCACAAGGTTTTAAAAGGTAGGAATGTAGACCAGATAAATTATGCCAGGAGGAGCCATGCTGCTAGATTCTAGCCCCTATGGGAACATGGATGGTAACGATTTAATTTGGCTAAAGCATGTTCCTCAGATTAACATAGTTTTCTTGCTTTTTCTTTTTAATGTTGCAGGGTTGATTACTCTCCTTCCACCTTCCCAGCTTTTAACAAATGAAAGTATAATTGGTCAGAGAAAGTTCAACTGCTCTCTCTTGTTTTTTGTTTTGTTTTGTTTTGTTTGTTTTTTGTTTTTTGTTTTTTTTAAACAAAGTATCTCTGGATGAATAGGCCCAGGTAGAAATTTTCTCACACAGAGGAAACACAATTCCTTTCATCTTTAAGTTTTGAGAGTTTGTTACAAATATTATAAAATCATTTGTAATCAGTATATACAGTTCTTTCCTTGAAGAAGGCTTCCAATATGTATAACCTCAGGCTGTCTGTACTGATTTTTTTTAAAGATTTTCTTCTGTTTAATCATTCAAAAAATAATTATATGCCACCCATAAGTCAAACCTGAAACCTACCTTTATACATTTAGAACAATCCATTCATTTAATAGTTCATCTATTTATTTAATAATTATTTCAAATGTTCTAATTAACAGCTTTGATTTTTTTTTCCTTTTTATAAATTTTATTTATGGATATTTTAGAAAATGTCTCAGTCCTGCATCCCAGCATCAGGTATATCAACACGAGACTTAGACCCTTTTATAGTCTAGCATTTTGCTATTGTTTATTTGTTTATTTTTTATCCCCATGCCTTCCACTACTGTATATGTCTTATCTCTAAAAATAGGTATCTCTAGAAAACAACTGGGCTTGGAGACCAGCAGTTAGCGTAATGGCTATGTCGCTGGACTCCCACGTAGTCGACCGTGGTTCACGTCCTGGACCCGGTGGCTTAAAACTCACGCCGGGCGCGTGTGTGTGCGTGTGTGCCCAAGATCCTGAGAGGAGAATGGAGAAGGGATTGCAGCATGGCCATCCCCCCTGGGGGGTGATTTCTCGCTTTCTATCTCTCTGTCTCTCTCTGTCTGGCGAGCGCACGCGCCCTATAACAAAAAAAACCTCTCCAAAAAAAGAAAACAACTGGGCTTTTTTTTTCTTTTGAGTATTCTGCCCTGATAGGCTGCAAGCTCTTGACTTGACTTATACTGTCTTGGGTCCATTAGAGAATTAGTCTATCACCTTTGTTTTGCTTGGAATTCATTTGAGTTGATTTTTAAATGAAATTCTGTAATCCAGTACAAATGAGAAAAAAATTGATTGTTGAATTAAAACACATTGGGACATAATTTAATTAGTACCCAACCAGAAGGAAAGAGAAACTACTTTAGTACCTTAATGGAAAATCAATTTTGCAAGAAAATTTTACATTTTTAAACCTAATTAGAAAAAGTTACTTCACAGAAAAGCATTTGGTGAGTATATAGTCAATCAAATGGCAAAGGGATTTTAGCTTTCAATAGTCAATGACTTGATATGTCTTTAGAATCGGTTTGTCATTATGTATTTCTTATGACATCTGTTATGCCCAAGGATCATGAAAGAACCAATGCTATTTCTAAATATATTTAACAGTCAGGTGTAAGTCATGCTCTCTGAGTATCTCCACCCAACAAATCAATGCTGATTGGAAATCCTTATAAAAGGATAATTGCAGAACTTTAAGCATGGATATTAGTAAGAACCTTCCTTGTCACTCACAGTCCATCACATTGGAGAAATGCAACAAAAACATTCATTTACACCCCTAGCATTCTGGGAAGGTATATTATCTTTGTTTCCTTGTTCACTGTTCACTCCAGTGGTCTACAAGCTCTGGATAAATCCAGGCAGCGAGCATATGTGTTGTTCTAAAACCAAGTCTGGTCATAGAGTCAAGCACATAGTAGGTTTACAAAAATATTTTTGAATGAATGAATGAGGAGACATGTTATATTGTGATATATGTTTTCAAACTCCCTTTATAACATTTATATTAATAACTGTGTTAGTTTACAAATGAAGTTAAAGTATTCTGGAAGTCTGTCACAAAAATGTCCAAGAAATGAATGCTGAAAATGGTTCAGTACTGCTCGGGTTTTTTGTTTTTTTGGGGTTTTGTGTGTGTGTGTGTGGTTTTGGCATGCTTTTTTTAAGACAGGCAGTATAGATTATTGTTTCTGTGGATGTGTGTAAAAATGGGAAGAAGTTTTCTCTAATTTTTTTTTTTTTTTTTTTTGGTAAAGCCTTATTTAGTGCTTCTTTTTAACCCTCCTTTTCATCCTGTTTCCATGATGTACAAAAATCTTGTGGGGTAGCTAAATTTAACTTTTATTTATAGTTAAGACTTCCAGCTATTGTATAAGCCTCTGCTTGCATAAGGAAATTTGCCCAAAGAAAAATGGGAATCAGTTCTAAGGATAATTTAAAGAATATGAACAACATCTTAAGTTATCATACCTAAATATTTATTGTTGTTCAAAGTTTTAATACATTAGATAAGATTTATAGGTACTGAACTAAGAACATGATATATTTTAATACACTTAGTATTTATGTGTCCATTTTACAGGATTTACAAAATATAATTTTCCCTTAAACAACTACAGAAACATAGATGCCCTTGATTTTTTATATCTTTGACCATACCTATGATTTGTTTGATTTTGAGTCTTTGTTCAGAATTTCAATTCCCAACTACAACTTTTATTACAATTTTTATGGATAAAACATATTGTCCATGGGATCAGCAATTGGCATAGTGGCTATGTTGCTGGACTCCCATGTAGTCGACCACGGTTCAAGTCCCAGGCCCAGTGACTTGAACTCATGCCAGGCACGTGTGCGTGTGTGCCCAAGATCCCGAGAGGAGAATGGAGGAGAAGAGATTGCGGTGGGTTGGGACCAGCAGTTAGCATAATGGCTATGTCGCTGGACTCCCACGTAGTCAACCGCGGTTCGCGTCCCAGACCCAGTGGCTTAAAACTCACGCCGGGCGTGTGTGCGTACATGCCCAAGATCCCAAGAGGAGAACGGAGGAGAAGGGATTGTGGCGTGGCCATCCCCCCTGGGGGGTGATTTCTCACTTTCTGTCTGTCTCTCTTTGTCTGGTGAACGCACACCCCCTATAGCAAAAACCTCTCAAAAAGGGGGGGGGCATATTGTCCACTTCATAGTATGGTTTTTTTTTTAAGAGGTTTTTCGCTATAGGGCGCGTGCGCTCGCCAGACAGAGAGAGACAGAGAGATAGAAAGCGAGAAATCACCCCCCAGGGGGGATGGCCATGCCGCAATCCCTTCTCCTCCATTCTCCTCTCGGGATCTTGGGCACGCACGCACACGAGCCCGGCGTGAGTTTAAGCCACCGGGTCTGAGACTCGAACCGCGGTCGACTACATGGGAGTCCAGCGACATAGCCATTACGCTAACTGCTGGTCCCTCATAGTATGGTTTTTAAGAGCATCACAGGAAAAAGCAAGTAAGTTGAAATAGCTTTTTAGTGTGTAGTACTATGATGTGATTGCATTACTAGTTAGAAAACTTTTCAGGCTCAAGTAAGTGAAATCCAAATGCTCACTGTGCTGAGTTTCTAAACAAAATTTGATGTGTTATTTCTTATTGTGGATTCCCTAGAACAGTAATATAAATTAGACTCTAGAGTGAGAATTAAATGGGGGGAGAGATTCTGAGTACTTTCAAAGTGCCATTTTTTTAGCTTACCTCACCTGTCTTCCCCTCTTCAAAGCTGTAACCACCCAAAGGCCTATGTTTGGAAGCAAGGGAGTCAGATTACAAAATTCATCTTTCTTAAAGTTTATCTTAACTCCCCTCCCCTTTTTTAATAGATTTTTGCTATAGAGCACGTGTGCTCACTGGAGAGACAGAGAAACAGAAAGCAAGAAATCCACCCCCGCAGGGGGGGATGGCCATGCCACAATCCCTTCTCCTCCATTTTCCTCTCAGGATTTTGGGCATACATGCACACAGGCCTAGCATGAGTTTTGAGTCACCAGGTCTAGAACTTAAACCACAGTCGACCACGTGGGAGTCCAGTGACGTAACTGCTCCGCCATCTACTGGTCTCACCTTAGCTTCTCTTCCTAAACTAAAACCAGAAATAATAGCTAACTTTTATTGACAGTCTGCTGCTTGTAACAAAAAAAAAAAAAAAAAAAATTCTCATAACATTCATCAAATTGGCTTTATTAAATCTATTTTACAAAATGGGAGCCAGAGGGACCCGGAGATAGAGCAAAGTTTAAGTAATTTGTTTAAGTTCAGATAAGCAATTCCAGAATTAAAATTCAAATACAGATCGGAAGCCCGTGTTCTTATTGTCTTCTTTTTCTTAAAAGAAGAATTACTTTATTAACTTTATTTATTTATTTATTTTAATTTTACCAAAGAGGAAAAGAGTGAAAAAGAGAGAGAGAGAGAACGTGAGAAAGCAAGCTGCCAGGTTCGGAATTCAAACAGCCGTCAGCCATGTGGGAGTCCAGCACCCTTAACCACCATACCACCTGCTAACCCCCCCCCCCATATTGTCTTCTTTAAACAATCTCTTTTGGTCATCCCAGCCCCAAAGTATAGCTATAAATTACATTTCAATGCAAAATCCTAATGCCTGCTAGTTTTTCTCAGTTTTGGCTTGCTGGTTGGAAAATTTATATTTGGCCAGTTTGCTTTGACAATTTGCACCTGGTTAAAGTCTACATATATTTTTCCCTTTCAAATGTTGCAATGTACATTGGAAATGCATATGACATTAAAAAATAATAATAATTGGCTACAGCATCTTTTTTTCTTCACTAAAGTATTATTTAATACTCAGCATGAATTCCACCCATACGCAAAGCCCTGAAATTAGGAAAATACATATTAACAAAACATGTTATTCACTCATGAATACTAATAAATTTAATGATGGCAAAGGGGTTTTAATTCCAGTAAAATTGTTTTTTTGTTGTTGTTGTTAAATAGACTATAAATTTCCACCCCTTTATTCAAAGTACATATTGAATATCTGTGAAATGATCATGTACAGAAGGAAAGTGTATATAACATGAAGAAAGACTAGCAGACATAGAAAATGGCTATTATTAGTGGAAAGATTTAATAATGCAAAATAATAGCAAAAGATGACTTCACAAAGAACCAATAAGAGGCATAATACTATGCTTTAGGAAGGAAGAATAGGGACAGTCAAGGAGGATGCATGCAAAAGTTGGGGGAGAAAAGCTACTTTTTAAATAGTAAAAGCTAGCAGTGGCATGGTGATTAGGGCACTAGACTCCCACATGGCCAACTGTGGTTTGAGTCCCAGACTTGGTGGCTTTTTTCATTCTCTTTCTCTTTCTCTCTCTCTCTGTCTGTCTCTCTCAGGTGAGTGCCTGCATCAAATGTAAAAATAATAATAATTATAAATAAAATTAAATAATAATTCCTTTAAAAAAGGTAAATAGCAAAATTAGATATCCATAAATAAAGTGAAGAAAAGTGGTTTGGAGGCATAAATTTGATATTTTTAGGTTAGAGCAGAAAGTGAAGAGCTGGGAGTTGATACGGGAACAAACAGAAAACAAAAGGAGAAGAAGAAAAATGATAGAGACAAAAACAATCTTGTTTGCATCTGGTTATCCACATTACTTAATGAGAAAAGAGGATTTTGAGTGGAAAGCAATGTGATGAAGGAGAAGAGCTTGTTTCAGCTTCCACATATTAGAACCTATTAAAATGTAATCTTTTCTGTTGAGTCCATCGTATGTTTTGGAACAATATTTTTTATTATCTTGTTTGTGAATCTTCACACTAAATGTTTTTGCCTTCTGTCTTATTCATACCTACCTTTGAGCAGGCCAAATGTTTGTATTGTGAAATCTTTAATCCATTACAATCTGTTACTCTGCAATTAGATAAAATGTCAGCAATTGAGTTGAACTCATAGTATTACATACCGAATAAGGGGAGAGAATGAGTATTTGCTGAAAAATGAGAGTTTAAATATTTAAAGAATGGAAGAGAGGGAGAATGCATAGACATGCATTACAAATTTACTTGCTTTAATTAGAGCCCATATTTCCTTGCCACCTGAAAAGCATTGCTCTGGCCAGTAGTCTTATATTCTTTTGTGAGCAGGCTGCTGTGGCTTAGGGTTCTGAAGGTATTGTCATACATGGTTTTCACCATGAGGGGATATCTGAGACTAGATCCCACTTGCAAGAGTCTGGTGGGTATGGAAAGATTTCAGAAAGGTCAGCCCGGAGTAATCCCAGCACATGGGAGTGGACGATGACACTAACACTATGTGGCCCCTCAATAAGCAGTCACCAGTGAACTATTCCAGGCTCTGGCACCACAAAGCTTTATTTAGGCTCTGCTAGCATCAACTAGGTAGACAATAAGAAGTGTTGGCGGGGATGCAGAGAAATTGGAACACTCCTGTGTTACTGGTGGGGATATAAAATGATGTAGCCCCTTTAGAAAATTCTTCAAACTGTTCCATGAGTACCATGTGACCCAGCAGTTCTACTAGGTATATACTCAGGAAAAATTGAAACACATGTACATGCAGAAAAGCTGTACAGGAATATCCATAGCAGCATTTTTTTAGAGGTTTATGCTGTAGGTCGCGTGCGCTCACCAGACAGAGAGAGACAGAGAGACAGAAAGTGAGAAATCACCCCCCAGGGTGGATGGCCACACCGCAATCCTTTCTCCTCCATTCTTCTCTCGGGATCTTGGGCATACACGCACACACGCCCGGCGTGAGTTTTAAGCCACCGGGTCCAGGACGCGAACCTCCATCGACTACGTGGGAGTCCAGCAACATAGCCATTACGCTAACTGCTGCTCCCTATAGCAGCATTTTTAATAATAGTCAAAAAGTAGAAACAACCCAAATGTCCACTAACTAATGAATGGATAAACAGAATGTGGCACAGCCATATGAAAGAGTATACAGCCATAAAAAGGAATGGTGTGCTGATAAATGCTACAGTGCTGATGAACCAGAGTAGGCAATCCAGGTACGGACATAAAGTAGATTAATGGTGTCCTACAGCTTGGGAGGAGGGAAGAGTTAAGATGGGAGAATAGGGAATGAAAGGTAATGAGATAGTGATGGTTACATAATCCTGTGAATGTACTATAAGTGGGTGAATTTTATGGTACGTGAATTATATCTTAATAAAACTGTTTAATAAAAAAATAATAAGTTCAGGCACTGAACCCCTAGATGGGGAAGCATGATGCTTCAGGGTGACTAGGGGCCCCCATTTGAAACAGGTATGCTAGGAATGTCTTTTTTGATACTATTTCAAAAGTTTAGGGACATTGCCTCAAAATATTCTAGTCTCCTTTTAAGTCTCACTACCACACCTTTGATAAAAAGTCAGTAAGAAGACACCCTTTTTAGAAGAAACCAGGCTTTGGCCTTATGGCTAGCCAGTGAGAACTCAGGACTCAAAATCCAGTTTTTCTGATCCCAAATCAATTTTCTACTAGTCTGCTCTTTTTAGAGTAATGAGTAATAATCTTGATCTGAGAGTTCATCCTTTTTGTGGTCTGTCTTTATACTGTAGCTTTTTGGAAATTCCCTATATCATTTAATTGTCCTTTTCCGGACCTTTTCTAACATCAAAATTCTTTAAATAGAAATAAAATTGACATGCAATAAAATGCCAGATGTTAAGTATGTAGTTCATTGAGTCTTGACATTTGTATTCAGCAGTATAACTACCATTCCAGTCAAGTTACAGAACATTTCTTACCACAAGTAAGTCCCTTTACCTCTTTCCAATCAACCCCCATCCCAAGCCCCTAGAGGTAACCTCTGTTCTGATTTTTCTCTACATAGCTTGCCTGTTCTTAAACTACAAACACATGGAATCATACTATTTTGTGTCTAGTTTCTTTTCCTCCATGTAATATTTTTTGCATTCTTCATTGTTGCATCCAGTAGTATTTCACTACTTTTTATTACTGAAATTTGTGTATTTAATTTCCTATTGAGAGAGTTTGGGGTTGTTTTCAATTTGGGATAATTATGAGTTTGGCAGTTTTAAAAACACTTGCACAGCTTTCTGCAGCCATATTTTTTTTTATTTCTCCCAAAATTACTTGTTCATAGGACGAGATATATATATATATATATATATCCATACATACACACACATACACACACATATATATATACATATATACACACATACATATATATACACACACACACACACACACACACACACACTACTTCTTGTTACACTAAATGACCAGGACCCTACTCACAGTGTGTATAGGAACGCACTTTGATACATACTGTATGAGATTCGATCAGGTTATCTTCTCATTCTTGCTCGTCTTTCCTTTTTATTTTGATCCCATTTATATTTTTAAAAAATTTTTTCTACAACAGAAGCTTTATTCAGTTTATTCAGAAAACATTGGCAAAATGAATTTCAGTTGCAAATTCATAGTTACAAGCTTCAGAGTATTATGTTGTATATGCCAAAATTACAGGCAGTATTCGTAACAATAATTTACAGATACCATCTATGGTAAACTACAACATCACAAGATTGTAAACATTTTGCTTACTTGTCAGTCCTTTCTCTCTCTTGGTGTCTCTGTCTCTGAGTCTCTCATTCTTGCCAGTCTTTCTATGATGCTCAGCATCACCTTGGCCCCAACCTCAGCCATATATTATCTATCCTGCACCGTACACTTGGCACCTAATGACATACATCCTCATTGTGTAAGTATAAGTGCACAGTACATGATGCCATTGCAGAAAACAATGCCCGCCTTCTTGACCTGTTTTGTTGTATCCAGGGCAGAGTATGAGCGCCTTATATGCAAGGAAAGTGTCATACTTTTGTCAGTTACAGTAGTTCACTCTTAGGAGAAAGAGCGTAGTGGATCAAATGAATATATAGTTCTGAATCCAAATCCTATAAACTCTCAGAGCCTTATTTATTCACATATAAAAAGCTGTTGAAAAAATGTGAAATAGATTATGTGTTTTAAATGTAAGAGTCATTTCTCACACACAAGTCTGTCTGAAGCCAAAGGGACTCCTAAAATAAATACTTAGATGCATTTAGTAGTTACTTTCTCTATTTTGTGGAGGAAATTCATCCATTGTTTGAGGGATCATTTAAAGGGTTTTATAAAAGCATATTTTTTGCTCTGCTATAGGGCCACTATTCCTATCACCACTCCATCAATTCCTTCTCGATTGCTAATACCCAAAGACAAAGTGAAGTATCCCCTAAGTTTCTTTCTTTTCTTTCTTTTAAAGAGATTTTTGCTGTAAGGTGTGTGTGCCCCCTGGAGAAACAGAGAGACAGAAAGCAAGAAATCACCCCCCAGGGGAGGGATGGCCATGCCACAATCCCTTCTCCTCCATTCTTCTCTCAGGATCTTAGGCATGCACACACATGTGCCTGGCATGAGTTTCAAGTCAGATCCAGTACTTGAACCATGATCAACTACACAGGAGTCCAGCAACATAATCATTATGCCTTCTGCTGGTCCCCCTTAAGCTTTCTGTAGGAAATCTGATGGAAGAGCTCTGTCATCTCCTTCATATATTACTTCTGACACCCACTACCCTCTGCCAGTCTATCTCCTCTCTTCTCACTTTTTGCTCTGATTAAATGTCCCCTAAATCATTAATAATACATAACTGTTCCCCTCTAAGTTGGGCCACAGCGAGGCTCGAAACAGAAATGCATGGCAGGGGGCTCACTGGGGCATCTTACTTGGCTTCAGGAGTGGGGAGTCTTCTGGCTTTCAAAACAGAGCAGAGCAGAGGACAGTAGCAGAATCCAGAGCACGGCAAATCCACACAGGCCGAGCTTTCTGCTGACTCCTCTGAAATGCTTACAGGCCAGTGTTGACAGAGGTGAGGCCTCTCATCCTGGGGTGAGACCCCTGCTTTGAATAGCCTGCCTGAAAGTACCTTCTACAGCAGGGTTGTTCTGCTCATGTGGAACATAATTTGGTTATATGGAATACTAAAGTTCTGGAACCCAGAAATGAACATTTGTAAGTGAAGAGAAGCCCCCACATATAATTCTATCAGAGGGCAGAAAGGAAAATTCAAAAATATCTATTGTCAAGTTGTCTTCTTCTCTAAGCTGCAAACACTCTGGAATGTGGTTAGAGGTTGCTGTTTACCAGACTTTAACTGACTGCTCTTTAGTTTAAGCTGTTATTTCCACATGAATAAACCAATATTTGGACAAAGTACATCCCTGAATTTCCACTTTCTGCTAGAGTTTAAAGGAGAAAACGATGTTTTTCAGGAGCCAGCTTAGTGTCACAAATAGTCTGTTTTTAATTGTATCTTAGTGTCAAAAAATAGAATGGGATGATAATATTCAAACAGAGTCTAGAGTTTCATGTTTTGATTTTAAAACATAGTTTGCGGCAGCCCAAGTCATAAATAGGGAATGCAGAAAGCAGTCTTTGAAAGTTTGCCTAATACACAGTCAACGTCAGTGCCTACCCCATGAATTTAAGGAGAGATGATACTTTTTTTAAGGTTGAAGACTTTATGTTGAGGCCATGTTTGAAAATAAGTAAAGGCTTTGAATCCTGAGCGTCACATTAGGTTTGCCCCATTTTAATTTTTTAAAACCATATACATTTCTTCTTAATTAACAGTCACTTTAAAGTTCAGTTTAAAGTTGCCTAGAAAATCAAGTTTAGTGCACATTTACTTTTAACTATGGTTAAGCTCACAATGATTCAATGTCATTGTAAGCCAGGCACTGTGCTAAGTGCGGTAGTTCACTCATTCCTCACACCACCACAATGGGGAAGGCACTGTTATTACTGCCAACTTATAGACAAAGAAACTGAAACGCACAGAACCATTGTAGCTAACAATGGGAGCATTGAGATTCAGGCTTTGGTCTGACTCCAAGGGCTCTTAGCCATCATGCTAAAGTGCCTCTAACGAGACAGAAGGTTCAGGACCTGTCTGTGCAAGAGATGGTATTTTAGTCTGTGACGGCACACACTACCACACCCTCTGCTTTGTGTGCTTTTCTACAGCCATTCTGCCTACTCCAAGGCCAGTATTACACTTTGTAAAGGAAGGACTATAATAGCCTGCCTTGATTCAACACCCCTCCCTATTCCAAAGTCTTTTACCTGCTCCAAGCTTTCTGAGTCACTCTTCCTGTGGCATAAACATGTGTGAAAGATCCCACATAGAATTTAGATGCTTCTTTTTCAAGCCTCTCTGTTCCCCTTCCTTGGTTCGTTCCATTCTACCCTATTACAAGTTCCTAGAAGGAGAAATCGTTGCTTCATCACTTTCCCTAATACCAGACATGAAAATGAGTGTGGAACAGAGCATCCTACCCTATAATTATACCTAAAACACCAAAGATCAATGAAATTTCTATTCAGTCCTCTCCAAATACACCTAATTAGGTAGACTTGAATATGAAGGGTTTTCATGAAAAATGCCTATTATGAAAAAATTATGAATTTCATAAAATTTTATGTCAAAATAAACTGGAACTTTTTTAAATTTTAATTTACATTTAATCACATATATCTTTACAGGGTATAGCATTGCCTTTTCCAGCCTGAATACCGTACATTTCAGTCAAGACAAAGACATTACTATGTACATTATCATCCACAAATAGTTTTTCTGGTTTTTTGTCAATTAAGCATACCTTTTTTTTCTTCCCCTGTTCTCATTCCTCCCTCCCTCCATCACCTACTCCCAGTTACTCCATCCTTACTTTCTCTAGTATCTGTTGTTGCCCTCCCTGCTTCTTTACCTTCCAAACTTTCAGTTTCTGCTATAGAGCACAGACAATCTGTACATTGAGTGGGGACATACAGTCTGTCTCATACTCTGGCTTGCTTTGCTTAGCATTAAGTCTTCCGTATTTGTCCACTTTGTATCAAATGTCAGAGTCTCATTGTTTCTTATGGCTCAGTAGTATTCCATAGCGTACATACGCCACAGTTTTTCAATCCAGACATCTAGTTTTGGACATTTGGGTTGATTCCATGTCCTAGTGACTATAAATAAAGCTGCAATGAACAAGCAAGTATTTTTCCAACATAGGGTCTTTCTATCCCTTGAGTACGTACCTAAGAGCAGAATTACTGAGTCATATGGTAGTTCTATCCATAGGTTTCTGAGGAATATCCTTACAAACTTTCATTTTTTTAAACATTTTTTCTCAAACATTTTTTTTTTTTTTTTGGAGAGGTTTTTGCTATTGGGCGCTTGTGCTCACCAGATAGACAGAGAGAGACAGAGAGACAGAAAGCGAGAAATCACCCCCCAGGGGGGATGGCCACGCCACAATTCCTTCTCCTCCAGTCTCCTCTCGGGATCTTGGGCACGCACACACACGCGCCCGGCATGAGTTTAAGCCGCTGGGTCCAGGACGCGAACCGCAGTCGACTACGTGGGAGTCCAGCAACATAGCCATTACGCCAACTGTTGGTTCCATATTTTTTCTCAAACTTTTGAAGTCCCTTTATAGAAGAGAAATTTTCTGGCAAAGCAAAATATTTTTGTATGCTTGGTGTTTTCTAAGCCTCTATATGTCATAAGGCAACAGAAGCAGCTCTTTATTAACATTATCTGCTGAGGATAGAAAAGTGAGTTCTGTAGGATTGCCCAATTTTTTGTCATCAGAAAAATTATTTTACAGAACAATACAGCTTCCAAAAATAGATGGCTCCATTATGAAGTACTTCAACTAGACCATCCTATTAGATTTTAATTTCAAAACTCTACCTCTTATAAGGGAGAGAAAAAAAATATGAGACTAAGCATGTACTATATCTTACAAAACAAGATGATTGTAAATGCTTGTCATTCAGTCTACAGTTTATCCTTCCTTGAAATCCAAATAGTTAATATTATGAAGAATAAATGGCAGCATTTCTGCCTGGAAGTTTTCATTCATTTTTCTGGAAATTATCTTGGCCAGTTTCACATATAACTTAGCTGAATTTTTAAACACTTTTTAAGTCAGGTCTGGGGACCAGCAGTTAGCATAATGACTATGTCACTGGACTCCCATGTAGTCAACTGCGGTTCGAGTCCCGGACCCGGTGGCTTAAACTCACGCCGGGCGTGTGTGCGTGCATGCCCAAGATCCCGAGAGGAGAATGGAGGAGAAGGGATTGCGGCGTGGCCATCCCCCCTGGGAGGTGATTTCCTGCTTTCTGTCTCTCTGTCTCTCTCTGTCTGTCTGGCGAGCTCACGCACCCTATAGCAAAAACCTCTCCAAAAAAAAAAAAAAAAGTCAGGTCTGAATTTTAGCAACATAGCTAGCCTTTTATTTTTGTCAAAGAATTATTTTATTTAACTTTATTTATTATTATTATTTGTTTTAATTTGACCAAAGAAAGACAGACAGAAAGAGAAAAAGCAAGAAAGCAAGCTGCCAAGTCCGAGACTCGAACCTCAGTTAGCCATATGGGAGTCCAGCATCTTTAACCACCATGCCTCCTGCCGGCCCCATAACTAGCCTCTATTAAATGAGGAGTGGTTGTTGTCATTTTCAAATATGACTTTCAAAGCCTTATAGGAGCTGATGCTAGACTTGGTTTCCCAAATCTCTATCAGTTGATTTTTAGAGATCTTGATTCTTACCACTACCACAAAGCCCCTAACCCACATCTACTGCTGGCTTGTGTCTTGTCTTCGGAATTTTCCTAATTTGGTGTGCTGATCAATTCTCCTGACAGGGAAAATCATTGATAAATTTCAATCTGAAATAATTAAGTACATTAGTTCACTATCTCACAGACTGTTATGGATATTATTAAGCCAAATTTACAACTAAGGAAACAAACTATAGAGGCAAAGAAAATTGTCTGAAATCACATAACTAGCAAGGAATGGCCAGCAATTTAAATCAAAGGTTTAACTTACTCCCAAGTCCACATTAATTACTATGTATTGTACTTTTAAACTTCTTTAGAGCAGGAACTTCATGTCTAATTCCTAGCATTAGGAGTTCAGGAAATATTCCAGCAAAAGTATAAAGGACCCTGGTAAGTAACTTACAGAAGAAATGTAGTATGTGAATATAGTGGCCTCTTTTCTTTTAACAAATAGATGGAGGTTTTTCTAAAGAAGTAATCAGGATGAGAAAGCTGACTTTTAATATAACACACTTGCCATTTGAATTCTAGTTCTTCCTCTTGTGTGTGGAGGAGGAAAGGAAATTATATATCCCAGTGACTGCTACTGCATATGCAACAGAACTGAACCTGAAGATAGAAAAGAGATGGGACAGAGCTGAATTTTAACAAGACTCATTTAAACCAGAGTTGCTGTTTTGGGCATTTGGTTTGAGTCTGAGATAAATATTTACCAGGATATGTTGTACAAGTCACCAGGGGACAAAGTCATGGAAAAACCCAATGCACAATCACAAGGATCAAACCTCCTTTCAGATCTTCATAATGAATTCAGTGCCCTGGGCTAGAACTAAAGTAACTGGGAGCAGAAACTGGTTCAGTGTGTGTTATTTCTACAGCAAGGTAATGCCAGAGACACTGTGTGATCCCCTCTAAGTGGATCACGGAGCCAATTGCCTAGCCATTAGTTAGAGTGCCCACAGGAAGCAGGGAAACGGAAGCTGGGAGCTTAATAAGGTGAGTGTCTCTCAGGGCCTGACCAGGTGACCTGCCATTTCCCACTACTGGCCAGTGTTGCCGAGGTTCTCTAAGAAAATGCTTCAGCACGCCTTCTTTCTGGATGAGATCATCCGCACTTGACTTTGGAACTGAGAACAGAAATGTTTCTTCCCAAATGTAAGTTCTGGCACCTTTAAACAAGGATTTTTGTAAATGGTAAGCTACAATTTCCAAAAGAGCTTAAGACATAAGTAATTCAAACATATTCTGAGATTATGAAAATTAAGTACTGATCTATACCCAAATGAAAACTGCTACTGACATCTTTTTTTTCTCTCTTTTTTCAATTTTTTTTATTCTCTCTCTCTCTCTCTCTCTCTTTTTTTTTTTTTTTTTTTTTTTTTTTTTTTTTTTTGGAGGGGTTTTTGCTATAGGGAACATGCGCTCGCCAGAAAGACAGAGAGAGACAGAGAGATAGAAAGCGAGAAGTCACCCCCCCCGGGGGGGGGGGGGGGTGGCCACGCCGCAATCCCTTCTCCTCCATTCTCCTCTCGGGATTGTGGGCACACACTCACACAAGCCCAGCGTAAGTTTAAGCCACCAGGTCCGGGACTCAAACCGCAGTCGACTACATGGAAGTCCAGCAACATAGCCATTACGCCAACTGCTGGTCCCCACATCATTTTTTTTATCATCATCTTTCCTTTTATAAAAACTGAGGCTTCTTACTTTAAAGTCTGTATTCATTGTATCACGGCTTATTTCCCATGTAGTTCAACCTTTAACTTATATTTGTTTCCCAAATTTTTAGGCTATTAAACTAGTGATAAGAGAAGGAGGAGAGTGTGAGGAAAGACATTAAGGAGAAAAACAGAGAGACAAGACATTTATGAGACACAGAATGGATTATCATCTGTTGATGATAACGTGTATAGCATCCTTAACTGGACTGGTGTGAAGTGTATTCATGTATTCATCACTTCACAAGTTAGATGATGTATAGTGAATGAATGTATAAAAGAAATTAAAATAAAATAAATTTTAAATTTAAAAACAAGTGATAAGTTTAAGATCTGCACTATCTTTGTTCTTATGAATTTAGCAGTGAATATTAACATTGCCTCACATTTGCACGACACTTTCATATACACTAGAAGCCACTGAGTCCTAGCTCTGTATTTATGAACCAAATTCTCTCCCTCAAGCCTGAGTGCTATGGCATTAGCATTAGGTTTCTATCTGATTTGAACTCTTAAAATGGAGGGACCAGAATCTCTTCCTTAGAATGAGAAGATTCTATTAATCAAGGGTAAAACCTCCATTGAGAAGACTCCACTGAATGACTTTCTGAAGACACCAAAGTCCAAAGAAAGATAGAAAAGAAAAAATTAAACTCAAGAAGATCCTCCTGGAAGTGTTAAATGTTGAAACAGATAACCGAGTTACCTCTCTGGATGGCTTTTTACTATCAGAATTGGGGCATGGATTAGTAGTCCTGCTTCTAGATAAGGGTATAGACAAGGTAATCTCCCATGGGATCTAGCAGCTCTGTGATTCATCAGAGAGTATTTAAAATCAAAACCAGAGGAGAAAAAGGGCTGTAGCATCATCTAAATCAAGGCTTTCATGCACTCTCTTTTTTTTTTTTTTTTTTTTCACTTTTAGTCTCTCCCTTCATTTTCAATTAGCAATAATCGCGCCTCGGATAAACCTCATTGGCTACGATACTGCCACTGCGCAAAGCTGGCGTCCCTTCATTTTCATAAGACCCATCACAGTAAGACATACCCTCTACAATTCCTTTGGCAAACAATGATAACAGTACTTAGGTTTTAGTCTCTTCCAAAGCAATCGACTTTTGACAGTGAAAAATAGAGAAACTGGTTCCTGAAGCTGTGAACTGCAGTGATAGATTTGGGCAGTGATCGATTTAACAGGATGGATTTCCACATATCAGCCCTGGCCAACTTTCTTGGACAATTGCCCACAGCTAGCAAACCCTCTGGCAAGTTAGATAAATGAAATAAAAACAAATTATGTCATGTTGACTTTCCTACCAGGTACTTATTTAAAAAAGAAAAAAAGTAGTAAGTTGAAAAAAAAATTGTTTTTATTTTAATGATAGTTATTCAGTACCAAAATATTTAACCCAGAGATTTTGAAATTTCACATTTTAAAAAAGTTCTTGTAAATAAAAGCACTAACAAGCTGAGTTGTCATATCTAAATTACTTCAGAAACTCCTAAGTTTATACATGACTATGGGCTCTATGTTCACCGATAAGAAAATGGATACTTAGGGCTTAATGAGATATTAACCATTAGGCATATTTATATGGAAAAACTGTGTTTGTATCTCAAGTAGCAAAAGCAGAATATAAAATTTATATATATATATGTGCTCATATATATGCTCATATATAAGCATATATATGAGCATATATATGCTTTTGCAGTGGCTATTTAAGTATTTGCATATATGTGTGTGTGTGTGTGTGTGTGTGTGTGTGTGTGTATATATATATATAAAGGTAAATTGGGGATCTATGAAATGAGAATAATTGCCCTAGGTTGCTAAGATTATCATGTTTTTGGTCTCATTTTTAATGCACATACATACGTAAGTATACCTTTGATATGACAAATGGTCACTCTTTCAAAATTTAGTCTAGTATATCCTGGTTTCAGAGAACATTTCTTTTAAGTGCTCTGCTGTGATTTATGCGATTTATGGGGTAAACTCACATGATCCTCCTTCATTCCATTCTCTCCTCCTAAGACCCTTGGCAGCAATAATACCCACATGTTGAGTAGAGTTCCATTTTAACTTAGATCCATATGGTGAGTTTTCTTCTCTCTTTTCCAAAATAGCTTGCCCTAGAAATTAATCAGTAGGTTATTCTAGAAAAGCATTAAGTATATTCCCTTAAGAAATTAGAAAATAGGAAGGTCAAAATAGATTCACATTTAAAAATAAGACCTAGAGCATGTGGTCTTCTTTGGGATTCGAGATGTACAGCTTCACACATACTTACATCACTGAGAAACTGAAAAATTTGGGAAGAGCTAAGAAATGCTTTGGCTGGAATAAAATCATGACTGGCAAAGAAAAGTTGTGGTGGTGAATTTCCATGCCCTATAAAGGAATAGAGCAAAGTAAATAGGAAGATTTAAGTCTGGGTTGATGCAACAGAAAATTTATTATTAAAAATCTTTTGGGACATCTAGTGGTATAGTGGTTGAGACAGCTGGATCCCACATGGCCAAGTATGTGGTTCAAATCCTGGACCCAGAGCCTTGAAAAAATTTTGGGACACATGTGCATGCATGATCAAACTCCCAAGAAGGCAATGGAGGAGAAGAAATTCAGGCATTGCCAATCCATGCCCCCCCACCCTCACCCTCCTGGGATAGGAGGTGATTTCTTACTTTCACTTTCTCTTTCTCTCTCTGTCTCTTTCTCAGCAAGTGCATCCACCCTATAGCAAACCAAAAAAAAAAAGTCTTTCAACAACTTTCAGATACCATCACACAATTAATTCAAAAGTACTCTCTTGAAGCATTTATTTGTAAAATGTGCATTTTTAGCATTACAGGGCCTTTTATTATTCCAGACAAATTTTATGATTGTTTTTTCTATTTCTGTGAAGACTATCTCTGGTAGTTTGATCAAAGTGCATTGAATTTGTAGGTAGGCTTTGAGTAGGATTGACATCTTGATTACATCAATTCTTCCAATCTAGGAACATGGAATGTTTTATACTTTTTTGTGTCATTCTAATTTCTTTTTAATCGTTTCATAGTTTTCCTTGTAGGTCTTTGACTTCTTTGGTTAGGTTTATTCCTAGACAACTTACTGTTTTTGTGGCTGTTATAAATAGGCTTTCTTTCTTTTCTTTTTTTTTTTTTTTTTTTTTTTTTTTTTGTGGAGAGGTTTTTTCTATAGGGTGTGTGAGCTCACCAGAAAGACAGAGAGAGACAGAAGGTGAGAAATCACCCCCCAGGGGGTACGGTGACGCCACAACCCCTTCTCCTCCATTTTTCTCTCAAGATCTTGGGCACACACACGCACACCCGGCATGAGTTTAAGCCACCAAATCCGGGGCTCAAACCACAGTCAACTACATGGGAGTCCAGCGACATAGCCATTACACCATCTGCTGGTCCCTAGTGAGCAAGCAAGCCACCAGGTCCAGGACTCAAACCATGGTTGACCATGTGGGAGTCCAGCACCCTTAACTACTACACCACCTGCCAGCTCACTTTCTTTCATTCTATCTCAGTTTATTCCTTTTGGTATATATAAAAATGCTTTACATTTTTATACATTGACCTTGTATTCATTTATCACTTCCAGGAATTATTTTCTATTATAAGTAGTTGTCAAATTTTTGTGCCCTTTTTCTGGCCATCACAGGAAATTGTCTTGATTGGCAAGTTTGTATATTGCAGTGAATTCTCTGATTTACTCCACCATGAAGGCTGAGTCCCACTTAAGTATCCCACTTAGGGAGATTTCGGGGGTTGGGAAGAGACCAAATAATCCATTAATTTCTATGAGACCTATGAGCTGCTTCTGACATATAAGAAGACTTGACTCCTAAGCTGACCTTCCAGAAGTTCATAAGACTTCCCAGAATTTACTGTGTCACTTTTAAGTCGCAGATTCAGAGTATGACACTGTACATTTTCCTAGGTGAGAAAATGCTGTGTTATGCCTAAAGAGAAAACAAGTGTATAATCTCATTCTCTGTAGATACAGAAAATAAACCACTGGTGCCAGCAGATGGCATAATGGTTACATCACTGGACTCCCATGTAGTTGACCACAGTTCAAGTTCCAGACCCAGTGGTTTAAAACTCATGCTGGGCGCATGTGCGTGCATGCCCAAAATCCTAATAGGAGAATGGAAAAGGGATAGTGGCATGGCCATCCCACCCGGGGGCTGATTTCTCCGTTTCTCTTTGTCTCTCTCAGTCTCTCCAGCGAGTGCATGCACCCTGTAGCAAAAATGTCTTCAAGAAAAAAACCACTGGATGCTGAATGTAGAAAATAGTGTTATATGTTTAATTTCATACAAAAAAATATGTAGAACTCATTTTCCATCTTCCCAATGCCTTTTACATACCAAATTCAGGTCTATTTATAAATGTCAGCTTTGACTAATTCAAAAATTTAGATGAAATCAATTCCATGAAACTTATCATTTATAGAAAATAGAGAAGGATCTGCCCATTTTGTGGAAGGCATAAGATTTCTTCTTTCACATTAGCTTAGTGTGGCTGCAGAAAGAGTTCACAGAACAAGGGTCTTTGTGGGCAGATACACCTGGGATCAACCTAGCTCTGCCAGTCAGTTGTGCAAACTTGAAGAAAGCAGCTAACCTCCCTGCTTTCATTTCCTTATGCGTAAGGTGGAGGACACAAAAATCTCATCACAGTCTTTCGTAAGGATTAAATAGATGCAGTATATGAAAACACCTGAAACGACTAAGTACATAATGAATATTAGCTCCCTTTTCTCTTTTTCCTTCTTCTAGTTTTTTGGACTTTTATAAGTTACACAATAATTGATCATGTTACTCAAATTTCCTACTACCTATTTAAAAAATGGAGACCATATTTAGTGATCAAAGGAAACAATACATAAATATACATCATGTGCCATAAAATATTTTCTTAAAGGGTAGTCCAGTGCAATATGGGACAGAGGTTTTCTTGCCATTCATAGAAAGACAGTTCATTTTAGCCTCACTATTGAAAAACTCAACTACTTCAACTTTTTAAAGTATCTAGTGATCAAAGAAAATTAAAAACAAAGAGGGGGGGGCAGCAGGTGGCATGGTGGTCAAGACATCGGATTCCCACATGGTTGAACACAGTTCAAGTTCCAGATCTGATGGTTTGAAATTCATGCCAGGTGTGTGTGTGCATGCCCAAAATCCCAAGAGGAGACTGGAGGAGAAGGGATTGCAGAGTGGCCATGCCCGCTGCAGGGTGATTTCTCACTTTCTGTCTCTCCCACAAGCTCATGCGCTCTACAGCAAAAATCTCTAAAAAAAAAAGCCCTTTAGATCTATTACTTTTCTTCTCCATGTTTTAGTTGGACTATTCACTCTGAGGCCTGTGACAAGCTATAGTTAATAAGTTTTCCATGGTGTCAAAAGTAATAATATTAACGTGCTGTTGTGAGTTAAATTAATTTTGTTTTGTGCACTGGGCTGCATAAATGTGAATGACATTTCAAAATACGATCAGGCAGGAGCTGAGAAGGAGCCAAGTGGCAAGACAGAATGAGATGCGGTCATTAGAGCAGAGCAGCCAGCTGCAGGCATTGGTGAGCACCAGCAAGGAGGTGCAGCATCATTACAGAAAACGGGGAAGCTTTGCGTTAGCTCGTTTTGCCCTTCAGAACAAACTGATTTTGTCTTTAGAGAAACCAGAGACGTTTGACTTCCTGGCTTCATGTTTGGAAATGAAAGATCATCTTCCCACTAACCTCCAAATTCAAGTATCTTTTACCCACAGCCTTCTTTTGGTCTCTGCATGCAAGAAGTAGCTGATTGGTGATTGCTTTTATGGCCAAAAATGTGTTTATTTTAGACTTCAGCTTCCTCCCATACTCCATACCAATGGTACAGACACATATGCTCTCTGTAAACAGTTAAAAGATATACATTGGGGGGCTGGCAGGAGGCATGGTGGTTAAAGGCACTGGACTCCCACATGGTCAACCATGATTCAAATCCTGGACCTGGTGGCTTGCTTTCTCACTTTCTCTTTCTCTGTCCCTCTCTGGTCAAATTTAAATAAATAAAGTTAAATAAAATAATTCTAAATATATATATGTATATATATGTGTGTGTGTATATATATATATATATGTATGTATATGCATATATGTATATGTGTGTATGTGTGTATATATATGCATGCCTAGAAAGAAAAATATCTTAAAAGAACTCAAAGATCATCTGACCAAAATGGCTAGTATAATAAATCTTGGCAAAATGGCTGGGCAAGTCGTTTCCATCTGAGTGCTATTTCAACTATTATCATCAAAAATTAAATTATGAGGAAAATGTAGATTTCCCTAATAAGGTGGTCACTATAGACAAGAACTAGACAATAATGTAAGGGGGCTTTGTATCTCCTCATGCTATATACTTGATGGGTTAGTTCAGGCAACATCCCATGGTAATAAGGCTTTATCCTTCCTTCCTAAATCTGTGAGCATAATATTTTCTGTCTGTTCGGGAGTACTCCTGATGTACCAACTTGTAAAAGTTCCTCAGCCTAGCTGTCGTAGCACTGGTAGACACTGCTATTCAGTAAACTGAGACCACAAGGGAGGCCTAGGTTCAATCCCTATCCCACCCTAAAAGGCAGGCACAGTGGTGCATACCTAGAGTCTTAGCTACTTAGGAGAATTTTATCAAACATTTTTTAAAGTTCCTCCGTTTTAATAAAATTAAGAGCACCGTACTCTGGGCTGTATGTATTATTTAACATCCACAGCCTTGCTATGTGGTAGGGAAGTATTATGATACTCATTTTACAAAGGAAATGTGAAGGGATGCCCCAAAGTCGTATGACGGTTAGAGAGGCTACATGTTAACTCAGGTCAATCTGATTCTAACGCTTGTGCAATAGGTCACACGTAACTACAGTTATACTTTCTTTCCAGCAACCCATCCATTGTGCCTTCTGTGGCAACCAACCATATTCCATACCTTCTACATTGAACTACCTCAGATGAAAAGATACCTGCATAGTAAATAACACCTCTCTGGAAGAGCTTGCATTAAGCTGATGATTCAATTCAACATACATACATTTGTAGTTCATTCTGTGGTAGGCCCTGATAATAGAAGATTGAATAAAGTTTCCACACTCAAGTTCACACATGATAAGAAGGGCTGATGCTATCCGGAAGTGGGGAATTCAGAAGAGATCATCAGAATGTGAACTTCAAATGGGTTAATAGAGGGTGATTAGGAATTCAAAAGGTTGAATAAGGCTGCTGAGAAAAGGAAGCAGGATGAGCATTTGGAACATTGCGTGAATCCGAAGTCTAGGTCTGATTAGGATCTAGTCCATGGAAGAGAGGCATGGAGGGGAGATAAGCCAGTGAAATAATAAGGGTAATATTTTAGGGCCTTCAAGGTGGGAGTTAACAGTTCATTGTCACAGTTGGAAGCCACGGACACTATTAAAGCTGCCCGTGGTCCTAACAGTTCTATGGTTTAGAAAGCTAAACCTTTAGAAATCTGAATGAATTAAAGGTTCTCTCCTCCATTTAGGGGTTATTGCAGAGTCTATGAAACTATAGGGCTGTGAAAATAAGATAATAATTCAAATTGAAAAAAGTTTTCAAGAACCAGAATTTATAGAATGGTGTTATTGGTTAGATAGGGAGCTGAGAGGCAAAGAGCTATTGGCAATCATTTCAATACTAGTAGTTTAACTGAAAAAGAACAAACAGCAGTAAATGAAATTATAGAAAAATGGCATTAATTTTAAAGAAAGTTCTCTTTTGGCTATGATTACAACAGAGTTCTTTTCCATTTCAGATTATATTAACACCCTTTTTTCTCCCCACCATAATTTGTTTATGTAAATGTTTTATATGCAGTGCTTAATGTTCTCTTAAAAGTACCATACCCACAATCAACTAGTGTTGCTTAATTTTTCTAATTCTACTTTTTTTTTAACAGTCTAACACTTTTCTAAAATTGCTCAGAAATACAGATTCAAGCCATCTCCTTTCTTCTAAATGGAAAAAAAAAATGCCCTAAAGAACAGCAAGCTTGTCCTCATCTTTGTAGCTTAGGCTGGTATATTTTCAGGTTTATTCATGAACTTTTTCCATTTCAACTGGTCCCAGTTAGCAGCCAGGTACAAAATACCACTACAACTACCAGCTCTTTATTGTGCTGAACCAAGCTTACAGCCACTGAGGGGTCAAGTGGGAGGTGAAATCCAAATTGTGTTTGTCCAAGAGAAAGACTCAGTGAACTTCAACTCTGAAAGACCCACTATGTGAGGAGGCCCTGAGCATCCTTGCAAAAGGAAGAGAACGTTAGGAGGGCGTAAGGATGATGAGTCACCCTTCTCCGTGTAAACAATTTTATTAGGCCCCACTCCTGGCTGTTGTGTGTGTTCTTCTGTGCGTCCTAGAGAAACTTAGTAAGAAGACTGACTTTGGGTGTCATGACTATAGAAACACTTCTGTGACGTCGTCCTTCCATAGATTAATACAACAAAAATATGAGTATCTGCTATATGTCAGGCACTAGCGAAGGAGGAAACACACAAAATGGATAGAACAGTTTTTCTTCTTACTTGTATATGAATGGAAATGCTACTATACTTGGGATAATAATGAAATAGCAAGTATGTGTGTACACTTACCATATCCTAGACATTATTTTAAGCATCTCGTTTAATCTTCAAAACAAGCAGGTATTGTCAATTATGATCCCCATCTTGAAGTTTAGAGGGATAAAACAGTCTTCCCAAGATCACCTCGCTAGTAAGAGGCAAGCCAGGATTTCAGATGTAGGTCTATTTGACTTTAGGTCTCAGCTCCAAACTCCTGTTCTTTGTAGACCAGCAGGTATTTCAGCCGCATAGTTATCTCTGCGCTGATCTGTGGCAATATGAAAACAGAGAATAGCGCACTTTTTGTTTAGAGCAGGTGGTTTGTTTTTACATTTTTCTAACTCACTGCTTAATCACCTTCCTGAATTTATTTATCCCCTCTTTGGCAGAGAGCTTAGCCTTCCACCTATTTTATCTTTTTTGACCTCAATAAATCCCTATGAAGAGAAAGGAATACATTTTCTCATCCCTCCTGATTCAAGGCAATGTAATACATCTCCTTTTACTCCATCTATTTAACTCGGGCAACCTCAGGAATGTAAAGAAAACTCAAGAGCTTGTGTTTGGGCATGCTTCTGCTCCTCTGAGAAACCCTTTCATCTTGACAGTCTACAGATTTTCATGGTAGACCTTGAGACGGTCATTCAGGAATTGTAGCCTGCTGATTCCTGTGCATTCTGGAAGACATGAAAGCAATTACAAATTGCTTAACAGATGATGCATAATATTAGAGATGAAGAATCTGGCTGGACACGCTTACACCAGGGAAATCCTGCCATGTAATTCTTTTCTCCAGTTCAGCACTTGGTGCTAACAGTATCTTACTGGCATAATGTTAAGTACTATAGAGCAATTATCCACTATAAAAAATTAAAATTTCAGAAAGTTTTAGTACGTGGAAGGGAAAACATAGACCTTGGTGCTTAGTAGACTTGTTTTCTAAATTCTGAAAACCTTGTTACATGAGCAAAGCTACTTCACAGTAGTGAGCCTCAATTTGTTAATTCACAAAAGGGAGGTAATAATAACTATATTTCGGGGCTGTGAAGATACAAAGTAAATTATATGAAGTACCCCGCATATGAAAGTTGTCCTATAAGTGCTAACCTATCATTAACAATGTGTAGCATTAATTGAGCACGTTCTGTGTAGCATTAATTGAGCACTTTCTGTGTGTCAGGCTTTATTATGCTTGCTACACATGTATTAATTCATTTCATCTTTTGACTTACATATTATTATCATCCCCATTTTATTCATGAGGATGTGCAGGTCCACCTAGGTTAAAAGTACTCCCAGAGGGACCAGCAGATGGTGTAATGGTTATGTCACTGGACTCCCACGTAGTCAAGTGCGATTTGAGCCCCAGACCCAGCAGCTTAAAGCTCCTGTCAGGTGCATGTGCGTGCCCAAAATTCCAAGAGGAGAATGGAGAAGAAGGGATTGCAGCATAACCATCCCCCATAGGGACTGATTTCTCACTTTCCATCTCTGTTTCTCTGGCATGTGTACATATAGCAAAAATCTCTCTTAAAAAAAAAAAAAAAAAAAAAAAAAAAAAGAAAGAAAGAAAGAAAGAAAGAAAGAAAGAAAAAAGAAGAATACTCCCAGAATACAGTGATAAGCCAAGAGTTAAACTCAGTAAGCTAACTGCAGTTTTAACTATGGCATTAGCTGCCTCTAAAAACATTTTCGAGAAGTTCACATTTTGGGGAAATAGACTTAATGTCTAATCTCGATATATCCTCATCATGAATGATAGTTTCTCTATGATCCTACAACTTACCTCAGTGCCCCATTTAATTCTGTCCTCACAAACAACTGAGGAGTGTTCTAATTTATAACAGCAACAGCTTCCTTCAGAAAGGTTTCCCACCTAACTCTACACTATTCTCACCTATAAGCAACATAACTGGCTCATTTCTCTACCTTTAATTCACTCTGGATAAATTTAGAAGTCATCTCTTACAGCCATCTTTTCCTTCATGTCTGTTCCCATAAACCTACATGACCCTTGTTATCTTAGCATCTCACAAAAGTGGTCATAGGTATCTATGATGTACATCCCTTACCAAAAGGTTCTCAAAGGTTCAAGGACTCTTACCATGTAAAGACTTTCTTCAGATAACACAATTAGGTACATGTTCTTTTGAGCTTTAAATTCAAAACATGTTTAGAGTGTTCATCTTTTTTCTCCAATGTCAAAGATTTGGGGGCACCTAAATCTTGTGTGGTGCTATCTTTACATTGATACCTTTTGGGTTCTTTTCTTTTCTCATTTATTTGCTAAGAATTCATATACATTTTAAAGCAATAGAAATGAGAATTACATCAGGCTCTTATGATGACTCTTTTACAATTTTTGTTTTAGCCTTTTACACAAATTTTTAGTTTATTTCTTCAAAGAGAGAGAGAGATCTCCAACAGAGTACTCATGCCACAGTCTACTCTCGGCCTCTGCCAGCCCAAATCACAGGCATGTGTATCTGTGCCTGGTGTGTATAGGTAGGCTCTGGGACATGAACCAGCAACCATCCCATGTGGGCCCAGTTACATTACCACTGCACCACTATCTGGCCCATTTACAGAATTTATTAGACAATAGATACTACTTTTATGAGGTAGATTTCCATGGAAATCTACAAACTTCTTTAAGGGATGGTATTAGTAAACATTCTTTTATGGAATTTCATATGTGAAAAAAATATCCTTTTCAAAAATTCTAGTATTCCACTCAATAATAAAATTATAGATAAAAGTCATATAAAGTTAAATCATAATAAAAATAATAAAAGCTATCTGGTGAAATTGACTAGTGACTTATGGGTTAGTTTCCTCATTTGCATTTTCCAGAAACTTACTAATTTTTCTTAATCAAAATGTCATACTTGGAGCTGGCAGGTGGCATAGTAGTTAAGGCACTGGACTCCCAAATGCAGATCACAGTTCAAGTCCCACACCTGGCAGCTTGCTTTCTCACTTTCCCTTTGTCTCTCTCTCTGGTCAAATTAAAAATAATAATAAATAAAATAAAATAAAATAATTATTTTAAAAAGTAATACTCAAAAGTTGATAATCAGAATGTCATTACAAATAAAGAGGAAAACTGTCATAGTTTTAAAATGCCTTAAGTTACAATTGCATAACATATGCTGTTAAAAAAATTCTTGTTTAGTAGTCATTTCTCATAAAAGTCTGTGCTATAGTTTACATAACTAAAAAAATCTCTGACTTAGCAGGGTCACTCCAGCTGTCAGTCTGAATACATATAAAATGAGGCAAACAAGATACACCTACGTGCTTTTTTGGTCTAAAGAGAATGGTATTCGATCAAATTCTCACCATACTCATTTGAACAGAAACTTTATTTTGCACCGTGTGATGTAGTGACATCATCAAACTCCCTAATGATGTTCTCTGATTTTCTTAACAGTGAACACCAGTGAACTTTCCCCTAGGCAAATTAGATGGAAACTAAACTGTTTCTACAAAATGAACTATTTGTGAAATCTTGGCAAATTGAATTCCAAATATATTTAGAGATGATCTTAACTTTCTCTGTAACTGCCACAACATGCGATGCATTTAAGCCCTACACGGGAAATACACTAATTAGTTGCATAACCTTTAAGGAGAAATGAATGAGAACAGCCAATTGCCATTGAAGAGATGAAAGTTACAAACTCTGAAAAAGAAGTAATATGTAGTAGAACATCTTAATGAGGAAAGTAAGATTAATGTACAGTAGATGTTGTAGGAGGTGTTTACTTGCATTTGAATTTTTTTAAACATATATTGCAAAGCAGGTAACTAAAGTTAAGCAAATTTCTTCATGTTACTTCAAGTCAGTTATAAAGCCAAGATGAAAACCTGAATTCAAATTTCTAATCTATTGGGGACAGCAGGCATGATGATTAAGGCACATGGTCCACACGATCAACCAAGGTTTACATCTCAGACTAGTGGCTTGAAAATCACACCAGGTGCATATGTGCCCAAAATCCCAAAGAAAATGGAGAAGGGATTGGGGCATGACTGTCACCTCAGGGGGCGGGGGTGATTTTCCAAAAAATCTTTACAAAAAATTATAATCTATTTGCCTATAATTGCTATTCCACCTACTCCCATCTATACCGGGAAACTTAATTAAAAGGATTGTGCATAAGAAAGATGATTTCTTTTACCCAAAATCTGACAACATTACTATATTTTCACACTGATATTATGAAACTATCAAGTGGATACAATATGCTTGTGGCAGAAAAGATGCGCTGTTCTTTCTTTATCTCAAGAATCCTTCAATTCTCGAGACCAGCAGTTAGCGTAATGGCTATGTCGCTGGACTCCCACATAGTCGACTGCAGTTCGAGTCCTGGACCCGGTGACTTAAACTCACACCGGACGCGTGTGCGTGCGTGCCCAAGATCCCAAGAGGAGAATGGAGGAGAAGGGATTGCGGCGTGGCCATCCCCTCTGGGGGGTGATTTCCTGCTTTCTGTCTCTCTCTGTCTGTCTGGCGAGCGCATGCGCCCTATAGCAAAAACCTCTCAAAAAAAAAAAAGAATCCTTCAATTCTCAGCATGCCATCTACGAAGGGTTGTAATTCCCTTGGGTGTTTCAAAAATGGCCACAGAGGGACTAGCAGATGGCATAACGGTTATGTCACTGAACTCCCACATAGTCAACCACAGTTCGAGTCCTAGACCCGGAGTCTTGAAACTTACACTGGGCCTGTGTGCACGCATGCCCAAAACCCCAGGGACTGAAATGAAAAGGAGAATGAAAAATAAGGAATTGTTGCATGGCCATACCCCGTAGGGGGTGATTTCTCGCTTTCTGTCTCTGTGTCTCTTTGTCTCCTTCTGTCTCTCCTGTAAGCGCCCTATAGTAAAAATCTCTCTCTCTCTAAAAAAAAAAGGCTATAAATATAATTAGGCTTTATATCTTGTCTTAGTATATTTAGGCTGCTATAACAAAATACCATAAACTGGGTGACTCATCAAGAATGGAAATTTCTTCTTCAGAGTTCAAGAGGTTGAGCAGATGAAGACCAAGGTCCCTCAAATTTGGTGCCTGGTAAAAGCCTCCTTACTGGTTCATGTCTTTCTGGTATGTTCTCACATATTGGAAGAAGAAAAGGACAAAGGAGTTCACTTGGGCCTCTTTATAAGGGTACCCCATTTCAGATTTCAACATAGGAATTTTGTGAAGACACATTGAGACCATAACATACCTAAGCAGAAATTCAAATATTCTACATCACTATTATGTTATTAAGCAATAAGGATTCTTTTGCATCTTTACAAGATTCAGATGCATCAAAATCTAAAGAGGACTCTTTTCCATCTCTATAAGATTTAGCCATTCCATGCCTAAAATAATAATGAAGAAAAAGAGTCAGGAAAACTTTTAAAATATGGATATATGGATATTCTACTCACTTTTAACCAGCAAGAAAAAAAATAATGTTGATACCTTTCAATTATAGAACAGATTTACTATTTCAACAGTATTTTATATTTTGATTTGCTTTTGCCAATTCTTTATTATAAATGGTAGTCAATTATAAATAAATTTAGGTATAAAATTTTTCTCTTACCAACAAACCAGCCAAATTCCCAGTGTTACTCCTCTATCATTTTTCAACCTATTTAGCTCTCCCAAAATGCGATTATTTTGTCTTTGTCTATTTTACAAATTTATTCTGCTTACATATTTATTTCCTCAAAGATTTTTTACATTGTCCTAATCATTTTCACTCTCTCAAAATGCTTGATGCCCCAAATCCCACTTCCATATAATTCTCTTTGGAAGAAACCCAGATGTATTAACTCAAAAAAAAAAAAAAAAAAGGAATTATCAAGCATCAGTTAAATACTAGACAATTCTGCTTTTTTACATCACTACTGCAGATAACATAGCTTTTCAATTTTTTCCTCAAGGTCTTGACCAACTAACACAGACTTTCCTTTCTATAGCACAAAAACTAAGCATTGCTATTTTCTCTGTCCTATGCCTTTTCTACGATAACACATAATCTCTCTTAATCTGTAACTATGTTGACCTTTAGCCATATGGTGGACACTGTGTTAAGCAAAGCTGATTAAAATGCAGGGCTCGTTTAATGAAAGAAGCAGATAGGTGAACAGACAGTTACAGTACAGTATTGCAAGTGCTATACTAAGAGTTTGAGAAGGTGCTGTAAAAGAAAAAGAAGAAAGATAACAAGAGCCAAACTCTGCTGAGAATGGTCAGGGAAAGCCCTAGTAAAGAGATGGCATTTGGTGGGGATCAGCAGGTGGCGTGGTGATTAAGGTGCTGGATACTCCTATATGGCTGACCACGGTTTGAGTCCTGGACCTGGTGACTGACACGCTCTCTCTCTCTCTCTCTCTCTCTCTCTCTCTCTCTCTCTCTCCCCCAAATTAAAATGAATGAATAAATAAAATTAAATATTTTTTAATTCCTCAGTAAAGTAACTTTTAAAAAGAAATTACAGTTAAGAAATAAGTAGGAGTCTAATAGAAAAACAAAGGGAGGAAAGTTTACCAGGCAGAGGAAGCAAGATGTTCAAAGGCTTGAAGTCACAAGAGAACATGGTACAATCAAGGACGAGTGAGTGGTCATTCCCTTTGTTCTATTTCCTGCAACTGTGCATGGATTTGCTTTCATGAGGTGACATTTCAGTTACGTAAGTGCGCATCTTCTGATATGGCTTTGTATTACACTTTTACCGTTTTCCTTTTTATGTCTATAGCCTTTATCTTCTACTCTGCATCATCTTCATAAATTGTCCTTTGTGTTTTCAAAACCTTTTCAAATGAAACTAACCTTCTCAAGGGTCTGTCAAAAGTGCAGGTTATGTTGAACCTTGGTCTTCCCATGGCTGCTGTCTTAATTCTTGCTCATAAAGATTAGCAGAGCCAGGACCATGTACAAAGCTGGTCTTTTTTCTGTCTAACACTCACATATCTAACCTACATTTTCCCTTTCCAACAACTCATTCCCCGACTCTAGGTGGCACTCTTCCCCTATTAACCAGCATCAAGAACCCTTAAGTCAATCCCTTTAGGCCTGTTAACTTCGCTCTTTATTGTAAAGTCCTGTACATCGTTGTAAAAGTTCCATTCTGCTGCTGAGCTTTGGTACTTCAGGCAATGCTTTCTCTATACCTTTGTGATTTTATTTAAACCATCTACTTTCTTTCTGTGATCTAATCCCTCCTCCTCTTATCTTCCTTTCCAATGGAACTTGGGTTTCATCCACAGAAAACCTATTATCTTTGTCTTTTTTCCTTCCTTTCCTTGTCTTTCTTTTGTATTTCCTCACATTTCTTTGTATGCCTTCCCTTGGGTTCACTGAGGGCCCTTCTTTATTCCCAATTCTTTCTTAATTCCTCTGTGACTTCCAGCAGGCCTCTCTTCCTAAATAGTGCCTTTCTTTTCCTCTGTAGGAACCATCTTCTCCAGATGTTTTTGATCTTAGCTCTTGATCTTTCTCACTAGCTTATCTACATCCCTGCTGTACCTTCAAATGCATTTTGAAAGAAATAAAGTATGAAACATTCCTAATATTGCCTCCATTTTACCAATAGTTGCCTCTGTTCATCCCACACTCCCTAAGTACCTAATACCAACCTGTTTTTAGAGGCCACCTACCCCAAAACATAGACCTCTCTTTTTTGCTACCTTGCCTTTATCGAAGACTCTTCTGCAGGCCCTGTCTGCTCAGTGATCTGTCCACACAGGTATTAGGGCCATCTCCCTGGTGGTCTGGATAATGGCCAAAACTTGTCTCTGTTTTGGATTAAAGCACCTGAAAGGTAGAGTGCTCATGTTTGCCTGAACTGCTTCCTTTTTTTCCTATTTTTGTTTCCCAATCCCAATGCCAAATCTCTCTGCTGCTATAAATGGAACTTCAGGATAGTCACACGTCACTTCACGAAGGTGAATTCCATGTAGGCAATTCTGTCATGCAAACATCATAGACTGTCCTTAACACAACTGTAGATGACATAGCCTGCTACATACCTAGGCTGCCTTGTGTAGCCACCACCATGACCTCACTGGTCCATTGTTAACCAAAACATCATAATTCAGTACATGACTGTAAGTCGTAGTTGTGGGGCTTTTTCCAGTGTGCCTTCTGACCTGTATCCTCTGCTTCATTCCTGAACATAATTAACAGTCTTTGGCTTTAGGTTGCCCAGGAAAATAACCACAGTGCCTTGTGCTCTTCTTATCAATACACCCTACAAAACAGATCCATTTTCTCCATCATCTGCAGTACACATCAAATTCTATTTCTGTGATTTAAATTACTGCAGATATGTTTCCAGGGTTTTTCCCAGTTGAACTAATAATTAGGGTCCTGCCACATAGTCCCTCACTGGACAACAGTTTTCATCCCTTATAAAGTAAATCCACACAAACAAGTAAACAGGTTTTTCAAAACCCTCCCACTGCTTCCCTCATGATTCCCTAGTTGCTGATTTCTCTTGTCTTCTCTCTTCCTTCTATCCTCTTTCCTTTTTATAAAAGAATTATTTATTTAATTTTTTTCTTATCATTTGACCAGAGAGTGACAGAAAGGGAAAATGAGAAAGTGAGCCACCAGGTCTGGGACTCAAACCATGGCCCACCATGTGGGAGTCCAGTGCCGTAAACACCACTGTTCTATCATCTCTCTAATGGAAGATAAAATAAACAAACCAGCTCATCTTTTTCCTTTACTTTCTCCCTCAATCTTCTTTTTTCTTTCTATTCCTTTTTGTATTTTTTCCTACTGCCTTGTCTCCCTAACCACAGTTCTTCAGCTTCTCCCTCCCTGTCTTCTCTCTTCTTTGAAGGCTCCCATTTGCTACTGACAGACCCTGAGGATAGCTGAAGTCAGAAATAGAAAAGCCAGGTTGAACCCTCTGGCCTCCCTAAGACTGTTTTTAAATAGCTTGTCTCTCCTTACCAGTTTCTATGTGACTTGTCTCTGTCTTTACGATGCTCTTTTTGGTTTTCCTCTCAGTGGTTTTAGGCTCCCCTTGGTTTACAGATAGATCTCATGTAATCCTCAAAGGTACGTGAACAGACATTTACAGTACCATAGTGTGATGTGTGGGCCAGCCTCACAGCACAGCGGTAATGCCCTGCTCAGGAGAAACTATTGGGTCATCAGAAAAGCCATGTTGCATTTTTGTATAGAAAAGCATCATGACTTTTCCAACGACCTGGTAGATCCCACATGGCAATCACAATTTGAATCCCAAGCCCAGTCAGCCTGAAACACACCTGGCTTGCAATGCCCCGGATCTGTAGGACTAGAGGAAGGGATCCTGACATGTTCAGATCCCATGGAGGGGATATTTTCTCTAACTTATCCTCTTGTGTGTGCACACAAACAAATAAACAGCAAACATTGCAGTAGATAAAACAGATGTTGCTTGTCCATTTTAATGGTGGTAGAAGCACTTGTTCAGTGTTGCCACAGCAGAACTGACATCTGCTGACCATTAACCCTTCCCCCTGTTTTACCCACCCCTCCCTGACAAAGAAAAGGAAAACCTTCCTTGGGCAATGGCATCTCAGAATCGTGTGACTACTACCACTCCCTCTGGAGTTTTCTCTTGGTTACCATTATCCAGAACTAAGAAGGGAAAAGTGTTCTTTGATTAAACAGCCCCCTGACTTCTGAGCTTTCTCTGCCAAGACCTCATTTTTCCATAATATTCTCTCAGATTAATTAGTATGCACTAATAAATGTAGTACATAATGTCACAGCTTCGTGGTAAAATTCCTTGTAGTCATTGAATATATTTAGTAAAAGTTTAACGCTGCTTTGTTAGGAAGCACGTGAAATCATTCAAACACATACCTCTGACACAGACATGGACACTTCCTCAGTTTAAACTACCAAGGTCTTTCAAGAATTATTTGTCATTGTTCTTCATTAGTGTTCCAGGATCCATGGCCCACTTTGGTGCATATTTCTTTAAAAAGCCTCTTTTGTAACTGCCTAGTTCAAGTCCACATTGTTATTAAGAAATATATGTTGCCCATATTTCAAAATCATTTCATATCCACTCTTGCGCTTTAACAGAGGATAACACAGGCTCCTTTAATCCAAATCACTATGAGGCCACTTTATCCCAGCTCCTCAAAGTCAGGTGAGGACAAGAAGATAGAACATTTTAAATTGGGTTTGACCCAGAAAATCAAGGACATATGGTTGACAGGGGGAAAATACTAAATGGACATAGCAACTAGATAAAGGTTTGTCTTTGGACACCTTCCACAAACTGTTCTACATTATTTTCCTTCCTTTTCACTTGGCCTTAGGCAATTGGCCCTTATCTAGAGTCCCACAGCCCTTGGCTAATTAAAGCAGTACCCCAAGCCATCGGGTATACTTACCATCTTCTCCATTTTTGCCTATCTCCGCTCACCCAGAAAAATCTTCCAAAGTCCATAAACTGACAACTAAAATGTAGCATCATGAAGAATGCAATGTCGCCCACCAGGGGACAAAACAGTATTTCATATTATAGTCATGTGCTTGCAAAGACATTTCAGCCAACAACAGACCACACGTATAATGGTATGTGTGCCCATAAAGAGCACATAGGCTATGCTGTTATATACAGCCTTGCTGTGGTAGACTACACAACATCTAGACTTGTGTACATACACACTGATATTCACACAACAAAATTGCCTAGAGAAAAATCTCTTAGAATGTAACCCTGTTATTAAGCCCTAGTATATTTTAAAAATTCCTAGAGGGAGCCAGCAGTGGTTGTATTGTTGGACTTACACATGGCCAACTGCAGTTCGAGTCCCAGACCCAGTGGGTTGAAAATTACACCAGGCACATGTGCATGTGCCTTAAATCCCAGGAGAAGAAGGGATTGCAGTGTGGCCATCCCCCTGGGATGGTGATTTCTCCCTCTCATTGTCTCTGTCCCTGTCTCTCTCTCTGGTGAGCATATGCACACTATGTCAAAAAAATTCTAAAAATAAATAAAGAACTCCTAGAGATCAAAAGCTTTAGCTAAAGGCAATTCTACCTCTGTGTATATACCCAAAAGAACTGAAAACAGGAGGGTTTTTTTTAAAATAAATATTATTATGTCTATCTAAGGTACATAACACAATGTTATGGGATACATGTAAATAGTAAAAAAGGTTATGATAGTGAAGTAAGTTAGCATAGTCATCGTTAAAGGTATGACCCAAATAAATAAATAAATCTATCTATCACTAGCTACAGAAAATGAATGGAGGAATTTCATGTATCTCAGGACCATGTAGCATAAATAAATATTTTGATAAAGTCATTCTTGAGATTCACTTTCCACTACTCTCCACTGCAAATTCATGTGTGTAATTATGCACAACAAATTCCTCAACCCTTTCTATAGCAGGTATTCCTAGTATATGTTCCTGTAACAGCACTAATGACTTTATGTTGAATTGTTGCCCGTATGCTTATTCACCACAGCACAGAATAAGTTTCTTAAGGGCAAGGACAAGTTTGAAGCATCCTTTGTTCCCAATAGTTTGGACCATGAATAACATTTTGACAGCCCAAAATAAGAGTTTAATAAACTGAGTTAGTAACATATAAGACTAAGCTTTTTTTTTTACAAATGTTAATGGATCACTAATCATACTCTTGAAAACATTACTTAGAATTTATTCACTATTTGTATTAATTATGCTGAGCTAAACTGTAGTAATCAATAGGCCTGAACATGGAATGGTTCAGCAAAAAAAAAAAAAAAAGAGGTTTATTACTTGCCTGCTCCACAGTACAAGGCAATTCCAGACTGGGAGATATGACTTTGCTTTATTGAACACCCGGTACCTGTAGTGTGTAGCTTCCAAGTTCATTTCTAGGTCATTGTCACAGATTAGAGACAGAAAAGATCAAGGGTAAGAGTTTGGAGAGGCTGAGTCTGAAGTAGTAAACCATCAATTCTGTTACACTCTATCAGCTAGAACCCTACTGCAAGGTCACATCTAACTACAGGAAAGCTGGAAGATGTAGTCTAGCTTCTTCCCAGGAAAAAAGAAAATGAGGTTTTTTTTTGTTTGTTTGTTTTTTTTTGAGAGAGGTTTTTGCTACAGGGCGCGTGCGCTCACCAGACAGAGAGAGACATAGAGACAGAAAGCGAGAAATCACCCCCCAGGGAGGATGGTCACACCGCAATCCCTTCTCCTCCATTCTCCTCTCGGGATCTTGGGCACGCACGCACACGCGCCTGGTGTGAGTTTTAAGCCACCGGGTCTGCGACGCGAACCGCAGTCGACTATGTGGGAGTCCAGCGACATAGCCATTACGCTAACTGCTGGTTCCCAAGAAAATGAGTTTTGATAAACAGCTAGAGCAGTCTCTGTTGGAATTGAGCATTTAATAAACATATATTTATTCTTTGACTCAGTAAATATGTACTAATTGTCTTCTATGTACCAGATATTAATAAAGATGATCAAATTCATGGAGGTGAGATATAATACAATAATCATACAAACTGATAGTATAAACTAACAGGTTTTTTTTTTTAAGGACAAAGAGCTATTAATGAATGTGTTAGGAGAACGTGGCTTAGTCTGATGAGTTATTCTTCAAATAAATTAATTTTAAGGTGAGGTCTAAAGGTTTATGAAGAAAAGGTGTTGGTTAGAATGAAGGCTTAAGAGAAAAAGACACAAAGAATGACTGGCCAGAGAGGGAGAAAAACTAAAATCAGAGAAAGCATTTTATTCCAGAAACCAAGAAGGAGAGGGAAGACAACAAGTTCTGCTGAGGTTATGTAAATGAGAGCAGAAAATATTTACAACTCAGTAATATGGATGTCATTTGAAACCTTAGCAGCAGCCCTTTCTGTAAAAAAGAAAAAAAATGCAAAGAGAAATTAGTAGAACCCAAAAAAAACAGGAACAGTGATTATAGACAATTCCTTTAAGAAATATGGCTGTGAAAAAGAGTAGAAACCAATGACAATATCTAAAGAGAGAATGGTTGAAATAGGATTTTCTTTATAATAATAGGAAACACTCATTCACTACTTATATGGGCTAGAAATTCCCCAAACTCCTTTATACATTTTAATGCACATAATTTGACCAACTCCAGGACTGTTACCGACTTTTAGAGATGGGAAAAGGCAAAAAGGGGTAACTCAGCCCAGCTGTGGTGGCACAGTGTTGCCCAACTCTCTGAGCTGTTGGAAGTCAATAATCCTGGCTGGATAAAAGGCTGGAGCACAGGGGTGAGTCATGGCATGAAACCCTATTGAGGATATTTGTCTGTTTTCTGTCTCTTGTAAAATAAATAATTTTTTAATCTAAAAGAAAAAAAAGGAAAAAGATAAGTAACCTGCCCAAGGCTTGATAACTAATAAATGGCAGACCTGAGAACCGAACCCAGATAGTTTGGCTTTAGAGTCTGTAGTGTTACACAGCTTCTGAGGAGTCTCCTAAGCATATTTTAATGTGAAAAAATTTTTTTCAAACTTTACTTTATCCTTTGTCAGTAATAAAATATTTGGTACATACTCCTGATTTTTCTGTTTACCTATAAATTGTATATACATAATATATTAGCTGTATTATAAAACAGAGATAAAACACAAACAAAAGAAATAAAAGTATAGGATATAAGTAGAAGGTTGAATATTTTCTTCCCATACTCCAATGGATTGCCTTTTACAAATTTGTAATGGAGACAGCAACAGAAGAGGGAGGGCATAGTCTTCAAATCAAAGAAAGAAACAAATATATTTGTTAGTTGCTATTGCTACATGACAAATGACCAGAAACTCAGTGGCTTAAAATGCCCATTTATTAGTTATAGTCCAGTGAAGAAAACAGAACAACCAGACAGGTAACCATAATACAGTAAAACCAGGGAAGCAGGACTTCCCAGCCAGAAAAATCTTCAGGGCTATGTCATCCATACTGTTTCATAAAGACAAGGAAAGTGAGACTCATCTAATGATTTAAGTGGTTGACTACATTTGGTCTCTTTCCACTTCTCACTGAGAACTCCCCTGACCTTTCTATTTCAGATTACATTTCCTACCCTCTACCTGCCTTTTTCTAAAGTCTATTTAGTTAGAGAGATACTAGAGAGAAAGACAGACAGCACCTCCAACAGGGCTCCACACTGTGATCCATGCCTACCTTCAGCCAGTCCTGGATTCTAGGCACAGGCCTACCTGGTGCACCCAGTGAGGTTTCCAGACATAGACCACGTGGGTCAGCTTCACTGGACACTATGCTTTACTGCTGCACCACCATCCACACCCCACCCACCTGCTTAGTGTTTTTTCCATAGCACATTCCACAAAATATGCCTTTTATTTTACTGTGCTTATTTTGTTCATTAATTTTGCATGTTGTGTTGACCACTGTGCTCCTGTGTCCATAACAGGTCCTAGCATATAGAAAGTGCCCAGTAAATATCTCTAGATTAATAAATAATGAACTAATGCCCACAGTAATCCAGTGCTCTTTCCAATTCTCTCTACGGCAGTTTACTGAGACTTACTTTAACAGGCATTTCCATTTTCTATTTCACCATCTTCATGATGGTCACATCAGAGTATTCCTTTTACTGGTGTTATTATTTTTAGTAGGATCACAAGTGTATCTCTTAATTAAAATATAAATTAAAGCGACTGTGAGGAAAGTTTAAAGATTTAAATCATAGGGTAAAAAGCTGTTTTCAATTTTTTTATACCTACATAAGACTAACTTGGTTTAAGCTGTTGAAAGAATAAAGAACTTTAGAAATGCATCCCTGCACCTAGAATGTTCTTGCCCTCTTGTGTATGAGTCATTGTGACTCTTCCTGCTGAACCTTTACATCTCAGTCCAGAAATGGCTCTTACAGCATACTCACACACCCCCATCCCTACACGAAGTAGCTCTGGTTTAAAGGGAGAACTAGAAGGCTTGTCTTAAAGCAGCCGTTACATGGCAAACACACTGGCTTTTCAGAGAACATCCATTTGGAATGGTTTGGAGATACTGATAATGATTCTTAGGGAAATAAGTCTCCAGTTAAAGCCACCCTTTCCTTAGTTACATTATTAAACCCTGGAAAGTTTCAGTCTTCTCCTTCCATAGCATTTATGCTACCTCTGTTGTATAGTCTACATATTATTCATCTAGGTATCTATGGGAGCCTAAACTGGAGCCTAGAAGAATCTGATAGAACACAATAATTATTTTTAATAAGAAATTAATGAATGATTGAACGGAAAAAAAATAATTACTTTATACTCTATCCTAACAAAGAAAATGTTGAAAGACATAACATACTACCTCATTCACCTGAACAATTCACTTTACACTTGTACAGTAGGCCAGATTCAATCTTTTTAACCATGGTACACTCCAGAGCAGTGTTTCACAGTGTGACCATCTGGTCCATTAGATGTAAATACTGATTTGGCAAATACTTTGGAGATATGAGAGTAGATGTGAGAATAAGATGAAATTGAAAAATAGTACCACTTTAAGGGTATATTTAAAGCCATCCGTTCTCATTAACACTAAACAATGACATCGACCTTCTAATAAATAAAGAACATCAGTATTTTTTTTACAAATGGAGAATATTAAATTTTCATTCCGAGCAATTATTAGGCCTCCATTTTTTCATGTGTACCTCTAATCAGGCTCCCTACTTCAGAGAAGAACCTTCTACTCATTAGAGAATCTTCTGCCAATATAACACATAGAAAAATCTTATGATTAATGTAACTAGAATATGCCATTCCAAAATGTCATAGCATTAAGTCAATTCAGGTACTCTTTTGAAGGTCCGTTCAAAAGTACGATGGTTCCAGCAATTGTATGACCTTAGCACAATTTGCAAAGGTCACTAAAGCAAACCCTTCTTTTTATGCATAAAACAATGAATAGTGTTCTAGAAGCCATGAAGTATTCATTTTAAATCAAGCTTTTTATTTATCTGTTGGAGATGAGATGACCTCTGTTCCAATATCTATAATGCTTTTCAAAAGGAAAAGAATTGCTGTAGTTGTTATTAAATCATTAAATGTGTCTATTCAGTTGCTGCTTTAAAAAAATGGTATTATCAAGCTGCTTGGAACAAAGGTGCCTTCTGATTGTCAGCTCTATATTCTGAAAGAGCAGGTTAATTTCTCTGAATTTCACAGTTGGAACTTTCTAACACTAACTGGCAGTTTCCACCTAGTTATCAAGGCAATTGACTAAAATAAATTATACATAAAGCTGAAATTCCTAATAGTAATAAGGCCCCTTCATGAGATAATCACACCAGCAAAAGCATTCATCTGTTGGCTGCAACTCTACAGGGTCTTGGAATGATATTATAAAAACTGCACCTCCAGAAATGTTTTCATTTCTAGTTTCATGACAGGGCTAATCTGACAGTGTTCACCGTACTAGGCACAATGGAGGAACGCCAAATACATTCATTAGTTGACTTGTTTACTAAACCAGAGACTTGATAGAGCACTAGCATCAGCGCTGTTCACAAAGCAAACAACTGGTGAGGCTCTCATTTCAACGCAGTCAACCAACAATTATTTAAAAGCCCCTACTATGTACTGGGAGCTAGGCATAGAAGAGTAGTATAAAGTATAAACCTTGCTCTTCTGGAGTTTAAGATGATTTGAATTCACATATACAAATAAATAGGGGAAAATAGTCTTTAGGCTTCACACTACTGATTTTAAAGCAATTGCTAACAGAAATCCAGGTGGTCTAGGATAGGAAGGAGATACTTTATTAATAATACAGATCTTGGCCCACACTAGGGGATGCAGTTCATAGTCTACTCCAGGTGGTCTAGGATAGGAAGGAGATACTTTATTAATAATACAGATCTTGGCCCACACTAGGGGATGCAGTTCATAGTCTACTAGACTGCAGTATAGGAAGTCCCATGGCTACCCATTGGTTCTGATCATCTGCATGGTCAACCTGAAATGCATGGGGTATACGCATGTGTGCCCAAGACCCCAACAAGCTGGAAGGCTGGAGGAAGGAAATCTCAACTTGAGCAGACCTGTCAAAGGTGCATTTTTCCTTCTCCCTCTCTCTTCTCCTTCCTCCCTATCTTATGCGCGCGCACACACACACACACACACACACACACACACACTATCATCAATAAATATATACATAAGGAATTTGGACTAATGGTTATGAGTAATTTGATTAGGTAAAAGCACATAAAGGTATTACAAATGGATTTCCAAACTGAGCAAAAAGCTAGTGATGAGAAGGAATATAACTCATAGAGAAATAGCAATTCCTGTGATAAACTCACCAATATTTGCATGACCTTCATGACCAAGGCATTTACTGACCTGTCAAGAATGTTGATGACTGACAGCTTGTAACTGCATTCTCTCTTTTTGGCATCACCCTCAACTGAAGAGACCCTGACCCAAGATGCAGTGGCAGCCAACATCCTATGCTTGGAGAATTCAGAATTATGAAATGTAATTCCCACTGCCCCAATTCAGAACATCTCTGAAAAGCTTTCCTACTTCCTGAGTTCTCCATAGGATTGGCTGAGGCATCTGATTTGACTGCAGCACAGCCCAACTGCTCTGCCTATGCAGTCCTGCTTTCTTCATTCCCCCACTGGTGTTACTCCAAAGGACACACTCCAGAAGTTTCTGCTTGCAAATCTGTCTGTTTCCCAGAGAACCTGACTTGTGATGAGAGATTCTGAAAAGACCAACCCGACTGTATTCAGTTGTAGAGAATCTGCAGTTATATATTCATTGGCATACATGGAGCTTTATTTGGTACCGGGCACTATTTTAATGCTGACAACAAGTGAGAAAAACAAGTCTCCTCTCTCATGGACCTGATACTATGATGCGGGAAACATAAATAAATATAACAGAATGTCAAGTGATGCCATGTGCTAGGACAAAGAAAGAGGCAGGGTGAGAGGATAGTTAGTATACGTGTTGAGGAGTGTGTAAAACTACTTTAGATAGTAGTTGGCCATAGGAAAAGTTTCCAAAGAGGTGACATCTGAGCAGAAAACTGAATGAATTAATGGAATAATGTTGCAGACAAAAGGAACAGCAAATGCACAAACCCTGAGGTAGCAGTGTGTTTGGTATGTCTTGGAAGAAGTGAGACCAGAATAGTAATAGTAATAGAAGATGGAAGGAGAGATCATATAAGCACTGTTAGTGTAATAAATCAGTATTATTCTAAGTGAAATGGAAGTATTGAATAACTTTGAGTAAGATTTTCCCCATGATTATACTTCTACTTTACAAGGATCACTCTGCCATTCATGTAAGAAAGAGACTAAAAAGCAGTGTGGGTGGCTGCAGAGAGACTATCGGGAAGCTGTTACATGCATCTAGGTCAGGAATGATGCTGATGTGGAGTTAAGGTTACCATTCGTCATGGTTTGCCTGGGACTGAGAGGCTTTCCAGGATGCAGATCTTCCAGAGCTTCAGCAGGTAGAGCAAATCAGGATCACTGATCATCCTTCTTGGAGTGATGCCTCTATAAAAGGGGAGATGTGGAAGATTTAAAATATATTCTGAAGGTCCCAAAGGCAGTGAAGTTGAAGAAAAATATTTAGAACCATGAGGGCAGAGGCAAATTATAGAACTTCTTGGAAGTCAAGAAGAAGGTTTGGGGCCTTTCAAACATTAACTTGGCATTAGTATGTGTCTGTATTCGATTCTGGAAAGACTAGAACTGAAAAGACTTGTCATTATGTTGTTTTTTAAAATGTAACAGAAGAGTTTAGGCCTTGATCTCAACAATGGAAATAAGGGTGAAAATGGAGGAAGAGAGAGAAACGTGGGGATGGTAGTGGCAGAGGTCATAGTGCAGGTTGATGATTATGATGGTGACAGTAGCAAATATCATATAGCAATGGAGGTCATATTGGAAATGGAAGTAGAAGTCATCTCCATGATGGTGAAGAGAAAAGAAAAGTGCAGGAGAAAATCCAGTCTGAGTGACAGTTATCAGAAATGTCAAGACTTGCTGGTTAAATGAATAAAGTAAAACAGAAGGAAAGTTCTTCACTGAAAACAGGTTAATTATCTCACAGAAAATTGTATTGGTAATAAAAACAATCAAGAGTAAGGGTTGATATTGAACATCCAGCGAGCACACGTGCCCTATAGCAAATCTCTCTCTTGAAAATAAATAAATAAATAAATAATCTTTTTATTAAAAAATAGATGAGAAATATTGGTTCTATCATTTAAAAATGGCATTTTGGTAATAAGAAAAAATCATTGAGGACCAGCAGGTGGTGTGGTAGTTAAGGCGCTGGACACTCCCACATGGCTGACCAGGGTTCAAGTCCTGAATCTGGTGGCTTACTTTCTCACTTCCTCTCTTTCTCACTGTCACCCTCTGTCTCTCTCTGGTCAAACTAAAAAATAAGTGAATGAATAAATAAAATAAATATTTAAAACAAAAAGAAAGAAAAAATTATGATTTCCGCTGAAATGATTTTGTTCCAGTTCCTTGCTATCTATGTAGCCTCCCCATAATGCACATCCTGTCTCTTCTTACTGAAAATGAAATTGGGATTCTCACATTACCCACAGCATGAGAAAAACATGTTACAGTCATGTTTGTAAATGTTCAAAACTAATTAATCAAAGATCAAAACATCATGTCATGGAAGAAAATTGCCCCAGTATAACCTCTGTGTTTCAAAATGTTTATTCATGGGACCAGCAGTTAGTGTAATGGCTATGTCGCTAGACTCCCACGTAGTCGACCGCGGTTCAAGTCCCAGACCCAGTGGCTTAAACTCACGCCGGGCTCATGTGCATGCCCAAGACCCCGAGAGGAGAATGGAGGAGAAGGGATTGTGGCGTGACCATCCCCCCGGGGGGTGATTTCTCGCTTTCTGTCTCTCTGTCTCTCTCTGTCTGTCTGACGAGTGCACGTGCCCTATAGCAAAAAAAAAAAAAAAAAAAAAAAAAAAAAAAAAAAACCTCTCCAAAAAAAATGTTTATTCATAAAATGAACATAACAGTGTCCATCTCACTGAGCTATTCTGAAGAAAACTACACAAAATTGTCCAGGAGTAGTAAGGATCTAAAAAGTAGATATGGATGTCTTCTTTTTTTCTTTGTAAATTTTCCAAAAACTCCTTTTCTTCCCCATCACCATAACCTCACAAGAGAAAACTTTTTAAAAAATTTCTTAGAAAATCTTAGTTTCTAGACCTTAAGAATGATACATTTTTTAGTATTAAATGTTTGTATGGCACTACCCAACCGTCTTATTTCCAAACTGACACATAAAAAAAAAAAATCTGTGAAATAAGAGTTGGATGTAAAACTGTTCACATGAAGCTATGGAGTCTTTTCAAGTCTTCTATGTACATGACAAGAGATTAAAATCTTCACACACTAGAACCAGATTCTAGGGATAGCACTGCTTCTCCTTCTAATCCCCTAAATTCACTGAAGTGCCTCACCAAGGACAAGAATATATTTGTTTCCAACCATTTCTTCTGGTCGAGGCCCTAAATCTAAGATTCAAGGGTAACAAACAACATAGGCCTCAGACAAAAACCTGGTTTCGACGGTGGCAGAATAGAACACACCTTCAGGGAACAGCAGCAGGTCAGAGTCCCGCCAAGCATGGCTCTCCTGCCGGCAGCCTCAGGCCTCCCCCTGCTGTATCCGTATCCTGCTCTTCTTACTAGACATGGACTTCAGGTTTTCACATCATCCATGGCATGAGAAAAACATGTTACATTCATATTTGCAAATTTCCTAAATCAGTTAATCAGGGTCAAACCATCTTGTGATAGGAGAAAATCACCCCAATTCTCAAACTTTGTTTAAAAAAAATTATTAAAGCTTTTAAAACACACAAAAAAGAAAGAAAGGAAAACCTTCATGAAGTTAAAATGCACAAAATTCAACTACCTAAAAAAAAGGATCTTATGAACTAAGCATTTTACCTTTCCTAGAAATAAGTTTTTCTCTGTCTTATTGATGTCAGAAGAGATACAAGTTACAGAAAAAATAATCACTAGTTTTCAAGTAGCTTAAAGATCCAGAAATAATAAAGTTTTAAAACTTTGGAAAGTAGTATCTGTTCATTAATATAAAAACAGTTAATTTGACATACCAATTATGATGATTTTATAAGTCAATGAAATTTTACATGTTAAAGATCCTAAATTAATGAATTAAGTGTAGAACTAAAAGGGTGCTAAAATAAGCCCCCTTCCATATATCCTTTTCCCCAGATAACCTCATTGTTGTTCTTCTTCTTCTTTCAAATACTCATTTCACCCTCCAAGCCAAAGCTTTAGAATGACAGGTGACTTCAAGTATTTTTCCCTCCTTGAGGCTGGCTTTTCAAACTCTAAATGCTTTCTTCTGAAGCTAAGTATTGTATAAAGTCTTTAAAATTTTCTATGTACCATAAGATTGAAGAATAAAAAAGCTAAGATACAGGAAGAAACAAGTTGTAGCATTTTGTTTGTTTGTTTGTTTGTTTAAAACAATTGAGATGCCCATAAATTAATGGTGAAATTAGATTATGGGCCATAAAGGGAGGTGTTATTTAAGAGAGAGCGGTCATGTCTGAACTGCTTAATTAGAACAGTTAGAGTAACTTCATCCTGCTACACAGTGAGTTCCCCAGGGAGACTCTTGTGGAGAATAGACAGAGTCCTGAAAAAAGAACCCTCCTCCTAATGAGCATTTTGAACAGCAATTTTATTCATTTACATTCCTCTTGTCTCATAAAGTTCAGATGAATTTGTCCACATTTTGCATTAATTTTTGTGATATTGACTCCTATTTCAGAGACTGTAAGAAATAATTTATTCCACTAGATTCTCCCAATGTGGAAACTAATTCCTGGGGTGAGTGGGCACAGCGGGTGAATTTGACACGTGGAAAGTAGCACTCTAATATCTACACTAAGATAAGGGGGCTAGGACCTAGATAATCCAACACAGCAGTATTAGCTAAACTTTCTACTTACTTCATTTTGAGAAAGTATGGAAATTGATTATTCTGTCAAGGATCCTATCTTCATGGAGTTTACAATAATGTGGGAGAATTAAGATCTGTATAAAATAAGACAAAATCAGTGTCTTAGTAAAAAAAACAGAGGTATGATAAGATGCTATGGGGACTCAAATAATGAAAAACAGGGCCATAGCACATGTGGTGATGTGTTCAAGAGAGACACTATTTAAGTAGAAAGAGGCACCATTTCGCTCCGTCCTTTTCTCCTCCTCTCTCTCCCCCTCACTCTCTTTCTCTCCTTCCCACTGAACATAATACTTATCTGTAGATAAATCATTCATTTCACTTTAAATGATTAAGCTCCCCCCAAAGAAAGAAATCACATTTTCTGACATTGTTAAATTATATCTAAGCAGTTATTCTACACTGGAGACTAACTAATTTAGCATATATATATATGATATATAATTTAGCATATATATATATATATATGACATAGCATATATATATGACATAGCATATATATATATATATATATATATATATCTCAAATTATAGAAAAGACCAACTATAGTAATAGCAGGCATATATAAAAGGAGAGGTCCTTGGGATATGACCGTCTGTACTTCATTCTATATTAAAAGTCTATGATAGGACCAGCAGTTAGCGTAATGGCTATGTCCCTGGACTCCCATATAGCCAACCACAGTTCGAGTCCCAGACCTGGTGGCTTAAACTCATGCCAGGCACGTGTGCATGCGTGCCCAAGATCCCAAGAGGAGAATGGAGGAGAAAGGATTGTGGCGTGGTCATCCCCTCTGGGGAGTGACTTCTCACTTTATGTCTCTCTGTCTTCTCTGTCTTTCTGGCAAGCGCATGCGCCCTATAGAAAAAACCTCTCCAAAAAAAAGAAAAAGTCAATATACACAAGTCAGACACAACCATTCCCTTATTAAGTCTCTCTCTCTTTTTTTTTTCTTCTTTTGCCAGGGGGCATGTGCACCCACAAGAGAGAGAGAGAACATTCCCCAATGGGAAATGATCATGCCACAATCAATTTTCCTCCTTTTCTTTTATCCTGTTGATATTCTAGGTATGCATGCACATGCATCCAGCATATTATTCAAGCCACCAGGTCAAGATTCAAACCATGGTCAGACATGTGGGATCTGGTTCCTTTAACTACTAAACCTAGGGGCTGCCTCCCATGTTGTTTTCTTTAGGAGCAGAATTCCCAGCTTGTTTGATTCAGAAACCCTATTTTGCCACATAATTAAGTCCCTGTGCCAAAAAGCAATCTAGAGCATCTAGTATCTGAGTGGACAAAAAAAATGCCTTCCTCCCCCTCTCCTTCTTTTATTCTTTCTCTCATAAATATGAATGCAAATTCTGGTTATATTAAACACATTGTTCTTAATTAGCAATCCTAGAGAATGGGACAGTTAAGATGGGAGACTCAATAGAAGTCCTTTCTGAAAAAAGTAAAAGTTCTATATTCCATTATCATTTTAAAATCTGTATCAGTTGTTCAAAAATACCAGAGTACAGAATTGGTAAATGCTCTTTTGGTGTTAAAGATACAGCCAATGAAATAATATGAGAAGCTCTGAGACGCTTTGCATTGTATTATAATTCAAGTCTTTTTTTTCCTCAAAAAACCTAGAGTATAATAGTCTCTCCTTAGCAGTGGTTTTCCTTTTATGATTTCAAATACCTAACAGTCAACTGTGGCATGAAAATGGGTTTAAGTACAAAACAATAAGATACTTTGAGATTGAGAGAGAGAGCAATCACATTTACATAGCTCTTATTATAGCATATTGTTATAATCATTTTAATTATTATTCTTGCTAATCTCTTATTGTGCCTAATTTCTTTTTTAAAAAAATTATTTGCTTAATTTCATTTATTCATTCATTCATTTTAATTTGATCAGAGAAAAAGACAGAGAAAGAGGAAGTGAGAAAGAAAGCAAGCCACCAGGTCTGGGACTTTGGTCAGCCATGTGGAAGTATCCAGCACCTTAACCACCACAGCACCTGCTAGTCCCACTGTGCCTAATTTCTAAATTAGACTTTATCACAGGTATATATAGGAAAAAATATAGTATATATAAAGTTCAGTACTCTCTACAGTTTAGGCATCCATCGAAAGTCCTGGAACACATTTACTGTGGATAAGGAGTGACTATAATATTAGATCTAATCCTATTTGAAATGTGAAAGGCCAAAAATTTAGGTAGGTTGATTCTACTAAAGAAAGTCAGGCTCTTTTCAAAGCTATTAAATAAAGTTACAAGATTTTTGCTGAGTTTTGCAGTGTTCAAGTGCAGTCATTTAAGACGTCATCTTGATCCCATTTCCTGAACCAATGAATTATATATATATTTTGATGATTATTAAAATAAAGATGGTCTTCTTTAAAAAAAAAAAAAGCAACTAAAACAGACGGTCTTTTTTTAAATGTTGAGATCACTTTTGATGTTATGTCAGTGAACGAAATACTACTATGGTGCTGGTCCTCACCCTAGTGGGAACCATATCCCACATGACTGACCATATAGTTTGAACCCTGGCCCTGGCACATGCATACCCAAAACCTCAACAGAATAGAGAAAGGAAGGAAAAGGGATTGTGGTATGACCATGCCCTACTGGGGGGTGCTTTGTCCCTCTCCGTCATACTCTCTGGTGAGCACATATACCTTCCAACTTATAAACAAATGAAAGAGGAAAGAAGTTTTCAAATTCTCTTTGTCATAATTTTCCTCTTGAGGAATTTACAATGTATATGTACAAGTTATATTAACCTTTATTTGAGAAAGGACTAATACATTCTTATTGGTTCCCATAGCAAGAGAAATTGGGTGATATCTGCTTCTCCCTTCGCTATGTCCCAACGGCTGGTAAACTGACTGTTGTCATTCTGGAGGCAAAGAACCTGAAGAAAATGGACGTGGGTGGCTTATCTGGTAAGTCTGTGGTGTTCATTGATTTTTTTTAATGCTTTTGTTATCATGGATACCAAATGTGTAGCACACATACTGTGACTCCCACTCCTTAATGGATCACAGTTCTATTTCCTGTGTAGCCTGAAAGCTGTCTCAAAATTCATCCCAACACAGTGCCTCAGGAAGCCAGTCTCCACTGACTGGAATTGGCATAGAAAATGAAACTATTTTCTTTCTTCAGAGCCAAAGTACCAATTGTCATTTCTATGGCATTGAAAGCTGAACATTTGTGCTTCTGTTCTGAAAGACAATGCCTATGACAGATTGTAGTTTCACTGAGTTCTTGTTTTGTTTTGTTTTGTTGGTCAAATTTACCCATCGGTGAGCTGGGAGAACTTTGAGATGAAAAGTTCTATAGGGAACCAGCAGTTAGCGTAATGGCTATGTCACTGGACTCCCACATAGTCAACCGTGGTTCGTGTCCCGGACCCGGTGGCTTAAAACTCACGCCGGGTGCGTGTGTGTGCGTGCCCAAGATCCCAGGAGGAGAATGGAGGAGAAGGCATTGCGGCGTGACCATCCCCCCTGGGGGGTGATTTCTCGCTTTCTGTCTCTATCTCTCTCTCTCTGTCTGTCTGGCGAGCACACACGCCCTATAGCAAAAAACCTCTCAAAAAAAAAAAAAGTTCTATACAACCCAATCTTGGTAAACTATGGTAAGTAAAGTATACTGTTGTTCAAAAGCAAAGTCAAATCAAGGATTTGTCACTTTCACGGTTGAACATTGTTTTTTACTTTTCTGTATAATGAAATCAATTATATTTTTAATTTTCCAGTAAATCAGTAAAGTGTGAGGAATGTTCTTGATGTGCCACAAGGTCATCATAAATAGACTGTCTGTGACTGTGGAGCTACAACCAACATTACTGGTTATTCAAAGTTTTCTCTAACAAAAATGTGGCAAACTTCAAAAGGTCACGCTAACACAGCATGATAATTACATATTCTAAATCATAGCAGCTAAAGAATGCTCAAGCAGGGTTTCCATTTACTGACCCACTAATTTGTCAACCAAATTCTCTTGGTCCCTAAGTTTATTTCTCTTTATAAATAAGTCCCCTGGGGAAGCTGCACTAATTTTTTCATGTCACTAAGACCCTGCTTATAACTTGCTTTCATTGCCTAGTAGCGTAATGGCAAGTTTAATGCAAGAAGCACATTAATATATGGAGTATTTAATGTGCCTTCATGTAAAAAGTATGCACAGAAATTTTTAACTACAATAACAATTCACCCTCAGATTACTATTTAGTACCCTGCGGTAATTTCAAACACCTGTGACCTTTCTATTGCCTTTGGTTCAACAGCCAAGTATGATTTCATGGTTCCTTTGTACTTTCCCTCATAGTTCCATTCTAAACCTAATTGCCAGTCATCTCATCATTACCTGTGTCTAGTATTCCTTTAGACTTCTTCATAACTCATCCTGTATCCTTCAGGAAACTCCAGAATAGTTTTGCCATGAAGCCAGTAAGACTTAAGGGCCATTTCCAAGGTCCCAGAAGTGAGTTCCCATAGTCACAGAAAGATATTTCAACCACTGTTTGTGAATCACAGTTTGCTGTCTCTTTCTGCTGACTTCTCCATCTATCTCTTCTCATTCAATAGCATCAGAGAGGCGGCAGATATTTTCAAAATTTGTCTAAGGGAAGGTGGGTCTAGTAGGATAGATTTGTGCAGCCTCCAGTCATATCCATGCATCGTTAGGTTGTGAGCTGTACTTGTGAAGGAAGGGCCTTTGGGATGGCTTCTACCACCCACTGCACTGACTAACTCAGTTTTGTGATATGAAAAGGGCAAAGCCAGAGTCATACCTAATTTCATGTTCATAATTCTATCTTCTTTTTTCTAAAGAGAGACAGGAAAATTATATTAATTTTGAGACCTACACAGGTTGGGTCTACCCCTACATTTTAATTACCTTGAGTGATTTTTTTTTTATTACTAAATACTAATTAAGGATGTTTGAAAGGTAAATATTCTTACAAAGCCCTTATTGAAGGGCCCCCTGCTGCCTGAAAATGAACTCATAATCACTCTCACCACTCAATTCCACATAATGTAGATACTTTCAGACTGTGTCATGCCCTATCTCATTTTAACCAAATTGAATAGCAACTTGCTTTCTCTATTTTTTGCTTAGGTCCTATTCTTCACCAGGACCTCTTTTTCTTCTAACAAAGTCTGGCTTAATCCTCCCCATTCTTCAGAACTAGCTGAAGTATTAATTTCCTCAGTGCATTCAACAAATATGTATCACGTTCCTACTTGGAGTTGAGCACTAGGTTATACTGGTGAGCAGCGTAAAGACCCTGCCTTCCTGCAGCTTGCATTCTAATGTGGGGAGACAGACAAGAAGTTAGTAAGTGAGAAAAGCATATCATATGTGCAGTGAAAATTGCTATAGAGAGGTAAAGCAGGGCAAAAGGATAAGGAATGTCTGGGAGTAGTTTTAAATGGGGTGGTCAGGGAAAGTCTCACCGGTAGGTGATACCCCAGCAACAACCCAGAACAAGTATAATGTGAACCATGGGGTAGGGGAGGAATCTGGGAGAAATAACATTTTAGGTAGTGGGGGTCCCTGTGAAGCCTTTTCAGGTCCATCTTAAAAAAAAAAAACAAAAAAAAAACCCTTTGCCTCTTTTATAGGCCACTAGCCGTTTGTTTACCCCCCCCCCCCCAAAAGTGCGCTTCTGTCTCGCTAGACTGTGTTTTGTGTTTATGTCTCCCACAATGCTCTCGCTGACTGGTAGCACTGAACATAGCTGCTGAATGAATAATGAATTATTTACCAAGGTGCTTTGGCCTGAAAAAAACAAGTCTTGCATTTCATTTTTCTTAACCTACTTACCATTACGACAACTTTAAACACTTGGATGCTCTGTCTCAAAATATGTTGACCTCTGTACGAGGAGACCCAAATTACATAATAGATCATTCTAGGTAAATTCAGGTGCCAACGTACCTTTGCTGGAAATGCCTAGTTAATTGGAACCGAAATAAGCTGTTTTGCCAAGGTTTAAACTCCACCTGCCACTACTAGCAATTTGACAACTGAACAAGTTATTTAGCTCTTCTAAGCTTCACTTGGCATTATCTAGACAGTGGGAGTAATAAGTGAACCTTTTTAATGAGGTTATTTTGAGAAATAAATGAGGGCATAGGGTCTGGCACAACTAAGTGCTCACTAAATATTGCTGGAATCATTTCTATTAGTAACTATTAAATCTTGGGCTAAATATGTGAGATAAAATAGTAATCAATGAACTATTTAACCAATTGCTAGATTCAGTGGGGAAATGACGTTTATCTGTTTGTTTGAGGGACTGACAGATCAATGCAAGCAAGCGTATCGATAGGCCCATGTTTTACATAACCCCAATAGTAAATTAAGAAAAGGTATGGAATTAGACAACAAAAAAAAAAATTTGCAGAAAATAAGAAATGAAAACCTTTTTAAAAATCATCCTTCTTACTGCTCGTCAGCAGGGTCAGTTAATTTCCTTCCTACTGTGTTAATTCAAAATGCATTACACTAGGATTTGCCTCTATCATATATTCATATAGCAAATGATGCAGATCCTAGCTCTTCATATCTTACAGTGACAAGCGTAATTGGACTATTCATATCTCTACAGTAAATCCCTACACTTGCATTCTTAATATTCTAACTCTCAAGTACTTGTGAGCAGCAGCAGGGATTTCCGTTTCTAGCCATTTGCATGGAAATATTAAATCTTGCAGGCTGCAAGACTGTTCTGTAAGAGTACATTAGTGCAGTAGGATATTACTGGGTTGTTGTTTTGGTTTGTTTGGTTTTTTCTTTCCCTATATTTAGAGAGAATTAAACTTGATCACTAGTAAAATATCTGAGTATCTTCACTGCCTTTTACATATCTATATTGTTGGAGTAAATCTCCCATCAAATAATAAATGTTTTCTATTTGTGAAAATTGGGGAAGAAAATGGAAAAGTCTAAGAAAGTAAAAGCACTAAAAAAATTGAAGATTCTCAAAGGTGTAAAATTGTATGCCTCACAGTTTTTTTTAATTATTTTATACCCAAATTTATATCTGTTTATACTCTCAAGTCAGACAGTAATCAGATACCTCCTGATGAAATTTCTTGTCCCTATGTATGTCACAATTACTGTCTTTAATTTTTTATTTTTTGGTCATCTCAGAAATCTGAGACTTTTGAGTACAACTTTAATAAAGAATAACAAGACTAAAGTTTCATTTGGACTTTCTATTACAAATCAGACGAAATTCTGAAAGTTTTACACTTAAGGACATGGCTGTTTAAAGAGAAACCAAACTTCTGGATGCGCAAAATGGAAATGATTCTAGCTTTTAAAATTTGTTCTGTAAATACAATCTCTTTTTTTTTTTTTTTACTGAAATCTGAGAATCATATTAACTGTTAAAAAGGCACATCAGTTGTAGGACCCCTTCTAATTTAAAAATCCTTTTCAAGCTTGGTTTTCCCACATAGTTCTTGTGATAGTCTGTGAGATAGTTTCTGAAGGCAATATTTTCAGTTTTCTCAATGAGAAAATTGCAGTTTAGAGACATTAGATTATATACATAAACTGTCATGCTCCACGTGGCATAAAGATGGAGGCAGTCAATACTTGCATGTGCATTTATTGTTTCTAGCATTCACAGTCACCTGATGAAGCCCAGGTCCCCTGATCCCCAGTAAGAACACTTGGCAGTGCACCATTCAGCTTCCCCCACCCCACTTCAATATGGGAGAACAAGGATTCTCCAGCTCTAACCTTCTGAAGTTGCCTCTCTTATCTGAACCTGAAACACTGAAATGAAGTCCTCAGGGTAGATAACGGCTAAAAATGGAGGTTTCTAGGCTTGTGGGAAACTGAGGCATTCTTGAAAATTTGAGATACCCTATGAGTAATCCCAGTCAAATAACTCCAGGGCACTTCCTTTATGGTATTCTCAGAATCGTCATTTGATTTTCTTGCCTTACTTGTGGCTTCTGGCAGATATTTTTTTTCCTCCTTGCCTGACCCAATATCAAACAGAATGTAATCTGGTAGACCTGCTCTGCTTCCCTCATTCTCTGAAGCTGGCACATAGTCTTTTGGGTATTTGTCTAAGTATTTGTATTGCTAGGGACCCTGGCAAATCAATAAGGGAAAACATTTGCAGTCCTTTTCATTGATATGGTTTATATTCAAATAAATAAAGTAGGAAGTAGACAACAACTATGTGAGTGAAGTGATGAGAGAGGAAGAAAGGAAACTTGTGGAGTAAAGGAGTAACCATCAGTATATGCAAGACAGTGCCTGCATTAACCTCTGAGCTCTAAGTGGGTAAAATTTACCCTGTCCTTTTCCCCCAGTACACACACAGTCTCTCCTCTCTATAAGATGCAACAGATTAAAAAATTGTTCATGGATTTGTCTTGTCTCCATTTACTTTTCTATTATCCTAGAAATATAATTCGGGAAGTGCAACCAGATTTACATACAAGGGCTCTTCAAAACATACTTGGAAAAATGCATATTAAAAAAACTATGGATTGATTTTAAACATTTTTACACCAAAATAAACTCATACCTTAAGTCTATTTTTCCATGAACTCTTTGAAGGCTCCCCAGGTTTAAAGTCATTTAGGAAAGAGCAACTCAATCAACCTCAGTAACCTCAGGTTATTGCTAGATTCTACATGGAAACCAAGACTCATCAGAGGCAGACCATTTCTTCAGGCAATATTTGTTAAGACCTGATATTTTGCCTGCCTCCATCAGAATCATCCAGAATCTGTTAAAACAGAAGAGTTCAAGGAGTAATGCAAATCAGACTATAACTGAATAGCTAGGGATGGGAACCAGGAAATTGCATTTTAAACATGCTTCCCCCTCTCCATGATATTCTTACCACCTTAAACTTAAATACTACACTTTAGAGGCTTAAATACTAAATCATAATTTTAGCTGAGGCCCAGGTCAGCCAAATTCTAATTTATAGTTTTTGTGTCAATGCTGTAGAAAATATCCTTTGTCTTATGTACTGAAATTTCTCAAATAAGTTCTTTGTTTTTCATTGTCTAGTATCCTCTTTCCTGAGAAATACCTTCCCCACATATTTAAATGATTATCTTCCTTTCTTCAATCTCTTCTATTAGAAGAGGAACTGAAATCATACTGTTTCCTTCATACTTTTTAGAGCTATTTTCTCATACCGTTGACCGCCTTTCTTATCTGTCCTTCTTCTGATGCTGAAAGCAAAACAAAGAAAAACACTCCAAATTCAATTGATTTGAACTAAAAGCCACTAGTCTGGGAGCTGGGCCAATAAATAAAATGACAAAAACTTTTTTGAGCCAATTAGATAGGGATATGCAAATTGATTGGCCATGATATCAGGGTCAAGAAATAATATGCAAATAAACCAGCATCTTATTGTGCTAATGGAACAGGAATATGCATAATAAGTTGGCTGTGATGTCAGAAGCTTCATCATAATTTTAGGCTTGAATGTTACAATATAAAATTCTGGGACACTTTAAAATGCTTAATTACAATATTGATAAAATAATCTGAATCCCTAAAATGTGAACAGATTAACAAGTAAATTAGAAATGTTGAAACTGGATCATCCTAGAAATTAAGTTATTAAAAAGGGTTATAGCCAGGCCAGCAGGTAGTGTGGTGGTTGGGGCACTAGACTCCCACATGCCCAATCATGGTTCAAGTCCTGGATCTGGAGGCTTGTTTTCTCACTTTTCATCTCACTCTTTGTCTCTCTCTAGTCAAATTTTAAAATAATAATAATAAATATTTTTAAGAAAGAGTTATAGGCAAGCTCAAGGCAAGTTGAGACCCCAATACAGTTGCTACTGCCACAGAATGGATAGAATGCTATGCATGAAGGATTACCTACCAGTAGGTCTATGGACATAGGAAGAGCAGATGTAGGTGGTGGGGTTAGATCTGAAATTAAGAGAAATGAGGACTAGGTTGGAATGTCTGGATTCAGAGCAGGTAGCAGAAAAACTGCTAAGTCTCTTAGCCAGTAGGTATCTGTCCAGTCATTCAACGAACATCATGTGAAAACCCACTCTTTGCCAGGCACCATGTCAGTCCATAAGTACACAAGTAAATAGAATAGCAGACACTTGCATAGCACAGAGTGATCCAGACACTATTCTAAATGCTTTACGAATATAACTGATTTACTCCCATTACAACCCTATAAGGTAGACACTATTGGGTTGTTAGAAAAGTCATGACATATTTATTCTAAGTTTTTCTATGCAAAATTGTGTCATGACTTTTCCAACAACCCAGTATTTTTAATGCTATATTTTTGATGGAGCTAAAGCACAGAGAGACATGTAACTTGCCCAAGGTTACAGAATTATTATTTGGCAGAGCTTAGATATCAACCCAAGCAGTCTGTCTTCAGACTCTATGAATAAAACATGACTTCTAGGTCCTTATCCTTTCTTACCAGGTTCAACTCAGATAGCAGGTGGCTAATGACATGTTACAGTTTGAAAGATGTCCAAAAATTCTACCTCATTCCAAGTCTACTTTATATCCAAAATAAAATTCCATCATGGAAATCACTAATATGTACTATTTAATTAATTGTTTAATTTGGTTAATGAGTAAAATTAGGACCAATAACTCTGTAAGACCAGACATTAAATAATAGATTATTTCTGTGCTGAAAAAGGAACCTCTCAGTTTCTCCGTTGTGTACAGATTGGTATGTTATTTCAGTGATTGACTCTTCACACACAAAAAAAGATGAGATACAAAACAATGACCATTCAGCTGTATCAGTGGAAAAGGCAGCTGTATCAGTGGAAAAGGAAATAAAGATGTTACTGAACATGATGAGAATCTAAGCCTAAGAGATCTGAATGCCTTTTAGGTGGTAGCAAGAAACTAAAAAGGAACCAATTCTCTCAAGGACAATTCTGGAAGGGAATTTGTAATATTATTGGGAGAGACGAGCATATGATCTAAGAACCCCAAAATTTACTATCCTTGTAAATTTCTATGGGACTCTGTGGGTCTAAATTACATATATAATATTAAAGAAATTGAAGTTGGAATAGACAACCTACAAGAAGAGAGTCAGCTGGAGAACGTTAAGAGAGAGCCACAGACGAAAAAGTAGAAACGGCAAGTTCCGAAAAGATCTGACCTAAGACACTTTTTTTTAAAAATTATTTTATTTAACTTTATTTATTTACTCATTTATTTTATTTCATTTTGACCAGAGAGAGACAGAGCAAGAGAGAGAGAAAGTGAGAAAGCAAGCCACCAGGTCCGGGACTCGAACCATGGTCGACCATGTGGGAGTCCAGTGCCCCTAACCACCACACCACCTGCTGGCCCCACCTAAGACACTTTTACTAGTCACCTTGAAATTCTCGATTTTGAAGGTGGCATAAATGTTTCCAGCCACTGAAACGCCAACATCATTGGGTAAAAGAAAGACACGCTGAGTCAGCCAAAATGTAGCAAATAGCTTCCTTATAGAGAAACTCAGAAATAATATACTGAAAAGGAAATACCCCACCGGAGAGTGGAGAATGATGGAGTCAATTATAAACCACGAAAAAAGTCACAGGGAATCCCATTGAAGACATTCACCAAGGGTGCTGCCATACCCAAAAAGACTGGATGTGGTCACAGAAGATTTTATAAACACAAGAGGGAAAACAGTCCCCTACCTCTTGCCTAGCCTTGAGCTCATTCAGCTGTGGATACACATAGTTATGGCTGCTCACCTCAGGAAAGACAGTCGTGTTAGATGTCGAGCCCCCAGGAGAGGGCACCTAAAATGGAGGGATGAAGGGGCTGTACATGAAGCTGGGCAAAGAAGATTGGGACTTTGTAGTCTGGAAAAGGAAGGCCAAGCAGAGAAAAGATGAAAGTCTGAAAATCATGAAAGGGAGAGCTGGAGTAAAACCTACTTGTTTATCACATACCCCAATTCTAGAAGTAGGAAGCAACCTTGATGTTTGAAAGAGAATAGATCAAAGAGAAGGCCATTCAGAAAGCTCTCAAAGGCACCTTTCTACTCAAAAATTCTTTGTCAAATTTTCTTTGTAACTTTATAGTTGGATAATAGAGTCTGTTTTGTTGTAGGCTTAAAAAGTGAGGTTTCTAAACGTTTACTTTGTATTAGCTTTAGAAACCCCCCATGCCTTTTCATAGGTAGCCATTGGAAATAGCCCTACAGCTGCAAGTCTCACTGATCCAACCCCAAAAAGGCCACGTTTTCATCTTTGACCACTTCAGTGCCTTCTCTCCTCTCAGGATACAGAGAAGAATGAAGAGGATCAAAATTTCTAATACTGGGTCACTGGGAAAGTTATGACACATTTTTCTATGTTTTCCTTTGCAAAAATGCATCATGACTTTCCCGAAGACCTAATAGGTAATTGGGAACAGAGTCCCCAAATACCCTTATTTTTAAAATTATATTTGGTGGGCTCTTTCAAGAGATTTTGTTATCCATAGTTAGTAAGCAGTTTTTTTCCTAATAAAACTATTAAAGATAGATAGCAAAATCTATGCTGTTTCTCTTCCTTTGGGGAAGATATAAGATTCCTATTATTAATAGTAAAACCTACAACAGTTTGATGACAAAAACATGCCAAGTTTTGAGTCTCAAGCACTGTAATAATACTCAAAGTAAAGGAAACATGAGAAATGATCTTTTTAAAAAAATTATACTTTATGCCTTCCTCACTCATGTGCAAATGACCCTGCACCATCTCTAGCACCTAACGTGGGGTTGACAGACTGTGGCACATGGGCCAAATACGGCTCATCATCTGGTTTCATGAACAAAGCTTCATTGGAAACTCCCCACAAAAACACTGCACCTTATTTTAGTCACCTTTACTTCCAAAAGGATATATGGTTTATATTTGGTCCTTTAATCCCTTATTCCTAGTATCAGTTATAAACATATCTATTCTTTTTCTTGTACTATTTCAGAGCAGGAATTGTATCTACATTTGTTTGCCCTCTAACATCTCTTAGTGTATGGTAGGACATACCCTGCCTACACAGCCAATTATGAGTTTCAAAATTCTACCATCTATGGGACCAGCAGGTGACATGATGGCTAAGGTGATGGACGTCCACATGGCCAACCACAAATTAAATAATTTTTTTTTTAAATTCTACCAATCTAGCTTATTATTCTGTCTTCATTTTCCCACTTAATGAAATTCTTTTGGTATCATATAACAGTAATCTAGTTATACTATAAACAGCAACTGAGAAAGAAATAAAACCAGAGTATGTAATTTTTGAAATTGATTGGTCATTTTAGCTATCATATTCAGGATTTTACTTCCTTCTTTTATTTCCTCCCTACTCCCTTTAGTGAGGAAAAAAAAAGAAAGAAAGAAACAGACCATCTCCAAGAGATAAAAGAAGAAAGGTGTAACTGTAGTTATACCTCAATGACAGTCATAAAGACATTTTCTAGGAAAGACGTAAAGACAGAGAATGAGCCCCTGGTCCCATCTTTTGCCCAGCATGAACAAATAAGGCAATGATTCTGCGTTTCAGTTGTCCACTGCTTTATAGACTAATGCCTTAAAAAAGGAAGTTAAAAGACCGTAGCAGCTGGTTGCCTTTTTGAATTACTAATGTCTGTACTTCATTGTCAGTGATCCAAAACTAAGAGGCTTCCTATAATTGTTTTTCCCCCTACAAATAAATGATATTTAGTGTTTATTTAAAATTTCACTTTTTAACTTAAAACTAGGAAATAGCAATATTAATTTTATATCCTTGGGAATGCTGAAACTGCTTTTACCCAAAACTAAAGCAATATGGTTGATTGACTTCCTAAATTCAGAGATTTCTAACTATTGATTTCAACCAACAATATGACGATGCAATTAACTAATAAATTGTCTTCTGTTAATGACAACAACAAAAAAAGCCAAACACACATTTACTGATCTCATACTGCCTGTATAGGCAACATTAATACTTATACATATAGAAATGTGAGATTGCACTGTTATCTACTATGACTGTCATTTTTTATAATATTAAAGACTTCCATATTCTGATTAATAAAGAGAACAAATGCTTTCACAATACTTTGTTTTAATATTTCTCTAGAAATTTAGTTTTAAAATAATTGAAAAGTTGGGGGCAGCAGGTGGCATGGTGGTTAAAGGCGCTGGATTCCCACATGGTCAATGGGTTCAAGTCTCAGACTTGGCAGCTTACTTTCTTGCTTTCCTTTTCTCTCTCTCTCTGACTCTCTCTAGTCAAATTAAAAAATAATAACAACAAATGGAATTAAATAATTCTTTAAAACATAAAAAAATTAAATTACTGAAAAGCTCAAGAAATAAAGATAAGGGACCAGCAGTTAGCGTAATGGCTATGTCGCTGGACTCCCATGTAGTCGACCGCGGTTCGCGTCCCAGACCCAGTGGCTTAAAACTCATGCCGGGCGCGTGTGCGTGTGTGCCCAAGATCCCAAGAGGAGAATGGAGGAGAAGAGATTGCAGCATGGCCATCCCCCAGGGGGTAATTTCTCGCTTTTTGTCTCTCTGTCTCTCTCTGTCTGTCTGGTGAGCACACGCACCCTATAACAAAAACCTCTAAAAATAAAAAAGAAAGAAATAAGAAATAAATATAAAAATATTCTATAACCTTACCACTCCTGTTAACTTATAAAACATTAAGTACTCAGGGCCAGTAGGTGGCTTGGTGGTTAAAACGCTGAACTCCCACACAGACTGCAGTTCAGGTCATGGATCTGGCAGCTTGCTTTCTCACTTTCTCTCTCTCTCTTCCTCTATGATCAAATTTTAAAATAATAATGGTAATAAATAAAATTAAATAAAAGAATTATTTTATTAAAAAAGAAATTAAGTACTCAAAATAGCCCTCCTAATCCCTTTTCATTCCTCAGAAAGACTTAACTGTTTCAAGGAAATAATTTGATATTTCATATACTTCCAGATTTTCTTTTCTGCTTATATATATTATTTACAGATGTATTTTTTTAAAGTATTTTACAAAAATGGGATCACATAAAACAAACACATCACTTGATCATTTTTGTCTTCTAACTTTTTATGACAGAGACACTTGGAGCCAACAGGTACTGATCTGCAATGGAATCTATGGTTGCACAGCCTCTCTGTGCATCATATGGATTTAGTGACTCTCTGACCTTTCTTTTCTTTTAGAGATGTTTGCTATAGGGCACGTGTGCTTGCCAGAGAGAGATAGAGACAGAGAGAGAGAAATCACCTGCCATGGGGATGGCACTGCTGCCATCCCTTCTCTTTCATTCTCTTCTCGGGATTTTGGGCATACATGCGCACACACTTAGTATGACTTTCAAGCCACTGGATCCAGGACTCGAACCCTGTCACTCACATGGAAGTTCAGTGCCTTAACTTCCACGCTACCTGCTAACCCTGACTCTCTTATCACTTGACCCTGTAAAGAAAACTATTTCACTGCACCAAAGGACTTTGAACAGACCTAAATAGAAAAATAATGTAATGTGGTCTTGAATAGAGAAACAATATATGAAAAATGTAAGTTCTTCACAACTTTTTTTTTTAAAAGATTTTGGCTACAGGGTGTGTGTGCTTGCTAGAAAGACAGAGACAGAGAGATAGTGAGAGATCACTCCCCAGGGAGATGGCCATGCTGCGATCCTCCATCTTCCTCTCAGGATCTTGGGCACAAACACACACGTGCCAGGTGTAAGTTTTAAGCCACTGGGTCCAGGACTCGAACTGTGGTCAACCATGTGGGAGTCTAGTGATGTAACCATTACATCATCCACTGGTCCCAGTTCTTGGCAAATATTAAATGTTATAATGAAGTTAAAAGAAGTAACAGACTGGAAAGAGAGCTTTGCCTCACATAAACATATGGAGTGTTAATACCATGTTAATACCCCTGTAATACAAAAAGTTCCCAATATTTCTTAAAAGAAGGAAAGCAAGAGGAGGGGAGGGGGAGACTCCAATTTTTAAATTTTTTTAAAATTTGCTGGCTGCTTCTGCTACTGCCAGGTCCTATTACTGACAGGAAAAATGTTGCATTTATACAGTCTCATCATGCGTCTAAATAAGAAAAGATTTTAAAGTAAAATGCAATTACCCAAAGTTCAAAACCTAAACATGTATTACTTATAAAAACAACCTGGACTGATTGCAAAGAGTATCAAAAAAAAAAAAAAATCAGGTCATTAGCTTGTAGATTTTTAGATTTTCATCAACTGTATTTGCAGGGGTTTGAGAATCCATTAAAACACTCCATCCAGCAGCACTGTTAGGAGAATAGCTTGAAAATATCTGTGACAGTCACTCAAATTCTAAGTAAAAATATATACCTTTACAAAAGCAAAACAAGCATATTAAAGAGAATTTCCCAGTTTCTAAACATCGTGAAACCATTTAAACATTTGAAAGCTGTTTTTACTGTAAGGTGCCAATTCAAGGTGCTTATCTAGAAAACATTCTTAATTTTATAGCACCATCTTTGATGCAGTAAAAACATAAAGGAAACTAGCCTAAATAGCTATATTATATTACAATGAAGCTTTAGTCTACTATAATTAGAAATCTATTTTAATCCTAATGGAAAGATATGTTCACGTTCTACACAAGGATTGCACTGAAATGCTTTAAAAAATAGTTTAGTGGTAGAGATTTTAAAGAGGCAGTGAATGCTTATGAATTATGCAAGTCTGAACTTTCATTTTAATAACTTCATTAAAATATAAAAACCTTAAAAGCCTCCCAACAGGAATTTAACTTTATAGAAATGCTTTATACGTGCCCTGACCTTGCCAAGAGGTACGCCTAAAGCATGATTTAACCATTATTACAGGGCAAAGCCTAATAATAAATACCTATCTGAAAATGCCAGCATTTGTCCTTGCCTCCCAGCCTCCAGGGAAGTTGTAACTCAGCCGTAAACAGACCCTCTCCTGAGAGACAGCAGGGCACAGTGGAAAGGGAATAGCAACTGGCATCGCAAAACCTGGACAGGAAGCCTTTAACCTTTCTGATCCTCAGTCTGTTCATCTATAAAATTGCGGTATTAATGACACAGCTACATTTTCAAATAGACAAATGAGATGATGTTAGAGAGAAGCTAACATTTAAATAGAAAGCACTGTATAAATGGTGGTTATTTCTAAGGAAAAGACAGTTCCAGGAGATATGTGTTCCTATATGACTGACATAAATACTGTGTGTGTGTGTGTGTGTGTGTGTGTGTGTGTGTGTGTAAAGAATACTTCATCGTTATTTGGATACTACATAGACTAACCCATGTGAGCATGCTGAAGCCAACCGGCAAATTCTCCTCCCCTCTCCTGTTACTATTTGACCACAAAATCGTGCATATTTTATAAGCAGGAAGATCAGTAGTATATTTCTAAAGTGGTATCTTTCCACCACCTTCAGCTCTTTAAGCTATTTATTTTAATTATTTAAGATGCAGAGTTCCTTTCCAAGGGCTTCTTTTATGGTAGCAGGTCCAAGACAAACACAGCTAATTGGGCCAACAAATAGGGACAAAGAGGAAGAATAGAGCCTCTGTCACCCTAATTATCCAGTTAATGCTGGGTTGCTGGACAAACTTTGCCTCTCTCTAAAATGAAACACCACAAGATGGAACCTGCTGTTTCTATGTTAATTTGACCTGAAGTGGTAGGGCTTAGTCCCAGAGCAACTCTTGGCTGTCTTTCTAAATAACTGTGCACCTCCTAATAAACACCTAATCAGAAACTATGTGAGTCACCCTTTGTTCATTGTTGGTGCAAAAGTGAATCGTCAAGATTTCAACTGTCACTCATCTCTACAAACTCTAGTCTCTACAAATAAAATCAACACCAGAACAAGGACCCAAGTAAACCACCACATCCTTTCATCCAAAGATCCTTTAACCTTCCTCAGCTTGATTTCCTCTACCTGAAATTTTAGGGGTTTTTTTCATTTTGGGAGGGGTGGAAGAGTTAGGGATTATTTTATTTCATTTGTTATCATCATTATGATTTGTTTAATTTGACTAGAAAGAGAGAGAAAGGGAAATTAGGAAAGCAAGCCTCCAGATCCAGGACTCAAACTGTGGTTGGCCATGTGGGAATCCAGCACCTTAACCACCACGCCACCTGCTGGCCCCAGGGTTTTATTTTTTAAAGAATTATTTATTTATTTAATTCTACTTGTTGTTACTTTCTTTTTTTTTTTTTTTTTTTTTTTTTTTTTTAATTTAACCAGACAGAGAAAGAGAAAGGGAAAATAAGAAAGCAAGCCTCCAGGACCAGGACTCATACTGCAATTGACCAGATGGAAATCCAGTGCCTTAACCACCTCACCACATGCTGGTCCCAAAATTCCAGTTTTATATCAAACATCCTTCTCACACCAGGCTGTGCCCATCTTGGCATTTCAAAAGCATGGATAAATCTCTGGTTGGATTATGTATCTCTCTGTAGTATTCACCTTAAAGGAGTTGTTCCACTTTTCTCTAGGAAAAGCAGGTCAATTAAAGTATTTACTAAGGGGTGTACCTGTGGCTTGGCTGTTAAGGCAGCTGGATCCCATATGGCCAACTGTGTGGTTCAAGTCCCAGACCTGGCAACTTGAAAATATGCTGAACATATGTGTGTGTGCATGCATGCATGACCAAAGTGGTTTTGGGAAGAGAAGGGAGAAGGGACTATGCTGTGACCAGCCCCCTGGGAGAGGGGGGGTGCTTTCTCACTTCTGCCCTTCTTCTTCTGCCAGCGCCTGCACCTCATGGCAAATTTTAAAAGTATTTACTAAGAATCCAGGTAAAAATGGGAAAAAATGGTTTTGTGTTAATCCTGCAGTAGCGTTTATTCCTCTATTTCTCACATCCGTAATGTTGAACTGAGTCTCTCTCAAACAACTAGCCAGACTGACCCAAGGTTAAACTAATTGCTTTGGAGACATTTTCTGTGAAGCTATGAACTTGAAAACTATCTATACCTCAGACTCCGGGGATGAAACTGTCAGAGCTCCACAGCAGAGAAAGACAGATGTAAACATGAAATTAAGAGGCATGCTTAAGCCTGATCCTAAAATGAAAAACTCTTAGCAAACATATTATGATCAGGTTTCTTTTTTTTTAAATAAAGGTAGGCTTTAATACAATAAAATTAAAGTACCATGTAAATTTAAAGCTAAAGAGAAAGATACTATCCTCAGGTCATACTTTATATTTCTCTCTATTTTTTAAATCAACTTGCCCGCTTACTAGTGCAGCATAGATTTTTATTCTTCTAACTATCACTTGATCTTTTGTTGTTTAAATCTAAACTGGTCCAGCTATCTTTCATGTCACAAAAAAGAACAAGTTTCAGAAGCTACTAGAACTTAATATGGATTTAGCAGTGAGATATTACGAATGGCATTATTTTTTAATCTTGGGTGAATCAGTGAGCAAGAAAATATTTCTTTTCATTTCTGTTTGCTATTGGTATGGGTGATTCTTGTCATTGCTTCTCATACTTTCCATTTAAATTTCAAAATGAATTCATCTCCAACATAAAACAACAGTGAAATCTTATCACCCACTGAGATTATTTATCTCATAAAGAAGACCCTAGCAGCAGAGCTCCTGTGCTCTATCCTGAGAGGTCTGGAATATTGCATTCATTCCTGGAAACACACATCAGAGGAGAGACATTAACTTTTTTGAAGCAAATCCAGCGAGAAATCAGGGTCAGGCAGAGGGCAGATTCAGTCTCAGTTACAGAATGATTCAAGGAATTGGAGATGTTTAAGCTGCGAAAGAAAAGATTTCGAGAGGACACAATCACTGCCTGAAAATATCTGGGAAAGATTTGAACTTACTCTTGTTAGCTATAAAGATCTGAAGTGGGATCAATGGGTGTGAGCAATGGAGATCCATACCCGCTTCTTTCCATTTCAGCTCCTAAGCAAGGGCTAGAGGCAAGCTCATCAAAAGTACTGGCTTAAGGACGGTGCCCTATCTACCTGCCACATGTGAGGCAGGTTAAATCACTCCAATCTCCTAAAACTATTTCATGCCAGGTGAGAATTAAACCGCTAAAGGATCACATCCAGCCTGAAGCTAGCGTTAGCACATGGAAGAATATATCTATTAAAGACAAATTTCTCCCCACCAGGAGTTTTTCCTTTAAAATAATAAAAAATGAGGGAAAAAAAGCCAATAATAAGAATGAAAGACTTCCACTGCTAATAATAATAATAGTTATGGACTGCTCCATGCCTAGTGGTTCAGGCAGCCAAATCCCACATTCCTGACTGCTCAGTTCAAGTCCCATGTTTGGCAGTTTGAGAAACAAGCATGGATGTGCATGACCAAAATTCTGAAAGGAGGGAGAGATGAAGGAAAAAGGATTATGGAATGACTATTCCCCTTGGAACATGCTTTCTTCACTTTGTCTCTGGCAAGGACATCTGTCCTCTAGCAAAAAATAATAGTAGTAATAATAGCTATAATATACTCAATGCTTTCTGTGCTAAGCGTTTACTAATCTGACTTTATTTGATCCTAATCATAATCCCAGGAGGTAGATATCATTATCTCCATATCCAAATAAGAAAGCAGGTTTAGAAAAATCTAAGTGATGAGGGTCAGCAGGTGGTATGGTAGTTAAGGCACTGGACTCCCATGTGGTTGATCATAGTTTGAGTCCCAGACCTGGCATCTTGCTTTCTCACTTTCCTCTCACTCTCTCATTCTCTGTCTCTATCTGGTGAGCACAAATGCCCTATAGTAAATTTTTTTAAAAAATCAATAAATAAAATTGAATAATTATAAAAGAAAAAAAAGAGAAAAGCTAAGTTGTTTGCTCAATGTCCCCTTACTCTGAGCTGCAACTGTTACCTAAGCCTGCCCACTTACCCACTGCATTTCACTGTCTAGACTGAGCACACTGTACTTTCAATTGGCCATAATCTCCCTACACCGTAGAAACCTCAACTCTAGCATATAGTAAATGCTTTTGAGCTGCAAAATAATCATCAGTTGACTCACAATTAATACCATCGATAGATTATTTTGACAAAATAACGCCATCCAACTGAGCCTGCAAATCCCTGTGACTTCATAGATAAACAGCAAATGCCCTAATGAGCCAAAAAACAACTGCTCTTTATTCATTTTTTCAGAGTGTTTCTTATTTCTGCTAGAAAATAATGTCCAGAAGGAACCTGTGTTCTTTTCAATGACTAAAATAAAGGATGGTTAGTGTTTACAAGTTTACATCATACAAACGAGAGCAGCCAAGAGACAGTGAGCTGTGGCTTCCCCGTGGGAAGACAATTCCATACAGCCAGTGGGCTCCTGGGCAGTTTTAATTTACTTTTAATCATTTCAGAAATCGTGCCTCGAAGGTCTGAGCCAAAAAGCTTCATAGCATCTTGTTTTTTTCCTGCCCTTTTTGCCCCTTCATTTTTAGTTCCACAAAAAGAAAAGAGTAGCATCAGTTCCAGGGTTTGCTGCTCCAGGAAATGTCCACAGATCTCTCAGCCCCATCTTTGTTTTTCGTTACCTTTTTATGGTCCGCATTTTATCACTTGATCCCTGTTGTCTTACTTTGGTTGTGTCCTGTAAGTGCCTTTTCTCATTCATGAGACTGTGCATCCTTTAATCATCGGGGTTGCCAATCACCCTCATTATTCCTTTTTCTGTGGTCCCGTGGCACACAGGAGTTATCCCTTCTCATGATTTATCACACACAGTAGGTATCTGTGGCTCTTGCTCTGTGAACTCCTTTTCCCAGAGATCCGACTTAATTCACTTTGTATGACCATCATCCAGCATCACCTAGCACGTAGTAGGCCTCCATAAGGAAACTAAGTAAAATGAAAATGCAAACAGTTCATTGTTACCCTCATGTTGGACATAGAGTATGAACTGAATTAAAGTGAATTGAATTAAATCAAAATAAATAGGCCAGCAGGCGACATGGAGGTTGGGGTGCTGAATCCCACATGGCCAACTGCATGATCTGAGTGCCAGATCCAGCAGCTTGAGGATCGTGCTGGGTATATGTGTGTGCATGCCTAGAATCCTGAGGGAATATGCCATCCCCGGGGGTAGGGGAGGATTTCTTATTTTCTCTCTCTCTCTCTGTCTGTCTCTATCTCTCACAAGTACATGCCCTATAGCAAAACTTTAAAAAAAACTGAATTAAATATATTACACTAAGACATTATTATATTAAAATAAAAGCATCCAGATTGTATTTATTATTTGTAGACAAATTGGTTAGCACAGCCTAACTATGATGTTTTGTAACTCCAATGACATAATGCTTAGGATTACCGATTAAGTTACTATAGTAAAGGTAGCCACTTTCAGGCCTAATATTATAGTTAGTTCTTTGAACTGAGGCCATAATGGCAGTCATGTTCTAAATCACCATATATATAAACAATGACTGAGAAATGTGGAACAAACTCTGGAAGGGTAACAATATTTCTACAAAAGCAATCAAAGTATAAAATAACCTGAATTGATGTTGTTGATTATATAGGAGGGATTCCCAAACAAGTAGATTTAACATCTCATTTCTAGCTTTCTTGGTCTGTGTTACCTTTGCAGTCCAAAGTTTGCTATGATCCCAGAGGGAAAGAAGGCCAATCTTCAGCAGCCGCTCACCCCTTTGGCCTCTCTTGTTATCTCTAACTGAACAATCGGCCAGTCAGCACACACCGTGCACCCGTCTGGGCTAAGTTCTATGTCAGACACTTGAGATGCAGTGAATCAGGTAGACCGATCCCCACACTTACGGAATGTACAATCTCATAACAGAGAATGAGAAAAATAATCACAGATCCTATGGGAAAAAAAGTTAACAGGATATAAAACATGGGAGTGGGGGGTGGCATCCCGTGTCCTGGTGGTTAAAGTAGCTGGATCCCACATGATTGACCAAAGTTTGAATCCTGGTGCCGGTGATTTGACACATACTGGGCACTTTGGGGTACATGCCTAAAATCCCAAAAGGGTGAAGAAACGGAGGAAAGGGTGACCTCACCACCAAAGTATTTCCCCTTTTCCTGTGTCTCTATCTTTCTGGCTAGTGCATGTGGCCTCAGACCAAAAAAAGAAAAAAAAAAGAAAGGGTGAAATGAAGAAAAGTTTCCCTCACCTAAAAGATGGAGAGTTTGATTTAGGAAATAGAGGTAATTTTTATCTCAAAATTCTATCCCTTTTCATCAAAATGGTGGTTTATAAACTACATAAATAAACATTTTGTAACAATGAAAATGAGTGGGGAAGAGGGAAATATATGTTTCTACAATCTGTGCTAAATTAGCATAGGTTTGTCTAATGAAACCAGATGTCTTCAAATTTTGATGATTTTCAACTATCACTAAAGGCTTTGGCTATATTCCCCCTTACACATTTGTTTATATAAAGGTTTGTGACATTATACACTTAGTAATGTTGTAGAATAAAATGGACATTAGAAACTTAAATATAAAATATAAAAATGTAAAGGATAACATAAAAATTAAAGCTGTATTTTATTTGATCTATGATAAAATTATACTCTTCAATTAAAATATTCTTAATGATTATTATGTTAGTAAATACATCTCATTAATTTTGAAAATACTAGTTTAACTTTATACCATAGCAATTCACCAATTTTATATTAGATACTGGTTTTTTTTCTTTATTTTTTCTTTTTTTGGAGATGTTTTTGCTATAGAACGCGTTCGCTCGCCAGAGAGACAGAGAGAGACAGGGAGACAGAAAGCGAGAAATCACCCCCCAGGGGGATGGCCACACCGCAATCCCTTCTCCTCCACTCTCCTCTCGGGATCCTGGGCATGCACACACATGCACCCAGCATGAATTTAAGCCACTGGGTGCAGGACTCAAACCATGATCGACTACATGTGAGTCCAGCGATATAGCTATTACACTGACTGCTGGTCTCTAGATACTGTTTATTTAACACTTAGTTTTAAAGAGGGTCTCATTAAAAACTATCTCACAGGACCAGCAAATAATGTAATAGTTACATTACTGGACTCTCATGGAGTCGACTGTGGTTAGAGTCCCAGACTCCACAGCTTAAAACTCACACCAGATGTGTGTGCATGCATGCCCAAAATCCTGAGAGGAGAAGGGAGGAGAAAGGATTGCGGCATGGCCATCCCTTCAGAGAAGTGATTTCTCACTTTCTGTCTGTCTCTCCAGCAACTGCACACACCCTATGACAAAAATCTGTGTCTCTAAAACAAAAGAAAAACTACTTTGCAAATGCACAATATTCATGATATTCAATACGAACTTGGTTTGAAATTTATAGTCAGTATAAATCAATGTATCACATTGGCTAAAGTTCTTAATATTTTTTTTTTAATTTCGCAAACTTCTGTACCCTGAAATCAATTATTATTTTGACTCCTAAGCATGGCTGATGCAGAACTCGGTCAAAGAACTAGAAGTTGCCAGCCCAGCCATATTCTTATTTTTCACTCCCATGTATGTTACCAAGTTTCTCCAAGCCACAGTTGTTTGTCAGGAATCATTTTAAGCAATATATTCATTTTGTGATGGTTAATTTGGTTATAATTAAATTGTATAATACATCGTCAGTCTAACTGAGCTCACATCAGGTGCATTACAAAGCAAAATGCTAACAGGAATTGGTAGAAGGCTGCCGTGGCTCCCGTTCCCATGGCGGTGCTCCCAGGCCATCCTCAGGAATCCTTGAGTACTATGTGCAAATATACTATTGTGCCCTGCCGAGAGTACCACTGAGGCTCTGTACATCAACTCTCAGTAAATCACCAATCCTTTCTTATTTTTACAAGCAAAAAATTAAGTAGAAACGTTAACATTTTCTTCTGGCACCCCATAGGGAGCACGTAACTCCACACTGACAACCACAGACAAAAGTCTGCCCACAGTACTTCCTGTTCTTTTTTCTTACCACAGATAGAAAATTATTCGATCACCTTGCTTCAGTTTTGTTTCTTTAAAAATTACTTACTGGGGCCAGCTGGTGGTGTAGTGTTTAAGGTGCTGGACTCCCACATGGCCGTCTGTGGTTTGAGTCCTGGACCTGGCAGCTCGAAAATCATGCCAGGCATATGTGTGTACTTGCCCAAAATCCCAGGAGGAGAATGGAGAAGAAGGGATTGCGGTGTGGCCATCCACCCTGGGGAATGAGTTCTTACTTTCGCTCTCTGTCTCTCTCCGGTGAGCACATACACTCTATGGCCAAAACCATAAATAAATAGATAAAAATTAACTATTTGAAGTAAAACAAAATATTTCCAGCTCACTACTCATCAGGTGAATTTTTAACCTAAATAAAGATAATAGGATAAGTAACCCATTTTCTGAATGATCTACAAATATCTGGATGTCTGCTTATGTAAATTGCCAAAAGACCTTCATATTTTACTCCCCAATGTCACATCACATTATAAATTGTAAATATATGATTTATCTATTAATTAAATTTCAAGAACTCTTATTCTAGGGCAAATAAGAAAGCCCATATTGAATTTTATCTCAAATTACTCATTATTATTCACTCATTCATTCAATGAGCACCTACTATGTGTCAGGCACTATTAAATATTTCATTATGTGGGCCCAGCATGTGGCATGGTGGTTAAGGTACTGGACTCCCACATGGCCTACCCCATAATGAGTTCCAGATCTAGTAGCTTGCTTTTCAATTTTCCTCTCTCTCTTTCTGTCTCTCTCTGGTCAAATTAAAATCAATTAACTTAAATAAATAATACTTTTTTTACTTTTTTTAAAAAAACTTTCTTCATGGAGATGTTCACTTGACATGACTTTTAATGGATTTGGTTGTCATGATGTGTGTTTTGTGTTCTTCTATGCAAAAATGCATCATGACTTTTTAAACAACCCAACACTTGTTCCCCCCTTTTTTTTAATTTGCCATAAGGCATGTGCCCTAACCTGAGAGAGAGAGGCGAGAGGGAGGAAGCACCCTTCAGTGGTTGCAGTCAGGCTGCTCCCTTCTCATCCATTTGTCTATGTCATGTGGATTTGGGGCATAAATGCACACCTAGCCAGTGTGTTCTTCAACTGCCAGGGCCAATATCCTAACTGTGCGGTTGGCCATGTGGGATCCAGCTCCCTGAGCCACAAGGGTTGTCCATAATGTATCTGGATTGGAATCCAGATCAGTAGTGATTAAACTAAGAACTTCCTAGAATGCCTATACACGGACCCAACCTAAGGACCTTACTTGGGAAAGCATAAATATTTGGACGAAAAAGGCTATTAGATGAAGTTGCAGCCTAAGTTGAGAAAATGCTTACGTCAGTTACTTGCATACAGAGCCTAGGAAATTATGGAAGTCACGATGCTGACCTCCAAAATCAATTCAAAACTAAGTGTGTATTTGAAGACAGGGCTTGCGTCAAAGTATTTCTTTTTCCAAATAGGGTGAGAAGGGCTTGTCAGTGCACAGTGGTTGGGGCAAGTAGATCCCACATGACTGACTATGTAGTTCGAGTTCTAGACCTGGTGGCTTGAAAAACATGCCAGGCACATATGCACGCATGCTCTCAATCCCAAGAGAAGAATGGAGACGAAGGGATTGCATCATGGCCATGCCTCCTGGTGTGCCTTCTCTCTCTTTCTCTCTGATACCCATGCCTTACAACAAAATTTAAAAAAAAGAAAAATCAAGGTGGGAGTTGAGGATCTGTTACCCTCTAAATCTTTTGTGGCTATGGTAAATGAAATAACTTTTTTCAGTTCTGTCTCCGTCTACCTGTTGTTTGTCTATAGAAATGCTATCAATTTCTGTACATTCATTTTGTATCCTACAACTTTACTGTATTCGTGTGTTACTCCCAGAAATTTTTTCATGGAAACCCTTGTGTCTTCTATGTATACAATCATGTCATCTGCGAATAGTTTCACCTCTTCTTTTCCTATTTGAATGCCTTTTATTATTTCCTCTTTTCTGATTGCGTTGGCGAGGGACATTGCCTGGTGTTTATGGAAAGTCTTGGCCCAGACTTTTACATAAGTTGAGATCTTTATCTCTGTTTTATAGGAGCAAACCCCTGGAAAGCTATGATTTCAAATAAGCCTCTCTACTGTATCTTTTGTCTCTTAATATAGTAATCATATATATGTTTGTATGCTAAAACATCATCTAATAGAACTCGGAGTTTGATAAATCTGTTTACTAAAAAGATACAAAAATTACATGACAATAAAATTAATAATCTATATTGCTGAGGGCTTACATATTGTGCTTAGTACTTTACATGCACTGTTGCATCTTACCCACACAGCAAACCTGAGATGGGTATTATTAGCCCTGTTGAGAAGATGTGGCTTAAGGAAGTTAAGTAACTTGGAAAAGCTCACAACAGAGACTAAATGACTGAGTCAGTAATCTAACCTATGCCTTCTAATCCACTCAATCGTGATTTCTGATGCATGAATCCAAAATCCCTTTGCCAGAAACAAATTGACATCTTTAGGAAACTTTCTAGAACTCACCTATTTTATTTGAAAAGATTTCACTTGCTATGATAATTAACCTAACTCTAACCTTAGCCATTCTTTCAACATTTCTTCTATGCTCTCACACCCTACCCACCCACCTCACCCCCCAAAAAAGGCAGAAATAACAGCCTCTGTCTTCTAGATCTTTCACAAAAATATTATCAGCAGGAACTGATTCACATGCTATGAAAGATGGACTCAGAGTTCAGAGAGACTCTTTGGCAAAGATGCCATTTGAAATGCATTCTGTCAGCACGTTTATTCACATTTATACTTTTTCCATCAGTCAAGCAGCAAATTTCTGTCATGCCCCTGTCTATACCTGAGATCAAGCAAGTTCTTTCCTAAGAGTAAAGAGTTTGTTTAGCAAGACTAGAAGCTTCCCTTGCGATACCACAAGTGGACTTTGCTGAAAGTCCTCCACTTAATCTACTGCTTCCTAGACACACCCACTCATGCCATCTTCCTTTCTGGAACCCTAGAGATTTCCTGAGGCTGCTCGAGCTATGACAACCCCATGTACAGGATTCCAAAGTTAGATGGAGTGTAGCCTGTGTTTTGGAATGCCAAGCCCACCAAAGATTAACACCAACATGTGATGCTTTGTGATCTATTAGAGTAGAACTGCTACTCTATTTAGACTTGACCGTGTGTAAGGCACTGTGCTGAACATTTAACAATTTTGCCACATTCAATGCACTCCTACATTCTGGGCAATTCTAGGTATTACTATCAACAATTTGCATTGAGACCATTATGGGTTAGAAACCCAAAGAATCTACAGTCCATGTTTTGAGCTGCTTCACCATACTTTCTCCTAGGACTTAATAGGTTTTTTTTGTTTGTTTTATTTTTTCTTTTTTTTTTGGAGAGGTTTTCGTTATAGGGCGCATGTGCTCTCCAGGAAGAGACAGGGAGAAAGCGCGGAATCACCCCCCAGGGGGGATGGCCACGAGCAATTCCTTCTCCTCCACTCTCCTCTCGGGATCTTGGGCACGCACGCACACGCACTCGGCGTGAGTTTTAAGCCACCGGGTCCGGGACACGGACCGCGGTGGACTACGTGGGAGTCCAGCGACATAGCCATTACGCTAACTTCTGGTTCCCTTGATTCTGAATTCTGATTCCTACCTTAAAACAACAGTTTACACTGTTTTAAAGATTATGTGTGCACTTCTTTTGCTGGCCCCTAAGGAATCTATTCTTTATTCAGAGATGAAACTGTATACCTAAACTCTGTAAAACTCTTGTGGTGGAGACTGTCTCAAGATCCCATTGAATCAGATAATGCTTATCAGATCCCCTTGAAGAAGATAAAAGGACCACCATGGTTAGAAAGTGCAGAGCAACAAAAGCCAAAGTCCAGCTAACAGCACTTCATTGAAATGCAGGAAACATCTCTGTGTACTTAACTCCCCATCTTCACACACAGCATGGCAGGGGGTTTGAAGGATTTGAATTCTGAATTTCTGTTAGAATAACATCTGCCAAGAACAAGTCCTGAATGTAGTACTTGTCCCTGTAGAGAAAAACGAGGAGCTTATCACGCAGGTCTTTGTCAAGATAATACCTACACCTGTTGTCAAGCTAAAGCTTTAGCTGCTCCTGGATGAAATGCCAGGTCTGCAGTGTGAGGGTTAGGGAGCGTGGCTGAGCTACAAATTGCTTGGAAGCAGGCTGATTTTAAGTTGCCATGGCAAAGAAAATGCAGACAATGAGAAGCTTTTACATTAATATTTTCTATGTCTTGTTATGATAGGATTGTCCAGCTGAGGGGCACTTTTTTTTGTACTTCCACTGACATGAACAGATAAAATAATAAACACTAATTACAGAGTATTGTGATGATTTCTGGGCTTCGCCTCAGAGGGGCGTATATCTGGCTAGGTAATTACTCCTCTGACAGATAGGTTTTTATGTGAGAATGGAGGACGATGAGCCTACTTTATTGCCTGCTGATGAGACCACGGGGGAGGAAGGTCACGAGGTACACTTATTAAGACCATTTTAGTCAACCTGGTTTTCAATCAGTTGTCAAGGTACCCAACCCTGGTTAAAGAAATGCAGCATGTGAAAAATGGCACAGTGACTCTCGGTCGTGGGAGTCTGTTACTTCGGAGAAGAACCTAAATGGTTAAGAGACTTCTCAAGTTGAAGAGGAAGGCATTTCTTGAAAGTATGATACCTATGTCTATAACCCTCTAAAGTTTATTCCTAGTATGAAAGAGAAGGTCGATTTCTTTATGACACTTCCATTCTGTAGAAGATGATTTTCCTGAACTAATTCAGATTCAAGTTCCTACACAATTCTGGATAAAGTTTAGGAGCTACCGTAACCTCAGGGAATTTTTTTTTTTTTTTTTTTTTTGAGAGGGTTTTGCTATAGGGCACATGCACTTGCCAGACAGACAGAGAGCGACATAGAGACAGAAAGCGAGAAATCACCCCCCAGGGGGGTTGGCCACGCTGCAGTCCCTTCTCCTCCATTCTCCTCTCGGGATCTTGGGCGTGCACGCACACAAGCCCAATGTGAGTTTTAAGCCACCGGGTCCGGACGCGAACCGCGGTCGACTACATGGGCGTCCAGTGACATAGCCATTACACTAACTGCTGGTCCAAGGGAATTTATTTTTGAAAGTATACAAGCCCATGTACTTGTCCCCTTCGCCCCACAGCTGAATTGAATTTGCCAAAAAGAAATAAAGGGTGGTGATTTTCCCCCTTGTTAATTTACTGGTGGATAGTAAAGTTAAGAATATACAGTAGGGGGAAAAAAAGGCCAAAAATGAGAGAATTCAGAGAAGAAACAACCTAAATAAATCTTTAACAAAAATTTGAGGGAACCAGCAGTTAGCGTAATGGCTATGTCGCTGGACTCCCACGTAGTCGACCGCGGTTCGCGTCTCGGACCCGGTGGCTTACAACTCACGCCGGGCGCGTGTGCGTGCGTGCCCAGGATCCCGAGAGGAGAATGGAGGAGAAGGGATTGCGGCGTGACCATCCCCCCTGGGGGGTGATTTCTCACTTTCTGTCTCTATGTCTCTCTCTGTCTGTCTGGCGAGCGCACACGCCCTATAGCGAAAAACCTCTCCAAAAAAAAAAAAAAAATTTGATAGTGGCTGCCCTTCTTAAAAGGATCCATCTCTTTAAAATGGTCAGCTTCAGTGCCCAGCTTTTAGTCCTGTTACATGTATGGACATTTAGAGGAAATACAGATTTATCACTTAAAACAATGACAAATGATAAGTGCTCCAAACACCGAGTAGAGATACTTGGGTTCTTACGAAATATAAAAATATAGTGTAATCCCTACTTTGAATTACTAACCAAATTCAGATAGTGTAAAACTGCAGGCATTTCTTGATTCTCACAAAATACAAAACTTTCTCCCAAGTAGTTATGTGGTATTTGGGCCTGTGGATGAAAAACCTAGGATCACTTGCCATGTCTTCTATGAATGCTCTAAGGGAAGTTAATCCACAGCTAAACACAGCTGTTGAAACATTTATTCCTGGCATGATGAGGCCCTTGTAATGCTTTGTACAAGAGACACATAGATACTTTTATTCTGTTCGACAGGGTCCCATAGCAAAATTAATTCACATGGTACACATGGCTCTTCACGATATAGTTGTTTTTAGCTTTTTTTCCTAAAAACAAAACAAAAAACTCCTTTTGCTTCTGACTACCCTTTATGTACATTTTGTTGTTGTCCCTTGCAGGATTTATGATTAGACAAAACACACAGTGGAATGATCAGAATTTAATTAGGCTTATTTGTTGTTGCAACAGCTTTCAAATGCTTTCGTCTTATGAAGAAGGGAATCTGGAGATTACTCACAGACACATGAAAATTAAAAAAAAACTACAGAAAGGAATTTTTGCATCGCACTTCTCAGTTTTTAATTGTGTCAAGCACCTGTGCCTTTTTGAAAGATGCAGATCCCTTCTTATCTTTATTATTCTGATGAGAGAGCAAGAACAATCCATCTCTGGAATTCTATCAAAACTAGATGGTGAAAAATGGTCCCCAAGCATAGATTTCCTATTTGGAAATTCTCTGGGGAAACTAGAATCCTTACAGAAGTATTATTTTTGTTCTACTTAATCAACTAGAGGTTTTGCCCTCTTCTAGAAAATTTGATATAGCAGGTAGGCTGAGAAAAGTGATTATTTTAATCTGGAAGTTTTTTTAATACATAAAGGAAATTGAGCATTAGTAGTCAGAGCAAATTCTCCATATGCATCATATGTTTGTATTTTAATGAGAGCTGAACTATACCACGAACACAGAAACTGAGGAAAATGTTCCAGCTTTGAACATATCCAGCAGTTTTAAGTATTGTGATTCACCCTAGCCCCTCTCTTCAACATAGGCTCATTGCAACTGCTAATATAAAAAGTTTTTGTGTAATAATATCTTCATAACATATTTTACATACAAAATCTAAGTAAAATTTTATATAATTAGGTTTGTGTGCAAAAAGAATAACAAATTAAAAAAAAAAAAACAAGACTATCTGAGGTTAGTATTAAAGTAAGTTAAAAATTTATCATCTTCAGAGTCATACAACCAGAGTGGCCCATGAGCAGGGTGGTACTCAAAGTATTCCGTGTTTAACTTAACACTGGCATGTCACATGTATGTGAATGCAACAGATTTTGTTTAAATGTCCATTTGTTGACCGTATGTGTTATAGACAAAAAGCTATGGCACTTAGCTGAAAGACTACTTTTGACAAACATTTTTGACACTCTTCACTAAGAGATTTGGAGCACTATACACTTGGAACTGCGATGATGTTAATGCACAGTTCTGTCCTTTCAAGTTTTCAATAGAAGCATGTCAGCAAACAAGAATGAGAGTTGATTCCATATTGTGGCAGATGTGAGAACACATCATCCCTTATGATAGGGTTAATTGGCTTTCTCCTGAATTATACAGATATGTGCCTAATCTGTTTATACATAGGTGTTTGATACCCAGCTCTCTGAACGGTTAGGTTGTTGACACGTTTCTGCTAATGGTTATTCACATCAAGCAATAAACAGCTAATTTGGAGATAGGAGAGGCATTGGGCTTCAGTATGGAACAAGCAACTATCAAAAACTGGAGTTTTTCTCCAAAATCTACATAGATGAGAAGTAAATAATCAGTTATTGGAAAGAAATTCTCAGAATTGTTTGTAGGTTTTCTATTTGTGGATGCTCAATCAAGGTTTATGTATATTCATTGATTTTTCAAGTCTGATTAGTCCTAAAAACATAACAAATCTTTGTATTCATCTCCCCCAAAATGTCACCCATAATTAAAATTAAAGTCATGATACCAAAATTACTGGTGGCAGAGTGCTAGGGTTTAAATTCAAAATGGTGTCGGGAAAAATTATAAACTATTTTCTGAATGCAGGTATTAGAATAAATTGGTCTATTGCATCATCGTTATCAGTTGAGGAGAAGGCCAATCAATTGTGGATATGCATTCTTTTCACTCAGGAAAACATATTGCTTATGGACATACCAAACAAAGAAAATAAAGCCATGATGAAATGTGCCACTGGTGTCTCAGTGAGTACACCAAGATTCATAACTCCCCAAAGATTGCTGTGTCCTCCAACTAGAAAAAGTGATCTATCATTAAGGCTAGAAAAATCCTGCAGTCAGGGACCAGCTAATGGTGGAGTGTTACGACAGCTGTATCTCATATGACCAACTGTGCAGTTCGAATCTCAGACCCAGTGGCTTGGAAAACATGCTGAGCGCATGTGCATGTTTGCCCAAAATACCAACAGGAGAATGGAGAAGAAGGGAGTATGTCATGGCCATCACCCATAGGGAGTACTTTCTCACTTTCCCTCTCCCTGTTTCTGTCTCTAGCAAATGCACACGCCCCATAGCAAATTTTAGAATAACTTTAAAAAAAAAAAGCCTGAAGTCAGAAGGAAAACAAACTTTATTATGGATACTCAGGCTGGCCCCATACAGAAAATGGGACATGGCAGTGACGGTGAATGTCCTTGCTGTGGGCTTTGATACTATTCTAGTATCAACATTGGCCATTTCTGAATCTTGAATTAACTCTCGAAGGTTTCATGATCCCTTATCCTGCTTTCAAACAAAATTACTTTACACCATTACCAAAGAAAGGTACCACATATTCCTCCAGAGAAGTTATTTGATTTCTGGCAAACAAAAATATATATTTATATAAACAAATTTCAACAAAATATAATGAAATCCAAGAGTCCTTTGGAAATAGCCATATTTTTTCCCAAAGCAGGTCTTTAAAGTTTTTCCTCCTTACTTTTTGCTTTCTATTGCATAGACTCTGTCTATCATGCTTTTATTAAACATAAGAGCCCTGTTAAGATGCTGTTGCCGGGACCAGCAGTTAGCGTAATGGCTATGTCACTGGTCTCCCATGTAGCTGACCACAGTTGAGTCTCGGACCCGGTGGCTTAAACTCACGCCGGGCGTGTGTGCGTGTGTGCCCAAGATCCCGAGAGGAGAATGGAGGAGAAGGGATTGCAGTGTGGCCATCCCCACTGGGGGGGTGATTTCTCGCTTTCTGTCTCTCTGTCTCTCTCCATCTTTCTGGCGAGCACATGCATCCTATAGCAAAAACTTCTCCAAGAAAAGAAGGAAAAAAAAAAAAGAGGCTGCTGCCTCCCAGATGGAGGCTACAGGGAAACACAGGTTTGACCCCCTCCCACCCTGCGAGGTGGATATAGTAAGACACCTCTGAAATCCCATCTCCTTGGGAAGCTAAGGCAGAAGGATCATGACAGAGATACCTCGTCATTCATTTATTCATTTGGAAATAAATAACTGCATTCCTGGCATCCCCTTGTGTTTGGGTTTGTTTGTTTTTTGTTTTATTGTTGTTTGTTTGTTGCCATTGGGCACATGAGCGCACCAAAAAGAGAGAGAAAGTGAGAAATAATCCCCCAGTTGGGGGGGGGGCACTCCACAATCCTTTCTCTTCTAGTCTCCTCTCAGGATTTTGGGCACTTATACCTGGCATGATTTTCAAGATGCCAGGCCCGTGACTCGAATCACACAGTCAACCATGTGTGATCTAGCGCCTTAATCTCCACACACTTGCTGGCCCTTGCTAAGGTCTTTCAACAGCTATAATGACCACATCATTTCCGTAGCCACATAATACTTCGCATAAATTCTGAGTGCCCTTTTCTGAAGCTAGTTTCCAGCATGCTCCATGCATAGAGCCTTATGCATCTGTGAGTTCACAGGTGTCCTTGCAGCATTGTCACAGGTGCTTCAGTGTCCCCCTCACTTTACCTCTCTTTTCCTGTGGTCTTGGACACACCTGAAGGACACTTCTGTGCGCTTTTCATTCTTCGTGCTTTCTGCCCCAACATTAACCTCATATATGAATCACCTCTTCCAGCACTTAATAAAGTCACTCTGGGCATGTCTGACATAAAGATGTCTACCCAGTCACCTGCCTGCGGGGGATAAAGAAAATGAGTTTGAAATCTGAGATGTACATGTTATTGCAAACCACCCTCCTGGGTAATATCTTAACTTGTCTTTATCCTAATTTATATCCATTTACCTCAATTTTCAGTACTTCTGCTATCTCTATCCCCTCTCACTTTCTAATATTTATATATTGTATCTCACTGGTATCTTTCATAAGGGAAACTTTTTCTGCACATATTATACACTTTTGCTGGAAGAGACAGTAACTCTCTGAAGAGAGAAATTCTCAGAAAAAGGCTGGAATCTAGTGATAATTATTTTTTGAGGGAATTATTTATTTTATTTTATTTACTGTTATTATTTTGTTTTATTTAACCAGAGAGAGAGAGGGAAAGTAAGAAAGCAAGCCACCAGGTCCAGAACTTGAACCATGGTGGACCATGTGGGAGTCCAGCACCTTCACCACCATGCCACTTGCCAGCCCTACTGATGATAATTCTTAAGTTAGGATCTGCCTTCTTTCTTACTTTAGTTCAGTTTAATGGAGAGGGCACTAAACTAAGCACTCGTTTCAAGTCTTCCATAATTAGAATGACAACCATGGGCGAATCACTTAGCTTGTACAAGCTTCAGACACTCAGTGAAAAAGATTATTTTAATCCTGAGGCCCTTTTCATGTTTAAATCAATGCCACTTTTTTTTATTATTTTAAAAATGAGATTTAGAATGTTGGCCTATCAAATGAAGTCACTGCAAAAAGTAAATAATAAAACTTAGTCAAATAAATTTTCAAATATGAAACTATTTAAATATCAACTGTGCAGACATTTCTTAAATACTTCTAGTCAACCATAAGCACTGCTTTCTTAGCCTTTCTGTTCTTCCTATAACCATTTGATTAAAGATGATTTACAAAATTCTTTTATATGAGTCTATTGGAGATGCCAATTAAGATTTGTTTAACTTTTTTTTAAGTTGTTTATAAAGTCAACATATTCTTAAGAAATACCCAAACAATCATTGTTAAGAAGCAGAAATGCCTAGTAGATGGCTTTGAAACTCTTTGTAATCTCTAATTATGTAGAAATCCAGCCTGTTCATGTTTGGCATACAGATAATGGCTAGGGATTAGAATACTTTGGTCAATACATGCAATAAGTGAATATTTTCACTTACCCCTTGCTTTTTGGGCTAATTTTTAGGCAATGGATTAATCCGAAATCTTTACTAACTCTTAGAGATCATCACTTTATCATAAATACTTAAGAAGTATCATTTTATTCAATTAAAACAGAAGAGCGTACATAACCAGTGAACTCTTCATTTTCCTTCTACTGCATTGTCCAAATATTTAAATCTGCATGTGCAGCTGCAAGAGGCTGGACATACAGCTGGTCCAAAAATGTCTACAGTCGCTTGTCATCCTTTTCTAGTTCCTCAGTCACCACCTTAGAACATCTGTGTCCTTCTCTTTTCTTTAAGATATTCGTACATACTTCAGGACCAGCAACTGGCGTAATGGTTATATTGCTGAATTCCCCCCAGAGTCGACTGTGGTTCAAGTCCCGGACCTGGTGGCTTAAAATTCACACTGGGCACATGCCCAAAATCATCAGAGGAGAATGGAGGAGAAGGGGTTCTGGTGTGGCCATCCTCCCTGGGGGGGTGATTTCTCACTTCTGTCTCTCTGTCTCTCTCTGTCTCTCTGGCAAGTGCACATACACTATAGCAAAAAACTCTCAAAAAAAAAAGTATATACATACGTACTTTGTCCCATTTCTTTCAGAAAAAAGCAAATGAACAAACAACAACAACAAATACTACCAATTCAGAGGGATGATTTTTGTGTTTGAAAAAATATTGTAGTGGTAAAAGTTTTTTTTTACTCATAAGAAAATATGTGGAAGAAGCAGTTACTTTTTTTAAAAGTATTATTTATTTTAATATTATTACTATTTTTTCAATTTGACCAGAGAGACTGGGGGCGGGGGGGGCAGTAAGAAAGCAAGCTGCCAGGCCTAGGACTCAAACCACAGTTAGCCATGTGGGAATCCAGCACCTTGACCACCACACCACTGCCTGCCCAGATGCAGGTACTTTTAGGGAGTTAAATATATCATGAAAATTATTATACAAGGACATAATGTACATTATATACATCTTACAGGATTACAGCCCTCTTTTTCTAAGCCTATGATACGTACCTAAATTCTGCAGTTCAACAAATTCTAAAGGAGCCCCTCTGAATGCATTACAGGATGTGTATCCACAATTAGAAATTTTGTTAGTCCATAATGTTTAGAAAAATATGTCATGAGTGGATTTATTCCTCTTGTTCATTAGTCTCTGTGGGTACTCTCTACCTACTCAACAGAATTACACTTAGTCAAATCACTCTCATTCATATTTATAAACCCTAACAAGAAATTAAAATGTAAGAATATTAGTTCTCTGACACAAGGGACTAATCGGATCTTTTAGCAACATGTACATCATCCATAATTTTTGTACAAAGATACTGAATCTATATCACATTGCACAAAATCTTGTATGAGTGATTATACTTTTCCCACTGCTAAATCCTACCTAATAAGCCCTAAATTAAATAATATAGCCAGTGAAACAAAGGACATTTTTAGTTAAGAAAATGATTTAAAATAAAGCCATTAGCTAAGTGTTTGATAGGAATCAGGCATTGTGCTCGGTATTTTACAGAAAGCAGTCCATGTAATTATCATCATTTTACAGACGAGGAAACTAAAACTTTAAAAGCTCAAATAATTTTCCCACAAGTATAAATAGAGCTAGAATTCAAACCAAATTCGTCTAGCTCCTGAATCATTAGTCTATACCCTAACTGCATATTTATACGCAGGTTTCTTTTGCTATCTTACTATAAAATGCTGCCACCCTGTCTTACCGGTAGAAGAGACTCAACTCTCATTTCTACCACAAGTAATAGCATGCAACTTAAAAAGTAACTCTGGAAGTATCCAAGAGTAGTTAGCTCGATTTTCAAACTATGTTGACCTCCAAATCTTTCATGTGTTGAACTGCAGCCACCCAATGCTAATTAGGTCACTAGGAGCAAAGTAATAATCACTACTATCAAGATCAGTCACAGTCACTAGACCTAGGGATTAAAGCAGTTGTTTTCAATCAGTAGAGTGCATTAGAAACTCCTGGGATGTTTGTTTACAATGCAGGTGCCCAGGCCCATCCTGGCTCTAGGATAGAGTCTCAGGTATCTGCGTGTTAATACCTCCTGGTTTTTCTGCTGCAAAGTCTTGAATAATCACCCTTAAAGAGACATTACCTTATAAATATACAAAAACAACACTGGTTTTCAAAACCAACAGTAAAAACAGCTTTCGAAAACTCAGTTCCAAATGTATACATTGGGAGGTACCAGAATCACATTGTTCAAAATTGTTGAAAAACTCCCTAGGAGTGGAGGGAAAAAAAAAAAAAAAAAAAAACTAATTCAATAAAGAATGACACAGTCCATAGGTCATTAACTCCAAAGCATGTATGTATTAGGAAGATGGCCAAGAGCGAAAATGGCCCATTTTCTTTATTTTCTGACTGTGGAAAATATGTTGCCAAGAGCAAAGAAAAGATGATATTATCTTTTGTAATCATGGAAATAGAATCTTTAGTTGATCCCCCAGCAGTTTGGAGTGCACAGTACGAATTACACATGATGACTCCACTTAGAAAAGCCAGGGAAAGGAAGAGATTTATTTTTATTCAAGATGGCTGAATTGTGATCAGAAACGAAGAAGTTTTAAAATACCAAGGAGAAGAAACCTGCAGGTGAGGTGTGTGAGACAATGAGTAGAACACTAAGTGTCACAACTAAAAATGAGGCCATTACTGCGGCAATTTTGCAAGCTACCTGGAAAATATCAATCCGTTGTTGAAAGCTCTCCAATTTGTGTACATTTTAAACTCATACTAAAAGATGTTCCTCATTCCCATCACATGAACAACACATTTCCCTACAAATATTATGCTCCTTGAAGAATGGGTGAGTCCAAAGACATCTGCTATTAATCATTGTTCCGCCAAATAAGAAATAGTTTATATGCAATTTTGTGAGAGTTTCTCAATGACCACCATGTTTTTTTAAAGAATGATTTTATTTAACTTTATTTATTACTATTATTTTTTTTGCAATTTGATCAGATAGAGAGAGAGAGAGAGAAAGAAAGCAAGCAAGCCACAAGGTCTAGGACTTGAACCGCGGTAGGCCATGTGGGAGTCCAGTGCTTTTAACCACCGCACCACCTGACAACTCATGATTGCCATATTTTACTCTTTTAAAAATACATCTTTGGAAGTCCAGAAGATAGTGTGATTGGTTACATCACTGGACTCCCACATAATTGAGTCCTAGACCCAGGAGCTTAAAACTCACCCCCAGGCAAGTGTCTGTTTGTGCCCAAAATGCTGAGCAGAGAATGAAGGAGAAGGGATTGCAGTATGACCATCCCCTCTGAGGGGTGATTTCTTACTTTCTGTCTCTCTGTCTCTCTGGAAAGTGCACTTGCCCTATAGCAAAAAAAAAAAAAAAAAAAGCTAATATGTGTATATATATATATATATATATATATATATATATATATATACACACACACACACATATATACATACATACATACATGGCCCAGTAAGTAGCATGGTGATTAAGGTGCTGAACTCCCACATGGCCAGCCATGGTGTGTAAGTCCCAGACCTGGAAGCTTACTTTCTCACTTTCCCGCTCTCTCTTTCTCTCTCTCTGGTGCATGCACATATTATATAGCAAATTAAAATGATAATAATTAATAAAATTAAATAATTATTTAATTACATAACTATATATGTATATACATTATATATATATATATATATATATATATATATATATATATATATACACACACATACATATATATATAAGTAAAATCTGGGGCGCTAATCCATGGCATGATGGTTAAGGCAGCTGGATCCCACATAGTTAACTGTGTCATTTGAGTCCCTGACATCATGGCTTGGAAAACATGCCAGGCACATGTGTGAGCATGCCCAAAATCCCTAAAGGAGAGAGAGATGGAGAAGGGATTGCAGTGTGAAGATGCCCCTGCCAGGGTGCTTTCTCACTTTCTCTGTCTCTGGTGAGTGCACACACCCTCTGGCATTTTTAAACACATATAAATATGTACATATGTATATATACCTATACATGTTTGAAATATCTGCAATAGGCAAATTTCCATAGCATAAACCTTGGACAATAATTGGAAAACAAATCATTACAAGCTATATTCTAAAAAAAGTTTTCCTTTATTAGCATAATTACAAAAACCGCATGTGTGTTTTGCCACTAAGAACTATGTGCAATAGGAAAAGCAAGTAATGACAAAGTTATATAATGTGTGATGAGACTCTCATCTGTACAAAACGTATATAAGAACATACCCAGCACCACAAATTGTTGACATAGAAGTGAAAATGTGCCCTGGTGTACAGCAAATGAGAGCAGGTCAGTGGAAAATGTTTCTTTTCTTTTTTTAGAGAGATTTTTGCTTTAAGGTGCATGTACTCACCAGAGAGACAGAAAGCAAGAAATCACCCCCTGGGGGGATGGCCATGCCACCATCCCTTCTCCTCCATTCTCCTCTTGGGATCTTGGGCACGCACACACAAGTACGTGAGTTTTAAGCCACCAGGTCTGGGACTTGAATCACGGTTTACTACATGGGAGTCCAGCGATGTAACTATTCTACCATCTGCTGGTCCCAGGAGAAGATTTCTTTACTCCTCGTTTGACCCCACCTGTGGGATACCTTTTACTTGAAGTATAAAGGACAAAGAAAAAGGGTACAGAAAGAATATCAAGAGATACGATCCAATTTAAGCTGTGCAAAATGTAAAAAAGACCAATGTTCATATATGTAAAATAAAAAGAGATTAGCAATTCAGTCATTCAGGGGCCAGCAGGTGGCATAGTGGTTAAAGGACTGGACTCACGCATGGCTGACAATGGTTTGAGTCCTGGACCTGGCGGCTTGAAACACACTGGGCATATGTGTACGTGCATGCCCAAAATCCCAAGAGGAAAATGGAGGAGAAGGGATTGTGGCGTGGCCATCCCCCCTGGAGGGGGGTGATTTCTCACTTTCTGTCTCTGTCTCTCTGGCAAGCACATGCACCCAAAGCAAAAATCTCTCCAATAATAATAATAATTCAGTCCATTTAATCAAGATTAATCTGATCCAGTTAATAAAACTGAGTATGTCTAGCACAACTGTGATTGAATCAGTAATCCTGAGAGCATTTCTTTGGGCTTCTCTGTCAGCCTACTCATTCCTCTCTGATTTCCTTTGCCCTGTGGGGGGGAAAAAAAAAAAAAAAAACAGAGCAACACCATCAATATATCCTTTCTGCCAAGCCCTGACATCCCTGTCCCTGTGCTGTTCCAGTTTGGGACAACGAGGACCGGAAACAGCTACCATGTGAATGTATACCTTGTTTTGGACTAACCTGGCAGCTATAGCAAGGACTGCATTGAAGTGGTAATATATTATTTGGCTGCAATCCACTCTAATGCTTTAGCATCTGGTCACATGTATTATTTAAAATCAGTCAAATACGTAAACTGTTCACATAACCCAGATAGCTCAGTGATAAGCACCTGGCAATGCTAGGGGATTGTAGCTAGACATTAGCTTGCATCGCAGCAGACCAGCAGATATGAATATGATTTGGGATAGCACTGAAGCAGTTGTTAAAATGGAAATAATATTGCTTTCCCTGGGAAAAGAAAATTGAAAACAGTGAAAATGCAGCTAGAAAAAAATTACAGACAGAAGCTGAGACAGTATGTCAGGTTTAACCTGTGTAGGCAATTGATAAACACTGATAAAGAAAGATGGCTCTGATAGTATATAAAACTGAGTCTGCAGCATGATTCAGTATCCAAATATGAACCCATTTAAAGTCATAAAGATCAATACCCATCAGAAGTTGATGACACATAACCCACCCTTTATTCTCATGTGTCATCGTAAAGGTTGACACATTTCAGAGCTTGCACATTTAAAAGACGCTTGACTATAGCGATAGGAATTGATGTATTTGGCTTATTTTATGTTAAAGAATAATGTTTCCGTTCATATCAATAAAATGTTATACCTAACTAGAAATCATCAAAACAGGTTTCTACTGCAATATTTCTAAAATCTAGATGATATGTTTTCACTCTGATTAATCATTCCAATGCTAAAACATCTGGACCGTAAATTTAATCTTGCTAGTGACATAGCTACACAACAGAGTTGTTTTGCTATTAACTGTATTTGGCTATTGAATGGATTCGCCTGCCTCAATCTACCTCCATAATTACCAACAGAATTAAGGTTAAATAGATTAATTTTATGGAAATCTCAGTGTCTGAAACTATTTTTATGCCACACAATGTTATAGTATGTTTTTGTTTTTATTCATGATACAGCATGTGCACATGCATGTGAGAGAGAGGAAGAGAAACACCCTCCACAGGGTCTGCTCACACCATGATCCCTTTCCGGAGTCCTTCCACCCATCAGATCCTGAGAATTCTCAAGGTCTGGCATGGTTTCAAGCCAAACATCGTGGTCACCATGTGGGTTCTAGCTTTCCGTGAGCAGCCTGTTAATGCAGCACCAGGGAGTCAGCCCTGTTTTATAATTGTTTTAAAGCCAAGGTGCTTTTCAAGGGCCTGATACTTAACAGGCATGAAACGCATGTGTTAAATAAATGAGAAAGAAAAGGAGAATGAAGGGCCAGCCAATGGCATGGTGGTTAAAATAACTGGATCCCACATGATTGACTTTATGGTTTGAGTCCTAGACCCAGTGGCTTGAAAAACACACTGGGCGCGAGTGCATAAATGCCCAAAATACTGAACGAAGGGAAAGATTGAGGAGAACAGATAGATACCTGACCATCCCCCACAAGGCATTGATTTCTCACTTTCCCCCTTTCTCTCTATTGCTCTCTGACAAGCACATGCAACCTTTGGCAATTAAAAACAAACAAACAAGGGACCAGCAGTTAGCGTAATGGCTATGTCGCTGGACTCCCACGTAGTCGACCGCGGTTCGTGTCCTCGACCCGGCGGCTTAAACTCACGCCGGGCGCGTGTGCGTGCATGCCCAAGATCCCGAGAGGAGAATGGAGGAGAAGGGATTGCGGCGTGGCCATCCCCCCAGGGGGGTGATTTCCTGCTTTCTATCTCTCTGTCTCTCTCTGTCTGTCTGGCGAGCGCACGCACCCTATAGCAAAAACCTCTCCAAAAAAAGAAACAAAAAAAAAAACAAACAAACAAAAAGGTTTGTGAAAGAAATGGAATTAAAGTACAAGTTTATTTTGGTGCAGAATGTTTGAAACCCATGTATTCAATATAATTTTTTTCATATTTTCCTTAAACTCTTTGAAAATCCCACCTACAAAGACCAGGCTCTCTTTTGAGAGAAATGCTTGGGAACCAGCAGTTAGCGTAATGGCTATGTCGCTGGACTCCCACATAGTCGACCGTGGTTCGCATCCCGGACCTGGTGGCTTAAAATTCACACCGGGCACGTGTGCGTGCGTGCCCAAGATCCCGAGAGGAGAATGGAGGAGAAGGGATTGCGGCATGACCATCCCCCCTGGGGGGGTGATTTCTCACTTTCTGTCTCTATGTCTCTGTCTGTCTGGCGAGTGCACGCGCCCTGTAGCGAAAACCTCTCCAAAAAAAAAAAAGAAAAGAAATGCTTGAGAGCCCCAGGAAGCAATGATTTTTTTTTTAAGTTTTCCAAGATGATACTAATTCAGTGCAAAACTGGATTAAATAAAGTCATCATCTTCTTTTTCTGATTGACAATAAAGGGATAGAGCTTCGTTCGTTCAAAGAATGGAAGTTTTATAAATTATAAATCCAGGTTAAGGGGACGTAATCACAGGTTAAGTGGAGAAAATTGTGATTCAAGTACTTGGTGTGGCTTGATTGAAAGATGTATTTTTTAACCTGTCAACTAATATTTATTGAGCATTTATTTAGTACCAGGCACTATCATATAGGTATTGAGAAGAGAGAGGTTAAAGTGACAGTTTGACCTTAAGGAATTTATATTCTAGTAAAGAGAGCTAACTAATAAGCGTGTGCTATGAAGAAGGCAAATGGAAGAATGAAAAGTGTTGAGTACAAGAGGCTGACTTAGCTCTGATGAACAGAGAGGTCTCTTTATAAAGGTGACATTTGAAAACCTAGAAGAGTCTTTCAAGCACTGAGAACACTGCTAAGGTCTTCAGAAGGGAATCCCAAAGACTGGCATGACAAGAGTTTGATATGCCACTGGGGGAGGACAGGGGATGAGGTCTAAGCAGCAGCAGGACCCAGCTCATGTAGGTACTCAGGGGCCATGGGAAGAGGGGTGCTTATATTCCAGTTGTACTGGGGAACTGTGGGGAATTGTTCTGCTACAAATATTAGATTTTGAATTATTGCTTAAAGGTAAACTTGAACCTTCGAAGTGAGTTTCTAAACCTAAAATATGCTTCCTGTTACTACCGTGTATATTTTATGCCGTTTATTACATTTCAGGAAGGGCAGTCAGTAAGCAGGGCCCAGCTGGTCTATAGCACAAGAGAATATTGGGGTAGGAGGGCCATTGCTACAGCAGGGGCTGAGTTCATCTGAACTGATGGGGAAATCTATTCAAATGCTATTGAATTGTCTGCTTTAGGTGCACAGAATAGTGAGAGCGATGTGCTGAGTTCATAATAGTTCCTATCTTGTATTCAATAATCAATTGTGCTTTTAAACAAGTACTGTATTAAAATAGCCTTTGAATTATTGTGCTCAGCTCTTACGTTATCCTGGCTTTGTGCTGTCAGCAAACTTCACTTTTTTCTTCCTGATAACAGGGACCAGATACCATATATGGCCACTGTGTCTTTCTGCCTATTATGGTAAAATATGTCATAGGAAGTCAATAACTATCTGCTAAACACAACACACATTGACTAGAATGCAGTCACTTTGTTCCAGAGTCAAGAAGAAAGCAAGTTTTAAAATGCAATTAAGTTAATATTATACAAATCAACATATATAACAGTATGTCAGCAATAGACATGTATCAAAACATTTGCAAACAGGATTTATGGAGGAAGAAACATTTCAGGGAGAAATCATCTAAATTGATATTTAAAAAAAAAAAGAAAGAAAGAAAGAAAAAAGAACCTAGCTAATGTAGTACAGCAGTCACGTAAGTGCCCTGTAAGGCTGGAAGCCACGTGGCTGAACAATGGTTAAAATGCCCAGGTTGGCCTGAAACACACCAGGTATGCATGGACATGCAGGCTACTGAGGGGCTGGAGAGCTGGGCAAAAAGAGTCACAGTGTGACAAGACCCTTTCTCCACCTCTTCCTCGTGCTAATGCAGGTGCTTTCTATCATTAAATAAATAATATATATATAAATATATGGATGGGTAGATATTTAAACACTTGTATATGTGCACACACACATATATATAAAATACATGGAGTGGACATATCATATAAACAGTGCAGTTTGAATCAGAAGAGGCCAAAAATAACATTTTTCTCTTGGACCCAGAAATCTTTTGGTCTTTGTTATTGGGGGCCAAAAAGATCATTTTCCTCCCCAACAGCAATACCTGTAAAAATACTTTTGTCATGGCCCTCGTAGCTGATTTCTCTCCAAACCCCTACCCCCAATCACTGTCCAGCTCAATGTGACCAGACAAATAATACAGATAAAAATAAGTACAGATGAAAATAAATCATGTAGTATCAGAAGGTCTCCTTTGCATTTCTGCCTCCTTCATCAATCAATGTTGCCACCATAATACAGTCCAATATTGTTAAGCCTAGTCTCCTTTGAAATCCTGTCATTTTAGAATCTTGTTTTTTCAGTGATGTTTCTTTTCTAGGGGGGGATTAGACAAAGGCAGGGATGAAAAGGAATATTTATCCTTTTCTTGCTTTTTTCAAGTTTTAGAAGCGTTTTTGAAACTTATTTCTATACAAAGATAGTTATGTAACATTGTAACAAGTCAACTATGGAAATCTTTGTTTTGTTTTGTTTTGTTTTGTTTTGAGAGAGAGGTTTTTGTTATAGGGCGCGTGCGCTCGCCAGACAGAGAGAGACATATAGACAGAAAGCAAGAAATCACCCCCCAGGGGGGATAGTCACACCGCAATCCCTTCTCCTCCATTCTCCTCTTGGGATCTTGGGCATGCACGCACACGCGCCCGGCGTGAGATTTAAGCCACCGGGTCTGGGACGCGAACCGCGGTCGACTACGTGGGAGTCCAGCGACACAGCCATTACGCTAACTGCTGGTTCCCTGGAAATCTTTTTTGATCTTTTAGGATTTCAATTATCGTCTTCAGCAGGTGATCTCAAAGAGTGTATCATTGTAAAAGATAAAGTAAAAAATTAGATGTGATGTTCTTATCATTTAGAAGTAATACTCGATTTTTTGTGCAAGTCAAAGTATTCAAATATATTACCAAAAAAGGATAACAAAGCCTTCATTGGCTTTATTTATACTAGAAACAGTCTATATTATTACATTTATCTCATCTTCCATAACATTATTAGGAGAAAAAACAGACTAAGTCTTGTCAAGTACTTTTGATGATTACTGACGGATTCATTTCTTAAAGCACTTTTTCATACATAAGTGAGGAAAGAAATTCTCACATAGAAGACATTAAGGGTAGACAAGTGACTCTCAAATAGGTGTTGAGCTTCAGAATCATCAAGAGGTCTTTTAAAAGTATGGACTGCTGACCCCACTCCCACAGGGCTGGAGTGGTACCCAAGAATTTCTAACTGGTTCCCTAGGTGATCCTGATATTGCTAGTTTAAGGACATCCTTTGAGAACCATTGAAATAAAGAATGCTTATCTGTTCCCTGCTTTTCTGAGGAATAACATTTTTAAACATATCAGTTATATCCACGAGAACATGTCTTTTAAGAGAAGCTTTTTTTAAATTATTTTATTTTATTTATTCATTTATTTATCTTAATTTGTCGAGAGAGAAAGAAAATGAGAAAGCAAGCCGCCAGGTCCGGGACTCGAACCATGGTAGGACATGTAGGAGTGTCCAGCGCCTTAACCACCACGCCACCTGCTGGCCCCCTAAGAGAAGCTTTTAGAGATCTTTAGCTACATTCCCATGCAGTTATTCTGGACAAACCAAAATGACTTCAGTTCAAAACAGAGAGTTTACCTGAGAATCTTTTTCTCTAAAATCAAGAAGACTAGAACGTGCCTATTCTAGTCCCACCTTTTCTCCTACTCTTGGATCTCCACTTTTCCTCAAAAAAATGGGCTAGGCATTGTCTCTCCATCAAATTCAAACTCCTCACTGTGGTCTCCCCCATGCCCAACATATCCTTGTAACTCTGCACAGAGTACATTACCTAGAAAGACAGAGACCGAAAGTAGAGCTATACGTTCTCCATCAAAACCTGAAGATGATACCTACTGCTCTTGGCCACTGTGGGTGGTTAAATGAGAAGATAGACATATAGAATCAATCACCATGCCCAGCACATAGAAGGCCTCCTCTTCTACTGTCTGCGGAGTTTCTTTTCTGTCCTCCTAGGAATTCCAGCCTCTACATGTGGTGACGTTAATCTTCCTGCCAGCTGCACTTCACGACATTCTCTGCCAATCTTAGAGTGCACTAGGAAGAAAGTGAGAATGAAGCTGTCAGACAGGGTTTCAGGTTTTCAGAGCACTGAGATACACAAGGGGATGAATTGATGGCTACTTGCAAGAATGTGGAAGGCCAGAAATCAGAGCTTCAGAACTTCATGGTTGTCTTAATCACCTCTGCTGAAAGAGCTTTAGCCACATGTAATCGCATCTTCAGACGGAACATAACAGATGAGACCACATACCATTTGATAGTAAGTTATATACCAAGGACGCATTACAGAACAGTAGGTGTGACAGTGCACTTCTTCCAACGCACTTCTGTCTATGTGATTGCCATGTTCCCACAGCCTTCTGTGGGGCCTTTGGTTTCCATGAAGTCCATGCATGAACTTGAAAAACCAAGATCTGGGACCAACAGATGGCATAATGGTACATCGCTGGACTCCCACATAGTCAACCGTGGTTCAAGTCCCAGATCTGGTGGCTAAAACTCACGCCGGGCACACATGTGTACGTGCCCAAGATCCCAAGAGGAGAATGGAGAAGGGATTGCAGCATGGCCAACTCCCCTGGGGTGTGATTTCTTTCTCTCTCTCTCTCTCTCTCTCTCTCTCTGTCTTTTCAGCATGCACATGTGCCCTATAGCAAAAAAAAATCTCTCTTAATTAAAAGGTAGAAAAAGAAGAAGCTCTAATCCAAAAATGGCCTCAATATCCCATATTCTAATTCACCCCCTTAAACAGTATCACAGTCATCCATTGTGATTCAGTTCATCAGTCCTAGCAAGTCTGAGACCTTATACAATTAGGTAGGGACACACCAGCTGGGCACTGGCTCGGTTGCACAATGTGACTCCAAGTAAACCTCTTCAGCTTTTTGTGTCAGTGATTCCATCTAAGAGATGGACACAGTGCTGCCTAGCTAATCTACCTTTCACTGTTATTATGTACATCATGAAATGCTTTGAAAAATAAAATGTTCCACAAGGGCTAAAGTTGAATAATGATACAAATTAGAATCAAGTCATCAGCTTTCACGTGTACTTCCAAATATGAAGAATGTGCCGTAATATTGCTATAGTGCTCCTCCCTTCACATTCATGGAGCTATACTATAGCATAGCCCTCTAATAGGAGAGCCCGTGACAAAATCCAGGTTTGTCCCTTCTTCCTTTCTGCAATACATGTCTTTTCTGGATGTTTTTCTTGGCTCATAGATTTCTATAAGAAGAATTTTACTTTTCCATTTACTTCATTTACCCATAGAGGACCACATGGAAGAAAAATATTAAAAATAGTAACAATTAGGGCCATCAGGTGGTGTAGTGCTTAAGGTGCTGGATTCCCACATGACCAACCGTGGTTCTTCTAGTCCTGGACCTGGTGGCTTGAAAATCGTGCCGAGCATGTGTGTGTGCATGCCCCAAATCCCAAGAGAATGAAGGAGAAGTGGTTGCAGTGTCCATCCTCCCAAGGGATGAATTCTCACCTTCCCTCTCACTGTCTCTGTCTCTCTCTGGTGAGCACACATGCCCTATGACAAAAACTTTTTTAAAAAAAATAGTAATAATTAGAGACTGGCAGGTGGCATGGTGGCTAAGGGCACTGGACTCCCACATAGCCAATCATAGTTCAAGTCCTGGACTTGGTAGCTTGCTTTCTCACTTTCCCCCTCTCTCTCTTACTCTGTCCCTTTCTTGTCAAATTTAAATAAATAAATGAATAAAGTTAAATAAAAAAATTCTTTTAAAAATAGTAATAATTAAAACTCAAACTTACTTTTTTTAAGAGAGATTTTTGTTATAGGACACATTCACTCACCAGAGAGACAAAGAAAGTGAGAAATCACTCCTCCCCCAGGGAAGGATGGCCATGCTCCAATTCCTTCTCCTCCATCCTCCTCTCAGGATTTGGGGCACACATACACACACACACACACACACACACATGCCTGGTGTGAGTTTTAAGCCTCTGGGTACAGGACTGGAACCACGGTCAATGACATGGGAGTCCAGTGACATGATATAACCATTACATCATCTGCTGGTCCAAAAGATCAAACTGTTCAGGAAGAAAGAGATAAGACAAGCTGTCTCTGAGTTTAATGAGGGTATGCCACAGGTATTGTAGGACTTTCAGAACTGCGAGGCCCTTCTCAGAACCTTAACACTGGACTGACTCTCCTACTAGATCCAGTCAATACTCCATTCCTCCAAAGCTCAAACAATAGCCATTTCTCCCGTAAAAAGTTTCCATAGCTCTACATGCAAACCCTTTGGGAGTAATAGCTCCTCTCTTGCTTCCAAGTGTAGGCGACTTTCTCAAGCTGCCATATCTCGTTTGACCAGTAGGTGCTGCCCTATAAACATGTGCGATTTTCCAGTCTCAGTACAAATTTGAGGGTCAAGTGTTGGGAGATACAAATACAGATTTTAGCTTTGAGAAAATCTTTTTGACCATAGTTATCTAGGTTTGATCAATCAGAGGGCTGTAATTTCTATTCTTCAAGCTAATTTAATACAAGGCAGCCTAAGAAATAATCCTCTTGGATGGGCAGCCTGAGAAACAGATTTTCACAGATGTTTCCTCTGTGCTGCAAGCCTAAATAGCCCCCTAAGTGTAATCGTACCGATGCTGGAGGCAGGAAAAACCTGCAACAAAAGATGAAAAGAGAGCAAGCACAGTAAAGCTTATGGCTCCTCCAGAGCTATTTTGATATAGAGATCTCTGTGAAAGCTCATTAAATCCTCAGTGTGTGAGGCAGGGCTTAGGGAAAATCAAAATGAAGATAATAAGACACCATGTCCATCCAGACTGACTTATGGGTAAAGCATTCAGTCATCAAAATACTCCCAGGAAACTCCATGTGACTCTAATATTTTAAGGGCCAGGATTAGCTCTTCTGGTTAAACCACAGTACAGGTTAGTAGTTACATGCTTGACAGATAGATTAGTAATAATGTTGACCACAAACAAATCTATTAAAAAGGCGATTTAGAACATGGTACGCAAAATGAAAAACCTATTGAATCCTTCCCTATTCCATGACTATCCCATGTGTCTGAATATGTGGTAATAAAAGTCATTAGATGATGGTATTTATGACAAAAATCAACCTTTATGGTTGGTTCTCTTACTGCTTTTTTTTTCTGGGAAATGTTCAGAAGAAAAAGTCTATCGTCATGCTTCAATCAATATGAGTGGGAGGAAGACCTTGTGTTAGGGTTATCTAGAGAAACAGAACCAATAAAGAGTGAGAGTAGATATATATATACATTTATATACATAGACACATACATACATACATGTATATACATAAAGAGAGAAAGATTTATCTTAAGGGATTGGCTCACTCAGTGTAGAGGTTGGCAAGCTCAAAATTTGCAGATTAGGCTAGCATGCAGAGGCCCAGAAAAGATATGATGTTCTATCCCAAGGCAAGCAGTCTGCTGGCAGAATTCCCTCTTCCTTGAGGAATGTCAGTCATTTTTTTCTTGAGGCCTTTAACTGGATGAAGCCCTGACATCATTTAACTTTAATTACCTCTTTAAAGACCTCATCTCCAACTACAGTCACATTTTGGACTACTGAGGGTTAAGACTTCAACATATAAATTTCAGGGTGAGGGGGCACAACTCAGCCGATCGAAGAGCTGAATGGATTTATGTGATGTAGAGATAAGAAAGAGGGGGCCTTCATTTCCTGGATCTGTAATTATTAAAACATGATTCAGGCCTAGCAGCATCAACATCACCTGGAATTGGTTAGAAATGTAAATTCTCAGACCCCCTCACAGATCAACTGAAGCTGTAAGTGGGACCCAGCTGTTTTATTAAGCCCTCCAAGTGATTCCAATGAAGGCTCAAGTCACTTGATTACCAGAATTAAGCCATCTGAGAAATGTTCCAGCAAACATGGGTATAAATACTGTTTAATCTGTGCATTTTCATTAAATATATTAGGCTGAGTCATATTTTATAAATAGGCCTTGGGTCCATTTTACTCTTGTGACTGGAAATAAAGCCAGCGCTCAAAGGATAAAGCATCTTAACAACATTGCAAAGGAACTTGGCCTCTGAATACAGATTTCACAGGGTAAAAGCAAAACTGTGGGTACCCAATAAAGCTAATTTATCAAATACCAGAGCAGTCTAATTGCTGTCTGTCTGGTCAGAGGCCTCAATTACCTTATGCAATTCCCACGAATAGCAGACTAAATTATAATGGTTAAACTTAATAAAATTCATTCTACTATCCATCTTAAAACATTAAAAACAAGAAGACTCTTGAATGGCCACTTTTGAGCAAGAATCACATTCATGCTATGTTCGAAAACACTTTCTATACCCTCACAATATTAGCCTATGCAAATGCACTGGCCAATAAACAAGCCTCTCTCCCATGCTCCTTGAGAATCTACACTAAAGCCTGAGGAGTAAAATGTTCTAAATCAGCTGTGGGTTATTTCCATGCCTTGGAGGAGAGTCAGATCTGCAAACAAGTACAGACTTAGCCAACTTACCTGAAGAAGCCTGCTTCCGTTGAGACATACAAGCTACGTGGTGGTTAGGAACGTACCACTAAAGAGCTTATGTCCGAGAAGATGATGTGACTAGCATACCACAGTTTTCAGCATAGAAGACGCTACATGTTGCATGGTGCAACTGGAATTAACACTCACGATTACTTACATAAATTATATGGCAAGAATTTTCCAGGTCTTCAGGGAAAAACAATAAAAAAAAAAAAGATCCCTTTTTGTGGAGCCTAATTTGTTCATATTGGCTATCAAGAAAAAGGTTGTTGAGGAGCCTTTTCAGTCTGTCACAGAATGGCAATGTATCTGGGCAGCCCTATGTCAGTGAAGGCTCAGAACTACTTGCAAGTTGCATTATTTAACTATGTCCAAGCGGAAAAGAGAATAGTCTCTCACTGAGCAATTAAACCAGCAGGTTATGGCTTAAGAAGTTGATGTTTATGGGACCAGCAGTTAGCCTAATGGCTATGTCACTGGACACCCATATAGTCGACTGTGGTTTGAATCCCAGACCTAGTGGCTTAAACTCATGCCGGGCGTGTGTGCATGTGTGCCCAAGATCCCGAGAGGAGAATGGAGGAGAAGGGATTGCGACGTGGCCATCCCCACTGGGGGGTGATTTCTCGCTTTCTCTCTCTCTGTCACTCTCTGTCTTTTCTGGCAAGCGCACACACCCGATAGCAAAACCTCTCCAAAAAAAAAGAAGTTGATGTTTGTTACATGAACAAGGGCAATCCCATTGCTAAAATCTAGCGTGCTATTGCTTTTAAATAAAAGGAAAAAGGGATTGTTTGTCATTAGAATTTCCTAAGGAATTGGAAATATTTGTTTAAATTTTCTTTTATTTTTCCCAACCACATGAAATCTGCCAGATCTCCAGGCAGTTTTTGTGCAGCCTGAGCACTTTTTTAAATTGTAGAATTTTATAAAATCAGAAGTATTCTTTTTATTAAAGAATTATTTTATTTAACATTTATTTACTTATTTTATTTTGACCAGAGAGGGACAGAGCAAGAGAGTCAGAGAGAGAGAAAGTGAGAAAGCAAGCTGACAGGTCCAGGATTTGAACCACGGTCTGCCCTGTGGGAGTCCAGTACCCTTAACCACCACGCCACTTGCCAGCCCCCAGAAGTATTCTTACAAGAATTTTTAATTCCTAAAATTCCAAACAGGCAGAAATAAATATTCTTTCAAGTTCTTGTTGGATTTTTTAATGTATGGCTTTGGGTTTTTTTTTTTTTTATTAAAGAATTATTTAATTTCATTTCTTTTTTTTATATTTCAATTTATTTATTTGCATTTATTCACTGTACATCATTACAGCATACAAAATGAGATTTTCCATCCAGAGTACACTGTATATTGTCTCAATCAAGCACATCAACAAACATGTTATTGTCAGCAGATGATCTTCCATTTCTTGTTTTCTGTATGTTTAGCTTTTTTCCCCCCCATCCTTGATTCCCTATCTCCTACCCTCTGCCATCTCCTATTCTCCTCCCACACTGTCTCTGGTATCTATGTTTGCTTTCTATACTGTTTTCCCCCCACATTTTATTGAATCACCAAAGACCCGAATCAATCCAAATACCCTCATAGCAAACACAGGTGACATACACATTTCCATGAACACAAGTCTAACTTTATGCATCCTATAAAGTAGCACCTAGCTGGGGCTACATATCCCACTGCAGTCATTGAATAGATATATATATTTCTTTTTTTGTAACTCAATTTACATCCCTTACCTAAGCATCATCACCTGTTTCCTGGCTTTAAGCAAAGTTCCTTGGCACTTCTTTGAGTTAAGTTAATACTGGTTTTCTTAGTAGTAATGAGTGAACTCACCATTGAAAGTAGTTAGATTATGTAGGAAAATGTGTGATCAATGCAATGTGGGTGAGAAGGGAATGAAGGACAATTGTGGACACCGAGGTGGTGTGTGAGGAGGGTGGGAAGGGACAGAGGGTCAGAAAGAGGGGTGGAAATATTTCTAGGAACTAGAAATGGAAAATTTTTGTAATGTGCATGACTGAGTCACTATGCAGTGTGTACTGGATGGGAGATCGCATTTTGTGGCTTTGGTTTTTTTGTTTGTTTGTTTGTTTTTCTTTTTTCCTTTAGGATTTTGTCACAGGGCACATGTGCTCACCAGAGACAGACACAGAGAGAGAGGCAAAGTGTGAAATAACCGCCCAGGGAGATGGCCAGACCTCACCAGAGAGAGAGAGAGGGAGAGGGAAAGTGTGAAATAACCCACCAGGTAGAGGGCCACACCTCCATTTCTTCTCCTCCATTCTCCTCCTAGGATTTTGGGCACACCAGCACACACACCTTGCATGATTTTTCAAGACGTTGGGTCTAGGACTCAAACCATGGTCAGCCATGTAGGAGTCCAATGCCTCCACCACCACACTACCTGCTGGCCCCAGTGTATGGTTTTTTAAAGGTTTATAGTTTAAATATTATCTAGAATCATATAAACTCCTACTATGGGCCCAGCAGTGGGGACTATAAAAAACAGATTTATTAAACAAGTATGTTATGACTCCTCACTATATCTCAAAAATAATACTGGATTTGACTATAAATTCCTGAAACAAATACTCACAGACTCCTGCCTTCAAGGCCTCTCATAAGATGTATGTTATGTTTATGCATTACTAATGCATTGGGCTACAGGGAACAGAAAACAACGGAAAGTACTAGTTTAGGCAACTAGCGCAGAGGCTAGCTGCCTGCTTTGGAAGTCAAAAAGACTTCATTTAAATCCTTCATTATCTGGACCAGCAGATGGCATAATGGTTTTGTCACTGGACTCCCACGTAGTTGACCATGGTTTGAGTCCCAGACCCAGCAGCTTAAAATACACCAGGCGCATGTGCATGTGTGCCCAAAATCTCAAGAAGAGAATAGAGAAGAAGGGATTGAGGCATGGCCATCCCCCCTGGGGAGTGATTTCTTGCTTTCTGTTTTTCTGTCTTTGTCTCTCCAGTGAGCATACACACCCTATAGCAGAAATCTCTCTTTTAAAAAAAGAAAGTTATAAATCCTACATTATCACTTATCATCTGTATGTCCCTGGACAAGTTAATTAATGGTCTTGAGCCTCAGTTTCTTCATCTGTTAAAGGGGATAATAATACCTCCTCATAAAGTTATAGTGAGATAAAACAAGATAACATGTGACACTGCTTAGAACAAGTCCTGAAAAAGTTAGGTTATTTGATTTCTTTTTTCACTTTTCCATGACTCACTTTTTTCTCCGGGTTTATCACTAGAATTGCCCAGGGGAGGATTTGTGACTAACTTCATGTACTTCTATTAATATTATTTGAGTGAAAGAAAGTTAAAATGTAGCATTCAGAACTATCTCGAAAGGAAAATATGTTCCTAAGAGTAGCCGGTTATGGTTTTGAGGAGAGGCCATCACACAAATATGATAAGGGACTTAATGATAAGAAAGATAGAACACTCTCACCTGCCATGACTAGCACCCAGTGGTGTCACGACCATGTCTCTGTCCCCCTTTCCCACCCACAACCCAGTGACCAGACTACCCTCTGAAATTGCTTACCACCCACTATTAGGAACCCTGAAGAGCAAAGAAAACCTTGAGTCCTGGAAGAGTTACCCCCTTTTACTGTACCATGGAGGTGGCTCCAGTTGTCACATTCCCAGAAACGCAGATCCTAAGCTCAGACACAGTCCTGTCTTTTCATGGACTGCTGTTACCCCAGTCCTTGCCCTCACTGTTTGGTGGACAGTCTGTGATTCTGAGGCATATCTGGTTCCTGTGATGGTCCCTCCTGACACCAGCAGAGGATCTGGTTTCCCTTGTCCTTTTGACTCTCTGAGGTGTGTTCCAAGCAGGGAAGATTTTAGTTTCAGAATGGAAGTATGTGTCCTCCATCCAGTACATTGCGTATACTCAGAGTAGGAGCACACTGCTGTCTTCTTTCACTCCATCTTTGACCACATCTCCACCTGACTGCGCTCTTTTCTCTCCAGGTCCCTCCTCCTATGAACAATACTTTCGCTCCCTTAATCCCATAGAAAATGTCTTCTAACACTGACCACCACCAAAGGTGTTGCTTCCAGAACAGGTTGAATGGGGAACCTCTCATACACAGGGGATATGGGGAACTTTGAAATATTCATGGAGTAACGCGATTCATAGTAAAATTAGAGCTAACTAGGTTCTTCTACCTGCATGGCCAAGAAGTATAGAACTTTCCAAAAGAATGTTTGAAATTCTTGCATGTGTTTTTACTCTACACATTTCCCATGAATTTTTGAGACCTGCCACCCGTGTATTCCTGGTTCACGTAGACTGGGTGTTGCCCTTGAGTTTAAAGCAAATGTTCATACAAGGAAGTTCTGGGTGAGCCATTCTGAACAGGAGATGGCAGTAGCAGCCAAGGATCTGGGCACCCCTTTCCCTGTCCTGCTAACACTGCAATTCCCATCTGGTGAGTGCGCATTCTAGGCTGTAGTTTTCCTCCCCAAACCCACAGTGGCTAGATGACATACCCAGAGTCTCAGACCTTGCTGAGTCTCACAACTTTTGAAGAACCAGAAATGCTGAAATGGAAGGCTGAACAACCAAATGAACAGGTGGGGAGCCATTCCTAAGACTCACCGGAAAAGAAAAAGGAGTGCTCCAGAAAATTAACAGCTGTTTCCACTTAGGTAGGCATGAGCGGGTTTATTAAAAAGAGCAAGGATCTGGAATCCAGTGGCCATTCTTCCTGAGGCTTGGAGCAAGTTCTTTGGTGAAGTGATTCAGCCCATGCCCTCATGTGGAGTAAGGGATTTGGGAATTTTCCTCCCAGACTTCACACAGGGTCAAATGAGATAATAGCCAGAATAACTCCTTTTGTAAACTATGACATGCTATAAAAATATGAGGAAGGCCTTTTTGTTGGGTTTTTGACCATTTCTCTCAATATGTCCCTGTACCTCCAAGTTTTTTGGACCACTTTTCTGTTCTTTCTCATTTTTTTCCCCTGTCCAAGTAATATGTCCAGAAGTAGTTTGACCATAGGCCTATTATTTCTCTGATAATTACAACTTCCCAGGGAGTTATGGCACACAAATTACTTTGTAATAGCTCTAAATTCTTTGCTTCATCCTGAGTCTACAATTATGGGCTCACCCATGCTCCTGTCATCTGTCGTCTTGATTTATGAAACCTTCTGTTCTCCGATCTCCTCATTTCTTACCTCTGCCGCCTTTAAAACTTACAGAACCTTGCTGGCTGCAAGGTCAAATTTCTCACCGTCACAGCATTACATTCTCAGGTGTAATCATTACGGTCTTAATAAAGCAGGCAGTTAGTTCCAAAATGAGCTGTTTAATCCACCAGATAATTGCTCGGCCTTCACTCTATAACCCATCCTGTCTCTTGCTATGATTCCAGAACCACCGTGTTGTGGTTTGAAAGATCTATTAATTTGGTGCATGTATTAATTAAAAATTTATTTCTAGCCAAGTATGTGATGAATTGGGTGCCGTGTAGAAAAAAGGAAAATATCATTCATCTTAACCAATTTCACTGGGAGCAAAAACAGTGTCATCAGAAAGTTTTCTCACAACTGCCAGACACCCACAGACCCTTTTCCAAAGTTGAAAAAAAAAATCTAAATTCAAAGTATGGCAGAAGCAGTTTGGTTAGATTATGGTAGGTTTATGAGGCATGCAAACACATGCACTTTCTGATGTACTTCATAAAAAGACAAAGCTTTATTACTTGACTTTGCTCTACCTGTGAATTTTACTCACAGTAAAATTAGAGCTAACTAGATTCTTATACCTGAATGGCCAAGAGGTATAGAACTTTCCAACACAGCCTTATTAGAGAGTTGGATATATAACAAGATCATAATCTAAAGCCAGTCCTCAGTTTTATTATTTATTTTGCTGCCTTGATCATTTTTCTGCACTCATTTGGCTTGAAGGCATAGACATTCCCTGTTGATTATCTCGACTTGGCAGTGGGTTTCTGCTACACATTTTGATTCCTAATATGGTAGCAGAAGAGGCTTTTGTATGAGTTCCAGCATTTCTCTGGGTTTGTGGAATGCAGTGAGGAAAGAATCCTACAGAGAAGAAAACATGAACATTTGCATTGATAGAGAAAAATGAAAGAAAGGAAAAAGAGGATATTGCCCTAAATTTTTTTTGTTTGTTTCCTTTTCTTAATCTGGCTCCTTTCACTAATAATCATGTTCTATGGTCAGGGGTAGGAACAATTAATGTTGTGTTTCTTATTGTTCTTATTTTCATGGCCATTTCAAACCTCGTTTTTAAATTCTTGAGTGTTTTCACCAAGGCAATACTAACAAAATAAAGTTTTCATCATCAAGGTTTAAATCCTTGAAGCATTCCATCACGTGGCCCAGCAAATTAGCCACATAAGGCTGAAATCTAAGAGAATAAGTTGTATGCCCCTAAAAATGGGTAATACATCACGTTGTCTGTTCATAAGATACAAATTACACTGTTTGTCTTAATTTCGTAGCAACATAAACTAATGTGAAAGGAAAAAAAAACCTTAATTACATATTCCTATTCCTGAATTGATTTTGGATGTCAATATAATTTTTCTCTCAAGGTCATAAATTCGTTCACAGAAATATTCATTTAGTAAGAAATCTTTAAACGATGCATCTCAGATAAAGAACTTTCCTGTGGTTATGAGCTCCCTTTCCCTAAATGTATTTACTAACAACCTGTGTACTTTAATAAGTTATAGTCACACTAGTATGAAAATGTCATTTATTTTCATCATTATTCTCATTCATTTCACATATTACTTTTATATAATTAACAACTACATTTGGCAGTCGTGGCCTCCAAAATGACTCTATCAACATTTGAGGTCATGTCTATATAAGCTGACTTGTTGTTATATCCACAAAGCAAACAAACAAACAAATCACTACTGAGAGATGATCTAGAAATCCAAGAAATTCAACATGCTAGTGTAGATACATGTGGAAGTATGGTTTTATAATGCTCCAAATGTTTTCTTTTACTGGACATCTAACTTTAAGTAGCCCTTTCATGAAGAGCTCTGATTAGTTTGCAAGAATCACAAACATATTTAGTCGGTTCCCTAGTTAACGCCCTGGATGGGCTGAAAACTAAAACCTAAAAATAACAATGTTATAAATGAAATATAACTTTATTGCTCTATGATAGGTGATGGTGTGACGGTAAGCCATCCAAAGAGGATATGGGGTCTCCATCTAGCACAAGGAGCCTAGGCTGTTCTCTTTCTCTCCTGCCATCATCAGCTTGTGCCCTTCATATCATGAGGCAGCTGGTGCTCTAGCCAAAACATCCATAGGAAAAAGGAAAAGGGAACCGCATCTACTGAACGTTCTTAAAGTCTCACATAGTGCTTCCACTAACATCTCAATGGTCAGAATGTACTCCTGACCACCTACAAGGGGAGCTGGGAAATGTAGCCTTTTACTCTGGTGGCAAGGTGCCCAGCTAAAAACTGAGTACTAGGGCCGCAGGTGGCATGGTGGACTCCCACATGGCTGACCACAGTTTGATTCTCAGACCTGGCCGCTTGCTTCCTCACTTTCCTGTTCTCTCTCTCTCTGTCTCTCTCTGGTCAACTTCAAAAATAAATAAATAAAAATAAAATAATGACAATGAATAAAATTTTTTAAAAAACTGAATGCCAAAACAAAAGGACAGGGATAAAATGGGTATTGTGGTAGGCAAGTGATAGTCTCCATCATGGTTGGGTTCACTGGCTTTTCTTGGTATCGTCAGAGTCATACAGTGATTTTGCTTCATCATGCATATCCATATTTATTTATTTAAGTTAGAAGTACCATTTTATCTCAGCAACAAAACTATATATAAATTGTAGATAGTTTGAAAATGCAGATAATTCGAATTTTTTGTTTTTGCTATAGGGTATATGTGGTTGCCAGAGACAGAGAAAGAGGGGGAAAGTGAGAAATCACCCCCCAGAAGTATAGCTACACCATAATCTCTTGTCTTTTAGTTTCCTCTCAGGATTTTGTGCACGCATGCACACATGACCAGTGTGATTTTCAAGCTGCCAGGTCCAGGACTCAAACCACAAAGCCAGCTGTGTGGGATCAGTACCTTCACTTCTATGCGACCTTCTGGTCCTTAGGAAAAAAAAAAAAAAATTAACAACTACACAACTTGCCACCCAGAAATGAGTAGGTTTTTATTCATTTATTTTGTACATATTTCCAGGACTATTTTCATATATGCATGCATATCTACATACATTCCTTAATAAAGTTGGAACATACAAAAGGACCTATGAAGTTTTTAACTGCCTTTTTGGTAGCAAAGTATTAAGTACTTCCTGCATCAAAAATCTTTTCAGCGTTATTTTAAATTGCTGTAGATCATTTCATGATACATTCATTGCATATTCATTTTATCAGAGTCCTATTGTGAAATTTTAGTCATTTCAAGCTTTTCTGTATTATAAGCCACTTGTGATTAGCATCCTTATTACTAAATTTTTGCTCATATCCTCAATTGCCTTTCTTAGAAGATCATTTCTCTTATCAAATAATATGCATATCTTAAGGCTTTAACATGCCAAATTCCCCTCCAGAAGAAGTGTTAATATTTTACATTGTCATCCTCCGATCTAAGTATGTGGCTGTACCCTTGGACCAAAAATGAACACTACGTAATGGTTTTAGATCTTTGCCAATATGACAGACCAAAAATATCCATCTTGATTACAGTCTTGGATTACGAAGGAAGGTATACTTTTCCCCTGCTTTCTATTTAGCTTTCTTTATCATTATAAAAAGATACAATAGGAGAGAAAGAGGTTTCTGGGCTCCAATTTGGAAATACTAACTTCAGACAGAAAGGAATGAGTCTCTGGTTCTTAAGATGAGTCGTGCACATGCTCACTCATGAATGGCAGCATAAAAGAAAAGCTTATCCATCCCTTCCAAGAGGCAGTCCATGAAGATGCCACCTGACCACTTCAAGGAACGTACCCCAGTTTTTTTCCTTCCTTGTCTAAGAAGGAAGCCACCACTATCTTGGCTCATGATGTGTTGCGCTTGAAAGACATCACTTCACATGTGATGTGTAAGTGTTCTCCTGGCACCGGTATTCTCTTCAGTTGACTGTCAAGCTTTTGTCTCAGCAGAGTGACAAGGAAAAATATTCCAAGGAGCTAAAATTTGATTCAGGTAGTCGACCACAAGATCTGTCTGCTCAACTGCTTTCACACCAAGTAGGATATTTGCCATCTAAATTGGTAACTGAATTGAAAGCAACTTTGTGCCTTTAGATATCTGGGGCTGTGTCACATTTCACTACATTTGAAAACAAGGTGATGTACAGTGAGTAGCCAGATCACAACATGCCAGTCAAACCGTTGTTTGTATCATTTCCTGGTATTTGCTACATAAGGAATTTCAAATACCTGAGACACATGCTTTCTGTGAAAAGGATTGATGTATTTTTCTTTCTTCTATGTTGTTTGGATTTCTCTGGAATAGTTAAATCTTCACAGCTTTTTAATCCTTTGCTCTTGCCCAAAAGCTAAGTACAATAGTAAATCGAGAGTTAATATGAGATAGTTTGAAAACTATATGACAATTCCCAATGAGACTTCAGGACAATTGCATGCCTAAATATTAAGGTACAAATAAAAATAGGAGAAATAAAATAAACTTTATCCTATACCAGCAAAACCAAAACTTAAACATTGAACTACAACTACTATCTTTCCATAAGCCTACCAATTCTTTTTCTTACACAGTAAAAAGGCAAACACGCATTTTTGTTTACAGTTCAGGCTGGACCTTGTACAGTGACTCACCTGGAACACACACACACACCAGGGAATGTTTAGTGGGTAATAACGCAGAGCACTCAAAGCCCATAGCATTGTAAAACATCATTGGGGTTTGCCCCTCCTCCAACTGTCTTGTTGGAATCTATTTCTCCCCCTCTCTGGGAGAAGCTATTTAAAGTCAAGCATCATTAAGTCAAAATGCAAAGGAAGGAGAAAATGAATATGAGCTAATTGCATTCTGGATGCCACTGAACCACAGTTGGTACAAATTACTGTGGTATAAGAACGCATTGTGTGTACCAGGAAGACAAGTAATTTAGGGACGCTGGAGTATGGGTGGTACCAGGAAGTGGAAGCAGATGAGGGTTGAGAGAGAAAGTGTGTGTGTTGGCAGGGTGGGGATGCATATAGATTCTTATGTCACGCTGAGAAGAGACTTAATCCTAGAGCTCGGATCTCCCAGGAGAGTTGCAACTACTTCTCGAAGTGTCCCATTCCATGCAATTTGACACACTCCGTGTGCTCTTCTCCCCTTTTCTGTACAAAGAACTCCTATACCTGTAATTTTGGTGGACACATGAAACCTGTATTCCTTATCAGCAGATCTGCAAGGTAACAAAGGAGCACTATAGAAGGCAGCTGAGGCCTCTTCTTGCCACCAGCTGCCTGAAGATGAAAGGAATGCAATTAGTATAAAGGGCAGAAGTGCACCAACTCCAAAGTCATGGATTGCTTTGTGATACCAGTGGAAAGAAGGCAGAAACCGAGTGAGGACTACAAGGTTCGTAACAGACTGGTCCAGCTTCTGTGGTGCAGTCCTTAGTAAAACGAACTGCAAGGCTGGAAGCCACATGGCTGACTGGGATTCAGATCTCAACCCAGTCAACCAGAACATGCAGCATGCTCACACACGCCTGGCTTGCTAGAAGGTTAGGGGAAGAGAGGACCAGACCCTACTGAGGGTGCTTCTCTCGTTTTCACCCTTACTTTCTCTCTCTCCCTTGTGTGTGCATGTGCTCCCTGTTATGAATAAAATAAACTTTAAAGGGGCTAGCAGGTGGCATGGTGATTAAGGCACTGGATTCCCACATGGCCAACCATAGTTCGAGTCCTGGACCTGGTGGCTTGCTTTCTCACTTTCCCATTCTTTCTTTCTGGTCAAATTTAAAAATACTAATAATAAATAAAAATTAAATAATTGTTTAAATAAATAAATAAACAAACTTAAAAAAGAAAAGGAGGCCATCCTCCCAATGCAGTGATTAAGTACTTAAGTACTGTGCATTGGGAGCCAGATCCCACATGCTAACCACAGTTCAAATCCCAGCCCCAGTGGCTTGAGAAACATTGTATATGTGTGCCCAAAATCCTAATGAAAAACAGAAATGGAGAGAAGGAAGTGTGGAATGACCATGTCCCACTTGAGGTGGGGAAATGTGTACTTTCTTTCTTTCTTTCTCTCTTGGTGAGTACATTTGCCTTCTGGCAATAAAAATAATAATGAAAACTAAGAAGAATCAAGGTGGGTAGGCTTCTGAAAGGAGTTGATACTGCTCTGCCTGCCAGTCTCAACACAACCTTCAAGATCCTCAAGAACTAGGTGACAATAGGACTCGGGAAACCATTTCTCCAGTAGGGATACAATGATAGACAAGATAGACTAATGGATCATCACAGAAAACACAGGGACCTGGGGTGTTTTTGTTTTTTCCTTTTTGCAGGGCAGCAAAGCTAGATGGCAAAAACAAAAACTTGAGCTCCTTTGCTATTTTCACCTCGTGTTCACATGCTTCTCAGAAGCATACAGCTTTATCTTCATTAACATTTTGATCTGTAAATATATAAATTCTCCTCTAAATAGAGTTAGGTTTATAGTAAAATAAGAAAGGTTCGCTATATTTTCAAAGATATAAGGAATATGACTGATAAAAAAAAGTGACAGCACTGGTAATTCAACTTCAGATTTTGTCAAATATCTTTTTAAAACTCAGCTAATAATATACTAAGTCTTCTCATACATAATTTATGTTATTGATTAAAATCTAAAAATGGAGGGGAAGAGACCGGTCCTTTTTTAATCCTACTAAGAATGAGTAATAAATAATCAGTCACATTACTGTTTCAAATTATTAGGAATTCATGTCTGCTTTTAAAGGAAAGTTGGGGACTAACAAATTCTATTACATGTGCACTATTGATGCAAAAAGGAAGTTTAAAGATATCCTATGTTCTCGAAAATGATTACTCAGACAATGAAATATAAAAAAGGAAAGCTTCCATATTGGTTAGTCACTGAATTGTTTGAAAACCTGTGTGGTCATAAACAGCAAAAACTACAATAAAAATCCTAATGTGTGTGTGTGTGTGTGTGCATGTGTGTGTGTGTGTGTGTGTGTGTGTGTTCTTCCTGTTCAAGTTACCTATGAAACCCAACAGTGACATATTTTGAATTTTACCTAAATTGTTAAACATGCATCCATTCTTAGCAAAAGGATCTCTGACAATTTGACGCAGCACAAAAACAAGAAACAATGAATGTTTTTATGTAGTTTTCCCTGCTTCTACACTTGGACATGGAAACCTGGGTTTCCCCCTACCTGTGTCTTCTTAGATTTTACTTGTATTTAGGATTAGGTATTTGAGAATTTGCATTGGGGTTTTGTTCATTTTTTTGTTGATTGGTTGGTTGGTTGATTTTTCTTTTTCCAGTGACATACAAACTTTTATAGAAGGGTTTTAAAGGAAATGTGAATCATCATGTCCTGTGTCTCATACTCCTAAATATCTCTCCCATCTCTACGTCTGTCCCCTTCCCCTTAGCCCTCAGCCTCTCGCTAGTGATGTCAACAGCCTCCCAAAGTCTTCCCTCCTGCCTCAACCTTCTTCCTGTCAACTTCTACATTACTGCCAGTGTAATTTCCTAAAGCAAAAATTGCATTAGGCCACTTTCCTGTTTAAAAATTTTAATTGGTTTTCACTAGTGTTTCCCCACCTTCATGATGAAATCCAAATTCCTTAGAATGTTCTATAAGCCCCTTCAGGATAGGCCCGGGTCTGGCTCTCCAAAGGCATCGCCCGCTCCTTGTTCATTTACCCTTTGCACAGGCCACAGTAATGCTATGCATGTCACACAGAGGCTTCTGTGAGTGTTGGTGCTCTGCTTGAACTATCATCATCCCAGCCCCTCTTCCGCCCACCCAGAGAATGCTATTGTTCTTTAAAGTGGTGTTTCTCGGGTCTTCTTATGCATAGGAATCTCTTGGGTATCTTGTTAAAATGAAGACTGCATCTGTAAGTCTAGGAGAGAACCTGGGGTTCTACATTCCTGACAAGTTTTTAGAAAATGCTGGAAACCCACGTTGACAACAAGGCTCTAAAAGGTTACTCTGTCATCCCTCACTCTGAAAAGCGCCTCCCCTACAAAGCTTACCTACACAAAGCCCCCTCTCCTCGTTACATATAGGATGTGCACAGACCCCCTTGTCTCACCACCTCTTGAAATTACTTGGTTACCTGTCTGTCCCGCTAACCATCTGTGGATCATTAAGAGCTGAAATGGTGACTGCTGTTTTCTTATATTCTCAGCATTAACACCAGGCACAAAGAGTTCATAACAGATTTTGAATAAAAACTAAAAAAATATTTTTTTAACATTATTTGTTTATCTGCTGTGATTTTTGAGCCACTGGGTCTGGGACTTGAACCACAGTCGACTACATGGGAGTTCCGTGTCATAGCCATTACACCAACTACTGGTCCCTAGCAAAACATTTTAAATCAGTGCCTTAAGCATAGTCTGGCCAAGTGTTGTCTGCTGGATTAAAAGCTAAATTAACTTCTCAGCTGTCAAATTCATGATTTTCTTTATAGCTTTTTTTTTTTTTTTATTTGCCAGAGGGTATATACACTCACTGGAGAGAGAGAGAATACTCCCATGAGGTATGGCCATGGCACAATTCCTTCTCCATTTCTCCTTTCAGAATTTTAGGCATACACACACATGCCCAACATGTTTTTTTATGCCACCAGGTCCAGGACTTGAACCACATAGTCATCTATATGGAATACAGCTTTCCCAACCACCAGGCCAACAGCTGGCCCTATCTTGTTATTACCAATATCTCCAGTGGAGCTTTGGAAATATGGTAATAGCAAGGATAAGGTGAAGTTTGACACTACTTAATGTATGAGTCTTTTAAGCAGAGGCTGGTTAAGAGTTTAAAGACATAGATCTGTTAGCCCAGCCAGCCATCTCTGTGGCCGGTGTTGACGTCACCGCCCCACTGCATAGCTCAGCCCTGCCTGTTTCCAGAACACCTGGCCTTGCATGAAAGGCACAATGAATAATCTCCAGCTGAGAGTTTGAGCCAAGTGGCACCTCAAAGATGTTTGCAGGTCTGAGTAGAGAATTATTGGATTGGATCGTCGGAAAGTCATGACATATTTTTGCATAGAAAAAAAAATGTTATGACTTTCCCGACAACCCAAGAGTTGAAACATCAGTCCAAGGTTTCTCCCACTGTGCCACAGATAGGACAAAAAGAGCCAGCAATGACTGTCCCAACTATGGTAACCAGTGGCCCTGACACTTGGTCAGTAGCCTATCAGGGGGCTGGCAAATGACATGGTGATTAAGGGTGCTGGACTCCTACGTGGCTAACTGCAGTTCAAGTCCTGGACCTGGCGGCTTGCTTTCTCACTTTTTCTTTCTCTTGCTCTCGCTATTGCTCTCTCCCTCTCTGGTCAGAGAGAGAGAAAGAGAGAGAGAGAGGGGAAGGAAGTTAAAATAATTCTTTAAAAAAAAAGGTCTATGAGGGCCTCAGTGATAACGATCTTTCTCAGCGCTGAAAGCTCCTTAGACTCACCTGAGACGTGGTATTTATAAACTATGAACACCTGTGGCCCCACCCGGTCCAGCCCAACTAGTTCACAATCCCTGGGGCACGGCCCAAGCGTCCATAGTTTCTAAAATTCCCCCGGAGTTCCACTGTGAAGCCAGCGGTGACAGTCACCAACGGAGGCTCTCGCCTTCACTGGATGCTCCAAGTTCCTACAGGTGCCTTCAAAGCCAACATCCGGCCTCCGCATAAGCACCCCCCAACTGGCCTCTGAGTCGTGTCCATTTTAGGACAAATAAAACCAGCAGGAAGTTCTGCCTCTTCCCCATGCAGCACACGCTAATGGCTCTGTAACTAAGACGTTCTTTCTTCCCACCCACGTGTCCCAACGCACAGTGCCTGTTGCGAAATTGGTAAATTAAAAGAGAATGTGAGGGGCAGGAAAAGGCTGAATTCATTTAGAAAAGAGAATCCCAAATCAGCCGCATTTTCTTTCTTCGGAATGTTACTAATCCGGCTTGCTTTCCTTCTCCTCCTACCTGCACCCTTCCTCGGTGCACCCAGCAGGCACAGTGTTGAGCCCAGTGTCTGGCAGCAGCTCAGACGGGCCGTGCTGGGTAAAGGTACAATGCAGAAACGGGATTCGGTCATGTGGATGAGCATAGCCCCCACCCTGCCCCAGGCCTGGCTGTTGCCCTGCCCAGGGTTGGAGAGCATGCGCTATCCATGGCAGGCACTGCCTAAGTTTAGTGACGTCTGACTCCCAGCTCCTCGACTTTTTGAAATGAAATCTTTCAGGACTCCAATAGTGAGTGTAAATAATAATATAATGACTCCTGTACTTGCTACAGAAATAAAACAGAGCATATATAATCAAAACATCCTGTCTACTCCCCCACCCTCCACCTCTCCTCAAAGGTAATCATTACTTGAATTGGATGTTTGTGATTCTCAGCTCTGTGTTCACATTTTGTCAGTTCTATCCGTGTTTATATTACAAACGTACACAGTTTTGTTTTCACACGTTCTTAACGACGTAAATGGTCTCATACTCTCTGTATCTTGTGTATTTTCATATTTTATATCATTGTATCATGGTGGGCCAACTGGTGGCGTGATGATTAAGGCAGCTGGATCTCTCATGACTGATTTTGCAGTTCAAATTCTAGATCTGGTAGGTTGAGGAGCACTGGGCACATGTGTCTGCGTGCCCAGAATCCTGAGAGGAAGGGCCTTGGGCATGGCCATCCCTCTGGGGGGTGGAGGGAGAGCTGTTATTTCTCGCTTTCTCTCTCTCTCTCCCTCCTCATTTCTCTTTCTTTCTGGCAAGTGCACCCATCCTACAGCATCCTGAGTACAGGCCCCGGCAACTTAAAACTCACGCCAGATGCGTGTGCATGCATGCCCAAAATATCAAGAGGAGAATGAAGAAGGGATTGCAGTGTGGCTATTCCTAGGGGGGTGATTTCTCGCTTTGTCTCTGTCTGTCTCTCTGGTGAGTGCACATACCCTATAGCAAAAATCTCTCTCTCTCTCTCTCTCTCTCTCTCTCTCTCGGCCAGCAGGTGGTGTGGTGGTTAAGAGCGCTGGATTCAGACTCAGACCACAGTCCGAGTCCCAGACCTGATGGCTTGCTTTCTCACTTTCCCTCTTTCATTCTGTCCCTCTCTGGTCAAATTTAAATAATTAATTAAGTTAAGTAAAATCATTCTTTTTTAAAAAAATGAAAATGAACAACATGTCTCTCTCTCTCTCTCTCTAAAGATTAAATAAATTCTATCATAGTACATCTTTCTGCAACTTGCCTCTTTCTATTTTATTCTTGAGATACATCAATGCTGACTAATGTAACTGTGTTGCTTTTTGTTCCTATTGAGCATTCCGTGGTGGTACACTGTTTCTAGTTGATCTGTTGATCTATATTCGGGTTTCCTATGCACATCTCTGTGTGTGAACGGAGGGAGTGTATCTGTAGTACATTTACATAAGAGTGGGATTGCTGGGATGCATGGTATGCACATCTTCAGCTTTTCTAAACGTTACCAAATAACACCCCAACCAGAAGAATGTGAGTTTTCCTATTGCTCCCACCCTTACCACTCTGGTATTGCAGGACTTCAACATGGTTAGCCAACTTTAACTGGTGAGTGTTTCCTTGCAAATCCTAAAGAGGGCAGTATATCCTGGCAATTGCTGCGTCTCATTGTGGTGCATTCCAGTTAGAATCCCTCCCTTCTTTACTCCTTGAAATCTTTTGACCTTTTGTAGGTCAGCTATTCTTCAACCCACTCTCACCTCAAACAGCTTCCTGGCAGTATCTTCGGAGGACAGATAAATATAACACCGTCTGAAGGCTCAAAGGGCCCTCCTACTTTTTCATTCCACATTCCTGGCACACTTCTGTCTTCTGACAGGAAGAAGAGAAATAGAGACAAGTCAGTCTGGAATGAAAATACTTTTCCAGTTCAAAGTAGCTAAAGAGAGATAGGAAAGGAGTAGACAGCAAGCCTTTCACCTTGCCAAAGTGTGGTATGTGATCCAATTAGAAGGTATTAGACGCTGTCATAAACCCTGCTTGTGCCTATAGAAATAGGAGACGGCAGGAAAAGCTATCGCAAAGGAGAGGTGGCATTGTTTTTCTTCGGGAATAGATTTGCTTCTCCGCCCCCTTACTTATATTGTTGCTGGATCCTAAGGAAGAAAAACTGCATTCAGTGTCAGTAAGCCTGCTAGAATTTCTCTCATTTTGTATGAGCTAAGTCCTGCCATTTCCAGGGTGCCATGGTGCGAATGCGACCTACAAAGGCACATTCCTTTACACAAAGCAGATGCCAACTTGGGCTGTGCTTTAAGATTGGAAACAACTGCTTTAAAAGGTATTGTTTGTATGTACTTCCAAAGTGGTCCTATGACTACCACTCTGGTTTTTTTGTTTCTGAAACTAGTTGTTTAAGGTTTCATTGCTTCAGGGCTAGCAAGTGGTTAAGATGCTGGACACCCACATGGCCGACTGCAGTTCAAGTTCCGGCAGCTTGAAACTCACACTGGGAACGTGTGCATGTGTGCTCAAAATCCCAAGAGAGAATGAAGAAGGGATTGTGGCATGGCCATCACCCTGTGGGGTGATGTCTTGCTTTCTGTCTCTCTGTCTCTCCAGTGGGCACACAGGCCCTATAGCAAAAATATCTCAAAAAAAAAAAAAAAAGATTTTATTGCTTCAAAACAAATTAGTCAATAAAATGTCATTGCTGTCCTTGAAGATAAAGTAGACACATAATATTAATTGCTTTTTGGATTAATTACTGTTTCGAGTTCAATCTCATCCCCCTCCATGTCAGTAGATCAGGCTTTTTTCAAATGAGGTCTACCACTTTTTCCTTTAAGATGTTAATAGGTGTTCTAGGTAGCAAAATATTGGATTAAAGAATTTCTTTGAGAAAAGTTTTCTTTAAAGTCTTAGAGTCTTTTATATGCTGATGTGTTTTCACATCTGTAAGGTGGGACTCTTAGAGGTTCTGTATTTAAACTGACCACAGTTCCTTTCTTCACACAGCACTTAACAGGATTAGAGTTCAAAGGACACACTTTAGAAATTACTAAAATAGCTATTCTAAAGTTAGCTACACCATTGTTCCTAATCATTTTGACCAGAAATTCACTAGATTCAATTAAATGTCATCTCCCAGACTGAAATGCTTTCACAATAGAACGTCTGTTTTGACACGTCAGTTCATACACCTATTGCTCTTGTGTTGAATGTTGTTGTGGAGATATTTGAAGGCACTTCCATTTTTGCTTCATCCTATCTGACGCTGCTTAAATGCCTAAAGAGTATCTTCATTCTTTAAGTCAATCATTCAGTCATGGATGTCCGTAGTGTTAAACAGTCTGCTGTCAGTATTTCTGGGCTAGCCACAGTGGCTCAGTGGTAACACAAGAATCCATGACACTGAGGCCACATGGGAAGGTTTTGGGTTTGTGTGCCAAAGTCTCCATGTGCATGCTGGGTATGCATGCCCATAACCCTGGCTGGCTGAGGCCGGGACCGGTCACAGTGTGGAGAGCCTGTTGAGGATGTCATTGTCTCTGTCTCTCTGTCTCCCTCTCAGAAGTAATAAACGTGTGTGTGTGTGTATAAGCATATATATATATATATATATATATATTCTAGAATATATATATATTCTAGAACACAGTGTGCTTTTTCAATCTGTAGAGGTGATTATTCTTTCTTTATGGTGCAATTTCCTTGTATGATGTTTGTGAACACTTTCCCTGTTCCGTTTATTGGATCTTCTTCTTTAGAGACATCAATTTTCTCCCAAGTTAAGTGCTTTTGGATGCCAATGTATCATCTTCTAATTCCTTTGGCCTTCTTACCTTTATAAGCCATTTCTCTTGAACGGTAATTTTATTTGTAGTCATGTTTATTTTGTTCCTTGCTATGTCACCCATTTATTGGTTCTAGAATATTTTATGTGTGTCCTTCACCTCCTTAGTTCTGTAACCTTCCCATAGTTCCATCCTCTTACTGTTGAGCTCTTGTTTTTCCGAGTTTGTGTTCTCATTAACTTGATTCATAGTACAAAGTACTTCTGAGGAATTTTGTTTTGTTCTTTGGGTTATATTTTTCTTAAATGTGGAGTTGTGTCATTCTTTTGCATGCTGTGTTCCTTTCTTCTCAGGGTTGATTGGTTTTGTTTGTTTTCATTTGGGAATGTTGCCTTGGCACATTTGGGTGTTTGTCACTGTCCCCACCCACCTCCCGTCTTGTGCACACCTGAACATGTCTATCCAGCCTTTCTGTATTCTGATACACTGCAGGCAAACTCCCAAATCCATTCCCAGTGACTCTGACTTATTTCCCCCCGAGCTATGGTTTGCAGTTTGCTACTGGCTGCCATCTACTCTCCTGCAGTCTAAGGGAGTGGAAGACGAGGGGAGAGAGGGAAGAAGCTAGCTCAGTGGAAGGGTGACGTCTGCGTGGCCTCGAGCTCCTGGGTTCTCCTCTTTCTTCTGGCATGTGGTAGATGTTTTGAACATAACCACCCTGAAGAGAAACTCTCTGATTCTTTTTTCATGCAGTCTACAAATGTTCGTGTTGACTCTCCCTCCTTTGCAAGATGCCATTTCTAATGTAGGCACTGGGCATACGCTCTGTGAACAAGAGAGACAAACATCCCCTTTTTTCATGAGTTTTTATTTAATGTGGATCTTTTATTGATACATGTGATGTCAGAAACAAGCCTGTTTCTGTCCAAAATCTAATCCACTACCACCGAAACAAAAATAAGGGTAGGCATTCAGTTAGCTTCTCTCCAGATCTGAGGGCACTAGTGAGGTCCTGAGATTTTATCCATTCACTGCTAAGACTACAGGGGCATGGCGAGGGGGAGGGCCTGCTTAGGAGCTACACTGTGTCGCTCCAGGATATTTTCTTCTCTGAACCAGCATTTAGTGTGTGTCTGTGTGTCAGTGTGTGCACACGTGCACATGCCTGCACACAGATGCACGTGTGCTTTCTTTTGTTCTAGTGTCCTTATAATTAAGTTGTACTCCTTTCCTACTTTTTAAGGAATCATTTCTTTATCAATAACTTTTGTAATCATTATTATTATTATCTTTAACTTGCTACAAGACATGTGTGCTCACCAGAGTGAGACAGCAAGAGAGGGACGAAAGGTGAGAAAATAAGCCACCAGGGCTGGGACTTGACCTGTGATCAGCCATGTGAGAGTCCAGCGCTTTAATCACCACACCACCTGCTGGCCCCAGTTATATACCTTTCCTTATTTGGTAGCTGATGTAGTGTTAAGGAGGATGGACCTAGGGTTTCATATTGCTGCCATTTGTTTGTGGTTGTTACTCTAAGAGAGAGATTATATGATCTACTTTCACTCTATCACCGTCAGCTGGAGCTCTCTAGTTCTTTTAACGCTAATTAAACAGCCTACCTTATGGTCTGCAACTATGAGATTGTCACAAAATAGCTCTATCTTTACAATTATTCAAGTGCTTTAAGATGCAGCAAAAAAAAAAAAAAAATAAATAATAATAAAAAATAAGTAAAAACAAAACAAAACACAGAATACTGAGATGTTTGCATGGGTTGTGTGCCAGCTTAACCTTGCTCTCTAGGCTAAAAAAGCATTTCAAGGACAGAAACCCTGGCCTACTTCCAAGAAGTTGGTTAGTCTTATCCCTGGACACCACACAATGGATTCCTTCATATCTAGGAAACACATTTGTCAAAAAAAGGTTCTTCAGTTTCATGATACCTTCTGCTCAAGACTATGCTTGCACGATCCCACAAGAATCTGATCTCTCTCCAGAATATGCCAAAACACCTGTACAGAAAGCAGCAGGCAGACAGGAAGTGAGAAAACATGCCTGTCCCTAGGGTTCTGCCGAGATAAGGGCTCAGGGTTAGCATTAGACACTCCAAGCACCTAGATCTATTTGTCTAACCAAAACAGTTAAATAAATAACCAAACACTTGTGCCTTTTAAACCAGACAGTAAGAGACTGAATATTACCCACAAATGTCCCCCAGATAAATCAAACTTAAGTCAGATTATGAAGAGAATATTTGATAAACGCCGTACTTATGAGGTAATTTGAATGGCACTAGCTTGCAGCTCCTCGTGTCACTACCATCCTTCTAATGTAATTTCTCCCATCCAGAAATGTAATCCTCAGCCAGTTGCCTTGAAAACTGGTTACCGTGGAGATGATTATCAGTATTATGATGACCTATTTAGAGGAATTTCTGCATTGCCAGAAAACAAATAACTACAGAAAGAGAGCCTTCCAGATGAATCATGCTCTTCCCCTGAAAGTGTCCTTACAGATGTCATAGATAAATTGTGTTGTGTATGTGTGTGTGTGTTGTGTGTGTGTGGATTTGTTTATAATTAAGATTTGCAAAGGTTTTTGCAAACATTCCAAGAGTAAAGTTGTCTTTAAGCATTCCAAGGGGAAAGAAGTCAGTATAGGGACCAGCAGGTGGTATGGTGGTTAAGGTGCTAGATGTTCCCAAATGGCCGACCACAGTTCAAATCCCAGACCTGTGGCTTTCTCTCTCCCTCCCTCCCTTCCTCCCTTCCTCTGCTTCTCTGGTTAAATTAAAAATAAATGAATGAATAAATACAATTAAATAAAATAATTCTTTAAAAACAAATAAGACAGTATACACAACAGGTAGAAGCATATAAGCATCTTTCCTCTTTCTATTGTACAATTTGAAGTGGATGGCTATTGATTTCTCATCCATGTTAACAATTCTTCCACTTGCAGGGCCAGCAGGTGGCCTGGTGGTTGAGACACTGGATTCTCACATGACGGACCACAGTTTGAGTCCTGGACCTGGAGGCTCGCTTTCCTACTTTTGCTTTCTCTTCTCTCTCTCTGTCTCTCTCTGGCCAAATTAAATAATTATGAAGATAATAAATAAAATGAAATGAAATAATTCCTTTAACACACACACACACATACATTTTTTCTACTTGCATTTTTTTTTATCAGCCTCTGTTTTTTGAGAATTTTCTAGGGGTGCTGGAGTGTGGTTGACAGGTGGTTGGTTAAAGACTGATGCTCACAAACTGGTTGGGTATTAATAGTTCCTGCACAAACTATGACTACCTGAGAATTATTTTTCTTTCCTCCAAATAATGCCACAAAGTATACACTCTAACCTCTACTCAATCTCTCATTTTTCTGCAAAACATGTTTTTGTGACTGTAGAAATCTGCCTTTCAAGTTAAGTTTGAATCATGGATCATCAGCCTATTCTTTATAGAAGGGATTGGTGTTTCAGCTGCTGGTTTTTTTTTTTCTTTTTTTTAGTTCTGGCTACTTTAATATGCACTTATAAAAATTCCAGTGATAAAATTAAGCCTTCATTATGTTCAAAGAAACAGCAAATTACAATGTAAGCCAAGTGTTACCTAAAATAGGTCAAAGAGACCTAATTTCCTTCTTCCAGCCTGAGAAGGTCATGGTTTTTTATATTTTTACATTTATTCTTCTTATATTTTGAAGCATACTCCTTTTTCTACTCTCAACCTTCTGCCTATTATCACTTCCTCCAAGATAATAGCAGACGTGCTCACTTTTTTTTTTTAATAGGTTTACCCATAGGGCACATGCACTCACCAGAAAGAGACAGAAATTGAGAAATCACCCACAAGAGAGAATGCCATGCCACAATCCATTCTCCAGTCTCCCCTCAGGATTTGGGGCACATTCATACACATGCCTGGTGTGATTTTCAAGCCACTGGGTCCAGGACTCTAACCACACAGCCAGCCATGTGGGATCTAGCACATGAATCTCCACACCACCCTTTGGTCCAATGTCCACATTTTTACTATCTTCTCATACCATCTAGCAAAGTGCTGGATAACAAACATTCAGTAAGCTTGACTCATCATACACAGATGGTCCCTAACTTTCAATGATTCAACTGAAAGTTTTTTGACTTCACAATGGTAAGTTCAGTAGAAAAACCATACTTAACTTGTGAGTTTGGGTCTTTTCCCATATGCAGTAAGACACTCTCACGATGCAGGGCAGTGGCAATGAGAGACAGCTCTCAGCCACCCACACAATCACAAGAGCAAGCCCGACACTCTACAGTACGCCATGTTGCCAGAGGCCTTTGCCAACTGTAGGCTAATATAAGTCTTTTGAGCACATTTAAGGTGGGATACCTGATGTTCAGTAGGTTAGGTGTATTAAATGCATTTTTGGCTTACAATATTTCCAATTTATGACGGGTTGATCACAACATAACTCTATCATACATTAAGGAACATCTGTAATTTGCCTTTCAGAAACTTTCAAAGGTTCTTTTAGCCTTATGACCACAGTTTTCATCTGTTCATGTTTGCAATGGCCTTCTAGCAAGTTTATCTTTAAAATTTCCCTTTTTCAAACCATGTACAGAGAGTCTACTTTCTCCCGAGCATCTTAGGTCAAAGTCAGTTAACTACCTTTCACTCTGTTTTTAGTTTCTATACCTTAGACCGGTCCTGGTGCCTGAAATCACATTGCTCTATACTGAGGATAAATTTCAAACTTGTATTAGTTACCTTACTCAATGTTTTAGGCTAGTCCAACTACCATGTTGAAAATCCCATCATAAGAAAAGTTTCTTCCATTTAAGTAAATATAACTTTGTCTTTCCTTAGTTTTTAGAAGTATGGACACTGATATTTTAATTAACAAATTCTTAGTTAAATTTTAACTTCAGGCAGTCTAGCAAAATATATCCTAATTGATCATGTAAATTGTTTACTTCTCTCCGTCTAACAGAGTTGCATAGCAATGATTTACCTAAAAAGCATTAATAAGGCTTATTGGCATAAGGACTTTCACTCATTTATACCATTTCCTAAAAAAGGCATTACAAACCCAGAGAGCCTTTCCATGTAATTCAGAGCCCATAAATGGTAGCTTCTCTTAGAACAGTGTGTCTACCCTCTTCTTCATTTATTCAATAAAGATTTTTAACTGTCTCTAAAGTAGCCTACAGATTAAGTAACAAGTTGTGAGTTGTTTGAAGTATATTCACATTGGGCACTTCTTGGTAAGAATCAACCTTTTTGATAACAGACTTGGAATCCTAATCACCCAGGATACTTCTGGACAAGATTCCAGATCAGACCTCTGACTCAGCCTGACAACTCCACTAAATTAATTCACTCTGCACTCTTGGATGGGTTTTCAAGGCAAATCATGAGCTTGCTTGAGAATATTTTCTCTTTGTCTAATCTTTGCTCCTAGAGATGATAGTGCTTAGCACTTAGCCCTGACAGTCCTTCCCACCCCGAAGCTAAACTGGGAGAACGAGAACAGAGTGTTCCAACCTCATCCATACCACAGGCAGTGATTCAAGGGTGAAAAAAACATATTTCACAGCCTTCCCTAGATAAACTTGTTTTAGAAATAGGGCACAGTCTTCTGAGGAATGATGTGGAAATGCTTTATTCCAGAAAGATTCCATGACTTCGTTCCCTCTTCTTTTAAGAAAATGCAAGTGGTCCAATGCAAATCACTAAGACCCCTATGATTTGCAATGTCGTATGATGGTGACAATCTGATATTGATGACCTGCAGAATTGCTCACCTTGGGAACCAATCCAGAACATGGTAAGGCAGGTGAAAAGGGTACAGACAGATAATAGAAAATTAACATTTGTGTTTCTAGCCAAATTTTTAAAAGGTTTTTTGATCATGTGAAGATGTGAACTCACCAATTATTTCAGCTGGTAGTTCTGTCAGTTCTAATCCCTCCGTGACAGTACCTATTGGAGTAGTTCTGATGAGAAGCTTAAGGGGCTCCTGGATGAATCAGCTGTTTTTACAAAGTTCCATTACCCATTCTTTCAGTATCTAGTGGATACACTGTGGCTCTGAGATTTCCAGGGAAGTTCCCACAGGGCAGTGCCCAAGAAGTCCCTAAAACCTTAGTGCCCTCATTCATGCTAAGAGAATAAACCAGAAATCTCTTATGCATTCAAGAAGTGCTTACTGAGAGCATATGGTGTGCCATCAGGTGCTCAGCTGTGCTGGGGATCTGGTGGGGGGACATTAAAAGTAGAAATGGTCCCTGCCTTTTTAAGACTTATTGCATTGTGAGGGAAAAAGAAATACATAAATCGCACAAATGCAAAGAATGAAGTGAGATTTTATAAAGATTCTAAAAAGAGAAGTGGGCCAACTCATGGTATGATGGTTAAAGTGACTGGATTTCAGATGGTCCAATATATGGTTCAAGTCCCATGTTGAGAAACATGCCAGGCGTGTGTGCATACAAACCCAAAATCCCCAAAGGAGGGAAAGATGGAGGAGAAGGGATTCTGGCGTGACCCAGCTCCATGAAGGGTGCTTTCTCACTGTCTCTTGCTTGTTCTCTCTGTCTCTCTCTGGTTAGTACACAAACCCTCTGGTTAAAAAATTAATTAATTAAATTAATTTAGGAATTATTTAATTTAATTTAATTTGAACAGAGAGAGAGAGAAAGGGAAAGTGAGAAAGCAAGTCACCAGGTCCAGGACTTGAACTCTAGTCAGCCATGTAGAAGTCCAGCATTCTAGCTACCATGCCTGCCATTTGCCAGCACAATCATCTGGTAATTGTTTTTAATTTTTAAAAATTTATTCATTCATTTTTTTTTTAATTTGATCAGAGAGAGAGAGAAGAAAAGTGAGAAAGCAAGTCACCATGTCTAGGACTCGAACCATGGTCAGCCATGTGAGAGTGTCCACTGCCTTAACAACAATCCCTGCTGGTCTCACCGCCTGGTAAAATTAAAAAATGAATGAATGAATGAATGAATGGAGAAGATGCTTTAGAATGAGACATCAAAAGAGTTTTATGAAGAAGCAATATTAGAGCTGAGATTAATTCAAGAGGAATGGGATAGGGGCATGAGGCCTCATCACTCAGAGTGTCCAAGGTGCTGATGGCTCAGTGTAGCTGGAGCAGGGGCAGCAAGGGAGAAAGCCTTGAGAGATGGAACTGGGATCAGAGTAGGAGCCAGATCGTTTAGGGATAGTCTAGTTAAGAAAAACAGGCGGGACCAGCAGCTAGCGTAATAACTATGTGGCTGGACTCCCACGTAGTCGACCACGGTTCGCGTCCTGGACCCAATGGCTTAAACTCACGCCGGGCGCGTGTGCGTGCGTGCCCAAGATCCCAAGAGGAGAATGGAGGAGAAGGGATTGCGGCGTGGCCATCCCTTCTGGGGGGTGATTTCTCACTTTCTGTCTCTGTCTCTGTCTGTCTGGCGAGCACACGCACCCTATAGCAAAAACTTCTCAAAAAAAAAAAAAAAAGAAAAGAAAAACAGGCATTTAAATTACAGTGTCATGAGGCCAGCAGGTGGCGTCGTGGTGGTTAAGGTGCTGGACACTCCCACGTAGCCAACCACAGCTTGAGTCCTGGACCTGGTGATTTGCGCACACGCGCTCTCTCTCTCTATCTCTCTCTCTCTCTTCAAATTAAAATAAATGAATGATTAAATAAATAGTTCTTTTTTTAAAAAAAGTACTAAAAAAAAAGTTACAGTGCTGTTATTGGACTAAGAACAATGTAAAGAGTTACACCATGTTCTAATCATCCCTCCTTGCACTATGTATACAAAGTCTGAAATGGATAAAGCTTACGACTGTGGAATTATGGTGACTGTTCGGTCACAGGAGTTCTGTGACCATGGATGAATTAGTTAGTTTAGTCTCAAGTTCCTTATCTGTAAATAATGGAGTTAATAATAAATAAAAGCCTCAGGGTAACCAAAGAAATGAGATAGGTAAACTATAAAGAATATTAGAGACAATGCCAAATAATAGCTTTTCTTTCTTTTTTTTTGTTTAGGATTTTGTCATAGGGCATGTGCACTTGCCAGAGAGACACAGAGACAGTGAGAGGGAAAATGAGAAGTCACCCCCCCAGGGGAGATGACCACACCACAATCCCTCCTGTTCCATTCTCCTCTCAGGATTTTGCACATGCATGCACATGCACCTGGCATGATTTTCAAACCACCAAGTCCAGGACTCAAACTGTAGTCAGCCATATGGGAGTACAGTGCCTTAACCACCACACTACCTGCTGGTCCCAATAGCTTTTTTTATTTTTAGAATTACTTAATTTTATTTATATTTTTTTTAATTTGCTATAGTGCATGTGTGCTCACCAGAGAGGGAGATAAGTCAGAGAGAGAGATAGAGAGAGAGAAGGAAAGTGAAAAAAGCAAGCCGCCAGGTCTGAGTCTCAGACCATGGTCAGCCATATGGGAGTCCAGTGCCCTAACCACCACGACACCTACTAGTCCCCAGTAGTTTTTCAAGAGTCGAAAAGAATGTGAAGTTGAGCCCTGAGACCTAGCCAAGAAGATCCCTACCTTAGACCAGAGTTTAGAGGGCCACACTCTGGTCCTCCTCTAGCTTCACTTTAATGGGATAGTCTACAAGCCCAATGGAACATAATTATCTGGAAGTCACAGCTAACCGTGCATGGTACACCATGTTCTGGGTACCTAAGGCCATAAGGCTCCTTACCCAAATGATCCCAGGATGATTCTCAAGATCTATAAGGATCTCTTCTCTGGTATGACCACCTGAAGGCAGACTCAAACCCCACATCTTAGGGATGGCTAAGGTATAGTGATGAACAGAGCTTGAACATGAGGCTGAGGTGTTCCCGTGAGTATGTGAAACTTCTCACCATGCACATTAGAGCTCACAGTGTGAGGAAAAGGCAAAACTTCAAGGCATCTGAAAATTCTAAATATAAAACTGGATTCCGTGGTCATTACAAATGTTTGTCAAGCTACAAAAAGAGAAAATGTATATTTAAGCAGTTTGTGTTTTTAATTTATAGCTTTTAACTATAGCAATCCTACCTTATTCATGGTTTCACTTTCTGCAGTTTTGGTTACCCACAATCAACCATGGCTAAACGTATTAAGTGGAAAATCCATAAATAAACGATTCATAAGTTTTAAATTCTGTATGGTTTGAGTAGCACAATGAAATCTTGCACTGTGCTCTTCCATGGTGCCCAGGTTGCGAGTCATCCTTCTTTCCAGCTCATCTATGCTGTAGAAGCTATCCACCTACTAGTCACTTAGCAGCCAGGTGGTTATCAGATAGAAAAAAATGTAGTATATACAGGGTCTGGCACTATCTGCAGCATCAGGCATCCACTGAGGGTCTTGGAATGAATCTCTTGTGAATAAGGGGGACAACAGTATTAGACCTGTGAGAGATGAAATTGCAATTCTAGTCTTCATCTAGGCGAGTATTACAGGCAAGTGTAGTCCTTAGATTTATAAAATTATACATATCACACAAAATTGCATGTCATTTAAGTCATCTTAAGATGAATGTATTTCCTGTTGATGAAAAGCACATTTGAGTAATCATGAATTTCCATCGAGCACAGGACTGGAAAAGGCAGGAATAGCGTAATGGCTATGTCACTGGACTCCCACGTAGTCGACCGCGGTTCGCATCCCGGACCCGGTGGCTTAAAACTCACGTCGGGCGCGTGTGTGTGCATGCCCAAGATCCCAGGAGGAGAATGGAGGAGAAGGGATTGCGGCGTGACCATCCCCCCCGCGGGGTGATTTCTCGCTTTCTGTCTCTATGTCTCTCTCTGTCTGTCTGGTGAGCGCATGCGCCCTATAGCGAAAAAACCTCTCAAAAAAAAAAAAAAAAAAAAAAAGGCCAAGTTCAAAGGAAGACCTTATCCCACATACTGACCTCTTTCACACTTTACATCAGCGTAAGCTCTCTCCAAGTATCGCGGTGTTTCTACTTGATGAAATTGTCCATCTAGACATGGAAGACAGCAGAGAAGAAGACATCAACTATGATGATTTTTAGAACTAACACTAGTTTTCTTTGTAAAATGTGTGTGGACACCTAAATGTCAGCCTCAAACTCAGCATTTTTAACTGAGGGAAAAGTGTTAGCCTACCCTGAATTTCTCTTATAGTTTATTGCAGTACAAATCATTTAGCAAGAAAATATCATGGACCATCTTCCCTACTATCTTAGCTTTCAGGAATTGATTCTTTTCCCAACCCTATTGTGAGTTAGTTGAACTGGAGTCTCGAGTTTTCTGTATGTTCTCCCTATCTTTCAGCCCCTAAAAGTTGTTCAGTGGATGTATATGATTCACTGAGCTAGTCAGTCTCTCAGCATAGCCACTGAATTCCTACCAAGTGGCTCTGTGTCAAGCATGGAGGTACAGGGTTGAACAGGATACTGGCTAAAAGATAAGTCCTTTCACTTAATCGGTATTTAGTGAGTAGATGAACAAATGAATGGATTCTGCACCACGGAGTTAAGGGAAAATATCAAGAAATATGCAGTCACCATTTAAGTTATTTTAGACCAAAAGTCTAAAGATGAAAAGTTAAAAAAAAAAAAAAAAAAAAAAAAAAAAAAAGCGTGGCAGAATGTTTGCGATTCAAGAAAATGGAAAATGTGGGAAGAATAAGACCAGCCCTAACATTCCTTCCTCTGGGCCATCTCTGGCAAGTTAGTATGTGGTTCTGGAGTCTTGCAAAGAATTAAAGCATTCTGTAGAAAACAGATACATATGGATTTTTACTAACACCCCTACTGTTTTCTCGGGGATGAAATACTTAGGTAATGCCAATTCCAAAGAAATCAGTATATTATAATAGCATTGTAGATTTTACTGAGATATGAAATACTAATGACTAGTAATTGACTTTAATCACAAAAAATTTTCATAAAGAGCAGTAAAACAACCAAATAATTGGACCAGCAGGTGCTGTTTAAGGTACTGGACTGCCCCATGACCAACCACCGTTCAAGTCTCAGATCCAGCAGCTTGAAACACATTGGGCACATGTGCATTTGTTCCCAAAATCCCAAAAGGAGAATGGAAGAGAAGGGATTGTGTGGCATCCTCCCCTGGGGCGGGGGGGGTGATTTCTCACTTTCTCTCTCTCTGTCTCTGTCTCACTGGCTAACACACATGCCCTATAGCAAAAAATCTCTTTAAAAAAAAACTACCAAAGAATTATAATACTCCATGCAATTTTCCTATAAGCAGTATGATATTGAACCTATAGTTTATTTTTATTTTCTCCTTCTAATGTTGTGAGAAAACTAAATTACCAAGGTAGAAGCTGATCTATCTTGCAAAGCTGCTTATCTTGTTGGCATGCAGATGCCAGCTGATTTCAAACAATTTTGCAGCTTTATAAAAGAGAACCGTATTTGGCCATCAATGAACTAAAATGAAATATTTCTTTGGAAAGATAAAGGAAATCAGCCTTCAAATAAAAAACTTGATAACAAACCAGCCAAGGTATTCAATGTTTGCTTTAAAAAAAAAAATAGGGCATACATTATTCATACTATAAAATCTCAAACTAAAGGAGGGAAGTATGAGTTATCAACAATATTATGGATTTCAAAAACCATTACCTCTTTTCCTAATGTGGAAACAAAAGGTGCTTTATTCATCCTCTTCAAAGTCCACAGACTCAACAATGTCACTTAAAAACAGGAAAGGGGGGGCGGAATTAAGGGGGAAGAAACTCCCCTGAAAAATAAACAAATTCGCTTTTGTAAGCAGAGAAAGAGCACTGAGGCATTTCCAGCTGAGAAAAGTTGGAGGCCATCGCCTCCCTCCCTCAGATCTACCCAGACTCCTGACAATTTCTACAGGTATTTCAAATGGGGAAGCAGAGGTTCTTCCACTCCTAGACGAATTTCTAAATCTCTCTCTCTGTTTTCCTAAGATCATTTCAACCCATATATTTTCTAATGCTTAAATGGCAGAATGTTTCAAACCCACATAGATATTTCCAAGCAAGAACACGCCAGGAGTAGGGAGTTAGCGAAAGTAAAATCGATTCTGGCCAAACCAGTCCTAGAACTGGGTTAGCCTCGCCTCCCACATAGCGGCATCACCCAGCTCACCCCCATGCCCGGGCCTCCATCTCTTGAATTTTAACTCTCTTGTGCCTTTATTATTTCATATGGCTTTCTTATAGACCATTTCTCTCTTTAATGGTATATTTAAATCATTCACATCTAAAGGAATTAATATAACTTGATAGATATCTGCTTTGCTGTAACTGTTCTATTTGCCGCATTTTTTTTTGGTTCTATGCCGCCTTTTTTTGCATTCTGTGATTTTTATTAAAGAATTATTTACTTACTTAATTCCATTTCTTATTATTAATTTTTAATTTGACCAGAGAGAGAGAGAGAAAAAGGGAAAGTGAAAAAGCAAGCTGCCCGGTCCAGGACTCGAACTGCAGTTGGCCATGTGGGACTTTAGTGCCCTTAACCACCATGCCACCTGCCAGCCCCTGATTTTATGTGATTCCATCTATACCCTCTCTTAGTGTGTCAACTATGCTTCTTTAAAAAAAAAAAATGATAGTTGCTCCAGAATTCACAACATGAAATTTATATTAATCTATGTTTACCCTAAAATAACATTACACCACTTTGTGTCTAATACAAATGTCCTATATAAAGGATTTCCTCCTTCTCCTTCTTCTGACATTTTTGGCATTCATTTCACTTATCTTAATGTTATAATCACCCACTACATTGAGTATTATTACTTTAAACAAATAGTTATATTCTTAGGGCCAGCAGGTGGTGTGATGGTTAAGGCATTGGACTCCCACATGCCCAACGATGGTTTGAGTCCTGGATCTGGTGACTTGCTTTCTCACTTTTTCTCTCTCTCTCTCCTCTCTCTCCCTGCCTCTCTTTCTTTGGCGAGTGTATGTGTCCTGTACCAAATTTAATAATAATAATAATAATAATAATAATAATAATAATAATAATGGGGACGAGCAGGTGGCATCATGGATGGAGCACTAGACTCCCACATGGCTGATCATAGTTTGGGTCATGGATCTGACAGCTTGGTTTCTCACTTTCCTTCTCTCACTTTCTCTGGTGACTATAGCAAATTAAAATAATTATTATTACAAATTAAATTAAATTAATAATTATTTTAAAATAATAATAATGGGACCAGCAGGTGGCATAATGGTTACGTCATGGTCTCCCACATAGTTAACTACAGTGCTAGTCCTGAACCTGATCACTTCAAACTCATGCTGGGCTCATGTACGTGCGTGCCCAAAATCCCTAGAAGAGAATGGAGAAGGAATTGCAGCATGGCCATCCCCACAGAGGGGTGATTTCTCACTTTCTGTCTCTCTGTATCTCTGGCAAGCACTCTATAGGAAAGCTCTCTCTCAAAAAATAAATAAAATAGCAATTATGGGAACCAGCAGTTAGCGTAATGGCTATGTCTCTGGATTACCACGTAGTCGACCGCAGTTCGCGTCTCGGACCCGGTGGCTTACAACTCACGCCGGGCGCGTGTGCGTGCGTGCCCAAGATCCCAGGAGGAGAATGGAGGGGAAGGGATTGCGGCGTGACCATCCCCCCTGGGGGGTGATTTCTCGCTTTCTATCTCTCTGTCTCTCTCTGTCTGTCTGGCGAGCGCACGCGCCCTATAGCGAAAAACCTCTCCAAAAAATAAATAAATAAATAAATAAATAAATAAATAAATAAATAAAATAGCAATTATTATAATAATAATAATGATAAATAAAATTAGTTTGTTTTAAAAATAATATAATTATATTCTAGATCAGTTAAAAATAAGAAAATAAAAGCTTTTATTTTACCTTCAAAAAAGAAAAGAGCTAGGTGAGGTGAGGTAACCCCACTGAAGAGCATGCACTCCACTTAGTCCCACGATGTGGGGGGAGCATCTCTCTTCTCATATCATTTTCATTTTGTCCTCATGTAGAATTGCCCAGAAACTCCCTAGGTGGATACATTTGTCATATTTTATGTACTTTAAAATCCTGCCATGTTACCAAGTCACAATGCTACCCATGTTGTTGCACCAAGAAGAAATGTTTAATTTTTAAAAGAAAGAAATATGTTACTAGCAACCTTTTATCTGGCATAAATAAGGGCCTAATCCCAAATCTCCAGGAAAAGAAAAAAATCAGGTTCTACTGGCTGTTTGCAATTTTATTTGCTTTACTTAATCATCTGCCCTTTTTGGGTTTTGTTTTTGTTAATCAGCTCATACAGTTTACCTTCGTCATACCATCAAACTCTTTGTAGTCATCCAGAAAGAATCAAACAAAATTACTACTGTTTCTACTTTCATGTGTTTGCCCTGAAAGATTTTCCAGCACGCAGGAGAAAAAGGCTTGAATTGCATATTAAACATTTCACCTGAAAACCTGAACAGAAAGAATTCAGATGAGTAAACAGAATTCTATTTCTTCCTCTGCTGGGTGCAGAGTTCAAACTCACTGCTGCTTGACTTTGCCCCTAAACATGCCACATCTATGACATCTTTCTTTTCTATCTCCTCATTCTCCAGCTTTTGTATATGCATTCCTACATCTTTAGTCAAGAAGCTGGAAGTCATGTACAGTGCATTTGGCGATGTTAGATGTGATGGGTATAATTCAGTGGTTCCCCCCCCCCCGCCATAAAAAAAATGCTTTCTGTTTAAGTCATAATAATAGCATTTCACATTTATGTTTATTGTCTCTTCAAAGCAGTCTGCCAGCATTAATGAATTAAATTAGCCTCTGCTATTTTATGAACTGTCTCATTAAAATGGAGTTGATTTTCTCTGTGGTAGTCACTTATGTAATGTTTTCTTCCAGCATACACTGCACTTAACTAATGTAAACTCATTTTTAAATTGTGTGTTCACACAAAAAAAAATTCCTCTAGAATATATATGTCGCATTGCAGGGAACATTTTAATCTATACAGATATTTTAAACTATAAAAACGTAGAAACTCTTTAATGTAGTCCTCATTAAGTACTTGTAAATTATTTATAGAGACCCCTCCCTTAAGTAAATGTGTTGAAACTGTCAGCGATAGAAATGAAAATTGTTTGCTCTGTGAACCCTGTTACTACTTAATTATTTGTATATTGGTAAATTATTGGTTTGCTGATTAAATAAGATTGACTCAATAAGTGTGCAAGAAAAAGCTGCAGTTTGCAAAGAAACTTTTTTTAAGAGGAAATTTTTTTTCTTTTTTCTTTTTTCTTTTTTTTTTTTTTTTTGGCTATAGCGTGCATGCACTCAACAGAGAGACAGAAAGCAAGAAATCAGCCCCCCCGGGGGGATGGCCACGTCAAAATCCCTTCTCCTCTATTCCTCTCTGGGGATCTTGGGCAAGCATGCACATGCTCCCAGAGTAAGTTATAAGTCACCAGGTTCGGGACTCAAACAATGGTTGACTACATGGGAGTCCAGCAACATAACCATTATGCCATCTGCTGATCCTGGGGAAGAAACTCGTAATCCTAAATGTGCTATGTTAATCTCTGCTCTCTCTACTGCTACTAGACCACTTTACACATGGGCTTGAAGGCTCATTCCTAGGAACTGGATCTAATGTGGGAAGGTTCTGTCTCTTTGCAGACAAGTAATGCACACTTCCAAGTTTAGGCAGATATGGTACCCTAGAGACCCTAAATTGAGAAACTATACTGATTATTTGCCGCCCTATGTTTATTGCGCCCCATGTTTATTCCTCCTTCTTGTGATTCCTGTTTGAGCAACCACCTATTCTTCCACTCTTGTGCTTAAAATAAAGTTGAACCTATCCCCCACTCCAAATTGCCCTGCCCCTTCTAATCGATCTGAAGCTGGACATGTACCTCAGGTCTAAGCCCACCTATCTCATCATGTTCTGTCTATCACAGGGATTAATGTAGAATAAGCATTTCATCTATGTTAGTGCAATTGCCTTAAACTTGGGACTTTTCCTGGGAGCTCTGAATGCAGACTGTTTTCCTTTGGATGGTGAAATGTAATACAGGCATTTGTATACTCAAGAGGAAAGGCTAGGGTGGCTGGGAAGGCTCCCCTATGGAAATTGAGGAGGATTCCATAAAAAAGGGGGAGAACAGAAGGCAAATCTGGGACCTTGCTGATATTGTTGAATTTGTATCAGACTTTGCTGTAACAGAGACCATAAGATACAGAGGTTCAAACAAGATAAAAGTTCTTTTTAAAAATTCTTCATCTTCCTCATGCTCACAGGTAGGTAGATAGCCAATAGTGGAAGCCAGTTTGGGGCATGAGGTCATATAGAAAATAAAAGGCCTTCCCAAATGGCCTTACATTTAAAAAAAAAGTTATTTTATTAAACTTTACTTTTTACTATTATTTAATTTGACCAGAGAAAGACAGAAAGAGAGAGAGAATGGGAAAGTGAGAAAGCAAGCTGCCAGGTCCAGGACTTGAACCACAGTCAACCATGTTAGAGTCCAGCACCTTTAACCACCACACCACTTGCCAACCCCTGGCCTTCCATCTTTAACCCAGAATTTTCCTGTCTTTTTCTCCTGTCCCCCTAGAGTATTGTCTTTATGTTGCAAGGTACTGCTTTGCCACTCTCCCATCACATGCATGTTTCAGCTATGAAAAGAAAAAGAGAAAGAAAGTAGGAAAGAAGGAAGGAAGGGAAGAAGCTTATTTTAAGGCAGGGTTCATTGATCTCAGTTCTATTGATATTTTGAGCCTGGTAATTCTTCTCTGTTGAGGGTAGACCTATTCGATGTAGACGTTTAGCGTAATCCTTGGCCTCTATACCCCCATGTCCACAGCATCCCCTCCCCCTCTAAATTAAAGCAATCAAAATGTCTCCAGATGTTGCCAGATGTCTGCGTGGCAAAGTAGTCCCCCATTGAGACCCACGGTTCAAGGATGTGCCATGGAGCTTCCACACTGGACTTGCACTCACATTTAAGAGCCAGAGGGAGTCCTTTGGCTATGTAGAGTCATAAGAGAGTCTGGGGGAAATATTTCTGTCTGGATAAACAGTTGCCCAAGTAAAACTTCAGGGACTCTGCTCTATTGGTAAAAATTAAAAGAAAAATGGATTTAGGGCATAATTTACAGCCTGTCACACAGTTCTTCTTTTGAACTTTCCATCATATCAGACATTCCCTTTACAATTTACACCATTTTGAAATTGGTTTGCAGTCACATGAAGTTCAGGTCCCTAATTGATACAAATATTGTTCTCCTCACTCAACACTATATGTTGAAATTTAGCAAAAATTATCTAAAGCAAAAAGGATGAAAAGAAAAATACCTGAAGTTACTCGGAAGCTGCGTACAGGCTCCAAATACAATGAAAAAAAAAAAAATGAGGCTTTTCTTGTCAAATAAAATCTTTGGTTGAAATGGACAGACTGGTCACTGGGCCCAGGGTCACCGTGGTAGTTAAGGAAGAAGAGATATAATTATGCAAAATTGTCAAAATGAAAACTGCAGGCCTCTTGCAGTATTCGGCTTTGAACTGCTGCTTTCTAGTTCCCATTGTAAATACAAAGAGCCCATAATGGCTCCTTTATATCTCACACAAAAGGATCATTGCTTACAGCCAGCTGGTTGACAATTATATCTCTATGAAGTGAGCATAATTTGACATTAAAACCGCCGAAGGGAAGAAGGGGTGACAACGTGTGGGGGTATTAAAGTAGGGAGGGTATGGAATCGTAATGGCAGAAGTCCCCACTGGGGAAGTAATTGGCCTCCCGATGTTCATCTTGAAGCCAGTAGTTCTGAATTCAAGACACGTCGTCCCGTAGAAATATTGTTTTTGTTATTAGATTACCAAAGAAGTCCTCCAGTACCAGAAAAGAAAGAGATATGTACTTTGCAATAGTACAAAAGAAAATGCTGCCGGGCAAAGGAGGATGTGTCTGAAAGCTCTGCTAGAACGTCATTGGTAAAATCTTCAGGGAAGAAATGACTTTTAAACTGAGCTTAGGTGGGAAAAGAGAAAGGGCAATTCAGGCTAAAGACCAGAAAGTTCAAAGGCACTGCATTGAAAATTCTCTGTGAGGAACAGAGGACCTGCCTTGAGTAGAACGAAGGGTTTATGGAAATAAGACAAAGAAGTTGGAGCTGCGAGGATGGGGCTGCGAGTGCCATGACAGAGTTTGGATTTGTTTTTGTTTTGTTTTGTTTTGTTTTTTTAGTTCACAAACCATTAAAGATTTTTAATGAGGAGGCTAGCATGATCAAATATAACTTTAAGAATGTATTAAGAATGATTTTAAATGGGGGCACAATTGCAAGAGAGACTGACTTTCTAATCTTGAGCTGTGACGACGGTTTAGAAATGAGAATTAACCAGAGAGACCATAGGAAAGGAAACTGGCAGGGTACCGTGGCCAACTGTTCATGGGAGGAAGAAGAGAATAAATAAAGGTGACTCCAAATGTCCGAATGTTTTGTCTGAGAGGCTAGGATCTGACACAAGAACAGGCTTAAAAGGAAGGCAATGAGCTCAGTTGATTTTGGCCTGAAAGAAAAGAGAATGGTAGGGACGACAGTGGTCCTCCAGGACAGCATACAGCCTGCACTCACATTTCTTCTAAGTTTGCTAATTAGATCCTGATAACTGAAGGAAGATGACTTACTGAATTTTGTACTTAATTCCAGTCTTCCTCCAAGTTTTCCATGTATTCTTCTTGGGATGTGGCTGTACATGTTGAAGCCATGGCGGTGACACCAGTGCTGGTGAAGACATGGTATTCCGGTGCCACATTGTGTGGTAACAGATGGAGCAATAGTAGAAGCATAAGGCTGCACTGTCAGAGAATATCTGAGAAAAGGAGTGCAGAGAAAAATCCTATTCACCATGTTAAAATAATATCAAATAGGATAAAAACTCATATAATCCATTCTTTGAGCATCTTGGGGCAGAGCAAGAGAAAAGAAAAAATAAAGAAGCTTGTGCTTAAGGGGAAAAAAAGAGGGGAACAAAGGAGAGTCTAGAAGGAAGTGTCTCATGACGATACCAGCTAAGATGAATCAAGAATTATCTGGAATGTCTTTGGATTCCCCACACCCAACCTCCCTATACCCATCCCCTCCAAGACAGTCAAAGTCATCAAAGCCACCAAGACTTTGTACAGAACAGTAGGTGGTAGGGAAAGATGATCATTGGAACAGAAAGAAAATACAGACATATGTGTTATATCATTTTTCTTATTCCCTGACCGAAAGAGAATGGCAGACTCAGTGTCTCCAAGATATATCAGATGGAGGTGAGTGGAATGGAATGCATTTCCTAAAGGACTGTGGGAGGGGATAGCTCCCTCCACCTAGAGCTAGCTAGTGGAGCATCACAGCCAGATCAAGGAACCCAGAAAGGAAACTCCCGCTAATTCGTGTGAGAGAGAGACATACAAGGTCTTCCACTCAAACTTCATGTCTGAATATGGACAAAATGAAGAAAAGAGAATAGCAGCAGGCCACGGGCTGCCTCGGGAGTTCTCTTCAGAAGGGACTGCCCAGCAGGCAGAGCTGTGGGACTGTCCTTGAGTTGCTCATAGGCTGGAGCTGACCCAGTAGTCATAAAAGCAGTCAAACAAGATCTATATCCTTTCTCCTAAAAATAGCTAGTGAGACCAAAACATTCATCTGGTCACTATCCTAGGATCTCCCACTCCCCTCTCACGTGGTGTAGTCTGTGTTCCCAGTCTCCACTTTCTGGTGCTAAGGTACAATAAATGATTTGGCGATCACATCACTGTAACATTCACACCATGAATTCCTATCTCTCACTCTGGATGGGAAAGAGAAAAAAATGTCATAATAAAGGAGAATGGTGGTTAAGGGACTGGACTTCCACATGGCCAACCACAGTTCAAGTTCCAGACCTGGTGGCTTGCTTCCTCACCTTCCCTCCCTCTCTCTATCTCTCTCTGGTAAAATTCAGAAATAATAATATTAAATAGAGTTAAATAAAATAATTATTTAAAATAAATATATAAAGGAGGAGTTCTATGGCTAAGTGAAAACCAGAAAAAAGAAACCAGACTATAAAACATACTCAACGTTAGAAAAGAATTGACAGCAAAAGTTAGTGAGGAAGTATAGATATTACTCTCCCAGGCACTGGTATTTCTCCATACCTTATGACAACCACAAATCTCAAAGCTGGGGGATTCTCCTTTTCTTTATTTTTCTCATTTTTAGCAACATAAGACAAGTGGATACTTCCTACATAATATTCCCACGTGTATCAAGATTAGCTGGCTTCAGAATCTGGAAAGAAGCTTGAGAAATCATAGTTTTGACTCACATTGTCCTAAAGCCTCAATAAGAAGATTCCACTTACGGGGCAAGCAGGTGATATGGTGGTTGAGACATTGGACTCCCACATAGCTGACTGCAGTTTGAGTCCCAGATCTGGTGACTTGCTTTCTTACTTTCTCTCTCTCTCTCTGTCTCACTCTGGCGAGCACACATGACCTGTAGCAAATTAAAAATAAGTCATCATAATAAATAAAGTTAAATAAATAATTCTAAAAGCAAAGATTCCTTAGAACTCTGAGTTTATCTTTTTGGCTACATGTAATTTTATCTACTAACTTCAGGACTGAGAGAAAACTGTACAGATGTTTAATTACTTGCCCGTCTTATACCTCAAGACCACCTCACACAGGCAATAGTGAAAAAATTCTCTCCTTGTCTTTTATATGTGATTCAAGTGTTCATTAATGAACCAGTTGCTTGGAGTGGATATGCTTCTTTCCAGAAATGAATGGCTGAGATAATGTGACTTACTTCTGTAGCAAATGGGAAGGCTTTTTTCCATTTGCTAATGGTGGACTTCCATTTTGTAAAGTGAGTGGGAGAGGGTAAAATGCATAGATGATGGCTTAATAAATATTAGCCCTTTCATAAAATTGTGATAATAATCAACAATAAGATGTGCCAGGCACACTTGGAAGCACTTTCTATGTGTTAACTCAACATAATCTTCACAACTCTTAAGAGCTAGATATTATCCTTTTCACTGCTTTCCAATTAAAGGACTATGACAAAGAGTTTACTAAATTGTCTAAGACCACACAGCTAAGTAGCACAACCAAGAATACTATATCCGGCAAGTTTATCCTTCATATGGAAAGAGAAGACAAGAACATTCTCAGATAAACAAACCTGAATGAATTTACCAACACTAGACCAGCTCTCCAAGAAGTTCTGAAAGGGGTGCTACCCCAGTAAAACTAAAGTGAGATACACAGAAATAAGAGATCTAAAACAACTAAGAAAATGGACAGCTTAATGGTAGAGACAAGTCCAGAGTTGAACATTATCTTCCAGAATTTCAATGGAAAAATCGGACCACAGAAGACAAAGTACATGAGTTTGAACTGGTGAAATAGAATTGTATGACTTTTGACTAAAACATCACTGATCTGCTATGCTTTGTTTTCCAGTGTTACGGAGTTTTGTCTTTACTTGAGTTATGGACAGGTCCATGTATCTACTATTCGAACAAAATCCTAACCTGTTTCCTGGCTTTAAGTATTAAGCAAAGTTATCTTAACATTTTTTGATTTAGATTTATTAAAGCTAAAATGGCCTTCCTTGAAATTTTTTTAAAAAGGCTTATTCTCAGCTAACATTTCATCCACTTTTCACTAGTTTTACCATGGATATTGAAACATCTGTACATAACTATTATTGCTGATGATACACTTTATTATGTTCCTTTTCATTATATTGAAAGAATTTTAGCTGGTCCAGTCATGGTGGCACAGAAGTAGCACTACTGTTTAGGAGGCTGAAAACCACATGGGAGACCAAGGTTTGTTTCCCAGGCCAACCTGAACACATCAGGTGTATTTTTTTTAAAAAGAGATTTTTGCTACAGGGTGCATGTTCTCGCTGGAGAGACAGAGAGACAGAAAATGAGAAATCAACCCTTGGGAAGATGGCCATGCTTCAATCCCTTCTCCTCTGTTCTCTCAAGATTTGGGGCACACATGTCCACATGCCCAGTGTGAGTTTTAGCTTCTGGGTCCAAGATTTAAATCACAGTTGACTACATGGGAGTCCAGTGACTTAAACATTATGCCATCTGCCCGTCCCACCAGGTACATTTTTTTCACATGCCTGTAATCCTAGCTAATTGAGAAAAGGGGACAGAAAGATCATGACATAGCAAGGCTCTGGCAAAAAAAAATACCTAATCCTGGGGCTGACAGGTGGCATGTAATGCAGTGTAGGTGACTGCACTGTAGGTTACTGGTTAAGGCACTGGACTCCCACATGGCTGACTATGGTTCAAGTCCAGGACCTGGTGGCTTGCTTTCTCAGTTTCTCTTTCTCTCTCTCTCTTTCTGTCTTTCTCTGGTCAAATTAAAAAATAATAATGACAAATTAAATTAAATAAGTAAATATCTATTTTTTTAAATACGTATCCTTTACCTGCTCCTTCCCCACAAAAAATACACACCACTACCCCATCTATCTCACTAAGGAAAAACAAAAGAAAAAACTTGTTTTGAAGTGTTGCTTTGAAGCAGAGAGTAACCATTTTTAAAGAGTAAAATGATAGGACCAGAAGATGGCATAATGGTTATGTCACTAGACTCACATGTAGTCAACTGACTGCCATTGAGTCATGGACCCAGCGGCTTAAAACACGCTCCGGGCTCCTGTGCATATGTGCCCAGGATCCGGAGAGGAGAATGAAGGAGAAGTGATTGTGGCATGGCCATCCCCTTGGAGGATCATTTCTCCCGTTCTGTCTCTCTCTGTCTTGGGTGAGCACATGCACCCTATAGCAAAAATCTCTCAAAAAATAAAAAAGTAAAATGAATATCTTTTTTTTTTTCAAAAGATCACTTTCTTTTTCTTCAGAGAATTATTTGCTTATTTTATTTATTATTGTTATCTTTTTTAATTTACTATAGGGCATGTGTGCTCACCAGAAAGAAAAATAGAGACAGAGAGAAAGCAAGAAAGCAAGCTGCCAGTTTCGAGACGCCAACCATGGTCAGGCATGTGGGAGTCTAGCGCCTCAACCACCATGCCACCTTCTGGCCCTGCAAAAGATCTTTTTATTTTTAATTTTTTTTTTTCAGAGAGAGATTTTTTTCTATAGGGCACATGCGCTCACTAAAGAGACAGAGAGAGAGAGACAAAGCAATAAATCACCCTCCAAGGAGGATGGTCATGTCACAGTTCCTTCTCCTCCATCCTCTGTTTGTGCTTTTGAGCACACATGCACACACACCCAGCATGAGTTTTAAGTCACCAGGTCCGGGACTCAAACCATGGTCAACTACATGGGAGTCAAGCAACATAATTATTACTCCCTATGCTGGTCCCAGAAGATCATTTTCTAGATCTCACCCTCAAACCCTGCTAGATAAATAATAAAATCCTCTCTTCAAATTTGGTCGTTGTATTAGCTTTTTATTGCTGCCAGCACAAATCATTACACACTTAGTGGCTTAAGACAACACATATTTATTATCTTACACTTCTGTAGATTAGAAGTGTGACACAGCCAGTGTGATAGGAGGAATAAGTTTAAGAGAGCTATTGTACAACACAGTGACTATCATTCAAAAACAATGTATTGGGGCCAACAAATGGCATAGCAGTTACATCACTGGACTCCCATGTGGCAGACTGCAGTTCAAATCCCAGATCCAGAGGTTTGAGACTCACACCAGGCACGTGTGTGCATGCACAAGATCCCAGGAGAAGAAGGCATTGTAGCATGGCCATGCCCCCTGGGGGGTGATTTCTCACTTTCCCTCTCACCATCTCTTTCTTTCTCCCTGACCAGCATACACACCCTAAGGCAAAAACCTCTATAAAAAGAGAAAGAGAAAAAGAAGATGTGGATGTCTTTGGGAGAGCTGTTATCCTGCCTAGTATGATTGCAAACATTAGTAACAAAACACCCAATTTGGTCTAATAAAAAGCTTGTCAACATAGAAAAGTTTGAGGGTAATTTCAGCACAGTGTCCTGAAAAACCTCCAAGTCAGAGTAACTATCATGACAGAAAGGAAAGAAAGTCCCGCTAAGTTGATGGCAGACAAAAAGAAAGCCTGATAATAGTGGATGAAGGACAGCAGTGTCACATGAATAAGAAAACCAGACAATAGACCTGAGAAGTATCCAAAATGAGCAATGAGCTGCATTGTTGCTATCTCCAGTGTATCATAGAGAATGAAGAACTTTCTGATCCCAGTTCATCATTTTCCAAGTGAAGTTACAGTCATACATTATTAAAAATTAGATTAGACATTAGAAAAAAGACCTCTTCTACTGAAGTTTTTAAAAGGGGACTGTATTATTTTTAAAGATAAATAAATAAAAGAAGTGTCACAAGTCTCCTGCCTTTTTCAATGACAAGGGTTATCTAAATGGTGTTGATGAAAGAGTGTCAGGATTTAGGTGATAAGGATTTCTATGAATGCTTGCTTCTGGGGACAGAATGCATCGATGTAGCCACTGAGGTGGAGAGTGCCTGAAGACAATAGCCCAGTTTGGTAGCTAGTGTATTTCCCTCATGCCATTTACACGTTTCCCAAAACCTAGTGGATGTTTAGATCTCATGCATAGTGTCCAGCAACTGTACTCAAGAAAAACAATAGCCACAATATTGAGTCTTATTTCAATTTATTTTATTGTTTCTATAAAACCGTACTTTGTTACGCACTCACTAGGACACTAACCAAGTCACAGAAAACTCTGAGCTGACAAGAATTTGCTTTGCAGAACACGTAAAACCAGGAAAAAAATTCAATTATACAAAGTCCAACTTTGCAAAAGAGATGATCTTTGTGTCAAAAATAGGTGTGTCCTTAAATCACAAGTGTGACTCATAGTTGGGTGGATATATTTCCATTTAGAGGACTCAGAGAGTAGTTGAGGAGGAAGATCTAGATCCCCGAAGATGTCACTAACAAGTTAAGCAAGGAATTAGGGCCATCACCAAAGGGACCAGAGCTCAGGACTAGATTTCAGTGCAATGAAAGAATCAGAGGACTCTTAGGAAGTCAACCTAATCAAGAAGTATTGATAGACGAAAATGGAGAAGACTGGAAAAAATGAAAGTGCTATGTAAGACTTCAGATTGGGCCAGGAAGATGTTCCAATGTGCCCCTCTCGGGCACATAACATGTCAAGCTTAGACAGTCAAGATTAGCCAGGCATAAAAGCTAACAAAGAAGAAGACCCCTATGTTAGTGCTAGCCTTGGTTATGACTAAGATGGGAGTCTTGCCTGCCAAATAAATTGCATTGATACCTGTCTCAGGGTGAATCTGCAGAGGTGAAAATTGAAGCTGTGCATTCATAGCAGCCCCAGACCTGCTCTTCATTCAATCCTCTGTACTCCCTTTTATATATCATGAAATTGTACAATACCCCCGAATGCCTGTCAGAATTGGCAGCTTCTGATTATAAAAGCAACAGATCAGCAGGTCCTTTGTTTCTTCTCCAACCTCACCGCCTACCTCTCTCTCCTTGCCTTCATGTTCCATTATTCCACAAACATGCGGCAGGTATTGCTCCTTCTGTCTGGTACAAGCTTCCTCGCATCTTCAAACTGCTTTCCTTGCTGGTTCCATCTTGTCATTTGGTTCTCCACTCAAACACTGCCTTCTCAATAAGGCTCTTCCTTATCACCCTTTCTAAATTACCCCATTCTCCTCGGGTATTAATCACATCAGAGATCTTAGCAAAGTTGAAATTATCTTGTTGGGTTTGTAATTTGCTTATTCAAATGGCAGGTTTTTTTTTTTTTTTTTTTTTTTTGGAGAGGTTTTTTCGCTATAGGGCGTGTGCGCTTGCCAGACAGACAGAGAGAGATAGAGAGACAGAAAGCGAGAAATCACCCCCCAGGGGGGATGGTCACGCCGCAATCCCTTCTCCTCCATTCTCCTCTCAGGATCTTGGGCACGCACGCACATGCACCCGACGTGAGTTTTAAGCCACCGGGTCCGGGACGCGAACTGCGGTCAACTACGTGGGAGTCCAGCGACATAGCCATTATGCTAACTGCTGGTTCCCTCAAATGGCAGATTTTTAAGGATTTTTATTATTTACTGTGTCAAATGGATCAACAAATAGTCACTGCTTCTCTTGAGAAAAACTATATATTGTTCAGATGAAATTTCAACACATGAACACATAAAAAACATGCAGGTCAGTGACAAGGAGCAAATGGAGGCTTGATTATCTTAGTAAAAGTACAGGGTGAGAGGGACCAGCAGATGGCATAATGGTTACATTACTGCACTTCCACATAGTCAACAGCAGTTCGAGTCCCAGACATGGCAGCTCAAACTCATGTTGGGTATATGGGCACCCAAAATCCCAAGAGGAGAATGGAGGAGAAGGGATTGCAGTGTGATTTCTTGCTTTCTGTCTCTTCGTTTCTCTCTGGTGAGTGCACACACCTTATAGCAAAAATATCTCTAAACAAAAAACAGGTACAGGGTTGGATGGAGGAGCTAGAGAACTTTATAAACAAACACACTCTCTGAACCAAAAGTCAGCATTGGCTGTGAATAGCAAGATGGATTATCAGTGAAAAGACCTCTATTTTTAACCTCCATTTACAGTTCATCTTTTTCAGTGAGACAGGGAGAGATAATGATAGAGGTAGTTTTGACACAGTCTCATCATATTGTGGTCCTCCTGCACCAGCCTCCCTACTAGTTAGGACTACAGGTGTGAGCCACTATGCCTGGCCTGTTTAGGTGGGTCCAGGAACCAAACCTGGGCCTCCCACGCAGCCCTCCTACTTGTGCCACTATAGATGGGCCTATGACTCTCTATATAAACATACATATATATATATATATATATATGTATTATGAATATATGTGCGTGCATGTGTGTATGTGTTTATGTATTTAAGATTTTGGCTATAGGGCACGTGCACTTGCCGGAGACAGAGAGAGATAAAGAGTCAAAGAGTGATAAATCAACCCTAGGGAGGATAGCCACACTACAATCCCTTCTCCTCCATTCTCTTCTCAGGATTTTGGGCATGCACGCACACGTGCCTGACATGAGTTTAAAACTACCGGGTCCATGACTTGAACTGTGGTCAACTACATGGGAGTCAAGCAGTATAATTATTACACTATCTGCTGGTTATTTTTTTATATTTTTAACTATTCAGTTAGCCAATCTGATTTCTCATCTCTAGGTCTTGTGTTTCAATATGTTCTTCATTTTGATGAAAATCTTCATTATGATCATCTTGACTGGATCTAACATTAACAAAAAAAAACCTCCAGGAGTCAGATGGTGGAACAAAAGTAAAATGCAACATTTTGCAAGGCAGACCCACAAAAAGGGATGTTGGTTTGAATCTGGAGACCGCCCACAGCACACTAGGCTCTTTATTGTCTATATTCTGGGCTAGCTGAAGCTAGAGGTAGATTGTGGGGCCAAGTCCCTGTTAGAGGTGCTATGTCTTTGACTCTGTCACTCTATCTCTCTCTCTCATAGAATAAATAAATAAACTTAAGAAGACAATTTCCTGGGGCCAGCAAGTAGTGTGGTGAAGACACTAGACTCCCACATGGCCAACTACTATTTGAGTCCCAGACCTGGTGACTTTCTCTCTGTCTCTCTATAGTGAGCGCATATGCCTTATAGCAAATTAAAAATAATAATAATTAAATAATTAAGTTAAATGGACTACTTCCTTTAAAAAAAGGAAGAAAGAAAGAGAGAGAGAAGAAAAGAAAGAAAGAAAGAAAGAAAAGAAAGAGAAAGAGAGAGACAGAGAGAGAGAGAGAGAAACGAAAATAACCTCCTAATGACACATATCCAGGTGATGTGGGCTTTGAGGAGAAGACAGAACTGAAGGTTGGGTGACCCAGATTACAGGTCCTACATTAAGTCCTATGAATAAGAATATGGGATCAGCAGATGCTGCGGTGGTTAAGGGTGTTGGTACTCCCACATGGCCAACTATGGTTCGAGTCCTGGACCTGACCGTTTGCTTCCTCACTTTCTCTTTCTCTCTCTCTCTCCCTCTCTCTCTCTCTCCCGCTCCCTGGCCAAATTAAAATAAATAAAGTTAAATAATAAAAAATAATTATTTAAAAAAAGAATACACAGAACATGTGTCAGTCACTGTTTTAGTGAGTTTCAATAGAAAATATTGAAAGTTTCTGTCTCTCAGGAGCTGCAGTCTATTGGAGAATAGAGAGAGGGAGATATAAACATTTTTTTCATGTGCAGCTTTCTATAAAACTATGTGGGCATTAGACTAAATTATCTGTACAGTTTGTCCCAGTGCTACATGTTCTGAAAAGAGGAGAGAATATTTGGAAGCCTTAGCAGTGGTTATTTCTGGGGAGTAAAAGTGTGGATTTAAATTTTTTTCATTTTGTTTATCACCACTTTCTGATTTCTTTTCTATAATGAACATGCATTACATATGAAATGGACGAGTGTTTAAGAAAAATTGTAGAGAGATTTTCCTTTCAGTCCTGGGAATGGGTTCCTAGTGATCAGAAAGTATGTCACTCATCCATTAGTAATGGGTGCTGTAACAGGAATTGTCTTACCCTTCCAGAGTCTCGTATTTCTTTTCTTTTCTTTTTTTTTTTTTTTTTTTTTTTGAGAGGTTTTTGCTATAGGGCGCGTGCGCTCGCCAGACAGACAGAGAGAGACAGAGAGACAGAAAGCGAGAAATCACCCCCCAGGGGGGATGGCCACACCGCAGTCCCTTCTCCTCCATTCTCCTCTCGGGATCTTGGGCACGCACGCACACGCGCCCGGCGTGAGTTTAAGCCACCAGGTCCGGGACTCAAACCACGGTCGACTACATGGGAGTCCAGCGACATAGCCATTACGCTAACTGCTGGTCCCCAGAGTCTCATATTTCTTTACCTTTGCCTAATGAGGCTTCAGGGAGACCGCTTAGGGAATTTTTCTTCCCTTTTTCTCCTTACTGTTTTGTGTACTGGCCTCTTCTCTTTTTCTTGAACACTTGAAACTCTACCTAGTAATGTTCAGGCACACCACACACACACACACACGCCCGGTCTCTTCTCTCCCTTCTACCTTCACATCTCAGCTCAATGTTACTTCCTCAGGAAAGTCTGTCTTGAGCAATCTAACAAGTCCATTCCTACCTAATGACTCACCATACCATCCTGGTATTCTCTACCATATCTCTTTTCTTTGTCTCTCCAGAGCCCACGTGTTAGCTTATAATTTCTTATGTATGTTGTTTCTTAACAAGGTTATTATAAAGAAAAAATTTTTCAGAACCAGAAGGTTGTGTGGTGGTTAAGGTGCTGGACTCCATGTGGCTGAGTCTCAGATCTAGCAGCTTTGAAAGCATGCTGGGCACATGTGTGTGCATGCCCAAAATTCCAAGAGGAGAATGGAGGAAACAGAATTGCTGTGTGGCCAATCCCCTTCCCCCTGTGGTTGATTTCTCACTTTCCCTTTGTCTTTCATTCTCTGTCTCTCTAGCAAGTGCACACACCCCACAACCTAAAAAAGAAAAAAAAAATCACATAAATCTAGTTCCCCTGTAAGTCTGAAGTTCCACTGTGGAGACAGGGATGGTCTGTTGTGTTCACTGCCATATTCCTAGGGACCAGCACTGCCTATCACATCACAGGCCCTCAACTACTATTGAAAAGCAAATGAAAGAATGAATGAATGAATGAAATGACCCCTGGTCCTTTCTTTTACAAGTTTGATTCCCATGCAGTGGTATGCCACAGGCAAGCCCTCTGCCAGCTCAAAAACACCAATGCTAAATTTTCAAAAACTGGGGCCAGCAGGTGGCATGGTGGTTAAAGATGCTGGACTCCCACATAGACAACCACAATTCAAGTCCTGAATCTGGTGGCTTGCTTTCTCACTTTCCCCTTCTCTCTCTGTCTGATCAAACTTGAATATAATAATAATAATAATAATAATAATAATTGATAATTATTTTTAAAAATTTTTTCAGGAACTTTGCAAGTCAGTTGTTAAACTGATAATGTCTTGAAGCCATCATGGTGAGAGTGTTTATACCATGAATATCAGCAGATGCCACCTGTCACTACTCTTTTTTAGGTCTAAAGACCTTGTTTACCAGGTGCTCTCACCTCCTAAATCCAAATTTAAATATTGAGATATCCCAGCAAAAACATAATGCCTCTTAGGTGACTTAAAATCTTCCAATTAAAAAAAATAATGTAATAATAATAAATAAGTTAAATAAAATAATAAAAAGGGGGTTGGCAGGTAGTGTGGTGGTTAAAGACCCTGGGCTCCAATGTGGCTGACAGCGGTTCAAGTCTCATACCTGGCAGCTTACTTTCTCACTTTCTCTCTCTCTCCCTTTCTCTGGTCAAATTAAAGCAAATAATAATGATAAATAAGTTAAATAAAATAATAATAGAAAAATCTTCCAACAAAAAAGTGCTTGAAAATTCAAAAATACTAACTATATGCTATATAATCATTTACCTATTAGAAATACTTCATCTTTTTTAAAGCTAAATTATGATCTAAAATATGCCTCTGATTGCCTGAAGTTTTTATTTCTGTTTTCCAGATCCTTATGTAAAGATTCATCTGATGCAGAATGGTAAGAGGCTGAAGAAGAAAAAGACAACAATTAAAAAGAACACACTTAACCCCTACTACAATGAGTCATTCAGCTTTGAAGTACCTTTTGAGCAAATCCAGGTAATGTCAAACATAATTTTGTCTTCCTATTCAATTTCATTCCTTTATTACATAAATTATACACACGGATCTTGTCAATTATCAGTGCACATGACTTCATTTGAACTGTCATTCTCATGTATATTTGATGCTTGAGCTACATCAAGAGGATGGGATAAAATATACAGCACAGGATGTGATGATTCATCACCCAAAAGCAGCTGGCATGCTGCTGAGCAAAATTAAAGTGAAAAAGAAGAAAATGTTATCCAGCTCCATAAAGCAGCCGTTAAGGGACCAGGATCCCACATGGCCGTGACTCAAATCCCAGCCCCACAGGCTTGAAAAGTACACAGTTCATATGCGCATGGGTGCCCAAAGTCCTGATGAAAAGAAGGAATGAGCACACACACCCTCTGGCAATTACAAAAAGAAAAATGAAAATAACTTAAAAAATGTGTCTACAATATCCAGCAGGTGGTGTGGTGTTTAAGGCACTGGACTCCGACATGGCCAACCGCTGTTCAAGTCTCAAATCTGGCAGCTTGTTTTCTCACTTTCTTTCTTTCTGTCTCTCTCATCACATGCCCTATAGCAAATTTAAAAAATAATAATAATAAATACAATAAAAACATTTCCTTTTAAAAAGTGCATCTACAAAGATGAAAAGCCAAGAGAAGATGAGCTTTTGCTACTTCCAGGCCATAATAAGTAATTCTCTTTATCACATATTAAGAGGGAAATAAAATTAAGAGATAACAGAAATATTTTTTGGTTGATGCTCAATATGCAGCATCTTAAATTGTTATTAAAAGATGATTAACAATAGAGAAGTTAGGCTAAGTTGTATTTTTAGTTGTTTAAATTTAGCTCCCTGTGTCTGAGTTGGAATGGACAGGTATATTTGTAAAAATGGAATCTCAATTTGTTAGACTATAATTGTTACAACAAGAAGTATCCTATTAAAAGGCATTGTGGTTAACATGTTCAAAATAAAGTTCTACATGTAGCCACAATAATAGCATGTGATCTTATTATTTAGCAATTTTTTTAAATATATGTAAATTTTCTTATCCTATTTCCACAGATAGACTATCAAAATCTAAACTTCACATCCAATAAATATGGACTATTTCCTGCTAATCTTTAATGGGTTTCAGAGGTTCAAATTGCTTAAAACAACAATACTTTTACATTTTATTAAATAATCAATATGGATCTATCTGTTCCATGATATAAAGTTTGCCCATGGGCTAGCAGGTGGCAGAGGGAGGTTAAGGCAGCTGGATCCCTCATGGTCAGCTGAGTGGTTAGAGTCTTGGACTCAACAGCTTAAAAATTATGCTGGATATGTGTGCATGCATGCCAAAAATCCCAAGAAGAGAATGGTGGAGAGGGAATTGCAGCATGGCCATCCTCTTGCAGGGAGTGTGTGTATTGGGGGTGATTTCTCACTTTCCTTCTCTTTCTCTTTTTCTTACTCTTTCATTCTTTCTCTCTCTCTGCCTGGAGAGCACATATGTCCCATAGCAAAACTAAAAAAAAAAAAAGTTTGCCTGTAACTTGAGAGAGAAATGAAGAGTAGACATCAAATCTATAATGTGGAGGACCAGCAGGTAACATAGTGGTTAAGTCGCTGGACTCCCACATGGCCGATCACAGTTTGAGTCCTGGACCAAGCAACTTGAAACTCACAGTGAATGTGTATGTTTGCCCCAAATCCCAAGAGGAGGTTGGAGAAGATGGGATTGGGGCATGGCCATCACCCTTGAGGGATGATTTCTCACTTTCTCTCTGTCCCTCTCTGTGTCTCCAGCAAGTACACGCACCCTATAGCAAAAATCTCTACAAAAACAAAAAAACAAAACGTGGAACCTTCTAAAGATCCAGGATAGCAAAAGTCAGCAAATATACTTTATCTACACTTAACCTATTCTTAGAATATTTTATTTTATGAATGAGTCACACCTTTATTCCATTGAAGAAAGCTAATATAACTACATTTATTGTGTATGTATCATATGCCTATGTCCTTTAAAACACACTTTAATGCATAATCTCATTTCATCTTTACAATAATCTTGATACCATTTTTATCCCAATTTTATGTATAAGGAAACTGAGGTTTGGAATTTCCTCACATATAAAAGAGGAATAGAACAGAACCCATGTCAAAGTGAAATTGTACATCTAAAAGCACGGGAAACAGTGCCTAGCATACAAAACCACTCAGTAAGTGGTTCCTGTCCTTCTTACTATTCACAGTGTTAATGGTGTCTCTTTCAGATTAACATTGCATTAGAAAATACATCTAACAATAAAATTAAATAAATATAGAGGACCAGCAGATGGCATGTTGGTTAAGGTGCTAGACACTCCCACATGGCCAACCACATTTCAAGTCCCGGACCTGGTGGCTTGCTTTCTCACTTTCCCTCTCTCTCTCTCCGTGTTTCTCTCTAGTCAAATTAAATGAATGAATAAATAAAATTAAATAAATAATTATTTTTAAAAGATTAAATAAATATACAAATCAGCACTGTCCAGCAGAACTCTGTGATGACAGAAATGTTTTATCATCTGTACCATCCAATATGGTAGCCACAGGTGGCTAATGAGCGGCTCAGTCACTAGTGGGACCAAGAGCATTATTTAATTTCGACTTACTTAAAATGAAATTTAAACTGCTACCTGTGGCTAATAGCTACTAATGTGTAATATGGCAGTTTTAAATGACCAAAAATAACCAATAACCCCACCATCACCATTCTCACACTGGTCCAAGGTCCATAACCTTTCTCGTATGCATTTATTTTGGCTATAGGGCTCATGCACTTGCCCAAGAGAGACAGAAAGGGAGGATGGCCGTGCCTCAGTCCCTTCTCTTTCATTTTCAAATCAGGATTTTGAGCTCACACAAGCATGCTCCCAGCATGAGTTCTAAGTCACTGGGGCCGAGACTCAAACCACAGTCAACTGCATGGGAGTCCAATGATGTAACCATTACACCATATGCTGGTCCCTACATTTTAGTTTTTAAGGTTTCTTGCCATAGGAAAAAAAGAGACAGAGAGAGGGAAAGTGAGAAATCACACATACACACCCAGGGCGGGTGTGTCCATGCCACAATCCTTGCTCTTCCATTCCCCTTTCGGGATTTTGGGCACACACGTACATGTGTCAGATAGGATTTTCAAGCTGCTGGGTCTGGTACTCAAACCACGGTCAGCCATGTGAGAGTTCAGTGTCTTAACCATCATGCTACTTGCTAGCACCTCTCATATGCATTTTCACATGGTGGCAAATTCTTCATACTCATTTACTTTCTTTTTTAATTATTTATTTAACTGTATTTATTCATTCATTAATTTTTTTTTAATTTGACCAGAGAGAAACACACACAAAGAGAGAGAGACAGAGAGAGAAAGTGAGAAAGCGAGCCACCAGTTCTGGGACTCGAACCATGGTTGGCCATGTGGGAATGTCCAGCACCTCAACTGCTGGTCCCCATATTCATCTACTTTCAATAGCTATTATATAAATATGTTTGATTGCAGAGGATTCTGATTCCAGTCACTTGTTCACTAGCCTGTACCAGTGAACCCACTGCTTTGGACCCACTGCCTAACCCCAAAGACATCAATTTACTCCAACAATTTATTTTGCAGTATTTGTTCAGTGAATTCTTTTGAGTTCTAAGACTGTATTCCTATGAAAACAATATCTCCTGGCATTTTAATTCCAGAAAATAATATAAAGCAGGGCATTGAGATGAAATATCGTATTATAAACCACCTCCTGTGAGCTACAATCCTCTAACTTTATATTTTAAAAAATGCCCCTTTCAAGCATAAATTGCAGAAAATGTAAATATGTTGAATTTGAAGCATATTTAAAATCTAAGCATGTTTTGGGTTTCTGAAGCAGCATTTTACGGAAGGTAACATTTTGTCAGGACAGAGGGCATCCGAGCTCAGTACAGAGTACCTTTGACAGTCTGCTTTCCTTGTCTTTGCATTTCCCTAAAGAAAATAATTGAGTGTTTCACTAACTAAAAGAGGGATTTAGATCTCCCTTATCTTGAGGCTATCAGATTATCTGTCTATTCTTCCATCTTTCTCCATCCCAATGAAATATATTATAAAAGAAGCAAAACACAATAATTTCTAAAAGCATGTAAAAACAATACTTTTTCCACCCTTACTCCATGGAGAAATAAACTATATATGCAGCTGGAAATTTTTAGTCCAAGGACTTCACATGTTTTTGTCTAAGTGCCTTAATCAATTCACTCCCAAGTGGAATAATCAAAACCCACTGCAAACACTAAAAACCTCCATTATCTTTGTACAAAATTGTCCCCTGCCCCATTCACTGCAATGGGATGGCATCCTGATGCATTTGCTGGGGGGCCAGAGTACCTGTGTTCTTAGCTCCAAATACCATCCAGAGGCTCCGTAATTCTCTTGATAATATGATCCCCTCAAGGCTGTACAAAGGGAAGATGCTCGCCTTTATTGGCAGTGTGCTGCATTTTACATTGAGTTCCATTTTTGGAAATGATTATTGTTTCTGTTCTGAAGCTGTATGTCAGTGACTTCTCTCAGCACGTCAGAGTAATAATTCAGTCCTGAGAGTACAGAGTCCACGAAAGAGCTATAACTCAGCTAGCTCTTCATCTGGGCCTACTTTCATAATTACGTTTTCTGCTACTTTTAACTCTAGCCACAAATTATTATGCGTTCTACTTTATTTTGAATTCTTCCTTTATCTTAGCACTCAGTTTCTAGGTTGGCGATATCCCATATTCTAACTAAGCAAACTCATTACTTAAAACAGAAATGTGTTTTTTTCCTTTTTTTGTGGTTTTTATTTTAAGAATTATTTTTAATTTTTTAAATTTATTCATTCATTTATTTTAATTTGACCAGAGAGAAGCACAGAGAGAGAAAAAGAGGGAAAGCAAGAAAGCAAGCCACCAGGTCCGGGACTCAAACCATGGTCCGCCATATGGGAGTGTCCAGCACCTTAACCACCACGCCACCCACTGGCCCCAGAAATGTGCTTTTTTTTTTTTTTTTTTTTGGAGAGGTTTTTTTGCTATAGGGCGCGTGCGCTCGCCAGACAGACAGAGAGAGACATAGAGACAGAAAGCGAGAAATCACCCCCCAGGGGGGATGGTCACGCCGCAATCCCTTCTCCTCCATTCTCCTCTCGGGATCTTGGGCACGCACGCACACGCGCCCGGCGTGAGTTGTAAGCCACCGGGTCCGAGATGCGAACCGTGGTCGACTACGTGGGAGTCCAGCGACATAGCCATTACGCTAACTGCTGGTTCCCAGAAATGTGCTTTTAAAAAGGGTATCTTTCACACCATAATGGTTTGCTTTTATTAATTTGGTCAGTTCCAAAAAGGAAGTTATTAGGCCAGTGGGCTGCACAAAGGGTAAGGCAGCTGGATCCCATGTGGCTAACTCTGCGATTTGAGTCCCAGACCTGGTGGCCTGAAAATTACACTGGGCATTGGGACCAGCAGTTAGCGTAATGGCTATGTTGCTGGACTCCCATGTAGTCAACTGCGGTTCGCGTCCCGGACCCAGTGGCTTAAACTCACGCCGGATGCATGTGCATGCGTGCCCAAGATCCCGAGAGGAGAATTGAGGAGAAGGGATTGGAGAAGGGATTGCGGTGTGGTCATCCCCCCTGGGAGGTGATTTCTCGCTTTCTATCTCTCTGTCTCTCTCTCTCTCTGCCTGGCAAGCGCACGCGCTCTATAGCAAAAACTTCTAAAAAAAAAAAAAAGAAAAAGAAAATTTCACTGGGCGCAAGTACATACATGCCCAAAATCCCAAGAGGAGAATGGAAGAGAAGGGATTGCAGTGTGGCCATCCCCCCAGGGTGTGATTTCCTACTTTTGCTCTCTTTCTCTCTGTTCTCTCTCTTTCTCTGGCAAGCACACACAGCCTATAGCACAAAAAAAAAAAAAAAAAAAAAAAAAAAAAAAAAAAAAAAAAAAAAAAAAAATTAAGAGGAAGTTATTGAATAAATCGTTGCAATCTAAAGAAATCACTGAAGTAAATCCTGTGCAGCCTGAAAAGCTATTGCCATTTGTCACTACTGAATAGACAGTGGTTACTTAATAAATGATTAAGAGAATACATGGATGACAAACATATCTATTCCGTTACAACGTTGTTGCCAGAGGGTGAGTGTACTCACTAGAGAGAGATGGGGTGAGGGAGGACTAGGAGGAAGTACCCTCCTAATGGGGCATGGTCATGGCACAATCGTTTCTCTGTTCTCTCTCCCCCTTTCAGGATTTTGAGCATTCACGTTTACCCTGTGTGTGCATTTCAAGCTGCTTAGCTAGGATTCAAACTGCATAGTTGACCAAGTGGAATCTGGCTCCTTGAACCGCTAGATCATGGGACTAGCCCTAGTTACTATTGGTCATCAGGGAAGTCATGACATCTTTTTCATGGTTTTCTGTGCACAAATGCATCATGACTTTCCTGAAAACCCCCAGTACTTTGTGAAGATGTTCACTATATTATCACACTTTATGTTCACAATCATACAATTAGCTGAAATGCTGTATGAATTTTATGTAAAATGCTGGCCGTTTTGGCCTGAAATGGTATTCTAGCATATGGCTGCTTTGAGAATTGAAAAGAAAAAGAAGAGCCTGAATACCAATGCCGGAAGTCTCACTGATGAGACAGTGACACAAATGGATTTAGAGAGGAGCACTAACTGATGCAGGTAGCATGATGTTAATGGGCTACATCGGCCCTGAAACTGAACTCATTCCCTACGTGACTCAGACAGGTTGCATAGCTTCTGTGAGCTTCAAGCAGTCTCATCTGTATAACGGCAGCAATAGGGTCTTTCATGAGAAGAAACTGAGCTACTTCCTACAAAAGACTTGGAATAGAACAAAATACATTAAAAATGAACTCTTGGGGCCAGCAAGAGGCATAGTGGTTAAGGCACTGGACTCCCACATGGCCAACTATGGTTCGAGTCCTGGACCCAAGGTTTGAAACTCACGCCGTGTGCATGTACCTGCATGCCCAAAATCCTGAGAGGAGAGGAAAGGAGAGGAGAGGAGAAGGGATTTTTTTTTTTTTTTCTTGTTTCTTCACTCTTTATTAAAGCTAGGTACTCCTGCTTACAGCTGCAGGGCAACAGCAGCTGTGATCCAAGAGGGCTGGGGACAGTGCCAGACCCTAGCCACGTGGGGATAGGCCTGAGATGCCCTGAGCTCTCCCAGCCCACCCTGCCCTTGGTCCTTTCTGAGGCTCTGTCCCACACATACAGGAGAAACCAGAATAGAGAGGTCATCACCCAGCACTCCTGGGACCTGCCTCCCTGTGACCCTGGCCTCCCTCACCTCCCCACCCAACTTACCCAGCCGGGCTAACTCTTACCATCACCACCCAGGCCCTCTTCCCACCCACCTACTACTGTGCCTCCTACCCCGCCCCAGTCCCTAGCAGCCTTGCTGCTGGCTCTTAGCCCCCAAGGCCAAAGTGATTTCTCACTTTCTGTCTCTCTAGCTCTCTCTGTGTCTCCAGCAAGCTCACACATCCTATTGCAAAAATCTCTCTTAAAAAAATTAACTCTTGATTATTAAGATGATGATAGTTAGATGGGGCCAGCAGGTGGTTGTGGTGGTTAAGGGCTTGGGATTCCCACATTGCCAACTGCTGTTCAAATCCCAGACCTGGTAGCTTGCTTTCTCACTTTCTCTTTCTCTCACTCTGTCCCTCTCTGGTCAAATTAAAATAAACAAATAAATAAATAAAGTTAAATTTAAAAATTTGAAAAAGAATTCTTTAAAAAAAAAAAACAAAGGTGATGAAGGCAATGATATGGTACAGTAAGAGAAAATAAAGATTGGCCTCATATTCATATTTCACTCATTTTTAGCTTCATCCTGGTGGTTAAAGATGACTTCTTCCAATCTCCATTCCTTAGATCCCAAAGAGGCTTTGCAGGAGGGCTTGTACTGTAAGAGCTGAGTGATGAGTGTTTCTTTGTGCCCTCTTTCAGAAAGTGCAAGTGGTGGTAACTGTTTTGGACTATGACAAGATTGGCAAGAACGATGCCATCGGCAAAGTCTTTGTGGGCTACAACAGCACCGGGGCGGAGCTGCGACATTGGTCAGACATGCTGGCCAACCCCAGGCGACCCATCGCCCAGTGGCACACCCTTCAGGTAGAGGAGGAGGTTGATGCCATGCTGGCCGTCAAGAAGTAAAGGAGAGAAGCCTTTCTGCATTTGCCCACATAGTGCTCTTTAGCCAGTATCTGTAAATACCTCAGTAATATGGGTCCTTTCATTTTTCCAGCCATGCATTCCTGAAACAATTCAGTGGTACTTCAAATCCTGTTTTAATTTGCACAAATTTAAGTGTAGAGAGTACCTAAGCCCTTCATCATACAACTGCCCTCCAAATCTACTCTTCTTTTAAGCAATATGATGTGTAGATAGAGCATGACTGAAATGATTTATTGTATCACACCGTTGTATATACCAGTATGCTAAAGATTTATTTCTAGTTTGTGTATTTGTATGTTGTAAGCGTTTCCTAATCTGTGTATATCTAGATGTTTTTAATAAGATGTTCTATTTTAAACTATGTAAATTGACTGAGATATAGGAGAGCTGATAATATATTATATGGTAAACATAGTATCGTCTGCATTCCAGCAAAAATCTCAACTGTGAGGCACTAGTGCAGTTAAACTGACATCTTAAAGGACAACTTAAACCTGAGCTTTCTATCGAATTCTCTGAGCACCAAGATATGCTTACACCACATATTCAGTGGGTGAATCCAATGTTGTAGAATTCCTTCACAGGCAAAACAGCAGGATCTGAGCTGCATCAGGGCTGACTTTAAGGAAGTATAGCCACAAGCCAGAGTAGCACCTGTCTGTACCTATCTACAGAGCTAACTCATGGCTTCACTCCTACACTTGAGGAAGCAACTGGACAGGAAAGAACGGGTTCGTATCACTGCATATAGAGCAACAGAGCGATGGTGTGTGTGAGTGTACGTGCGTGTGTGTGTGTGTGTGTGTGTGTGTGTATGTGCGTGTGCACATTTGTTTGGGGTTGAGGAATGAGGAGTAGCAGCTGAGGTAAGAAGTCAGCATTTCTGAGATATTGCCTATTTCAAAAGAAAAAAGTAGCTCTTCATTACCACCTTTATACAAATGTGCGTCCTGTGGATTCTGTTCTAGATTTCACACCTGTGATAATTCCAGAAGGTTTGCACATTTGACTTTGTAACAAAATATTTTACTATACAATACCAGATTAGATGGAATGCAGAATATTTTTATCACCGCAATCTGTGCTTAATACACAAAATTACTTTGTGGTAAACAGACAGTATTGTAATCCCATCAAAAGATGATTTAAAGAAAACAATTAGCCATAGTTCTGAATGCACTTCAATTAAGCCAAAACAGACAGCTAGTGATCTTTTTATATGCTCTTTTTACTTAAATAAGTTTTAATTTGTCCTTTAAAAAAAGGTGAAACAAAACCAAGAACAAGTTCTAGAACTGAAGCAACCTCTTATGTATACTAGATGCTTGATGTAGGAGGAGTTTTTAAATGTTTTCAATGTTATTACGTAGTAAATGGCACTATTATGACGCTACTAGTCATTCCATAAGAGTCTTACAGGACTGCTCTGTGTAACACTGTGACTGCCGTGTGTGCTTAGACACGTAGTTTCCTCAGTGGATAGCACTCGATTTATTCCATAGTGATCTTGTAACAATACTGCCATTCCCTTCTACTGCACTGCCCAAGGTGTGTGTAGCACAAACAGTTCTCATTACAAAGGACCAATTCAGAACTGAAAAGCTATGCATAGGACAAGGAAGATACATAGAATCGGGTGGAACACACAGCGTTTGTCAAGCACTGTGCACTATTTCATATTTCTCCCTACTAGAGTAGAAAACCACTTTGTGGAAGGGCCACCTCCCACTGTGTCTGGTCTTTACTCACGTCTGTGAACTATTTTAACATCCAGGCCACAGACAGCAGTGATGCTCCAAAGTGAAAGTTTATCTTCACTGGTATCAAAACAAAATGGAGGACAACTAGGCGTAGGCCTCATGTTCAGACTTGAGGAGATCCTGCCAAGTTTTAAAAATAAGAATGGAAAAGAACTGTTGGTAGACTTGGAACGTAGGGTTGGCTGTTTCCCGACAAAGTAGAATTCTTACCATTATTCTGTCCTCATCAAAAAGAGGTGAGCCCTTCCACCTCCCAGCCTAGTCATAGGAAAGTCCTTAGAACTACGACAGGCACAAAGAACAAATGAAAAATAACATCTCCCTCTTCTGTCAATGGTCTATACTTTTAAAAATATAGAGAGACCGTAAAATGTCCAAGTCTTGCGAGATTAAATATTGGTTTAACAAAAACTGCAAATGAAATTTTTTCTAATATAAAGGACCACACTCTTCAAAAAGAGGGAGTCAATTGACTTTTTTTAAATTCCTTAAATGCCAGAAGCTGATCCTTAATTTTGCTATATTCAGCTTTAAGTTGTTCACACTGAGACACCACTTTCAAACAAGCAGGTTCAAGCTGCCTAATACACATTATTTCTTGCATTAAAGAACTACTAATGCATTCTCTTGCAACACTGCCAGACATGGGATTGTCACCATAGAATTAGTTGGTACTATGCCACCTTCACAAGTCAGCAACCGAACCTGCTTTGTGACCAAGATTCATTCTCAGATAAGCCACATGTACCTTTCTGACAAAGCTGTGTAAAGTATTAGAAACTGATGCTCTAGAAAGATCCTAGTTGCCTTTGTGTATATTTACTGCCTGCTTGAGTGTTTCTATGTGTGGGTTTTCTCTGTATCTTGTAGAAATGTTGGGGTGTTTTCTTCTGCCATATGGCTCGTGGCCCGCGAGCCAACTACTTTAGCTGTATTTTACCTTCATTTTTGATGAGGTGGTTTAAATTTTGTTTCACTTTGTGTAGTGAATTCCACAGTAGTTTTCTGATTGTTGTTAAAAATGACTTAACATATTACACAGATATTCAATAAAAATGTTTTATTTCCTGTTGATGTTGCTGCCTTTCAACTCTTTCTTTTTTAATATTTATTCAGTTTTATTAACTATTATTGTTTTTAACTTGACCAGAGAGAGACATGGAGAGAGAGAAAGAGAGGGAAAGTGAGAAAGCAAGCCGCCAGATCCAGGAGTCAAACCGTAGTCAGCCATGTGGGACTCCAGCGCCTCAACCACCATGCCACCTGCTGGCCCCCTCAACTCTTTCTCTTACCTGATTCTGGTAGTCAGTCAGCAGCCTACGGATCTGGGGGGGCTGGGAACTGCTGGAGGTAGTGGCAGCTACACAGAAGCTCTGAGTCACATCTATAAACAGAGGGGCTGATGGGAAGACGGTGCCCCCAGGAGTATTTGGCCCCAACTGCCAGTGTTTCTGGGTAATGTCATTCTCAACATGTGTTTGTTTCTCTGTTCCTGTTATGATCAGTTCATCTGGCTCACACTTTCAGGCATGTCTGCTTTACCCAAAATGTGTCCCCCAGTGTTTTCACTCCAAACCCTAAGCCACATAACTTCTCCAAATTGGGACTGAACGCAGAACTGTATTGGGTCATCAGAAAAGTCAGGATGCATTTTTTTTTTTTAGAGGTTTTTGCTATAGGGCGCGTCTACTCGCCAGACAGAGACAGACAGAGAGACAGAAAGCTAGAAATCACCCCCCAGGGTGATTTCTCCTCCATTTTCCTCTCGGGATCTCAGGCATACACTCACACGTGCCTGGTGTGAGTTTAAGCCACCGGGTCCCGGTCGTGAATCGCAGTCGACTACGTGGGAGTCCAGCGACATAGCCATTACGCTCACTGCTGGTCCCAGTCAGGATGCATTTTTGCAGAGAAAAACATAGCACAATATGTCATGACTTTTCTGACAACCCAATATTCACCCTGTTTTCAAAGGGCACGTGACATGTTAAAGTCCCTGCCTGTTATAATTGCTAGGAGGAATCAGTAAACACCATTCCTCCACTAAATTCAACAGTTTCCAGGTTTTTACAGTGTACCACAGTTTTGCTGATGCTGGAGCCTGTAGTCTCAAGCAGATATGGAAATACAACACCAACGCACCTGATGTATCCTTAAAAGTAAGCACTTTGGGGCCCCTTACTCTAGACCAGTTAGAGTGGACACCACAAGGCGTCACCCTGATACCCCTTCAGAATCGAGGCTCCCATCCTGCAGCTGCCCGCCACATTGCCAGCTGACCGCTGTGTCCCTCTGCCTCACCTAACTCATGCATCCCTCCCGGGGAGTAGCCTGCATTCAAAGACTTATTCAAGAGCTCCCCGAAGTGCTAGGTTGGTTGAAGTTGCTTTTGCAATTGCATTGCAGTTCAATTTCTCTGACTGGCCAGTGGATTTCCAAAACTTTTACAAATTTTGTTGCCAAGATGACTCCCCAATGTAACCCACGCATGTATAGCTTCATCTCAGAATCTGTATCCAAGGGCCCCCCCCCCGCCCACAACACATGTTTTTGTTTTTGAGAGATTTTTGCTATAGGGTACATGCACTCACCAGAGAGACAGAAAGTGAGAAATCACACCTAGAGGGGATGGCCACACCACAGTCCCTTCTCCTTTATTCTCCTCTCAGGGTTTTGAGCATGCACACACATGTGCCCAGCATGAGTTCCAAGCCGCCGGGTCCAGGACTCAAACCATCATGGGCCATGTGAGAGTCCAGCACCATAATCACTATGCCACCTGCTGGCTCCTACAACACTTTCTTTTTAGGAGATGTCAAGAAGAATTTGGTAGAGAAGATGATAACAGAGCAAAGTACTACAAGAACTGGTAGGAGTTACCCGTCTCAGCGTGGGCAAGTCTCCTGGAACATTTATGTTGTTTGACAGACTTATCCATGATAAAGTCCTTGACAGCTGACTACGTCCCACATCCTTCAATCCTCTCTACTAGCCACTGCCAAAAAAGGATGGAGACTAAGCCAAACTGCTTAAACAGCCAAAAGAACTACGATGCAAGTTCTGAGCACTGCGAAGAAGTAGTTGGCAAACGGTTCTACATGTTACTTTAGAAAACAAAATGCATGTGGGACTAGCAGTTAGTGTAATGGCTATGTCGCTGGACTCCCATGTAGTCGACCGCGGTTCGAGTCCCAGACCCGGTGGCTTAAACTCACACCGGACACGTGTGCATGCATGTCCAAGATCCCGAGAGGAGAATGGAGGAGAAGGGATTGCGGCGTGGCCATCCCCCCTGGGGGGGGGTGATTTTTTGCTTTCTATCTCTCTGTCTCTCTCTGTCTGTCTGGCGAGCACACGCGCCCTACAGCAAAAACCTCTCCAAAAAAAGAAAAAAAGAAAAAAAAATGCATGACACATTAGGGGGAACCAGAAAAAAAATTAGAATGCTAGAAACAATTGTTTACTTCTAATTCTTAAGGAGTCTACATTTCTTAGAACACTGTTTGTTAAGAGAAATTTTTGCTACAGGCCTCATGTGCTCACCAGAGAAACAGAGAGAAAATAAGAAATCACCCCCCCCCCCATGGGGGATGTCCATGCCATAATCCTGTCTCTTCTCAGGATTTTGGGCATGCATGCACACACACACACACACACACACACACACACACAGTGTGAGTTACAAGCCTCCAGGTCCAGGAATTGAACTACAGTCGGCCATGTGGGAGTCTAGCTCCTTAACCACTATGCCACCTCCTGGTCCCCTAAAACACTTTGAAATTAAATCCGAAATTATTTAGAGACTATGTCTTTATAATGAAAAAAAAAAAAAAAAAAAAAAAAAAAACCTCATCCTTTTTTTCAATGTGTGTTAGTCCAAAAGATTTGAAAGTCTAAGACACTTAAGATATTTTTTATGTGTGTTAGGGAATCAAAACCACTCCAGGTATTTCAAAGAGGACTTTAATATAGGACTGTGGTTGCATAAGGAGAGCTGAGAAGGTCCAGACAGCAGCTAATTCAGAGAGTAGTAGACAGTACACCTAAGGCTGTGAGAAGATAATAGGCCCTAAAACCCCAGACTGAAGAGAAGGGGCTACTGCCCTGGGGGAAGAAACCACAAAGGCTTAAGGGTCCTTGAACCAAGAAAGGGGCTCCACACTGCAGATGCTGGAACTGCCAGAAGATTCTCTTCCAGTGGGTGCTCGCTGTTGCTAGAGGGAAGCAGGCAGAAGCTGGAAGCAAGAAGGTGATCCCTTCTCTTTTTTTCCTACCTGCCAGTTCACCCAGTGCCTTCCACTGGCAGCTGGTAAGAAACTCGAGGAAAAACAGTCTGCAGAAACACATATCGGAGCACAGCCAGGTGGGAAGAAGGCTGAGAATAGCAAGCAAATGACCAGCCCATTAGGAAACCTTATAGCAGCTCTGTATGCTTTTTGTATTTTTGTTTCTTTCTCTAAGGTCAGGTGTTCCATTCTGAGCCTCAAGTCATCCCGCGCCTGATGAATGCATAGAAATCACGTTCTATTTATGCAGAGAGTTTGCCCTTAGAGATTTGAAAATGCCCACCGTGACTGCAGTTACCCATTCTTACAACTCGTCTTTATTACATATGCACAGGACTCTTTGATGTTTAGAACTGATTTAAGCTGCACACAAATCTTTCCTATAAAACAGTCAAATGGTGATTTTGGAATATAAAGGTAAAAAGAAAAGCAGGAAAATAAAAATGAGAAATAGCTTGGTAGTAAATGTACAAAGAAATGTTCCAAAGCATGCAGAATAATAATCATGCACGAGGCGCCGTCAAGAGAGACCGGTCATAAGCACACCATGCACACCCACCAGTGATTTGTAAGCCCAGCTCTGAGGCTGGCTATAAGTTAACTTGCATTTCAAAACCTGCATTTTGGCCACACTGATTTCTTCACCCTGCCTGACCAATGGACAGCCCTCCTCCCCTGTACAAAGTTTCTACACTCATCCTTCTTCTCTGACAGCAGCGATCCTGCCAGCCAAGCCTTCTCCCTTTGCAAATATGCTTGCCCCCGCCAGCGTACCCACAAGGTTAAAAAACATTTTATACAGAGTGAGTCAGGACTCACTTCCTTTACAGCTGCCCACTTTCCTTCTGTCAACTTTCTACCTCTTCTAGACTGGGAGCAAACCGAAGGGTTCATACCCTTTATAGTCAAGATTGCTAGAGTTACAAGTGGAAGACAGTTCAAACTGGATTAAGTGGGGGAGAGAAGAGGGAAGGGAGTGGGAGGGAGAGAGAGAACAATTGGCTTCCCTGAGCAGGAAGTTCAAGGAGTGATCACATTCGGGAACAGCCAATCAAGGGTCTCACATAATGCCATCATTTCCTCCCTTTTTCTCTCATTCCCCCACTTTCTTCCCCTCCCTGATTCTTGCTAGACTCAGGATCGATTTCATGTGGCAACACCGAGGGCCCCTAGCTCTCCAAACTTAGATTCCTTTAGGGCAACATGCTTGCAGAGAGGGCTCCTTTTACAATTTCGTCATCAAAATTGCCGGCAGTGACCATGCTTGGATCGCATGTCCTTGAAATAATTCGCTCCTAGTACCACCTTCAGCTCTACTGAAGGACAAATCCACGCAATAGCAGCAGACTGGTAATTCTTCCCTTTCAAACTCTGCTCGAAGGCACATTTTAAAAGTGTTCGCCACAGGTTGTTCCCCTAACCTGGTGGTTAAGGGAGCTGGATCCCTCACAGCCCACTGCAGTTTAAATCCCTGTCCCAGCAGTGTGAAAAACACCCCAGGCCCGTGTGCATGCGTGGCCAAAATCCCAACAGGATGGACAGAGAAGGGATTGCAGCCACACCCCTTCATGCATTGCTTCACCATCTCCCTCTCTCTGTCCCAGTCTCTCTGACATCCCTGGTGGGCACATATACCCCCGGCAATAAAAATAATAATAATAATAAAATATTTTTTAAAATTAAAAAAACATAATTTAATTTTTTTAATTTAAAAAAATTGGTTACTGGGTCCAGCAGGAGGTGTAGTGGTTAAGGAACTGGACACTCACACATGGCTTATCATGGTTCAAATCGTGGACCTAGTGGCTTGCTTTTTCGCTTTCTCTCTCTCTCTCTCTCTCTCTCTCTGTCTCTCTCTGGTCAAATTAAAATAAATGAATGAATAAAATTAAAATAACTTTAAAAACTATTGGACACTTTTTTTTTTTTCTGAGAGGTTTTTGCAATAGGGCGTGTGCGCTCACCAGAAAGACAGAGACAGAAAGTGAGAAATCACCCCCAGGGGGGATGGCCACGCCGCAATCCCTTCTCCTATTCTCCTCTCAGGATCTTGGACACACATGCACATGCGCCTGGCATGAGTTTAAGTCACGGGGTCCAGGACTCAAACCACAGTTGACTACACGGGAGTCCAGCAACATAGCCATTACGCCAACTGCTGGTCCCTGGATACTTTCAATTATTGAAAATATCCATTCATCTTCCTACTGATTTCCAGGAAAACTAATCATCTGCTACATATTTTAAACAGATGCCTTTTAAAAAACACGTTGAAATAATAACACAATTTTAGGTTACTGGATATTTTAAATATTTTTATTTTGATAGAATTTTTTAAAAGAATTACTTATTTAATTTTATTTATTCATTCATTTCAATTTGAACAGAGACAGAGAGGGAAAGTGAGAAAGCAAGCCACCAGGTCCAGGACTCAATCCGTAGTCAGCCATGTGGGAGTGTCCAACACCTTTACCACCATACCACCTGCTGGTCCCCTATTTTGATAGAATTTTAATAGTATAAAAAGGAAATGGGAAAAATCATTTTACAATACTTTTTGTTTTTATACATATGCTCACATTTTTGGTCCATACACATCCACCTTTTAAATAGTTCCGATCATAGTAAACATAGAATTTAGTATCAGTTTCTTTCACTTGAGCCTTTTTTCTTGTTGCCACATAGTTTTTATAATATTCATTTTTTTCCCTCTTTGTTTTTGTTATAGGGCACGTGCATTCACCAGCAAAAGACAGAAAGAAAGAGAGAGAAAGTAAGAAATCACTCCACAGGAAGGATGGGCACCCAGCAATTCCTTCTCCAGTCTCCTCTCACAATTTGAGCACACACATTCAGTGTGATTTTCAAACCTCTGGGTCTAGGACTTGAACCACAAAGCTGGCCATGTGGATTCAGCATCTTAACCTCCACACCGCCTACTGGCCCTATAATATTCTTTTTGAAAAAAAAAATAATTTTATTCATTATTAGTAGTATTTTAATTTTATCAGAGACAGAGGGAAAGTGAGAAAGCAAGTCATCGGGTCCAGGACTCAAGTTGCATTCAGCCATGTGGGAGTCCAACACCTCACCACCATGCCCCCTGCTGGCCCCAATATTCATTTTTAATGGCCACCTGACTTTTCCTCAGATAGATAAACAAAAACATAATCATTTCACTATTACCAGATATTTAAGTTGTTACTAATTTATGTCTTATATAAATAATATTGCAATGAACACTGGATATGTAGAGATAGATGATTGTTATAGACAATCAAAGAGACAGATAGAGGATAAATATATGGATAATAAATAGATTTTTAAACATTTATTCTCTTGGGATACGTTTCCAGAATGAGAAGGGTTGGGAAAAAGACAAGTTCATAGCTGCCAGCTTGGTTTTCTGGAAGCTTCTACCCAGACACTCTGCCATTGCTATTTCATGCTCGTCTTCACCAAGACTCTGGGCCGTGGCACGGCGACCTGCATGGCTGCCAGCTGTAAGGGTCATGTGCGCAGGTGCTGGCCAGGCCAGCCTTTGACTCGAGTCACTGCTCTCTTCACTACCCAGACAGCTGTGTTAGAAAATCAGTGGTATGAGAAAAGCACAGGCGGAATGCCCGAGAGGGGTGCACAGAAGGAGAGTATCCCCCGAAAGATAATGTGTCCAGTGAGACTCCAGGCTGCCTCCCCTGCTCATCAAATCCCACAGACTCTGCACTGAGACCTTTCTCAGGTCCTTCTGTGCTCGCTGTTCCCACCCTCCCTCCCTCCCTCTGACTTGCTGAGTCAACACCTTCCCTTCTTATCCCACAACTGCCTCCTTGTACCCAGCCTCCCCCTAGAGCAGCCCTATTGTAGAGTGGAGCGAGCACCCACTTTAAAGCCAGAAGCCCTGGGCTCAAGTCCCAGTTCAGTCCCTTAGCTATTGATAATATCGCTCTGGACAAGTCACCTACTTTTGAATTAATAATGGATCTTGGGCCACTCGATGGTGTGGTTAAGGCAGTTGGATCCCTCATGGCCCCTGTGCCATTAGAGTCCTGGACTTGGTGGCTTGAAAAACATATTGGGCTCATATGTGTGCATGCACACAAACCCTGAAAGGAGAAATGGAGGAGAAAGGATTGCAGCATTGCCATTCCGGGGGTGGGAAATGTTTCTCATTTTTCCTTTCTCTGTCTCTCTAGAGAGTGCACATGCCCTCTAGGGGGAAAAAAATAAGCTTTCAATAAATGGTAGTTACTATTGCTCTAAATCTAGCCCAGGAGGAGCCTGCTGGCTCCTTAACCACCATGCTTAAGGCATTGGACTTCCACGTGGCTGACAGTGATTCAGGTCCCGGACCTGGTGGCTTGAATCTCACATTGGGCACGTGTGCATGTGTGCCCAAAATCCCAAGAGAAGAATGGAGGAGAAGGGATTGCAGCATGGCTATTCCCCTTGGAGGATGATTTCTCATTTTGCCTCTCTTCATCTCTGTCTCTCTTTCTCTCTCCAGCAAGCACATGCACCCTATGGCAAAATCTAAAAAATAAATAAGTAAATAACTCTAGCCCAGACAAAAATAAACTGTGAAGAGTCAGATAGTAAATGTTTTACGCTTTACGGGCAATTCATTCTCTCACATTTTCCCTTCTTTTTATTTATTTATTTTAGAGAGATTTTTGCTATAGGGCTTGTGTGTTCACCAGAGAGATAGAAAGTGAGAACTCACCTCCCCGGGGCGGGGGGGGGGGGGGGGGGGGGACAAGATAGCCATTCCATAACTTCTTCTGTTCCATTCTCCTCTTGGGATCTTGGACACGCACGCACACATACCTGGCGTGAGTTTCAAGTTGCCAGGTCTGGGACTTGAACCACAGTTGGCCATGTGGGAGTCCAGCACCTTAACCACTACACCACCTGCTGGTCCTATTGCTTTCATCTTTTCATCCTCCTGTTTTTCCATTCTTTCCAAGCCTTTAAAAATGTAGAAACCAGGGACCAGCAGGTAGCATGGTGATTACGGCTCTAGATACTCCCACATGACCAATCACGGTTCAAGTCCCGGACCTGGTGTCTTGCTTTCTCACTTTCTCTTTTTCTCTCTGGTCAAATTAAAATAAATGAATAAATAAAATTAAATGATAAAAAATAAATAAAATAAAAATGTAGAAACCATTTGTAGCTCAGACAGCTGCAGTTTGCTGACTATATTTGGGACCCATTCACTCTGCTTCTAAAGATCCTTCCATGTTTCCTAATCCTCACAGAGTAACATTGAAATTCTTTCTCTTTTTTATTTAAGAATTATTTTATTTTATTTATTGTGATTATATTTTTTCAGTTTGCTATGGGACATGTGCACTGACCAGAGAGAGACAGAGAAGGGGAGGGAAAATGAGAAAGCAAGCTATCAAGTCCAGGACTCAAACTGCAGGCAATGTGGGAGTCCGGCGCCTTAACCGTTATGCCACCTACTGTCCCAAAATGGAAACTCTTTGGCATTGCAATAATGTTCAAGGCCATCCCCACATGTTAAGCATTCTCTCTCTCAGCCCAGCCCCAGATCCTAGCTAAATGATGCTCTGAACACGCTGCATGCCCCAGTCGCCATGCCTTCGTTAATGCCATCCCCTGCACCTCCAACTTCGTGATGAAGGGCTACGGGGTGGTGAGTGACACAGGAGACAGGGAAGGTGCAGAGGCACTCTGGCAGCTCAGAGAAACCATATGTGCCATTTATTCCCCAAAGCACTGCACTGTCACTCTCTGTAAGGCTCAGCCGGAGTTCTCAGGTCAGCTCATTATTGCTCTTTTCTAGCCCATAAATGCTTCGTTCTGTTCCTGAATGCCTGGGACTCCGACAAACAGCGATGCTCTTCAGAACAATGCCTGAAACACTCGGCACTTCCCTTGAACATATTGAAGATTTTTATTTTTTTTTCTAATTCAGGGCAAAATGAATGCATTTTAGAATAGGTAAGGAATGTGAGACAATTTATAAACGAAATCGGAATATGGTCCCTGATTAACTTCCTGACAGTGTCACGATTGTTTCTGGGCTTCTCATGGCCAGAATTCAGACCAGGTGACTCAAATTAAGCAGGTTTGGGACAGTAATGCATGGATCGAGCAGCTCACTAAGTGTCGCTCTGCCTCCAACCAGGACCATCGTGGCCTGTGGCTGGCCAGGTGGGAACGTGCCAAGGAGAAAACCAGCGGGTCTCTCACCTCCCCACCCCCAGAGGCCACTGGAACTTTAGACCCACCCAGTCATGCGTGCTAACCCTAAAAGATCCTCCTGCTCTGCTGAGAGTCTTTAGGAAGATAGATGTATACCATCTCCACCTATTGAGGCAACGCTTTCCCTGGAAATTGCTTAAAAATCACACCAGATGCATGAGTGAACATGCCCAAAATCCTGAAAGGAAAATGGAGAAGGGATTGTTGCATGGCCATCACCATGGCAGGGAGGGTGACTGATTTCACTTTCTTTCTCTCTTGTCTCTGTCTCTCTCCAACAAGCACATATTGATTAGCTTGACTTAATATGCCACATTGTTAACACATATTAAAATATTAAATCATGGGCCAGCAGGTGGTATAATGTCACTGGATTCCCACAGAGTCGACCACGGTTCTAGTCCCGTACCTGGAGGCTTAAAACACACTGAGCACATGTGTGTGCATGCCCGAAATAGCAGGAGGAGTATGGAGGAGAAGGGACTGCGGCATGGCCATTCCTCCCCGGGGGTGATATCTCACTTTCTGTCTCTGTGTCTCCTTCTGTTTCTCTGGTGCATGCATACACCCTATAACAAAAATCTCTCTTAAAAAATATTAAATCATATCTTATAGATGTATACAACTGTGATTTGGTGGGGCCAGCAGGTGGCATGGTGGTTAAGGGTGCTGGACTCCCACATGGCTGACCTCGGTTCAAATCCCAGATCTGGCAGCTTGCTTTCTCACTTTCCCTCTCTCTCTCTCTCTCTCTCTCTCTCTCTCTCTCTCTGTCACTATGTCCCTCTCTAGTCAAATTAAAATAAATAAATTAATTTAATTAAATTAAATATTTTTTAATTATAATTTGCCAATTTAAAATGACATGTATTTTTAAGTTAATTTTATTATTTTTTGTTTTTCAGAGAGGTTTTTGGTATAGGGTGCGTGCGCTCACCAGAAAGAAAGATAGAAAGCAGATAGAAAGGGAGAAATCACCCCCCAAGAGGGATGGCCATGCAGCAATCCCTTCTCCTCCATTCTCCTCTCGGGATCTTGGGCACGCACGCACACGCGCCCGGTGTGAGTTTAAGCCACCGTGTCCGGGACTCCAACCGCGGTCGACTACGTGACATAGCCATTATGCTAATTGCTGGTCCCAATTTTTAAGTTAATTTTAAAAACACAAAACCACCTTCTCAGAATTATCCAGAATAACATTTGACCAACTATGTGGGCACCATGGCCCATCCGAGCTGACAAATAAAATTGACTATTAAGATAACTTCCTTGTGCTCAGCTGCTCTGCCTTGTCCTCAATGAACTGTAAAACTACGATATCCAATATGACAGCCACGCACGCCATGAGCATTTGAAATGGGGCTAGTCCAAGTGGAGAGGTACTGTAGATGTAAGATACACATGAGGTCTCAAGGACTTTATTTTTCATGAAGCCAGACAGTGGCACAGCAGTGAAATATGACACAGGAAGCAACAGCTCATGGGAAAGTTCCTGGTTCAAATCCAAAGACCTTGCTGTACACCAGGCATGTGCTTGCCTGCGATCCAGGGCTAGCTAAAGGCTGGGGGGATTGTGGTGTCAAGACATTTTTGGGGGTGCTATCTGGTTTTATCTCTCTGTCTCTGTCATTAATGGACACATTTTTAACATAAGTAAGTGGATAAATAAGATATTTTTTATTATAAAGAATACAAAATGTAAGGCCAGCATAGGATCCCATATAGTGACCATGACTTGAATCCTCAGCCTGCTCACAGGTCAGGAAAAGGTCTACAATTTTAAAAACTTGTGTCTGGGCCATCAGGTGGCAGGGAGGTTAAGGGTGCTGGACTCCCATATGGTCGACCACGGTTCAAGTCCCTGACCTGGAAGCTTGCTTTCTCACTTTCCTTCTCTCTTTCTATCCCTTTCTGGTAAAATTAAAATAATTAAATAAATAAATAAAGCTAAATAAAATAATTCTTTAAAAATACTTGTGTCATTAGACTGGGCTGACCTGGATGATCTAAGACACTCCACCTCTAGGTCCTTATACTTAATCATATCTGCAAAGTCCTTTCACCATGGAAGAGACTTCACATTTAAGTGATCTTGGACATCTTTGAGGCCATTATCTTACCACGTGGGGTTAATAAAATATGTTATTAATAGGTCAGCCAGTGGCATGCAGATTAAGGCAGCTAGATCCCACATGGCCAACTGAGCGGTTCGTCTCTGTCTCTCTCTTCCTAGTGAGTGCATACACCCTATAGCAAAAACAAAATAATAAAATAAAACAAAGTTCGGGAACCAGCAGGTGGTGTGGTGGTTAAGGCACTGGACTCCCACATCACTAACCATGGTTCAAGTCCCAGACCTGTGGCTTGCTTTCATCACTTTCCCTCTCTCTCTCTCTGTCTCTTATTAGTCAGAGTGAATAATAAAATAAATTTTTTTAAGTTTAAAAAAAAAAAAAAATATATATATATATATATATATATATATATATTAAAATTAGTTTCCCTTTTAAAAATATTTTTAAATAGCCACTAAAAATATTTAAATTGTGTATATGGTTGACATTTGTGACTCACGTTATATTTCTATTGGACAATGCTGGATTAGAAATTGAGGAACGTAGGACCAGCAATTAGTGTAATGGTTATGTCACTGACTCCCATGTAGTTGACTGCTGTTCAAGTCCCGGACCCGGTGGCTTAAACCCACGCCAGATTAGTGTGCATGAGTGCCCAAAATCCTGAAAGGAGAATGGAGGAGAAGAGATTGCAGCATGGCCATCACCCCCTGGGGGGTGATTTCTCGCTTTCTGTCTCTCTCTTTCCAGCGACCACATGCACCCTATAGCAAAAACCTCTCCAAAAAGAAAGAAAGAAAGAAAGAAAGAAAGAGAAGAAAGAAAAAGAAAGAAAGAAAGAAAGAAAGAAAGAAAGAAATTGAGACACATACACACAAAGAAATTGAGAAATGCAGAGATCAAAGGGCCTGCAAAAAGTTACAGATAAAGTCAATGATGCTGAGAACTTCGATGTGCGTCAGAACTCAGACCTCTTCTCTTCTCTTTCTATAACATCCTGAGTGATCTCATCCTGTCTGAAGACTTTAATGCTATTTCTGTCCTAATAACTCCACAATGTTCTTCTCTTGCCCAGACCACACCCTTGACCTCTATTCTCATATATCCACGTGCCTCCTCACTGCTCCCACTCATGTGTCTAAGAGGATGTCAAAGGGAACACTTCTCCAACAATACTAGCGCTTCCCAGCACCGCTACATCCTCCATCCCTCAAACCTGCTGCCAGTGAGGCTCTCCCTATCCAGTAAGGCCGACAGCTCAGGGGCAACCTTGACTAGCCTTTCTCTTTCCTGAAGCATGACCAGTGTACCGGCAAGTTCTTTCAGCCAAACTCTGATCACCCTCTACAACTCCTCCCTCCCCTCTGGTCCAAGCCAGCCCTGGCCTCCTTGGTGACTAATGCGGCAGCCTCTTAACTGACTTCTACACTTATAACTTTCTCTCCCACAGTTTTTTGTTTTTTTTTTTTTTTTTTTTTTTGGAGAGATTTTTGCTATAGGGCGCGTGCGCTCGCCAGACAGACAGAGAGAGACATAGAGACAGAAAGCGAGAAATCACCCCCCAGGGGGGATGGTCACGCCGCAATCCCTTCTCCTCCATTCTCCTCTTGGGATCTTGGGCACGCATGCACACGCACCTGGCATGAGTTCTAAGCCACCGGGTCTGGGACGTGAACCGCGGTCGACTACATGGGAGTCCAGTGACATAGCCATTACGCTAACTGCTGGTTCCCTCCCACAGTTTATTTTAAATACAACAAAGTTGCCAAGTTAAAACATCGAGATCACAGTCTGCCCCCATAGCCTGATGGCTGCAGAAGCTGGTTCCCACATAGCTGACCACACAGTTTAAACCCCAGTCCTGGTAGCAAGAAAAACACACCAGGCCTATATACATGCCCATAATCTCAATAGAACGGAGAGATGGAGGAAAAGGGATCGCAGCGTGACCACACCTCACTGGGGTGCTTTCTCCCCCCACCCCCAACCCTTCTCCATCTGTCTCTCTCTCTCTCTGGTGAGTACACATGTCCCCTAGTTAAAAAAAAAAAAGAAAAAAAAATACACACACACACACACACCATTCATGTCATTCCTGATCTTAAAATTTTCTAACGATTTTCCATCTCACTCAGAAGAAATGCCAAATTCCTTACCATGTTCCACAGTTCTTACATGGTCTGGCCTTTGGGTACTGCTCTGACATCCAGCCACCACTCCTCCTGGGGCTCACCCCACTCCACTCCTACTTGCCTCCTCACGTTCCACAGACCTGCTAAGCGTGCTCTCACCTCAGGGCCTTTGCGCTTGCTGCATCTGCCGTTCCTTGTACATGAACATTCTCCAGAAAGCCCCATATACCATTCCTTCACTTTCTTTAGATCCTTGATTAAGTATCAACTTATCAGGAACCCCATTCCACCTTCCTCTATCCCCTACCCTGTTTTATTTTTCTCCATAAAACATCAGTATCTGATGTACTAAATAAAACCCTGTTTATCTGTCTATTGCCTTTTTCCCCTTAAAAAAAAAAAAAAAGTTTCCGTAGTGACTGAGTCACCTCCTTGTTCATTGCTGTATCTTCAGCATCGAGAACACTGCCAGGCAAACTGCAGTCCCTCGGTAAACACTGATCAATGAGTATATAAACTATTTGACTCTGAAAGCATTAGGAATGGTAGGAGCTGGCAGGTGGTGTGGTGGTTGCGATTGTTGCATTTCCACATGGCCGACCTCAGTTCTAGTCCGGGACCTGGCGGCTTGCTTTCTCACTTTCCCTTTCTCTCTCTCTGGTCAAATTTTAAAATAATAATAAATGGAAATAAATCTTTAAAAAAATAATTAGGAATGGTGTGAAGCATAATTAAGAATAAGCTAGATAACTATGTATTCAATATTAATTTTTCCATAGCTGCATTATTTACTTCGGATGGATTTTGAAAAACATTTTTCTAAACTTATCAACCATATTAGCCAATTTTCAGATAAGAGGGCTATCCTTCATAGAGCTAGTAATTTCAGACCCTAGTTGCCCTTTTGCCATTCAAATCACTTTTTCTTACATGGATAATTGTTTAAATCTAGCCTTTAGAACCAACAGAAGAGAAAATGCAGATAATTGCTATTACAATAAATGGAAAAGCAGCTATTACAATAAATGGAAAGACAGCAAAAATTACTGATTTTTTTTCAGTTCATTTAACCCCTAATCAACTGTCAAGCAAAACATCCTTCCCAGCTGACAGCCTCAGTTAGCAAACTAAAGGGCCTTTTTTCAGGCTCCTGCCACATCTTGAGTTTCAGAAAGCAAACTAACTACTCCTCACTTGCTGAATGGGAACGGGCGTTATATTTTCTTACAAATGTACAATTCTATTTTCTTGCTTGCTATTTCTTTTGGAACTGTCAATCTCTACTTTCAAATTGCATTTTCTCTTAACCCACAGAGATACCAGTTGTTTATGACTGTAAAGGGAAATTTTCCTTTGCTTTATTTTTCTTCAAATTACATTGCACTTGACATTAATGTCTATATACAGTTTAGCTGTGTTTTAAAGAAACTTTCGAACTGCTAACAGCCTTCATCTTCTTTCCACAAAACCTTGATCTAATGTCTACACTTTTAACCCAATGATTTACCAGTCTTATGACCCTTAAAGTCAGAAAACAATAAAGGAGCTGAGGTGTTCTATTGAATCATTTAAAAAATTACAAGGGAATTGGATCTAAGAAAAATATTGTACTTGACACAAAAATGAAAAGTTATTTGCTGATGATAATGTATAGAATAATGCCTTTGTCTTGACTGATATGTATTGTATTCATGCTGGGAGAAAAAAAAAAAAAAAAAACATGTTTTGTACACTGTAAAGATGTATGGTGATTATGGGACCAGCAGATGGTGTAATGGTTATGCTGCTGGTTATACATGGTCAACCATGGTTCAAGTCCCAGACCCAGCAGGTTGAAACTCAAGCAGGGCATGTGTGCATGCATGCCCAAGATTCCGAGAGGAGAATGGGTAAGGAGGAATTGCAGTGTGGCCATCCCCCCTGGGGGTGATTTCTTGCTTTCTGTCTCTCTGTCTCTCTCTGTCTCTCTGGTAAGTGCACATGCCCTATTGAATAAAATCTCTAAAATAAAAAATAAAAAAGATGTATGATGATTAAATGTAAATAAATTTAAAAATGGAAAAATATTGCAAAGTTGAAATGAATACATCAATAAGTGCTAAGTTAGGACAGTACTAAGTCTTTTGGTCATTTTTATTTCCTTCATATGAAAGAGAGAGAGAAAGGAAGACAGAGAGGTACACTCTAAACAGGGCTCTTCACACCACCATCTTCTCTTAACTTTAGAACTGGCCATGATGGCAGGCATAACCATGCCTGGCACATTCATGTAAAACCAGGACACGAACCTGGAACTTTCTCATTTGGTCCCAGTCCATACAGCAGCACCCCAACTGCTCTACCACCACAACTAGGCCAGTGCTCAGTCTTTCTCTACTAAATGGTATGGTCATCACACTACACCAATACGCCAATGGCATAGAAGAGAAAGTCCAGAAAGAACATTTAAAAATACAAGATTTTAGTACATGAGAAGTAGCTATTCCTACAGATTTTCTATAGTGTTTTATGAATGTCCAATAACTTAGAAAACAAAATATTTATATTCTGTATCAGGAATGTCCTGCATGCAAGTAACAGAACAACAACAAAAAACTAACAGAAGTTTAAAGTATAAGGATGCTGGGGCCAGCAGCTGGTATGGTGGTTAAGGCACTGGACTCCTAACATGGCCAGCCGTCATTCAAGTCCCAGACCTAGTGACTTACTTTCTCACGTTCCCTCTCACTCTTTGTCTCTCTCTAGTGAGAACATGTGCCCTATAGCAAATTTTAAAATAATAATAATAAATAAAATAATTATAAATAAATAAGGATTTAATACAAAGTAATATAAAATCCAAAGGTAGTCCCAACTTTGGTTCAGTAATTTAAGATTTAACCATGTTTTCAAGCTCCCAGATTCTACACCATTCCTTTTCACCATCCTCATTGGGTTTAGTTTTTATCCTTGGGATTGTTACGTTATGATCCAAGATGGTTGTAACACCTCAAGATGTCATGTCCTCCCATGCCAAAGACCAGAGATAAAGGTAGATCAGACTAGTGAGAGAGAGTGTGCCTGTAGGCCTCTCTCTCTATATTTCTCTCTCTCTCTCTCTCTCTCTCTCTACATATATATATATATATATATATATATATATATATATATATATATATATCTTTATTTAGCTGTCATTCACATACTTTACAATTCATCTATTTAAAGTATAAAATTAGATAGTTCTAATTCACAGAGTTGCATAACCACCATTGTAATCAATTCTAGAAACGTTATTACCCCAAAATGAAACACTGTAACTATTAGCAATCACTACCCCTTTTTTCCAGCATCCTCTCCCCAAACTGTACAACCACTAATCTTCTTTCTATTGCTACAGATTTGCCTATCTGAATATTCCATATAAATGGCATAGTACAGTATGTGATCCTCTGTGATTGTCTTTTTTTTTTAAATAAGGAATAATATTTTTAGGTTGATCTATGTTACAGTATACATCAATTCTTCATTTCTTTTTTGTTTTTTTAGATTAATTTCACATTTTACATAAAGTCCCCATTATTATGAATACAATATTTTCTTTCCAACAGAGTACTTTTTTTGTCTATTAAATGTTTCTTCACTTTACACTTCATACTCACCCTCTACCACCCACTCTCTACCATCCACTCCCCTCCCTTATAGTCTGTGGTATCTACACTTATCCTCTCTACTATCATATCTTTGGATCTTTCCATTTTGGCCATAAAGTGCAGATATTCAGTACATATTGAGTGGGAGACATACAATGTGTATCTTTCAAAGTCTAACTGACTTCACTCAACATTAGGTCTTCTATATTCATCCACTGTGAATCAAACAATAGGGTCTCATTGTTTCTTATAGTTGAAAAAGAATAATATTCCATAGTATATATGTGCCACAGTTTTCAACCCAAAAATAGACATGTAGACCAATGGGACAGAATAGAAAATCCAGAAATAAACTTCAAATCATACAGGCAACTGATCTTTGACAAAAAGTATAAGACAGTGCAGTGAACAAAAGGAAAATAGTTCTGAAGAACTGGATATCCACCTGCAGAAAATGAAACAACATCTCTCACCATTAACAAGAATCAACTCAAAGTAGATCAAAGATTTAAATGCAAAGCCTCTATAAAACTTAGGGGAAATTCTTGAAGACATTAAAGTAGACAACATTTTCTTACACAATACTCTTAAAGCACAGGTAATAATCCCCCAAATTGACAAGTAGGATTACATCAAGCTAAAAAGCTTCCTTCCAGCAAAGGAAACAATAACTAGAATGAAAGACAGCCCTTGGAATGGGAGAAAATATTTGCAAATAATTTCTCAAACAAGGAATTGATAATTAGAATATATAAGGAACTCAAGCAGGTTACCCATTTTAAAAAATGAATAATCCAATTTAAAAATGGGCAAATGAGTTGAATAGACAACTCTCTAAGGACAACTTACGAATGACCCAAAGGCATATGAAAAAATGTTCAGAGTCTTTTATCATAAAGGAAATACAAATTAAAACCACAATGAGATACCATTTGACCCCAGTTAGAATGGCTAGGATTAATAAAACAAAGAATAACGAGTGCAGGTGAAGCTGTGGTGAAAAGGGAACACGCTTACATGGTTGATGGGAATGTAAATTTGTAGTCTCTATGGAAAACAATATGGAGGTGCCTCAAAAACCTACAAATAAGGACCAAGAGATGACATAATGGTTACGTTGCTGGACTCCCACGTAGTTGACCATGGTTTGAGACCCAAACTTGGTGGCTTAAAACTCATGCCAGGTGTATGTGGACGCATGCCCAAAATCCCAAGAGGAGAATGGAAGAGAAGGGATTTCTCTGTCTCTCTGGCAAGTGCATGTGCCCTATAGCAAAATTTCTTAAAAAACAAACAAACAACAACAAACAAACAAACAAAATCTCAATTAGAACTACCGTAGAACCCAGTAATCTCACTCTTTGGTATTTACCCAAAGGATAGGAAAACACACAGTTGGAAAGACACTTATAGCTCCATGTTTATTGCCGCATTAGTCACAGTCACCAAAATATGGAATCAATCTAAGTGTCCAATAACTGATGAATGGGTGCCTCTCTCCTTTTATCACGGAATAACATTGCTTTCCAGAGCCTCCCAAAAGAATTCCTCTTTCTTTTTTTTAGGGAGATTTTTTTGCCATAGTGTGTGTGTGCTCATTGGAGAGACAGACAGAAAGTGAGAAACCACCCCCCAGAGGGGATGGTCACACCACAATCCCTACTCCTCCATTCTCCTCTCAGGATTTTGGGCACGCATGCACACATATCTGTCTTGAGTTTTAAGCCTCCAGGTCCAGGAGTCAAACTACAGTCGACTACGTGAGAGTCCAGTAATGTTACCATTATGCCATCTGCTGTTCCTGAAGAATTCCTCATGTGTCATATTTTCTGGCTTAAGTCCATGACCATCTGTTACTGCAGAAGATGCACGTTAAACCAGAGATCAGGTAGCCAGTCAGACCCCAATCATGTATACTAAAGACATGTTTCTGGCCATCACAAGAATTTTGAAAACCCACCTCCTCTTTACTATCTATTGAGTAACAACCTAGTCCTATTTTTTTAAAAAGAAAAGAAACCAAGTCTAAAGCTGCTAATTTAATTTGTCTTACTTATTTTCTAAATATCTCCTATTTTTTGTCTTCTCTCTCTGTAAGACATTTGGTTGTTTTCATTTGAACACATACAAACATATTTTAACGATCATTACTCTTGAATTTGGGGGAGAATGAGTCTTTGGATACAGGATTTTTAAAAATTTTATTTAGGGGCCGGCAGGTGGTTTGGTGGTTAAGGTACTGGACCACCACATAGGCAACCATGGTTCGAGTCCCAGACATGGTAACTTGCTTTCTCCCTTTCCCTTTCTCTTACTTTGCCCCTCTCTGATCAGATTTTAAAAATAATAATAACGAATAAAGTTAAATAAATAGGTCACGATTTTTAAATTTTTTGTTTAATTTTTTAATATCTTAATGTCTGGAAATTTAAAAGCAACAGAATAAAAAAAAAAGAAACATCTACTGGGAAGCAACATATAATGTGTCCAGATGCAATCCTGGACACACACAACTCCTTTTATTTTTTTACCTCCTACTAAAAGTATTCCTGATTTACTGTTCATCTCCAGCTGATTACATTCCAAATATATGTCTAGTGAAAAAGCACATTCTCTGAATTGAGCTTCTTTTTTTTGAATATTTAAAATTTTTATTATTAAATAATGCATTTGTTAGTGAAGACGCAGAAAAGGGAACTAGTAAGTGGAACTTCTGTTGACATAAGAAGAAAATAATTTTCTTTTTTAGAGAGAGACTTTTTTGCTGTAGAGCATGTGTGTTTGCCGGAGAGACACAGAGAGAGCGAAATCACACACACACACAGAAAGTGAGAAATCACACACACACACACACACACACCCAGAGAGGATGGGCACACCACAATCCATTCTCCTCCATTCTCTTCTCGGGATTTTGGGCATGCATTCACACTTGCCTGACGTGAGTTTAAGCCACCCGATCCAGTGACATAACTATTACACCCTGCTGGTCCCAATATACCTAGCGTGTTTTAAGCTACCAGGTCTGGGACTTGAACCATGGTTGACTATGTGGGAGTACAGTGACGTAACCAGTACACCATCTGCTGGTCCCATTTTTTAGTTTTTGTTTTGATTTTTTTAGTTTACTATGGGGGTGTGGGCTCGCTGGAGAGAGAAAGAGGGAGAGAGAAATTAAACTTCTTGAGAACAGGTACCTTTTTCTTTCATTCATCCTTTCATTTAATAAAAGTTATTATTGATGTCAGCAGGTGGCATGGTGGTTAAGGCACTGGATTCCCACACGGCTGATGGTGGTTCAAGTCCTAGACCTGGTGGCTTGAAAAATCACACTGGGAGGGACCTGCAGGTGGCGTGGTGGTTAATGGCACTGAACTCCCACATGGCCAACCATGGTTCAAGTTCCAGACCTGGCGACCTGCTTTCTCATTTTCTCTCTCTTTCTCTCTCTCTCTCTCTCTCTCTCTGGTCAAATTAAAATAAATAAGTAAATAATTAAATAATTCTTAAAAAAAAGAAAGGAAGGAAGGAAACCACACCAGGTACATGTGCATATGTGCCCAAAATCCTGAGAGCAGACTGGAGAAAGGGATTGAAGTGCTTTCTCACTCCCTCTCTCGGTCTGTCTCTATCTCTCTCTCTGCTGAGCACACATACCCTTTAGGATGTGTGCACTTCACTTGTAGGAGAGAGAGAGAAAGTAAGAAATCAACTCCCCCTTCCCCCCACCAAGGGGATGACTAATACATATCCTTTCTCTTACATTCATGTGTTCATGAATAAATAAAAGCACAACTACACAAATACAAAATACAAATCCTGTACAGACAGCAATTAGAAACAAATGTACAAGTGATCCACAATGATTTTTTCCTAAACCTAAATATTGATCAAAGGGGAGGCCAGCAGGTGGCACAGTGGTTAAGGTGCTGGACTCCCAGATGACCCACCACTGTTTGAGTCCTGAGAGTTCCAGCTTGAAACTCATGCCAGGTGCATGTGCATACATTCCCAAAATACCAGGAAAATGAGGAAGGGATTGCTGTGTGGCCATCCCCCTGGGGGGTATTTCTCACTTTCCCTCTCATTGTCTCTGTCTCTCTGGTGAGTGCCTGCATTCTGTGGCATAAACCTTTATTAAATATATAGATATATAGATATAGATATAGATATAGATATAGATATAGATAGGTCAAAGAAACTAAAACCATTACTTTTATTTACTTTTGTAGCAATCACCTACTATAAATTCTGTTAAAAATAATTTTGGGGGCACAAATTTTATTTCCCCCTTTGTAAAAACTAAAGCCACCCTTAGGTACATAATCTTGGGTAGGGGTGCCAGAGGCCAAATCAATATCTCTAATTTTACTTCATTCTCTTTGCATGGAGAAAATCTGACTTCCCTCCAGTTCCCAGCACAACTGGACTTGGGACGGCTGGGAAATGAATAGCTCTGAAACAGGTGAGAAATTGAAGGGCTATAAATGGCTGAGTATTTATCATCACCTGATGGCATTGCCATCTTTTTCTCTTCTTTAGTCCCAGATTCGCCGACTAGGAAAAGAGATACAATTGAACTCCCGAAGTCTACATAAGAATGGAAGGGCAATAGCCCAGACCACTCTCTAGGTTTTATTGAAGATGGGTTGCTTTGCCACTGTTGCAAATTGCCCAGCAATTTTCAAAAGTAACTATAGAGACTTGAAATTTTTAGCTGTGGAAAATGGCCAGATAGAATCTAGGCTCATTTAGGAGATTCACCTGATTTTAAAGAGGGTTAAAAAATCAAGCCCAATTCTGAAAATTCTCATGATAGTAAGTTCATAATTTCGAATGCTGTGACTATCACTTCGAAGCCTTCTAAAACACCTGTCATAAAGGGAGATAGCAAAAAGAGGTAATACCTATTCTGTGGCCAGAGTCAGATGAGATAAATTATAAAGAAGCCTCTCATCTTCCTGTGCAGAAAATATTTCCTGTAGGTTAGTAATTAACCAATGTAAAAGAGATCTGAGCAGTTGACAAATTTAACAAACTTTATTGCGTGCCTGTTACTGATTAGCACCAAGATTCATGCTGAAGATACAAAAACTCTTACAGGGAAAACGAATGTAGCCTTAACAGGTTTGTAACAGTCTCAGAAATACAAAACAATTATAGGAAAACAGTAAATAATGATACATAGACTAAGTATTCTGCTCACAAGGGACACAGTCAAAAGACTACAGGAATTCAAAGAAAAAAATAGAATGTCATGGTTAAAAAACCTTGGAAACTGGAAGAATGAGCCTAAATCTCCGTCTCATCCCACTCTACCCCCGTCATTTGAAGAATATTGCATCATCTGTCCATGCCTCGATGTCTTCTTGTATACAACAGATTTAATCATTGTTACTGCACAAAGATGTTGTCAAGATTAAATATGATAACATGTGAAATGCTTGCTATGGATTCTAGCAAAAATAAGAACACAATCGATATTAGCAACTATAAGTAATTACTACAGGAGCAATAACTGAGGGTTGGGTCTACGAGCACACTGGAAGTCTTTCCAGAATGTTGGGGAGGATCCAATTTAAATAGGAGAGAGGTGAGGAAATAACTGAAAGCAGAGAAACAGGACCGCACAGGGCGCGTTTTGAAAGTAATGAATCTGAATGAAGCTAAGCAATAGTTTTTAACTTTTAAAAAAGTGTGTGTTCCGCAGGACCAGCAGTTGGCATAATGGCTATGTCGCTGGACTCCCACGTAGTCGACCGCAGTTCGAGTTCTGGACCCAGTGGCTTAAACTCACACCGGACAAGTGTGCGTACATGCCCAAGATCCCGAGAGGAGAATGGAGAAGGGATTGTGGCGTGGCCATCCCCCCTGGGGGGTGATTTCTCGCTTTCTGTCTCTATGTCTCTCTCTGTCTTTCTGGTGAGTGCACCCACCCTATACCCAAGAAAAAAACTTCTCAAAAAAATTTTAAAAGAGATATTTACTATAGGGCACATGTGCTCTCCAGAGAGAGAGAGAAACAGAAAGCAAAAGATAACCCCCCCGGGGGGGGGGGGGGTGTAGCCACACCACAATCCCTTCTCCATTCTCCTCTCAGGATCTTGGGCACACACGCACACTTGCCTGGTGTGAGTTTCAAGCCACCGGGTCTGGGCCTGAAACAGTGGTCAACTATGTGAGAGTTCAGAGATGTTTCAGCGATGTAACCATCACGCCAGCTGCTGGTCCCGAGCTCCTTCTTACTTCAGAGAAAATCCAAAGTTGAAGCCTGAGGATGCAGAGCCTCCATCAGCCCGCAGGACAGCGTGCAAGGGCGCCCTCTGCAACTCCCAGCCCACTTCTGTGGCTGAAGGTACCTAAGGCTACAGAGGAACGTCAACTGCCTGTGCCTAGCCAGGGACATTTGGGGATGTATCAATTACAGCAGTGACCCAGGAAGTCCCCCATTAATCACTCCGCCGTCTCCACGTTTCAATTACCTATGAACGTGGACAGCTGCCAGAGTCGCTAAGGCCGCTGCGGCAGGCTCCTGTAGAAACAGGCTTTTTTTGGGTTTCCTTCATCAGCCAAGAGCCCTGTTATTTTTTTATAGCTCAAGAATTTCACAACATTTTTAGGCGGCTGGTGGTGCTTTATTCTATTTTGCTTTCATCATTCCTATCATTTTTGGGGATTTGGGGTTAAGAGAATAATTAGATGGGTGTGCTTCATCTACCATCTTGAGTCAGGCTTCTTGCTGTGTTTTAATCTGCATTTTTTGATTCCTAATAAAGCTAAATTTTTCCCATGTTTGGTTATTAATTATTTCCTAAGTTCTAAGTTTTGCTCATGACCTTGGTTTCATTGTTTATTGGAACACACAATTTTTTTTGTTAATTATTTTATTTAGGACCAGCAGTTGGAGTAATGGTTACATCGCTGAACTCTCATGTAATTGACCACTGTTCCAGTCCCAAACCCGGTGGCTTGAAACTCACACCAGGCCCATGTGCGTGCATGCCTAAGATCCTGAGAGGAGAATGGAGGACAAGGGATTGCAGCATGGCCACCGCCCTGGGGGTTATTTTTTGCTTTCTGTCTCTCTCTGTCTCTCTGGCGAGTACATGTGCCCCATAGTAAATATCTCTTTTTCAAAAATATTTAAAAAGAATGCTGGTAGAGGGGCCAGCAGGTGGCGTGGTGGTTAAGGCACTGGACTTGCACATGGCTGGCCATGGTCTGAGTCCTGGGCCTGGCAACTTGCTCTCTCTGGTCAAATTAAAAATTAATTAATTAATTTAAACAACTATTTTTTTAAAAAAAGGAAAAGAAGAAAGAGGGTAAGAGCAGTAACACCCTTAGACTGGGGCAAGTGGAGCCTCTCTCTGGGTCATGCCCCTCAGGGACCCCTGTGCTTTGAAGCATCTTCGCTGAAATCCTCAGTCTGCTGCCTAGAAGCTCCCAGATAGAGCAGTGTTGTCTATGCCGGGCCCTGGAGGTCTACACCTGGTCGAATGTGGATCGCGGTTACTGGAAGCCCCTCAGAGATTGTATAAGCTCCCTCCCGTGACTGGGTATGGCACCCCAAAGCAGAACTAGTCCCAGTGAGTTTCCCTCTGATTTTTCCAGAGTGCTGTGACCCTTCCTATCTTCGTTTATTCACCAATGTGTCTGTTTTTCTTCTGATTTCTTTCCAAATGTTTCTCATTACCACTACTTTAGTACGGGTTTGTATGGTTTCATTCACGTGTCAGGCTTCTTAGTTCTATAGGTTTATATTTTTATCAATTGGGAATATTTTGGAAAAGATTTCCAAGTATTTTTCTATCCCTGGATAGGTTATAAGGGTTTAGTAAGTCCCAGTGCAGTGGATGAAAATAAGCCAAGAATTAGGCCTATCATGAAATTTCGAAATTCTGGGAAGTAAGAGAAGATTCTCGACGTTTCCAGAGAGGGGAAAGAGGAGGGGGTGGAGGACAAGGTGGTAGCGGCCATACAGAGAACTTGAAACCAGGGGCCGGCACTATGATTACAACCTGGTGTGTTACATGAAAAGAGGGGAAAGAATGGAAGGACTGGTGAAAGATTATGCATGATTTTCTCACAAATCCAACAGTTTTCAAGGGACTCCAAATGCAGTATGGACTACCTCACCATTCTTCGAAGTAAAGATTTTTCTAAAAGAATTATTTTATTTAACTTATATTTATTTGTTTATTTTGATTTGACCAGAGTGAGACAGAGATAGGGAGGCAAGGAAAATGAAAAAGCAAACCGCCGGGTCCGGGACTCGAACTGTGGTGGGCCATGTGGGAGTCCAGAGCCCTAAAACCACCATGCCACCTGCTGGCCCTGAAGTAAAGATTTTCTTATTCCTTCTATTACAGATGGGGAAACAGAAACTTACAGAGTTTAATCAAATTTGCCTGTATTCTTATAGTCAAGAGCAGGAGACTTAGGAGGGCTGGCGCCGTAGCTCAGTGGTTAGGCTCTGTGCGTAGAGAGCTGGATTTCACATGGCTGATTTTTTAACAAGTCTTAAGCCTTAGTCTTCTGGCTTCGTTTTTGCCCTATGCTCTGTCCTCTGTGCTAAACAAACCACCTTTCTATAGCATGCTATTCTCTCAACTTGGTCAAATGACAACCTCTCTTATAAGAAACAATCACTAAGACCTCAATGAGAAGAAGAATTTTATCTCTACTTTTTAAAAAAAGTATTTTATTTAACTTTATTTATTTATTTATTTATTTATTTATTTATTTATTTTAATTTGACCAGCGATAGAGTGAGAGAGAAGAAAATGAGAAAGCCAGCCACTAGGTCTGGGTCTTGAAACCCGGTCGGTCATGTGGGAGTCCAGTGCCCTTAACTACCATACCACCTGCTGGCCCCATCTCTACTTTTATATTTTAATATTTTTTATATTTTCATAATAAATTTTTTAAATTTATAATAGTCACTATTTTAATTTATAAGTCACTAGTGACTTGAAGGAAGTCATTTCGGATCAACGTTGTGGGGAGAAGACAGTTCGCAAAGGGTTGGGAGTACATGAGTGATGAAATATGAAAGCAATGAGCATAGCTTGATGGGAATTTTGACTCTAGCTCAGTAGAGTATCTGGTTGAGAACGTGGAGAAAGAGAAAGCGATGAATTCTAGAGGAAAGCTAAACACATTGCAGGTCTAAAGGGAAACCCCAGTGGAGGTATGAGGACTGAAAAAGTAATAGAGAAGAGGATTATACATTTTAAACTCCCCATGTCTCAGCCACAATGACGCAGGCTATGGCGACAGTGCTGAGCAACGCTGGAGGCCGTCTGGGAAGGCTCCAGGTTCATGTCCCAGATCCCCCTGAACCCAGGTTTGCCCATGACCCTGATTGCTTGCAGGGCTGGGGAAAGACTGTGCCATGAGGACCCTGTCAGTGGTGCCTCTCCATCGCCTTCCCTCTCTTAGAAGATAACTAAATAAATAAAACCCACACACCACATGGCAGGCAAATGTAAGGTGACTCAACTGTCAATGAAAAAACAAAAGAGACTACTTTTAAACTCTCATCCCTCAGGACAAAATCTGCAGCCATCTTGCCAGCATGGACCCCCCCCACTAGTTTCAGGAAGACAACAGCCATCAGTCACCGGCACAGCGTTGTGCTGGAAGGGCAGACACTGCAGGGCAGAGGATACCAATGAAAGGGAGGGAAAGGTGGGCGAAGGAACAGAGAACAACAATGCAGCCCTCAGAGTGAAGACACTCTGGTGTCGCTGTAAGCCAGGCCGTTCAAGTCCGCACTGCTGCTCCCTCAGACTTCTGCCAGCACCGGGCTTCCCACGCAGGCTCAGGAGGTCCGGCCCCAGCCGAAGTTAGTATTCTAAAGGGCTAATACAGCCTGAGCCTGCGGTTAATAGGGCAGGGAGATGGAGTGTGCGTGTGCATGTGCGTGTGCATGCAAGAGATGTCCATGTCACTTCTAGGCAAGTTCTAAGGCTGAATCTCAAGGGCCAGTCCAAATGTGGGCCAGTTTTTTGTTTGAAATGCCCAGCAGGTGCTTAGATGCTACTCATTGGTACCCTGTTGGGGGCAGCAGATGGTGTGGAGGTTAAGGTGGTTGGATCCCACGTGGATGGCTGCACAGTTCGAGTCCCAGAACCAGTGGCTTGAAAAACACACTAGCCCGATGTGCCTGTGTGCCCAAGATCTCAAGAGGAGAATGGAGAAGGGATTGTGGTATGACCACTGCCTTTGGGGGGTGATTCTCACTTTTCCTCTTTCTCTCTCTCTGGCAAATACACATGCCCTATAGCAAACAAAACCAAAATAAATGAAAACCTCCAAAAGGAGCAGTATCTAAGTTATTACTCTACGTTAAATCTAATGATGCAGGAATTTGGTCTCACCATTTCTTTCCTATTTCAGTGTCCACAGTTACCCCTAAGTTGGCCCATGGCAAAAGAAAATAATTTCAAAATAATTTTCTCAAGAATAAATAATGTCAATAAAAGGAACAAAATTACCCTCTCCATTATGCAAAGCAAAAAATATTTCCCACCTTTCCCCCTACATCCATCATCCAAAAAGATATCCGAATCAGTGGTCTTTTAAGAGCCAACAATAACCCCCCATTGTAAGGAACTGGAATTCTACTAGAACAAATCATTTTCTTCACAATGCCAGCCAAGGAACTGAGAACTATTTGTTGCGCTGTTTAGTTGCCTTAATAGGGCATCATTAAAATTCCCTCTTCCATTCACGACTTGAAATGCAAAGCCAGGAAAATGGTTGACTAGGTGTAAGTACAGACGCTCTAATTAGCATCGCTGTAACCAGGGCTTCTGCCTCCCTGCTAAATCATGTGAATTGCATGACTAGTGAAACAGAGTGGCAAGTGTTTCAGCTCTGCCTTCTGAGCAGAATCCATATTCCGCTTCTAATTAGAGCCTCAAAGATTTCCTATATAAAACCCCACATCTCAAACTCTCCATCCATCTGTTACTGACTTCCTTGAAGCCACCTCACCCACAATCCTCTCGCAATACCCACTCCTGTGTATGTTTTTAATTCCCTGGGACACGATCCATTTCCCCTCGCCAGGAATTCTAACTGACAATACCTAGAGAGCAGAGTTATTCTCAGAGAACAGCTTGCCCAGTGCCGGGCTTCATTTATCTTTCCCCATGGGTCATTTATCACCCGGAGGTGGCCTATTGAAGGAAATCCCTGCCGAAAGCCGGTAGAACTCCTGCGTGCAATCCGACGCCGGCTCGGGCAGAGGAAATTATGTGGCACCCGGCATACACCTGCACCAGTACAGAAATGGAAAAATCCCACCAGCTGGCAATAACACATGCCCCATCACTGTCCTTGGAAGAGTTTTCCAGTTCTTGAAGAAGAGTATCATATGGTATTGCAAGTTACGTATGCAGCCCAGATTTTCCCCATGCCAAAGGCTTTGTTTCTAAAGCTTTAATTCCCTTTGTATCAGAACCCAACATGAGAAGGTCAGGATTCTAAATGAGGCATTTTTCTACATCCATTTCTTCAACCTTCCCACCCTCTACCCTACAGAACTTGACATTACAGGAAGAAACAATTTCTTTTTCTTTAAGAATTATTGAACTTTACTTATTTATTTATTTTAATTTGTCCCCCAGAGTGGGACAGAGCAAGAGGGAAAGCGAGAAAGCAAGTCGCCAGGTCCTGAACTCGAACTGCCATTGGCCATGTGGGAGTTCAGCGTCCTTAACCACCACACCACCTGCTGGCCCCAAGAAACCATTTCTAAGTAACTCAGGCACATTCATTATTCATTCGGCAAACATTTTAAGTAACTATTATGTACCAGGAACAATGGTAAGCAAATCCAAATCACTGAAGGAAAATTGAATTTTGATTGTGAAGCATGATATACTGCAATCATACACATATTATTTAATGAATAGTTAATACTTGTATCATTAATAAATTAATCATTAATAAATTAGTAATTTATTAATGATTTTCATCTTTAGGGTCAACCTGTACACAAAACTAGGATTAGATAAAAATATACCGGAGCCAGCAGGTGGCGTGCTGCTTAAAGGCACTGGATTTCCACATGGTCGACTGCAGTTCAAGATCCATACCTGGTGGCTTGAGCTTTCTGGCTTTTCTTTTCTCTCTCTGGTCAAATTTTAAAAATAATAATAATAGAGAACCAGCAGGTGGTGTGGTGGTTAAGGGTGTTGGACTCCCACATGCCTGACCATGGTTCAAGTCCCAGACTGATGGCTGGCTTTCTCACTTTCTCTCTCTCTCTCTCTCTCTGTCCCTCTCTGGTTAAATTAAAATATAAATAAGTAAATAAATAAATAAATAAGTTAAATAAAACAATTATTTAAAAATTAAAAAATAACAAATGTAATTAAATATATATGTGTGTATATATACACATATATATACACACACACACACAAATATATACAAGGCAGGGGACAGAAGGTGGCTTAGTAATTAAGGCCCTGAACTTCCACATGGCAGACCACAGTTAGAGTCCCAGACCAAGAGGCTTGAAAATCACTCTGGGCATGAGTGCAAGCATGCCCAAACTCCCAGGAAGAGAATGGAGAAAAGAATGAGTGTGACCCTCCCCGCAGGGGGTAATTTTTCACTCTTCTTTTCACTATTTCTCTTTGTCTCTCTCCAGCAAGCACATGTGCCCTATGACCAAAAAAAAAAAAAAAAAAAAAAAAAAAAAAAAAAAATCTTAAAAAAAAAGTACAGGGCAGTATACAAATGTAGCGAAAATAACAATGTAAAAACACAGATGATAAATACTGGGAAATGACGGGGAGGGAAGATTGTTCAGGGGACGGGTAGGTGAATCCCACTTTCTAGAATCAGTAAAGAGTAAATAGAGGTATAAATAGATTTACACACAGTTACTAGCGCCTGCCCTGTTGATGCCTCCCTTCTCCCTTCCTTTCCGCTGCTTTTTCTCGTAGCAGCGTCCAGACTTCATTCATGTGTCCGTATTGCTCTTTGGGACCATGAGCTCAGGGCAAGCACCGTAGGTCAGGATGAATCTAAGCTGCAGTAACATCGCAGCCCCCGTCAGTTAGCATGTGCATGTGGCTGGTTTCAGTCAGGGACATGAGGAGAAATCTGCGCTGGGCTTTTGGGAGACAGGTAAGAAGAAATGGCCCTTCATATTCTTTAAGACGTGATCCAAATCAATCAGAATCACAGCTGGCCTAACTTGGGACATCTTATTGTGGGAAAATACATTTTCCTTACTGCTTAAATATTGAATTTGATTTCCTATTACTAGGAAGTGCAACCTAATATATAATAACCCAATGAGGAATTAAAAATGATGATTTAGGGAACCAGCAGTTAGCGTAATGGCTATGTCACTGGACTCCCATGTAGTCGACCGCGGTTCGCGTCCCAGACCTGGTGGCTTAAAACTCACGCCGGGCGCGTGTGCGTGCGTGCCCAAGATCCCAAGAAGAGAATGGAGGAGAAGGGATTGCGGTGTGACCATCCCCCCTGGGGGGTGATTTCTCGCTTTCTGTCTCTATGTCTCTCTCTGTCTGTCTGGCAAGCGCACGCGCCCTATAGCGAAAAAACCTCTCCCCCCCCCAAAAAAAAAAATGATGATTTAACTATGTAAAAGGAAGGATGGAAGAAGAGGGAAGGAGATATAAGTGAACCAAATTTTCATAAATAACAGTGAGATGGTTAGTAAAAAAAAAAGAATACATATGATTGTTTTCAAAAGAGAGAAAGAGAGGGCCAGCAGGTGGCGTGGTGGTCAAGGCACTGGATCCCACATGGCCGACTGCACTGTTTAAGGTCTGGACCCGGTGGCTTTAAAAACATGCCGGGCATGTGTGCACACATGTGCTTGCCTGCCCAAAATCCTGAGAGGAGAATGGAGGAGAAGGGGTTGCAGGAAGGCCATCCACCTTGGGGTGTGATTTCTCACTACTCCCTTTTTCTCTCTCTCTTTCCCTCATTTCCATGCATGCACCCTGTAACAACAACAACAAAAAAGTAACTAAAAAAAAAAAAAGTGAGAGAAAAGTAGCAGTATGAGAATTTAGAGATGAAGGTAGTCATCGAAGAAACAGTTAACATGGGACCAGAGTTGAGAAGGAAGGATCGTGGGTAAATGTTGCTTTTCATTATAAGTCCTTTTGCGCTACTTCATTTTTAAACTATGTGCATGTATTATTTTGATAAAAAAGTGTTCAATTTACATTAAAAAAGAAAATGAATTCAAACTAAAAATTAATTTTCTTTCTGGAGGCACTAGAAAGAAACTAGGAATTTTTATCTAAGACAAATCCCCAAGTTAATAGAAGTGTTTTTTAACCCAAGAAGCATTCCAAGGACGCCAGTGCTTTTCCTTGTGCTATTTGTAGTTAGTGGAGTTCTCTGAGCAGATGTGGATTAGGCTTTTGGCAGTGAAAGTGTATGAAACAGGAGGAGATAAGGAAGCTTGGAGAGCAAAGAAAGAGAAAAATCCCTCAGCTACAGTCCAACCACTTTTCCTCTCCCTCCAAACAAGGCAACTAACACAAACACTCTGATTCCGTTTTGTTAAAACTGTTAGAAGTTACATGAATTGGGTGACAAGCACATTGAATGTCTCTCCCTGAAATAAGACACCACATTTCTCCAAACTAATTTCACTCTTAAAAGTACTAAAGAAAATTGCCTTGGTTGTCTCGATGGTCTCCTCAGGGACACGAACAAAGATCACACTTCAAACTGGATCGCCCACACCTCTTTGACACTGTTGACTAAACAATCCTAATGACCAAACTTGAGCCACCAGCATTGCTTCAATCAGTCGAGTATATTCTTTGTCAATAAATCCCAAAGTCCCCAAAGTTGTGATTGTGTTCTCAGGGGAGCAACATTACTGAAACGGGTTCTAGGAAGAGGACAATCCTGTAACTTCCAGAGTCCAAGAGAAATAAACATTTCTTTCCAACTTTATTCACTTAATGATGGGCCATTGAACTCATGGTCAATAGGTCATTTCCTTTAAGCCGTTTTCCAGTAATGCAAACCATACATATTGGTTTAAAGTCAGATAAAATAAAGTTCAACCTTTATCTAATACAGTCTTCCAAAAACTAACTTTCTACATACGATATTATGTGATATGCTTTGACTTAGCCATACATATGTCTAGAAATATATTCTACAGAAGAACATATAAGTTTGTTCATTGCAGCATCATTCATTATGGAAAAACAATGGAAATAATCTAAAAGTCAAACAGCAGACTGGTTGATAAGTAATGATGCAATCATACTATAGACTATTATGCCACTATTAAAACAAAAATAAAAATAAAAATTAGACAGGACTCCAGGAATTGATGTAAAAAGATATCCATGACACATCACAATGTTAAAAAAAAAACAAGCTGCATAAATATGTGCATAATATGATTCCTTTTTTCAAAAATGTGTGTTTTTGGGGAGCCAGGAGGTGGCATAAAGGTTAGAGGCACTGGATTCCCACATGGCCAGCCACAGTTTAGGGCCCAGACCTGGCAGCTTGTTTTCTCACTTTCCCTTTCTCTCTCTCACTGTCTCTGTCCGGTCAAATTAAAAAATAATCATAACAACTGGAATTAAAGAAATAAATCATTCTTTTTAAAAGATGTATGTTTTTCCATACAATGAGAAAAGATCTACATTAAATTGATAATGGAGATAATCTCAGTGCACAGAATTAAAGTGGAGTAGTGTTTATCTTATCCCTTAGTAAATGTTTTTAATTATTATATATACCACACACTTTTTTTTTTTTTGTATTGAGGAGAACGACAAGGTAAAAATTACGTGTTAAGGGTGTGAAGAAGGTTATCAAATCCCTTCTCCCAGGACATCACAATTTAATAAACATATGTTCAGTTTTCTGGTATCTTCAGAAGATAAGATTTTAGAGCCTTCTGTGACTTTGTCATAATAATAGTTTCCACTTATCAGAAGGTTCTGGTCTACCTGATATGGTTGTCAGAGCCTCTCACACACAGTTACTTAATCCTTCAGTAGCATCAGACTTCATTAACTCCCTTTGTAAATTTTCTCATTTTTTACTGTTTTTGCTACAAGGTGTGTGTGCTAAACAGAGAGAGACAGAGAGGGAAAGTGAAAAGTGACCCCCAAGGGGGAGGGTCACGCCACAGTCCCTTATCTTCCATTCTCTTCTCAGGATTTTGGGATCACACACACATCTACTTACCATGCTTTGCAAGCCACCAGGTGCAGGATTTGAACTATGCAGTAGGACCTGTGGGATCCAGTGCCTTAACCACTACACCTCCTGCTAGCCCAAGTCCCTTTTACAAATGAGGAAATGCAGTAATTTAAACAAGATCACTTAAGTCTAAGTTGCCTAGCCAAAATTCCAAAGCAGATCTCACTGGAAGACATATGTTCTTCCTACCACTATACTGCATCTACTAGGGACAATGCATCGGAGTTAAATCGTTGGCTTTATTTCTTCTTTTATTTCATTTTCTTTTCTCTTCTTTAACTTCATTTACTTATTTGTTTATTTATTTTAATATGATCAGAGAGGGAGAGAGTAAGAGAGAGAGAGAAAGTGGGAAAGCAAGCCGCAAGGTCCGGGACTCAAATCGGTGTCAAAGATGTGGGAGTCCAGTGCCCTTAACCACCATGCCACTTGCTAGCTCCCCTTGTTGGCTTTATTTCTAATTCAATTACTTTTTTAAAAATTATTTTTTTATTTATTCATTCATTTATTATTTTTTAATTTGACCAAAGAGAAACACACACACACACACACACACACACACACACACATACACACAGAGGGAAAGTGAGAAAGCAAGCCATCAGGTCCAGGACTTGAACTCTGATAGGCCATGTGAGAGTGTCCAGTGCCTTAACCACCATGCCACCTGCTGGTCCCCTAATTCAATTACTTTTGTAAATGGAAAGAGGTATATATAATAGGGATCTAAAAAGCATACCTTGTAGAGTTGATAAAAATGAGTCAAGAGATGGGGCCAGCAGGTGGCGTGGTGGTTAAAGGTGCTGGACTCCACATGGTTGACCATAGTTCAAGTCCCAGACCTGGTAGCTTACTTTTTTTTTCTTGTTCTTGCTCTGTCTCTCTCACTCTCACTCTCACTCTGTCCCTCTCTGGTTAAATTAAAAATAAATAAATACATAAATAAACTAAAAGTTTTTTTTAAAAAAAAAATGAGTCAAGGGAGACAGTTTTCCTAAGGTTCAACAAATCTCTCTTCTTCCACTTACAACATTTGCCTCCTGAAGAACATTGTCACTCATGAGCCATCATGTCTTCTGGTACTGAAAGTCATATTCTTCCAGCTTTATCTTTCTTTCTTTTTTTCTTTTTTGTTTTTGTTTTGTTTTGTTTTACCATGGGGCATGTGCACTCGCAGGAGAGTGACTGAGAGAGACAAAGAGAGAGAAAGTCAGAAATCACTCCCTTCTCCTCCTGGGAATTTGGGCATGCAAGCACATGTGCTTGGTGTGATTTTCAAGCCATGGGGTTCAAGACTCAAACCACGCTCAGCCATGTGAGAATCCACATGGTGTCTTAACCACCACATCACCTGCTGGCCTCCAAGCTTATCTTCTACCTCAATCTATTTTTCAAAATTCTCTCAGTGACATCTCTTCAAACTCTTTAGATTTCTCTAGACGTGATACCTAAATAGGTATCTTTAATGTTAAAGATTACCTCACAGCTTCTCAAAGCTAACATCACGTTCCTGTATCCCAATTTCCTGTGGGTGTGTTGTTATGATTTTTACATTAACAAAAACAAAAAATACTGCAGACTCACAATCATATGACAACACCTTCTTCAACTCTACTTACATGTGGTTTGCTACTCCTGGCCTTGAATTTATAATATTTTTTAGCAACTCTGCAGGAGGGACAGTGGTCAACAATTTTTAGAGGGAAATGCTCATTAGAGCCAAAGAGGAAATCTCAGTAGGACTGACATCATGCAAAGCATGGTAAATAAGAAATGGGAAAATACAATAGACATCTGAGGGGCGGTAGCTCTGTCCCCTGTTGTGTACGGCGAGACGTGACAGGATTTATTACTGACGCTGTATTCTCACACAGTTTTAGTGACCAGAAATGCTTTTCATCCCATTGCTGGCTGGTCCAAAGATCATACTCCCCAGGGACCTAGCACTTTATAATAATGATTCATTATTTATTCCAGCCCCAGGACATTTCAAATGAGTGTTTCAAACCACTGCTGGTTATTATATTGAATTTAACTCTACTGATGCATTTATTGACACCACAGGAAACTCTGAAATGCAGTGGTCTCCATAGCTCTTTGAAAGCCACGTCTTTATTTGATTTTCTTTCATGAATCCTGATACCCAGCATAGAGAATCTTTCCTACAATAATTAAACTAAGTGTTTTTGAATTAATTAACAAATGAATATTTTAACAAGCTTGTAGAGTAAAACCTAGTGACTTTAAAGTTAAAGGATTATTTTTTATAAGGGGCAAACCAAGCCTTGTCCAAACTTGTGCCAAAATATCAATGAAGGTAGTAGCTACTTCTGGTATTGCCTGGCACATTCAAGGAACAGTTGTGGGCCACCAGGTGGCGTGGTGGTTAAAGGCTCTGGATTCCCACATGGTTAACTATGGTTCATGTCCTGGATGTGGCGGCTTATTTTTTGCTTTCCCTTTCTCTCTCTTTCTGTCTCTATCTGCTCAAATTAAATAATAATAATAATAAATAGAATTAAATAAATAAATCTTTTTTAGAAAAGAGAAATAGTTGCTGAGGAAATGAGTGACAAACTAGATTATCAAACCAGGTTATTCTCATTCTTTTTCCTGATGATATTATACAATTGATGGGCAGTAGAAACTAGAAACACATCTCCTTTTTTTTTTTTTTTGGAGAGGTTTTTCTTTGTGCTATAGGGCACGTGTGCTCCCCAGACAGACAGAGACAGAGAGACAGAAAGCAAGAAATCACCCCCCAGAGGGGATGGCCATGCCGCAATCCCTTCTCCTCTGTTCTCCTCTCGGGATCATGGGCACACACGCACACACGCCCGGCGTGAGTTTTAAGCCACTGGGTCCGGGACGCGAACCACGGTCGACTACATGGGAGTCCAGCGGCATAGCCATTACGCTAACTGCTGGTCCCAATACATCTCCTTTAAAAAAAAAAAAATCTACCTTTAATTTCTGCCTGTGTTTATAGACCTGAGTCACAATGTCTATATATCTTACAACTAGAAAGATACATAAGCCACCAGAGAGAAAACTCAGTAGGCTGCTTCCTGGTTTCCAGAAAACCTAACTCTTCGGGATCAATACAAGACAAATCAAAAGAAAGAAAGAAAACAACCAAACAAACAACAAGAAAAAATCCAAAATGTATAGATACAACTAATTAGAAAGAATTTTTGTTTTTAAAATTTTTGTAGGGTACATGCACTTGCTGAAGAGAGACAGAGAAAGAAAGAGAGAAAGCACGTTCCAGGAAGAATGGCCATGCCACAATCCCTTCTCCTCCATTGTCTTTTCAGGATTTTGGACAGGCATGCAGCATGTTTTTCAAGCCTATGGGTGAGTTGAGACTTGAACCTCACAATTAACCATATAGAATCCAGCCACCCTTACTCCACACTATCTGCTGGCCTAAAAAGGATTCTTCAAATCCCGGAGGTAGATCTCACCTGAACTCTAAAACAAGTCTTCCAGCCACCTTAACCTCTGCGCCACCTACTGGCCCTATAGTGAACTGGCTGAAATGTAAAACTATTGTACACCAAGTCACTTCCACATATAAAGCCCTTCACTGGCTCCCGTTGTCCTCAAGATTATTCCCTTAACATGATGTCTAACCCCCTTTCAGGGTCTAGCACAAAACTTCTCCATCCAGAATCTAACCAAACTAAATTTGTTTCTATTACTCATTTTAACTGTGCAAAGTTAATAGTAATTGCCATAAAATAAGAGGCTGTGTTAGTCTTTGTATCCAGAGGAAAAAAGAGTGCTTAAAAATAGTAGGTGCTAGGACTAGCAGATGGTGTAATGGTAACATCACTGGACTCCCACATAGTTGACCATGGTTCAAGTCCCGGATTTGGCATCTTAAAACTCACGCCAGGCACATGTGTGTCCCCAAAATCCCAAGAGGAGAATGGAGGAAAAGGGATTGCAGCATGGTCATCCTCCCTGGGGGGGTGATTTCTCGATTCCTACCTCTCTGTTTCTCTCTCTCTCTGTGTCTCTCTGGTGAGTACATGTGCCCTGTAGCAAAAATCTCTCTGTGCGTGTGTCCTATAGCAAATTTAGAAAATAATATTAATAAATTTTAAAAAGGTAGGTGCTTCCTACCTGAATGAATGAATGAATGAATGAGACATTATTCTTACAAGATTCTCTCCATTGTTTTGATGTAAAATTTGCTAGTTTATATTTATAGGAGGAAACAAATAAAAATAAAACTATGTATGCCAATATTTGCAGGAATAAAAAACTATCATCTATCTGAAAGATCAACAGAATAAGACATTTTAGATCTGGCTACTCTCTTTAGTGTAGGCTGTTGAATTCAAGAAAATAAGTGATTTAGTTGTGTTTACTTTCTTATCCTCATGACTAATCTTTATCATTCAACATGCCAAAAGCCAACTAAACAAGCCATTTGAGTGTAAACAACATGGTAGGTGGGGCCAACAAGTGGTGTGGTGGATAAAGGCACTGGATTCCCACATGGCCGACCGCGGTTTCAAGTCCCAGACCTGGCGACTTGCTTTCTCACTTTCCTTTTCTCTCGCTCTGTGTCTCTGGTCAAATTAAATAATAATAATAACAAATGGAATTATATAAATAAATAATTCAAAAAAAAAAAAAAAGAACAAGAAAATAACATGGCTGCACTCTCACACGGCTAATCATGGTTCAAGTCCCAGACTTGGCAGTTTGCTTTCTCACTTTCTCTGTATCTCTCTGGTGAATTCATGTGCCCTATTGCAAATTTTAAAATAATGATAATAGAGGCCAGCAGGTTGTATGGTGGGTAAGGCGCTAGACTTCTACATGGCCCTGGCAGCTTGTTTTCTCTCTTTCTCTCTCTCTCTTTTTCTGGTGAGTGCATGTGTCCTATAGCAAATTTAGAAAATAGTAATAATAAATAAAATTAAATAAATAATTATTTTAAAAATAATAACAAATACTATTAAATAAAAATAATACTTTTTAAAAAATAAAAAGAAAATGGCATGTAACCAGGTCATCTACTGACTAGGGAATTAGAATCCCACTAACTTCTTTAGTTACTATATTTTAGTCTGAAGAGAGAAAAAACGCTATCAAAAGAAATCACATATTGCTTGTATTCATGTATCACCCAGACCACAAATTATAGACTACTGAGTATTAGGAAACACCTATCACCTAGATTTCCCTATGGAAATCACTAGCTAAAAGTATTAATGTAGCTTTCTGATTACATCAATGGAGCAGTTCAGCACAAAAGGACTGGTTCCATTATACAAATATGAAAAGAATTCTACAGAGAATAACTTCTCTGTAAACTCCCCTTATCCCTGATAACTGCCGAAAGCCTTAGTCAATAGTACCACCTTCTATTCATTGCCTATATGGAAAACCTAGCAATCATCCCCAATTCTTCTCTTTCATATTCTATATCCATTCCATATTTCTTTTTTTTTTTTTTTCAGAGAGAGATTTTTGCTATAGGATGCATGCTCTCGCCAGAAAGACGGAAAGAGACAGAGAGACAGAAAGCAAGAAATCACCCCTCCTGGGGGATGTCCATGCTGAAATCCCTTCTCCTCCATTCTCTGCTTGGGACTTTGGGCACACATGCACATGCGCCTGTCGTAAGTGTTAAGCCGCCAAGTCTGGGACTCAAACTGTGGTCGACTACGTGGGAGTCCAGCAATGTAACCATTATGTCATCTGTGTGTCCCTACAATCAATATTTCTTAACTGACCATTTCTCATCCTTACTACCCTATGGTTTTTTATTGCAGGTGGGCACAAACACTCAAAAGAGAGAGAGAGAGACAGAGAGAGAGTCAAAGAACTTGCTAATGAGGCATGATCATGTGTCCATACTTTTCCCTCCACTTTTTTTCTTCCCAAAGGCTTTTGGACACCCATGCACACATACCTAGAAAGCTTTCAAGGTGCTAGGGCCAGAATTTGAGCTGCTGTTACCCATGTGGAATATGGCTTTCTGTGCACTTAACCACTGTGCCACGGGACTGGCCCTTCCACCCTCTTTTAAGGCAACTCTCTGCCACCACACTTGCCCCCAGACAGCCATCTCTTTTACAGTAGACAAATTACTTTTCTAATCAGATCAGTCATCAGACCTTGTCCCTTCCTGCATAAAACCCTAAGTCATACCCATTACAACATGAATAAACTCTATGGACTCCTGACCATGGTTTATGTGGCCCAGCTCTCCTCTCCTCTCCAACGTCATCTCCCTCTATCTTCTCTCTGGTTCTCTGCACCCTACTCTACTGGCTTTGTTTCTAGCTATCAAACACTCTGCACGTTGCCAAATGGCTGTTTTCTGCCTAACAGTCACACCTTAATCTGCATGTCACTTCTCAGAGATCTTTCCTGACCATTTTAGGTCAGTCTCTAACATATTATCCTAATTCTATCTTGCCCATGGTTGCACTTTTATCATCTACTCCCTTCCACTAAATTGGAAGCTCCTTAAAGGCAAGAAGTTATCTGTTTGGTTTTCTGCTTTACTCTTAGGGAGTAGAACAGTTCCTGGCACAAATATGCATAGTAAATATTTGTAAGTAACAGAGTATCATCCAAAGACATATCTTTTCCAAATACAAGATGCTAGCATTCTGCTAGAATCAGCATACCTGGAAGGCACTATTTTGAAAGACAAGTGATCTCTTTGAAGGAAATATTCCAGAACACTGCAATAAAATTTGCATTCCACAGTACAGAAATGATTTGTCACGGGCAGATACTATAGATCGTTCATCTTGCATTCTCACTGGATTAAGATCTAAAAGTCTGATTTCAATATCCTGGGATCTGCAAACTAAACCTGATGAATTCTTTTCCCTCTTCGGTCAATTGATAAACAGAAACTTCTGGTCAATTCAATCATTTGCTCAATCTTTCATGTTTGGAAATCCATATGTTTCATCTTAGTGTAGTTATAGCTCCACTCTGTGGAAAAACATGGAAGACCAGCAATACAATACAGGTAGGTCACCTATGAGACCACTGAGAAAATGCGGGAGGCTATGGATAAGAGATGACGGTCTGTAAAAGCATGTGCACAAAATAGCAGAATGATGAAGAGTGATTTATTCTTATGTAGATTGAATATGGTAACCCCTAAAAATTAAATGTGAACCAGAAGCCAATAAATATTTGATGATACACTTGCTCTTTCCAGTCTTCCCGCCCCTTATCTTCACATAAGCTTGAAACCGTTCAGTGATTTTTATTTTTAAGTATCGCACCTCTGTTAGTGACCTGTATATAAATCCCAAGTACAAAACACAAAGTTCATTCTGGCCGGACACAGACATGAAACAATTAAAGCCAAATGATTTCCTGTATCTAGATGCATAGAGGTGCAGCCATGGAAACTAGCAGAGGCAGTGCTGTCTTTTCTGAAAAGGGAAAGAATGTTTTTCAACTAACTAGCATCCCTTGACCCTTGCTTAGGGAAAAAGATCCTTCACAAAGCTGCCAATAGTTACAAGCAACACTGAGTGAAGACCTAATCAGTGTCCAACTGGCTCAACTTCCGGAAGATCAGGCACAGAAATGAGTTAATGATCTTTCCCAGAAAAGCCCAGAAATATGTTAACATTTTGTAAGATTTAATATATCCCGGGACCAGCAGTTGGCATAATGGCTATGTCACTGGACTCCCATGGAGTCGGCCGTGGTTCGAGTCCCGGACCTGGTGGCTTAAACTCACGCCGGGCGCGTGTGCGTGTGTGCCCAAGATCCTGAGAGGAGAATGGAGGAGAAGGGATTGTGGCGTGGCCATCCCCCCGGGGGGTGATTTCTCGCTTTCTGTCTCTCTGTCTCTCTCTGTGTTTCTGGCAAACGTGTGCGCCCTAAAGGAAAAACCTCTCAAAAAATAAAAAAAGATTTAATACATTTCAATTTGGGGTATCCAAGGCACCAAAGCATAGTCTGATTGTCAGTAACACAACAACCCTCAACCCAAGAGCTACACAGCTTTCCAGCGCTTTACTATCTTATCTAAGATTTTAAAACCATTTCAGACCCAGTTTCAGTATGACACACAAAAAAGTGTTACTCTTCCCCTCCATAGCATCGATACATTGAATTTGAGTTCTATATATTGGCTATGCCATTGGACTACCTCATTAGGCTTCGATTTGTAGGGAAATTAGAAACTAGGCAGTTTATCTTTGGTGACCCGAGAAAAACTCTTCATCTCTACCCTCCCCCATCCCTATCCCTCTTTAGCCCACAAGTTCTTACTCTACAAAACAGCCTCGAAGCCAGAAAACTGAATTCCTTAGCACTAAAATAAATGACCCTTCTTAGAGCTCTAAGGGAATAAAGAGGACCAAAGGGGTTTTTTGTTGTTGTTTTTCGTTTTGTTTTTTGAAAAATGTTTGCTATAGGGCTCATGGGCTTTCCAGAGAGACAGAGAGACAGAAAGTGAGAAATCACCCCCCCCCCCCCCCCGGGGGGGATGTCTACGCCGCAATCCCTTCTCCTCCATTCTCCTCTCGGGATCTTAGACACACATGCACACACACCCAGCGTGAGTTTCAAGCTGCTAGACCCGGGACTTAAACCAGGTTGACTACATGGGAGTCCAGCAATGTAACCATTACGCCATCCACTGGAGCACAGTTTGAAATTAGAATGTTTTCAAGAATAAGAGAACAGGTAGGGAGACTACAGGGGAGTTGTTCCTGAACCTGTGAAATTGTATCATACAGCAGCTGCCTGCTCTGCCTACACTGTGACTGTCAGTTCAGTCCAAAAGGTCAAGAGACTCCCCCCTTAGGTATTTCATAGCTCACAGACATGCAAACAATTTCCGTTCATGAAATCATTACGAGGACATCTAAGGACAGAACTACTACACAAAGGGGAAAGTTTTACAGAGGAGGCAAGGATGAAACTTGGTTTTTAAGCATAAATAAGAATTTATCAGCAGCTGAGGTTAAGGAACTTTTTGTTGTTGTTTTTAGTTTTTGCTTTTAGTGTTTGCCTGAGAGAGGGTGAATCACCCCCTAGGGGAACAGTCATTCCACAGTCCCTTCTCCTCCATCCTCCTCTTGGGATTTTGGGGCATGTACACACACCAAGCGTGTTCACAGGCTGCTGAGTCCAAGACTCTAACTGCACAGTCAACCACATGGGATCCACTAATTCACTTCCACACCACCAGCTGGCCCCAAGGTAAAAGAACATTTTAAGCAATGGGATCAAATGATCAATGAGCAAGATAGGGGCCGGCAGGTAGCGTGGTGGTTGAGGCGCTGGATTCCCACATGGTCGTCCACGGTTCAAGTCCCAATCTTGGTGGCTTACTTTCTCACTTTGCCTTTCTCTCTGTTTCTCTTGATCAAATTAAAAAATAATTTTAAAATAAATAAATAAATAAATAAATAAATAAATAAATAAATAATACTTTTAAAAAATAAGCACGATAAGGTAGAGGGAGAAAGCATTATGTTGGTAATATGGTTTCTAATTCATCTCTTGGTGAGGGATCAACTATACTTTTCTTTTAGAGAAAAGCGCTCATCCCTTCTCTTTTTACTTTTGAAAGCAGTCTGGTCAAGGTTTGAATTAGCTGTTAGTCTTTCTTCCTCTTCTTTTTTGGTTTTCCCAAGTATAGAAGTGTAGAAGACCTGTATTAAGAGAGCCTTCCCTGTCGTGAAAGCACCTCACGTCCTATAACCTGCATTCAACTTCTCATCCATGTAATAATGGGAGTCCCTTATGTAAATGGATGCCATAAAAAATGAAAGCAATCTCAGTAAATACTGAGCTTTTCATTACATGAAAAAGTATGGACAGGACTGGGGTATCCTGTAGTTTAGAATTATGGAAATATAGACTCAAAAAGACCTCAGAGAGCATTTCATCTAATTTCTCATTTTATGACTTAGGGAATTGATTTATATTCATTCACTCATTTCAAATTCTACATGATTCATCTCGGGCCAGCATTCATCCCAGTAATTCTCAAAGTGTGATCCTGGGACCAGCAGCATCAACATCACCTGGGACTTTCTAAAAATACAAATTACTTTTTAAAGGATTACTTTATTTAACTTTATTTTAATTTGACCAGAGAGAGAAAGAGAGAAAGTGAAAAGCAAGCTGCCAGGTCCAGGACTCGAACTTCAAATGGATATGTGGGAGTTCAGTGCCCTTAACTATACGCTACCTGCCAGCCCCTAAAAATAAAATCCTTGAGTCCCATTCAAGATCTACTGCATCAGAAACTGGAGGTAGGGCCCAGAAATCTAAATTTGAAGAAGTCCTCCAGTTTATTCTAACGTACACAAAAGCTTGAAAATCACGTCTCTAAACCCTACAAGTGGAATGTATTAGTCAGGGCTATTCATTTAATTGTAGAAAACAAACAATCTGTTGGTCCCTGAAACTGAAAAGTTCAGAGAGTAGCATTTCCTCTAGAATAATCTATTAAAGGGACCAGCAGATGGTGTGTGTTTAAAGAGCTGGATTACCAGATGGTCAACCATGGTTCAAGTCCCAAACCCAGAAGCTTGAAAATCACATCAGATGCGTGTGTATGTGTGCCCAAAATCCTGAGAGGAGAACAGAGGAGAAGGGATTGTGGCGTAGCCATCCTCCCTATGAGGTGATTTTGTATTTTCTCTCTTTGTCTTTTGGGTGAGCACATAAGCTCTACACAAAAACCTAAAAAAATAAAAATAGAAGGAAAAAGTAAAAGAATCTATTAAAAATACCACAGGGCTGACCCTGTGGCCTAGTAGTTAAGGGGGCTAGGTCCCGCAGGGCTGACTATGGTTCCAGTCTTGGCCCCAACAGCTTGAAAAATACACTGGGTGCATATGCTTGCATGCCCCAAATCTTGTCAGATGGAGAAATGGAGAAGGGACTGTGGAGTGACCGTGTCCCATTGAGGAGTTCTTTCTTTCTTTTTCTTTCCTCTCTCTTTCTTTCTTTTTCTTGCCATCCCCCTCACATGAGCACACATGCCCTCTGGCAATTAGACACACACACACACACACACACACACACGTATTTTTCAGTGGTTCTGAATTCCTCTGTCCATCAACGACACAGTCCTCTATCAGGTTGCCCATATCTTGCCTCAAGTTACATATTTAACCTCTTCCTACTCTTCTCCAACAGGAACTTCAGTTCACATCTCTGCAGCCTCTTCCCATTCTCATCTCACCCTGGGCATTCCCCCTGACTGCAATACTTTAGAGCCTATCAAAACCTTGGGACCAGCAGGTGGCGTGGTAGTTAAGGTGCTGGACACTCCCACATGGCTGACCACGGTTCAAGTCCTGGACCTGGTAGCTTGCTTTCTCACTTTCTCTCACTCTCTCTCTCTCTGGTCAAATTAAAATAAATGAATGAATAAATAAAATAAATCTTAAAAATAAAATTAAAAAAAAAGAAAAAACCCAAAAGCATGTTCAAATTCTTGAAAAACTTAAGTGAGCTCAAATTCTACCACGTTCAAGAAAAATCCTTTGTCTATTTCAACCCTCTCACAAATATTCATATGAATCCTGATAGCATTTAGTGTCTGGCCCACACAATGGCACCCTTTATTACACTCTGTCTTAGAAACTGTTTTATTATAAAAGAACCCATCTGGGGACCAACAGTTGGCATAATAGCTATGTCGCTGGATTCTCATGTAGTCGACTACGGTTCAAGTCTTGGACCCGGTGGCTTAAATTCACGCCGGGTGCGTGTACATGTGTGCCCAAGATCCCGAGAGGAGCATGGAGGAGAAGGGATTGAGGTGTGGCCATCCCCCTGGGGGGTGATTTCTCGCTTTCTGTCTCTCTGTCTCTCTCTTTCTGGCAAGTGCATGCGTCCTATAGTAAAAACCTCTCAAAAAAAAAAAAAAAAAAAGAAAAGAAAAGAAAAAAAGAACCCATCTGATCTGTCTTAGTTTAAAAAAATTAATTAATATAAACAATAGTGGATTATTCAGATAAAGTGAATTAATATAAGTTAATATAAATAAATAAATAGTGGTAAGAACTCAAAGGGATTTAATATAACCCAAACTGCAAGATGATTGGCTAACACGCAAAGGTTTGAAAGGTCTTAAGTGTTAATGAGAACACTAATTCCTCATATTCTAACATGGACTGACATATCTGGGCCTTCTCCTAACCCTCAATTGATCTCAATGATCTGATTAGTCAGTTTGGAAGAAGAAACTTCTCATGCTCAGGGCAGGCTCTGCCTCTGCTCTTTGAGATTGTTCTGTAGGGAGCAGTTAGGAGAGGTGCCCACAACAGGGAGGAATGGGGCGGGTGGGGGGAGACGGTCAGCACTGCAGTTTTCCAACTCTGTCTGACGAGCTGGGTCAGTTTATTTCCTGAGTGAAGTTAGTAAGCCCCTTGTTCCTGAAAGACTAAAGTTGTCCTCCAAAGAGCTAAGCCAATAATAAAGGTTACAATTTATTTATTTTATTTTTTAATTTTTATTTTTTCTTGCTATCTGCCTGATTTAATTATCTGTCCCCTGGGATGAGCAGGTGCCATGGTGGTTAAGGTGCTAGACTCCCACATGGCCAACCACGGTTCAAGTCTCAGACCTGGCAGCTTGCTCTCTTACTTTCTTTCTCTCTCTCTCTCTCTCTCTCTCTCTCTCTCATGCTCTCCTTCTCTCATCAAAATTTAAAAAACTAATAATAACAAATAAAATTAAATAATAAATATTTTTTAAAAGAGTATCTGTCCCTCAATTGATTTGGATATCAGGAGAGGAAGAAACAGAGACTATGAATGGTCACACTAAAATTTAACAGTAGGCAGTTACAGTTTATTTCTGTATATTGAGCCACACACATGATCCCTGCTATAAAGCCACTCCAATTCTTCTCACTCTGGAAACTAGCCTTTTTTCTTTTTTTTTTTTTTTTTACATTCAATCACTGTATATCATTACAGCATACAAAATGAATTATCCTAGCATGAATACATTATATATTAGTCCAGTCAAAAATATTACTATATACATTATCATCAACACATAATTTTCCATTTTTGTGTCCCTTAAGGAAGCCAACCTTTTAACTGGAGTTTCTGGATACTCATTCACTTGGGCATCTCTCTGGACGTAGTGTGACTATTAATGACAAAGACTGCTAATCCTCCCCCCATTTTTTCTCCTTTAGTAAAAGAAATTACCCAAATTTTAGGTAAGTAAATGGCAGCTCAGAATAAAGAATGCACACGCCAGCCTGCTACATAATGGTGAAGGCAGCTGGATACCACATGACTGCATTGGTTCAAGCCTCAGACCCGGAGGCTTGACAAAAATGCTACATGCACATGCCTGAAATCCCAAAAGGAGGGAGAGATGGAGAAGGAAGTGCATTCCCAGTGCTGTCTCATTTTCTCTTTCTCTCTCTAGCAAGTGCTCATGCCCTCTGGCAGAAACTAAAAAGGGAGTGGGGGTAAAGAATACCCTTCCTACCTAGGTGTCATTATATGTTTAAGTTCTAGCCACTGGGATTTAAGTAGAAGGTCTGGGTACAATTTCTGGAAGGCATTTTAAAAGCAAGGAAAGTTTGTTCTTCTCTTCCTATGGCTTCTTTTCTATAGGCCAAAATGCACTTCTAATGTCAGGAGGTAGGGCAGCCATTTTGGACCACAAGGGAGAAGCAGAGGTGTTCTAGAGCTGGCTTGTATAGGATTGGGAGAGTGGATTGTAAAAAAATCTTCGGGAATTTTGCAAGCTGGTGGTTGAACCACCGTAGCTTGACTGCATGTGGTAGGGCTTCAAAGGCGCTTTTCCAACCTGTTGCACCTGCTGACGAAACTCCAGTGAAAGAAGATGGAGAAACTGAACCTCAAAGTGCAGCAGCTAACCCTAAAGCTATGGAGGAGGGGAGAGAGGGCTTAGATGTGAGCCTGCCAGAGACTCAAAATGGTGATGTGTCTGAAGAAACAAAGAACGGTGGGAAGTGGAAAAGTTAAGAAATCCTTGAAACGATCTATGAAAGTGGCCTTGTCAGGAGCCCAGAATGGAGACATGGCTAAAGGAGCAGTGGAAAATGCAAAAGTTAAAGACATCCACCAGAAGGGACCAGCAGATGCCATAATGGCTACATCACTGGACTCCCATATAGTTGACGGTGGTTTGAGTCCTAGACCCAGTGGCTTAAAACTTATGCCGTGTGTGTGTGTGTGTGTGTGTATGTGCATGCATGCCCAAAATGCTGAGAGGAGAATGGAGGAGAAGGGATTACAGTGTGGGCATTCCCCATGGGGGCTGATTTCTCACTTTCTCTCTCTTTCTGTTTCTCTCTGTCTCTCTGGCAAGTGCATGAGCCCTATAGCAACAATCTCTACTAAAAACAAAACAAAACAAAAGACCATCAGAAAGCTACCCTTTTAGCCAATGATGAAGCAACAATGTAGTCTTCCTAACTCAGAATCAAAACAGAAAAAGAGAAAACTGGTCACTGATACTGGAGCTGCTTTAATAAAAGCAAAAACTGAAAACAAAGAGTAATCTGAAGAAAAGAATTCTGAGGCTCCTAAAGAAACAGAAAAATGTAGAAAAGCCAGGAAGTAGCCAGGAAATGTAGAAAACAAGGAAGAAGATGAGAATGAAGTACCCAGCCTGCCTGGGGATGACAGTAATTTTTGAAGATTCTTCATTTGCTTTTCGAGCTAATCTTGTCAACGAAAACACTCTGAAGGTAATAAAAGAAATGGGCTTTACGAACCTGACTGAAATTCAACATAAAAGTAGCAGACCACTTCTGGAAGGCTAGATCTTCTTGCAGTACAAAAACAGGAGGGGCAAAACCTTGGCATTTCTCATCCCTGAAGTTGAACTCATTGTCACGTGAAGTCCATGCCCAGGAATGAAACAGGAGTCCTTATTCTCTCGCCTAATGGCCATGCAAACTCTTGGTGTTCTTAAAGAGCTAACGACTCACTACATTCACACATGCTGAAATGCAGAAACTTGCTAATGGATAACCATCATGGTGGCCACACCAGGCCACCTCCTGGACTACATGCAGAATACCTAGTTTATGTATAAAAAATCCACAGTGTCTAGAGACCACCAGGTGGTGTGGTGGTTAAGGAGCTGAACATCCCACATGGCCAACCACGGTTCAAGTCTTGGATCTGGTGGCTTGCTTTCTTGCTTTCCCTCTCTGTCTGTCTCTGGTCAAATTAAAATAAGTGAATGAATAAATAAAATTTTTTTAAAAATCTATAGTGTCTGGTTATTGATGAGGCTGATCATATCTTAGATGTTGGCTTTGAAGAGGAATTAAAGCAAATTATTAAACTTCTGCCAACATGCAGACAGTTTCTGCTACACAAACTCACAAGGTGAAAGACAGGGGAAGGATTTCTCTGAAAAAAGGGTCATTGTATGTTGGTCTTGATGATAAAGCTAACACAACAGGGGATGACTTGAGCAGGGATATGTTGTTGGTCCTTCTGAGAAGAGATTCCTTCTGCTCTTCACATTCCTTAAGAAGAATAGAGGGAAGAAGCCAATGTCTTCTTTCCATCCTGTAAGTCCTTGAAATATTACTATGAGTGCTGGGCTACATTGATTTGCCTGTCTTGGCCATTCATGAGAGGCAGAAGCAAAACACACGCACATCCACATTCTTCCAGTCCTGCGATGCAGATTCAGGAATGCTGTGTACAGACGTGGCAGCGAGAGGGCTAGATATTCCAGAATTTGACTGGATTACTCAGTGTGACACTCCAGATGAATATTTTCATCTTGCGGGTAGAACAGCCAGAGGCCTGCACACCTGGAAGGGGGTGCACGTTGTTCATTTTGCACCCAGAAGAATTGGGTTTTCTTTCATGAAGCAATCCAAGGTTCCATGAGGTGAATTCTACTTTTCCTGGTCTAAATTTTCTGACATTCAGTCTCAGCTTGAAAGATTGATTGAAAAGAACTACTTTCTTGGGACCAGGAGATGGCATAATGGTTATGTCACTGGACTCCCCCCCCCCCCCCCCCCAACGTAGTCCACCATGGTTTGAGTCCTGCACCTGGCAGCTTGAAACTCTCACTAGATGTGTGTGCACCCAAAATCTCGAGAGGAGAATGGAGGAGACAGGATTACAGCATGGCCATCCCCCCTCAGGGGTGATTTCTCACTTTCTCTCTCTCTGTCTCTGTCTCTGTCTCTCCAGTGACAGTACACACCCTATAGAAAAATTCTCTCTTAAAAAAAAGAAAAGAGAGGAACTACTTTATAAGTCAGTCTAGGAAAGATGAAAGTCATATATATGAGCCTGCGATTGCCATTCTCTGAAACAGCTTTAATGTTAATAACTTAAATTGGCCCCAAGTTGCTTTGTCCTTTGTTTTCAAGGTGCCTCCTTTTGTTGCCCTGAAGTGAACAGCAATGAAGACAAGCATAAAAAGAGAGGAGGTGGTAGTTTACACCACCAGAAAACCAAGAAAGTCACAAAATCCAAAATCTTTCCAAACATTAGCAAGAAATCATCCAACAGAAGGCAGTTCTCTCACTGAAGACAAACAGTCTTTTATTTTGAATATCTGTCCTGACATGAATGTTTATGTTATTTTATTTTTTGCTTTAACAAGGGATATTATTGTAGCCTTTGCAATTTGGACAGATCTAGCAAAACTGTAAATTAATCTGGGTTGCCACCACTGAGCACTGTATTTTTTTCAGCAAGTCTCTTATTTGGGGGATAGAAAACATTTCAATTTTTCTTGGTTGTCTGAGGGGGAAGCAAGGAATCTCTTTGGTCTTTTCTGTGATCATACAATATTTAAAAATTTTTGAGAGGTTTTCTGTTGTTGTTGCTATAGGGCGCGTGTGCTCGCCAGAAAGACAGAGAGAGACAGAGAGACAGAAAGTGAGAAATCACCCCCCCAGGGGGCATGGCCACGCCGCAATCCCTTCTCCTCCAATCTCCCCTCAGGATCTTGGGCACGCACACACACTTGCCAGGCGTGAGTTTAAGCCACCGGGTCCAGGACTTGAACCACAGTTGACTACATAGGAGTCCAGTGACATAGCCCTCATGTCAACTGCTGGTCCCAATATTTTAAATTTTAAATATCCTGCCACTTCCAAGTTTTTTTAAAGAATTATTTTATTGGTACCAGCAGGTGGCGTGGTGGTTAAGGTGCTGGACAGTCCCGTAGGCCAACCACGGTTTGGGTCCCGGACCTGGTGGCTTTCTCTCTCTCTCTCTCTCTCTGTCTCTCTCTGGTCAAATGAAAATTAATTAATTAATTAATTTAATTTAAATTTTTTTTAAAAAAGAATTATTTTATTTAACTTTACTTATTTATTTTCTTATTTTAATTTTACCAGAGAGGGACAGAAAGAGAGAGAGAGAAAGTGAGAAAGCAAGCCGCCAGATCCAGGACTTGAACCATGGTCGGCCATGTAGGAGTCTAGCGCCCTTAACTACCATGCCACCTGCTGGCCCCAGTCACCTCCAAATTTATATTGTCCTTTAATGTAATATTTGTGTGTGTACCATCAAAAAAATTGTAGCTTGCTCTTCCTCTTCTCCTTAGCGGCCTGAGGTGAACTTTGAAAATGGTTCGCTATTCACTTGACCCAGAGAACCCCACAAAGTCATGCAAGTCAAGAGGTTCAAATCTTCGTGTTCACTTTAAGAACACTCGTGAAACTGCCCAGGCCATCAAGGGTATGCATATCCGAAAAGCCACTAAGTATCTGAAGGATGTCACTTTACAGAAGCAGTGTGTGCCATTCCGTCGTTACAATGGTGGAGTTGGTAGATGTGCCCAGGCTAAACAGTGGGGCTGGACACAAGGTCGGTGGCCCAAAAAGAGTGCTGAATTTTTGCTGCACATGCTTAAAAATGCAGAGAGTAATGCTGAACTTAAGGGGTTAGATGTAGATTCTCTGGTCATTGAGCACATTCAAGTGAACAAGGCACCAAAGATGCGCCGTCGTACATACAGAGCACATGGACGGATTAACCCATACATGAGCTCCCCCTGCCACATCGAAATGATCCTCACTGAAAAGGAGCAAATTGTTCCTAAACCAGAAGAGGAAGTTGCACAGAAGAAAAAGATATCCCAGAAGAAACTGAAGAAACAAAAACTTATGGCACGGGAATAAAGTCAGCATAAAATAAATGTAGATAAAAGTAAAAAAAAAAAAAAAAATTGTAGCTTGAAATCAGCATTGGTGGTAGTGTCCCTACCATAGAAGTCAGGAAAAATACGGCTTTTTTTTTTTTTTTTTCCCAGAGAACTGGTTTACCAGTACACCACTGAACAGAAGCCACAAGACAGACAATATGACAGACATGGCTGAGTCCCTAATCATGACACTACTAGCTATAGGAACCTTGGACTACCTATTCTTTAATGAGAGAAAAACGAGTTTTCACCTTGTTTAGGTATTATCATTTCTGCTTTCTGTCGCTCAAAGCCAAATCTAGTCCTCAGTAATACTCATTTGGGTTACTGGGTCCAACACACCACCACCTGACTCTAGCTTTTGAGTCATCAGGAAACTGAGAAAGTCTGTTCAGAATAAGTCAGGTGATTACAACCCTAGAGCAACCTCTGACGACCTGAGATGTGGGTTCCGTGGTACCAACCTGGCCATCTAAACCCAGCCTTCCAGACTGGTTCACACCTGGAAAAAAATATATAGGTTAATTGTGCATCTCAAACTAGTTTACTATGCTACCATCTAATACACTAGTACACAGGTAGGTTAGCTACTGCCAGTCTATGTACTCTCTGTTCCTTTTAAGCCTATTTGCCTGAATTATCTTTTGGAAGTATTTTATAAATCAGTTTATGTCTATTTTTCCTATATTTGGTAGATGCAGATTTTTCTCTCCCGTCCTGAGTGTAGTAGCCTATGTGATATTCTCCTGGCTATGGGGCATCCCACCAGGTCACCTGAGTGAAGCGTTTTATTTATTCCAGTGGGGCCTTTCTCTACTGATTTTTATGTCCCGGTGAACAATTCTGACTAATGACTGACAAAAACTGTTCAAATGACTGAGCTGTCATTTGTCATTTGTCATAACCTGTCATGAATAAAAAAGAGCACGAGAGGAAACTGTCAAGTGCCTATTTCATGGAAGCTCTAGGAGCCTTCCAGAAACTGAGAATCAGTTCCTCAGGTAACAAGAGACTTGAAGAAGTCCTTTGTTTTTGTTTTGTTTTTAAGAATTATTTATTTAATTTTATCATTATCATTATTTTTTTTTAACTTCCTATAGAGCACATGAGCTCACAGTAGAGAGAGAGAGAAAGGGAAAGCAAAAGCAAGCTGCCAGGTCCAGGACTCAAACCATGGTCAGCCATGTGGAAGTCCAGTATCTTTAATCACCATGCTACCTGCTGGCCCCCTATAGAAGTCCGTTGTGTAAAGAGCTTTGAAAATATGACTGCATCTGGGGAGGACTGACCAACAATTGTGTAAATATAGCTAGTAGAAGATATAGCCAGAACCATATCATATTTCGGGGAATTGGAAAAGACTGGGAAAAGCTAGTGCCAATACAGCAAGTGGAAATGCATTTTAAACAGAATTTGATATAAGGACTTTTTAGGCTACTAATTAAATCTGGGTACCCAAATTCAAGGACATAATCATAAGACTGAAATTCATCTCCTTAAAATGTGTATGTGTGGGGGCTGGCAGGTGGCATGATGGTTGAGGGTGCTGGACTTCTACATGGTCAACCATGGTTCAAGTCCCAGACCTGGTGGCTTCCTTTCTCATTTTCCCTCTCTCTCTCTGGTCAAATTGGAAAATAATAATAATAAATAAAGTTAAAATAAATAAAGTAATTCTTATAAAAAAAAAAGTACATGTGTGTATTTTTTATACCTGGGCTGATATCCTATCTGTGATCAGAATGTAAACTCCTGGAGGATCTGGAGAGAAAAATAAGACAAGATCCTTAACCTACTGGAGAAAACAGAAAATGGAGAACGTGACACAGTGGTATAAAAGTACTATGAGAGTAAGCAGAGTGTTATACTCATGCTGGTTGACTCTTCAATTGTCATTCCACCCCATAAGAATACCCTAATCTACCCACAAGAATTTCATTCTCGGAACCAGCAATTAGTGTAGTAGTTAAGGCACTGGACTCCCACATAACCAACTATGGTTCAAGTTCCAGACTCGGAAGCTTGAAAATCACACCAGGCTCCTGTGCATGCATGCCCAAAATCCCAAGAGGAGAATGGAAGAAAAAGGACGGGATGTGGTCATCCCCAACTTGGGGTGAGTTCTCACTTTATCTCTCTCTGCATTTCTCACTTTCCCTCTCTTTATGTCTCTCTGTCTCTCTCTCTCCAGCAAGTACATGCACCCTATGGCAAAAACCCTAAAAAAAAAAAGAATCTCATTCTCTTCACTGGTCATTGGTTTCCAAATGGATGTATGATTCAATCTTGGTCAATGAGACAACCAGAAAGTTTTCTGAGACTGTTTTCTTACTCTTAAATGGAAATACAAAGAGATGCTTTTTCTCTAGATTGTGGGGTCTCCCAGGTGGGGATTACTGTAAGGCATTTGGTACAATTTTAGTGGATGAAAAAGAAGACCTGAAAGGAAGAAAAACATATCCTAGTAGGGATACTTAACGTGCCATAGGAGGAAATAACATTCTTTTCATAGCCAGGAACTAAGCTTCTTAAGAAAAAACACAAATGCTCTGTGTGGTACCAGATCACAGAAATCTCGTCTGATCCCCACTCCCTGCTACAATATAGGGCTGCGACCATGTCTGAAATAAGGTCACAGGCACCATGCCTTGGGCAGCTGTGTTAAGAACAAAATTGGGGGGGGTCAGAGGTGATGTGTGTAGTGGTTGGGGATGATGGACTCCCACATGGCTGACGAAGGTTCAAGTCCTGGATCCAGAGGCTTGCTTTCTCACTTTCTCTCTCTCTCTTTGTCTGTCTCTCTCTGATCAAATTGGAAAAATAATAAATAAAGTTAAATTTTAAAAAATAATTCTTTTTAAAATAAAGGTAGTGTTAAGGACAAATACTTCAATTTTTCCCCAGAGAATGAGATGGTGTATTTTATGGTGAGAAAAAAAAGAATGATTAGAAGGAAAACTTGGGGGAGAAATGGAACTACTCAAGGACTCCCTCCCCAAATTCCTCATCCCTCAAATCACTCATCCAAGAGCTTGTTGTCTTCAAGCACCTCACCTCAGGAAGCACATTCCTATTTTCATTGTAGAATTCTCTCTATACCCTGTGTCTTCAGGGTCCCACTCTGCTCTCCCCTGGTCATGGAAGACTATCAACCCAAACAGTGCACCAAATCACCAGGAGATTGGGCCAGCAGGTGGTATGGTGGTTAAGGGCACTGGACTCTCACATGATCAACTGCGGTTTGAGTCCTGGACCTGGCAGCTTTTTTTCTCACTTTCCTTCCCTCTCTCTCTCTTTCACTCTGTCCCTCTCTGGTCACATTAAAATAAAGAAAGAAGAAAGAGAAGAAAGAGAAGAAAGAAAGAAAAAGAAAGGAAGAAAGAAGAAAGAGAAAAAGAAAGAAAGATGAATTCTTTTAAAAAAAAATAAAAGGGATTTAAGTAGCAGAGTGGGGAAATCACTAGGAGATTAAGAAACAAAACAGGGGGACCAGCAGATGTCATAATGGTTACATTGCTGGACTCCCACGTAGTCGATTGTGGTTCGAATCCTGGACCCAGTGGCTTAAAACTCATGCTGGGTGCGTATGCATGCATGCCCAAGATCCCAAGAGGAGACTGGAGGAGAAGGGATTACCATGAGGCCATCCTCCCTGGGGGATGATTTCTCGCTTCCTGTCTCTCTGTCTCTGTCTGTCTGGCAAGCGCACATGCCCTATAGCAAAAATCACTCTCAAAAAAAAAAAAAAAAAAAAAAAAAAAAAGGAAAAGAAAGAAACAAAACAGGGCCAGCAGGTGGCATGCTGGTTGAGACACTGGACTCCCATATGGCCGACTGCAGTCTAGGTCCTGGACCTGGAAGCTTGCTTTCTCATTTTCTCTCTCTGGTAAAATTTAAAAAACAATAGTGGATAAAATTAGGTAAATAACTCCTTTATTTACAAAAAGAATTACTTTATTTTAACTTTATTTATGTATTTATTTGTTTTTAAATTTGACTAGAGAAGGACAGAGCAAGAGTGAGAGAGAGGTGAGAAAGCAAGCCGCCAGGCCTGGAACATGAACCACGGTCGGCCATGTGGGAGTCTAGCACCCTTAACCACCATGCCAGCTACAAGCCCTAGGTGATTAACTCTTAAAACAAAAAAAAAAAAAAAAAAAGAAGAAAACACTACTAGTACCTAGATTTTCAGACCAGTTGAATCTAATGTGAGCCCACGACTGAGATTTACTACCTCATTGTACTGGATGCTAAACAACAATTACTAAAGGAAGGCCTCAGCTAAGGATAAAACTCTCGCATCACATTCATATCTGAAGAACTTGCAGGTACAAGGGACAGGCTCCTTCAGGCAAGGACTGGAGACAGTCGACAGTTCAGCAGACTCACTTCTCTGACAAGAGAGGAGGACTTGGAGGAAAGGCTGGTGCTACCTCTAGGGTGATGCATCTTGCAGAGTGGCATCTATCCCTTCTTTGTTCCCCACTCTATGGGGGGATAAAATGTGGCCTGGGCTTGACCCATGATGACAGTAAGACTGAAATGTTGCTTCCCATCGCCATCACTAAATTGAGGGTTAGAGACAGGATCTGATCTGAAAGTTGCCAAATCACTGAATGGACACACACCTGGTCCTGGACCGAGTGGAGGGAAGAGCAGGAATGAGGTGCTGACACTGAGAAACAGCCCCTGACAGAGGCTACACTGCCACTCTTTGGAGCAGAAAGAATACAAGGGTTTCACTAGTCTCTGACAGACTTCAAAGAAGATGGCTGGGCTTAAGTCACCATGACTTCCATGAGGCTACGTGTATCATGGTGTGACAAGTATTGCACCTAAAAGGAAGCTCCACCCGGACCCTGGTCGAGGAGGGTAGCCCGGAGAGTGGAGAGCCAGCGCCAGAGCCTCGAGAGAGAACACGTTCAGACTCTTCCCTACAGAACCAACTGGAAGACAGCGCTGGCCAGGTAAGCAGCCAGTCTGCAGAGAGAGCAGTACTCACAAGGCAACCTCAGTGCAAGCAGGCAGGCGAGAGGAGGTGATGTCAGCTCCAGTTCCTACACCAGAGGGTTGGCGCAGGAAAGAGGCTGGGGTGTAAGAGAACAGCACAAGACACCCACCCTGCCCCCCAGCACCTAAGATTATCAGACTGATGTTTCTGAGGGTTGGCACAAAGAGAAAGAGCTTTGAATATAAAATGATTTTTTAAAGAATTATTTTATCTAATTTCATTTATTAGTAGTATTTTTTAAACTTTTTATTAATGATTATTATTGTTATTTTTAATTTGACTAGAGAAAGACAGAAAGGGAAAATGAGAAAGAAAAGCTGCTGGGTCTGGGATTCGCACCACAATCAACCATGTGGGGATCCAGCACCTTAACCACCACACCACCTGCCAACTTGATTATTAATATTTTTTTAATTTGACCAGAGAGAGAAGGATGGTGAGAAATCAAGCCACCAGCTCCAGGACTCAAGCCATGGTCAGCCATGTTGGAGTTCAATGCCTAAACCACTATACTACCTGCCAGCTCTACAAAATAATTTTTAAACATTTTTTTAAAGAATGATTTACTAATTATTATTATTCATTCATTAATTTTTTAATTTGACCATAGAGAGACACAGAGAGAGAGAAAGACAAAGTGAGAAAGCAAGCCACCAGGTTCAGGACTTGAACCGTGGTTGGCCATATGGGAATGTACAGTGCCTTGACCACCACGCCACCTGCTGGTCCCTGATTTTTTAACTTTTTAAATGAATATATTGAATCTTAAGATGTCAATGAAAGTGTTTTGGATGGCCGTGCCACAATCCCTTCTCTTCCATTCTCTTCCATTCTCCTCTGGGATCTTGTGCATGTACACACAAGCACTCAGCATGAGTTTTAAGCTGCTGGGTCCAGGATTCAAACCAAGGTCAACTACATGGGAGTCTAACAACATAACCATTAGCCACCTGCTGGTCCAGAGAGTGTTTTCAATAAACTGGAAGTGACATAAATTAAGGAACTGGACTGAGACGCCATTAGGGAAGCTTACTATCCAGTTTTGACAGAACAAAGTTAGTAGCAATGATGAGAGAAATCTAACCCATTCTTGTTTATTCCGTGACTGAGAAGGTTCTCACAAACTGGCGATGCAAGTTAAGGTTTGCATTCCTTGAGTGGGAATATGGGTGTTGCCTCTCCTAAGCAACACATTCATGTTTTCAAGGAGGTTTTCATTTTTTTAGTTTTACTAAGTGATGTGCACTAGCCTGAGAGAGACAGAGAGAGGGAAAGTAAGAAATCACCCCCCCCCCCCAAGGGAAAATGGTCACACCAAAACTCCTTCTCCAGTCTCTGCTTGGGATTCTGAGCAAGCATGCAGGTGCACCTGGTATGTTTTTCAAGCCACTGGGTCCGGAACTTGAACTGCTCAGTTGGTCATGTGGGATCCAGTCGCCTTAACCTCTGTGCCACCTGCTGGCCCATCCAAAGAAGTTTTTATGGAGACAAAAGGTGGAGCAGGGAGTGGTGGCTGCAGTGTTTATGGGTAACAGAAGGCTTCAAGAGCCGGACACACATCAGGACAACAGGTAAACGAATCCTTCCAAATCAGGGCCTCACATTCCTAGACTGAGTCCTAATTCCTAGACTGAGTCCTAACCAACCAGATAGTGCTCTTCTGCAAGAGGCTTCTAATTGTCATCAAGGTTTATGATGTGGGTTTGACATCATGGTTGCCTTCCTCACTGTCTGAGTTAAATCTAAGACATTCAAAAATGACCTAGTAAATATCTCGATGTGGACAGAAAGCTGGAGAGACTATGGCCAGAGTCAAACCCTAGTCATTGCTTCCTTTTTTCTGAAGATAAGACTTCAGAAGTTCTAACATGTATAAACCCAGGGGTACCCTATAATTCAACACTGAAGAGGGATCAGAAATAACTCTAACATTGTCTCACTTGATCAGTTATGTTGATTACAACTGAAGCATTCCAATAAATAACTCATATCCCAATACTTAAAGCCAAATTAATCTATAGCTCACTAGACCGATCACCACCACTACCATGAGTCCCAGAGGCCCCTGTGGCCAGGTTGACAGACGTGGGAGGATTCCAAGAAGTGACTGTCAGCCTCAGGGTTGATTCCACACACCCTTGGGCGATTGTGATCTGAGAGGATTCGGAAGCCTTCTCCTCCCCCACCTCTGGGCCCAAATTTTCTTTCTAGTGGGTCAGAAAAGTAGTGCCTGACATTCTCAGCATTCCTGTCATTCCCTGAGGGCTTCAGACCAGCTCTCTCCACATTCCTGGCCACAGGCACCTGAGGAATTAAGCCACTAGAGCTTCCTGGGAGGCGGGCAGGAAGTGAAGTGCAAAGGGCAGCACCAAAGGCTTAAAGGAAACACTGAGAAGGATGGAGAATGCGAGGAAAAGGAGCTTGGTCTGGGTGAGCAGCGTGGCCCCACAGCACCCGGAGTGACTCACCCAGGAATGGAATGTGGCGAGGGAGTAAAGTCAGGATGGAACCGAGAGCCTTAGTATCAGTCCTGAATGAAGATTTCTAACTGGAGTCGCTTGTTGGAAGCCTGGGAAAAAATGTTTTCCCTTAAGCCCTAACTGAAAATCCTGGACAGGCCCTGGACGGCTCTGTCCGGAAAGCCACGACATCAGAACTGCAGAGTCGCACACAGGCGATACACCCCAAGAGTCCTCTCTCTTCTCCCCTCTCTCCTCCCTTTCTCTCTTCCCCTGTCTCTTCCCCCCTACCCCTTCTCCCTTTCTCTTTTCCACACACAGTCTAGGCCTTTATTTGGGTATGTTGGAGAGCTCGCTTGCACCTGCCGTTGATTCATTTTTAAGCCACTGAGAAGCCACTAGAGGGCAATGCCACTCGCAGTGCTTAACCTCTTGGTTTCCTGGCTCCAGTAGCCAGGCAGGCCCATCCACACATCCTGTGACAGGATGTTTCAGAACTTTTCCTCCAATTCTCATTATAAATAAACAACCTCGGGGTGGATACCTCCCGATGTACCTCACGCCACACACAGCCCACAGTGCCTGGTATAGCTGGGACACTCTTGCCTAATGTTGCTGCACAGTTCAGAATCCAGAGCTTACACTGGCATTTTTGTCCTTCTGAATCGCTGCCTGAATTTTGGAATGCCTCTCCAATGTTAGCCCTCAAAACAAAAAACAGAGTTCAGAGAAATGTAGAGTTAAATCACCCAGTTTGTTTGCTTAATTTGTTTATGTCTTTTGTTTCCATATGCAAGTTACACTATTTGGTTTGCTCAAAGCAGGGTTATTCAACTGGTCAAAAGTTATTATGTATGCAAACTTGGAGACCAAAAGACACATTTTTCTCTCTGCTTGAGGCACTGAAAGTGTAAACCCAGTAAATTAGGTCTAGTTGGTGTATCAAAAAAGTATGGGGGGGGAGCAGGCAGATGGCTTGGTGGTTAAGGTGCTGGACCCCCATGTGGCCAACCATGGTTCAAGTCTTGGACCTGTTGGCTTGCTTTCTCACTTTCCTCACTTCTCTCACTTTCTCTCTCTCTCTGTCTCTTTGGTAAAATAAATAAATAAATAATAATAATAACAAATTAAATTAAGAAAAAAAAATTTTACAGTACAGAGGACAGCAGGTGATGTGGTGGTTAAGGCACTGGACTCCCACATGGCCGACAGCAGTTTGAGTCCTGGAAGCGATGGCTTACTTTCTCACTTTCTCTCTCTGTCTCTCTCTGGTGAGCACACCTGCCTTATAGCAAATTTAAAAATAAAAATAATAATAGTAAATGAAATTTCTTTAAAAGAAAACTAGTCCCAAGGTTTAAAAATTAAAATTCACCAGAAGACTCCCAGGTTTGAGCCAACATTGCTTCACAGCAGGTGCATAGAGAAAAACAAACAAGGATAGTGAACTGCCGGAAAGGCCACAGAAGATGACGACTGACCTCGCAAAGCCTGTGATGTGAAGGTGGGATGTGAAGAAAGAGTGGAGGTGGATGCAGTCATTTTACAGGAGGCATTCCTGGCCCTCACCCACCCACTCACAAGCCCCAGATTATCCCCAAGAGGGCAGCGGGCCTCTTCTTTTACAGGCACTTTGTTTATAGGACCATGCCCCAGGAAATCAGGAAACAAGCACCTCTTCTATTCCACCTCACTTTTACACATCCAAGATTTGGCACACTGGGGCAATGAACACAGACAGCTAAGAAAGGGTAAACAGCAGATGAGATCCCAGTTGTAAGTTGGCTAAATAGAGTTGTTTCAGTACATGACAACTTGGCTTCAATCTGTATTATTCTGAATGTATAATTGATGTGTACCGTCTGTTTCCAGTAAAGGAACTTTTGTTTTGCTTTTTCCTCCTCCACTTTCACTCAGAATGAATGGCTTTCTCATTAGGCAATGTTCACATGCCCTCAGAAAATGTGTTTGGAATAGAAAGACTCCCCAGAATGGCAGATTAAAATGCCAGCAGAGTTGAGTATGTGCTTCCCCATTCTGAGCTGGTTAAATGAGAATGCATGCCGCTCTCCAAGCAGGGAACTTCTCAGGTAAGACTATTAAAGCTGTGGAACCATCTCCTCAGTGTGGTCATTAAAAGCCTATGGCACTCTGGTGAACAGTATTGTGGATTGGCAACCAGAGCAGCTTTTCCACTCTGGTCCCTAGATTTCCCGAATTTATAGAAGCAAAGTAACTAGGAAAGCTTTCAATCCTCTTACCCATCCTACAGATACTGTCCCTACTCAATGTCTTGGGCACCCAAGTACAATAGCAAAAAAGAGCTAGCATAGACTTTGCCTTCACGGAGTTTAGAGTCATGGAGGACACAAACCAGTACAAAGACAATTATAATTTTATGCCCACTAGTGTGGCTATCATTAAAAAAGAAGAAGGAGAAGGAGAAGAAAGAAGAAGAAGAAGAAGAAGAAGAAAAGAAAGAAATAGAGGACCAGTCAGTGCAGTCATAGTTCAGGCAGCTGGATTCCACATGGCTGAGTACAGTTCAAGTCCTAGACCCAACAGCTTGAGAAACACACCACATACACATGCGTATGTGCCCAAGTTCCCTAAAAGAGAAATGGAGAAGGCATTGTGGTGTGACATCTTCTATGGGGAGTACTTTCTCATTTTCTCTTCTCTCCTCTCTAGCAAACACATGTACCATCTGGCAAAAAAAAAAAAAAAAAAAAAAAAAAAAAAAAAAAAAAAAAAATTATTTTAGTTGTTTTATTTATCTTTATTTATTTATTTACTTTTTTTTTTTTTTTTAATTTGATCAAAGACAGAGCGAGAGAGAGAGGGAAAGTGAGAAAGCAAGCCTCCAGTTCTGGGACTTGAACACCAGTTGCAGTTGGCCATGTGGAAGTCCAGCACCCCCCAGCCACCTTGCCACCTGCCAGCCCCCTTAATCTTTTATTACTTTTTTAAAATTTAACTTTATTTATTTATTTAATTTGACCATACAGAGTGAGAGAAAGAGAGAGGGAAAATGAGAAAGCAAGCTGCCAGGTCCAGGACTCGAACTGCGGTTGACCATATGGGAGTCCAGTGCCCTTAACCACCACACCACTGGCTGGCCCCACCATCTGGCAAAATTTTTAAAAACTTGAAAGTAAAAGGATTAAAGAGAGAAGAGAGAAAGAAAAGGTGTTGCTGAGGACCCGATGCTGTCAGTACGCTGACCTCATGTGTTGCTGGAGGAAATGAACAATGGCTTACATAGTGTGGGAAAGCAGTCTGGCAGCTCCTCAAGAAGGTCAATACACAGTTACCCAGATGAACCAGCAATCCCATTTCTGCACATACCCAAACATATTGGAAACATCAGATCTCACAAGAACGTGTACACTGTGTTCATAGACGCATCATTCCTAATAACCCCAAAATGGAAATAATCCAACTGCCATCAACTGATGAGGGATAAATAAAACACACATACAATGGAATATTATTCAGTCACAAAAAAAAAGAATCAATTACTGATGCCCACGACAATATGAATGAACCAGGAAAACATCCCGTTTAGTGAAAAAATCCATTGTATGATTCCGTTTACACGAAATGCCCTAGACTAGGCAAATCCATAGAAAGTAGATTAGTAACCCTTAGGGGCTTAGGGGCAGGGCAAAGGGGACCAGAGAATGGTTGTCAATGAAGCGAGTGTGTTTTTTTGGGGGGAGGTGATGAGAACATTCTGAAATGAGTCAGCACGGTAGTGCAGTGGTTATGCACAGGGCATTAGAAGCCACACGTCACGTAACTGAGAGCTGTTTAAATCCTGGCCCAAGATCCCGGGAGGAGAATGGAGGAGACGGGATTGCGGCGTGGCCATCCCCCCTGGGGGGTGATTTCCTGCTTTCTGTCTCTGTCTCTCTCTGTCTGTCTGGCAAGCGCACATGTCCTATAGCAAAAACCTCTACAAAAAAAAGAAAAAAAAAAATCCTGGCCTTGGTGGCTCAGAAAATATCCTGGGGACATGTGCATGCGTGCCCCCAAATCCCGATGAGATGGAGTAGTGGAGGAAAAGGGATTGCAGTATGACCCTGCCCCACTGGGGGGTGCTTTCTCTCTCCCTTTCTCTCCAGTGAGCACATGCACCCTCTGGAAATTAAAGAAAGGAAAAGAGTTCTGAAATTCTGTAATGGTGATGGTTGCACAACCTTACAAATACACTAAGCCTTAACAAATTATATACTTTATTCATGTGTTTATTTATTTTACCATGAATCAAATTTCCCCAAAAGGGGCATTTCATTGATTACTTTATTCCCTCACAAATAGACCAACTGTAATCAAATGAGGTGAACATTCACCTCAGGATTTTGTTGTCTTCATAATAGAAAAGATGAGGCTTAGAACTGGATCACGTGACCCTCTTATCTCCTCCCAGTTCACAATGCTCACATCTCTATAGCCCGCCTTCTCTTAGATCTGCAGTTGGGCTCAACACATTCGAGCCTCAGCACACTCTTCTTTGTAGTTTTTGCTTTTTTCCAGAAAATAGGCTTAGTCTGTCCACCATAGCCACTCCGCTTCCTGTCATAACGCCGCTTTCCCTGAGCACACAGAGGATCCTTGCCCTTTTCTTACTGTCACCTGTGAGGCCGGCGCTTGCCACACTTCTTACAGAAGGTCCGCGGGTTTTAGGGACCTTCACCATGCTTGCGGGCCTGTTATCTGCACAGAAAGGCAAATCATATACTTTAAAAGAGTAAGTTTTATCTTACTAAAATGAGGTAATTTTATGACAGTGTGATGAGTACCACAGTAAAGCAGAGTGTTTGTTCCACACCTTCGGGAGTAACACATGAGAAGGGTTCTGGAAATTTTCCTGAAAGGAGTGACTTTTTTTTTGAGAGAGAGATTTTTAAAAGAATTATTTTTATTTAACTTTATTTTATTTATTTCACTTTGACCAAAGAGGGACAGAGTGAGGGGGGGGGGGGGTGAGAAAGCAAGCCACAGGACCAGCAGATGGTGTGGTGGTTAATGCACTGGACCACTCTCACATGGCCGACCACAGTTTGAGTCCTGGACTTGGTGACTTGCTTTTTCACTCTCTCTTTTTCTGTGTGTGTCTCTCTGGTTAAATTAAAAATAAATGAATGAATAAATAAAGTTAAATAGGTAATTCTTTGAAAAGGAAAGAAAGAAAGCTGCCACATCCAGGACTCAAACCATGGTTGGCCATGTGGGAGTCCCACGCCCTTGACTGCCACACCACCTGCCAGCCCCGAGGAAGAGAGTTTTGCTATAGGCATGTGCGCTTGCTGGAGAGAGAGAAATACAGAAATTGAGAAATCACCACCCCCCCCCCCCCAAAAAAGGGGATGACCATACCACAATCCCTTCTCTTCCATTCTCCTCTTGGTATTTTGAGCATGCATACATACATTCCTGGGGTGAGTTTCATGCCTCTGAGTCCAGGACTTAAACCACAATTGGCCATGTGGGAATCTAACACCGTAACTACTATGTCACCTGCTGGCCCAGAAAGAAGTGATTTTTTTTTTTAAGAACTATTTTATTTATTTACTTATTTAATTTGACCAGAGAGGGACAGAGTGAGAGAGAGGGAAAGTGAGAAAGCAAGCTGCCAGGTTTGGGACTCGAACTGCCATCGGCCATGTGGGAGCCCAGCACCCTTAACCACCACGCCACCTGCTGCTGCCCGAAAGAAATGACTCTTTAGGCAAAGACCATAAACACGAGTAGGAGTGAGAGGGACAGAGGAGGAAGAATGAATCCATGTTAGAAGAACAGCAGAACGTGCCCAGATCTGAGGGGAGAGCACACCACCAGGCCGTGGAGAGAAGTGAAGCTAGCGATAGAAGGGGCCGGCAAGCAAAGCTAAAGAATTTGCACTTTGGGGCCGGCAGGTGGCGTGGTGGTTAAGGGCCCTGGACTCCCACATAACCTACTGCCGTTCAAGTCCCGGACCTTGCAGCTTGCTTTCTTGCTTTCCCTCTGTCTCTCTCTTTCACTCTGCCCCTCTCTGGTCAAATTCAAATAAATAAATAAATAAATAAATAATGATAAATAAAATAATTCAAAAAAAGTTTTGCACTTTATCCTAATTATAACAGGAAACCCTTGAAGGAATTAAAGCAACAAGGAACAACAAGATTCAATATGTCTGTCCTTCAGAAAGGCTGTTTCAGATGCAGTATGGACAACTGGCTGGAGGTGGCGCGAGAACAGAGACCAGGAGATTGATGAGCAGGTTCGTGCACTGAATCGTGCAAGTCAGAACTGACCGAATAGGGAAAACCAGAAGGTACTGGGGAAGTGCTTCCAAGGGCCTGTGATGCTCTGCCCCGCATAAAGCCCTGGGCTCCACCAGGAGGAAAGGGGGTTTGCTGAGGCCACAGTGGCCAGCACACCTCGGAACAAGCCCTACTACTGCGTTTGAGCCAGACTTTATTTTCAATTTCCTCTCGACTTGAGTTCCCTTTGCCCATTGTGATCATGAAGATCCTCACCATGTGCAATGGATAATCTACTATAAAGAAGATGGACTCGGGAGTCAGAAACACTCTGGTTCAAATTCCTACCTGCCAATTCCATGGTTAAGGGATGGACCATTTCATCCCTGAGTGGCGTTTCCTCCAATGTGAAAGGAAGGAGACAGCACACAGCTCAGTTTTATATTGAGGGTTATAGGTGAATATACCTGTGAAAGGGCTTTGCCCCAGGCCTTCCACATAGTAGGTGCTTAAAAAGCATGTGGTTTGTGTATCTTTCAAACCCTCTGGAATTGTAATTCTGTAGTTATGACCATAATTCTTCAGTGTAGGCACGGAACTAAAGGGTGAGTAAACATGCCTTAGGGTTGCGATTGTCAGTATTTTAGCCAGCTGGAAAACACCGGTCTCCTATCCTCGCAGAAGTAGTTGTCTGCCAGGTGACAGACTTATTTGCATTTGTGGGTCCTTAAATACAATTTCAAAGTCAAATATATTTTAATTAATTCCTAAAAGACAAAGACCTGAGAGCTCCTCAGACAAGTCATCAAGTCAAGCTTGTTTGTGCTCAGGCAGGAAGGCCAAAGTTCCAGGTAAAGGCTCTCCTTTCTAGAACTCCGCATAACTCCCAGGCAGCAGACCATAAAAATAGCTTGAGTACTGAACAAACGGAATGTCGTCTGGAATGATAATGTCCAAAGAGAAAAACAAGTCATGTAAACACAGCAGGCCCTTTATTTTAAAGACACACATTTAGGAAGCCCAGAGCTTTCTAGGCACAAGTGTCTTGAGAAAGCTTTTATGCTAAAGGAACACATTTGAAAGACAGGCAGGCAGGAATACAAAGTATTAAATGTGTTTTAAAATCTCATTTAAGGAGCCAGCTGGGCTCAGCACTGAAAGTCCTCATTAATCTCCTCCTTAGCCAGGTTGTATTCCCTGATAATAAAGTATATTTACATAATGTAAATACCGATCTGTACGGTAAGGTCCCTAGACCATTGGAAAAGATTTTACAAACGCACACACATATACACACATGCACTTTAAATCTTTCCTATTTTTGAAAAAAATGTTTCCCCTTGCCCCTCCTCCCATATAATGAACTACAATGTATCCTCCCAAAATAACCCTGTCACCGTGTTAATATTATAGTTCTTTCTGCACTAACCATTGCAATGGATTTCAGAAAGCACAAGGTGGCAGAAGCACACTAGAAATGCAGCTGGAATACACTAGGCAACTTTAGCATCATGGAAACTAGCAAAATCCATGTATTTTTTATTCAAATAAAAGAGAACTTCATAATAATAACAAACATGTTCAATAAAATTTGGAAAGTATGATATGTAGAAAGAGGAAAGAGAACTGCACCGCCCAGAAATATGGACAGATGTATGCCTCTTTTTACTACCAGTATTAGTTGGGATTTTATAGAATATGCAAATTTATATCTTCCCTCTTAAATGTTAACAGAGCCCAGCAGGTGGTGTGGTGGCTAAGGCACTGGACTCCCACATGGCTGGCCATGGTTCGAGTCCCAGACCTCGTGGCTTAAAAATCATGCCCAGTGTGTGTGTGTGTGTGTGTGTGTGTGTGTGTGTGTGTATGTGCGTGTAGTGTGTGTGCAAGTGCGTGCATGCATGCATGTGCCCAGAATCTCAGGGGAAGGAAAGAGGAGAAGGAATTGCGGTGTGGCCATCCACTCTGGAGGGAAATTCCTCTCCCTCTGATGAGCACATATATCCTTTGGCAAAAACTTAAAACTTAAAAACAACTGAAGCAGTTGAATAAGCGATTGTTTCTTTAAACATCTCTTTGTTTTACAAAAGACTTAAGGCATCTGTATGTGTCCATAACTTTTATAAACTTTAAAAAAGATCACTGAGGGGCTGGCAGATGGCATGGTGGTTGAGGGCACTGAACTCCCACATGACCAACTGCGCTTCTAGTCCCAGACCTGGTGGCTTGCTTTCTCACTTTCACTCCCTCTCTCACTCTGGGTCAAATTAAAATAAATAAATAAATTCTTAAAAAATAGAATAAATAAAAAAGATGATTGAATAGACTATAGCTTATTTTATATAACCACTTGCCTATTAGTAACAATTACTTTAAGTGAAACATCATTACCTGAGCCAATTTACATTTTTTTAAGGATTTTGCTATAACGCACGTACACTCACCAGAGACAGAGAGACAGAGAAAGGGAAAGTCAGAAATTACTCCTGCTATCCCAGAGGATGGCCACACTGCTCTCCCTTCTCCATTCTTCTCCTGGGACTTTTGGCATGTATGTGCATGTGTCCAGCATGATTCTTTTTTTCTTTTTTTAAAAAAATTGTATTGCTGCTATTATTTTTTTTTTACTTTGACTAGATAAAGACAGAGAGAAAGAGAAAGGGAAAGTGAGAAAGCAAGCCACCAGGTCCAGGACTCGAACTGTTGTCAGCCATGTGGGAGTTGAGCACTCTAACCACCACACCACCTGCGGGTCCCACCTGGCGTGATTTTCAAGCCACCAGGTCCAGACTCAAGCCACATAGGAGTCCAATGCCTTAACCATTATGTCATCTGCTGGCTCCCACCAACTTCCATTTTTTTTTTTAAGAATTATTATTATTATTATTATTATTATTAGTGTTTAAAAAGCCAGACTTTATTTGTATTTAAAAGCAACATTCAGGAGACTCAAAACCGAAGTCCCAAAGGCCTGAAGCTCTGGAGGTTCGGGATCCAATCGCGGGTGGGTGCTTCCATCGCCAGATGCGTAGTGCTGTCACTCGTACCTCCTCCCCTCCTCTCCACTAACAGCCTTTGTCTCACGTCTCTAAGCAAGTTCTGGTTGTCTCTACTGTTGTCTAAAGTCAGTAAAAAGGTACAGAAAATCTTACTTTCTGAGCTGCTCTGTACTTAGATGTTCACTTCCTTACTTATCAAATCTATACCTACTGTGTGTTTATAACATATATGTAATCATTTCACATGTAGAAAATACTATGACAAAATAATTTTTTTAAAACATATTTATTAAATTGTATTTATTCGTTCATTTATTTTAATTTGACCAGAGAGAGAGACAGAGCGTGAGAGGGAAAGTGAGAAAGCAAGCCACCAGGTCTGGGACTCGAACTATAGTTGGCCATGTAGGAGTGGCAGTGCCTTAACCACCATGCCACCTGCTGGTCAACAAAATAATATCTAACACACCTGAGTATTGCTGCAGCAGTCAAACAGCATTTATACTTTCAGAAGCTTGTCACTGACTAGATTTGCTCCTGGAAAGTTAACCAAAGCCACAATTCATTTCTACTTTGGAATTATTAACCTAAATGCTGAAAAGTCCTGAAAAAAAATATATATATTTTTTGCACTGGCAGGTGGTGTGATAGTTGAGGGGCCGGATCCCACACAGCCAACTGCACACTTTGAATCTCAGAACCAGTGCCTTGAAAAACGCGCCAGGCACGTGTACATGCATGCCCCAAATCCCAAGAGCAGAATGGAGAAGGGATTGTGGCATTGCCATTCCCCCTTGGGAGTGATTTCTCACTTTCTCTCTCTGGCAAAAATCTAAAAAAAAAAAAAAAATTATTTGGCCCGTCATTGGCTTTAGAGAAGTGAGGGGCTATTACTATTTCCCTCTATCAGGGCTCAGGCAAGGGAAGTCTTCAATTTGAGGTAACTCCAGGAGAGAAAAAGCACTCAGAACTTTGTATCGAGAACTGGAAACATTCCATTTCCCCTGTTTTCTTCTTCCCCTTAATTCATAACTTTCGTCCACAAATCAAAATATGAACAATTAGAAATAATGCGATAACCTTTGCTTCACCCCTTTAGGTGAACACTCAGTTTGCTCTATTAAATGAGCAAAACACTGGCCTCCGAGTAAGAGGAAATTCAACGATCAGGAACAAACTCCTGAATGGTTAGTCCTGGGTCTCTGCTCTTTAAGATTTTAACTAGATAATCACATGGACTTCCTCAAGGAACAATCCCACCCATGATCCCCCAGGCCTCGGTCAGAAGTGGGAGTTACAGGACTCTCCTTCTGAGGGCCCCACCTCCTTCTGTCCTGGCTTCTTCCTTCCCCAGTAGCTTTGAAGAAGTTTTCCATTTTATTGAAATGCATTCCTCCAGTTCAGAAAGGGGATTTCCTGAGCTCTGAGCACCAACGTTTAATTTCTGATGGTCCAATACATTCCAAGTTGCAAATAGAGAGAGAGAGAGAGAGAGAGAGTAATAAAGGCAGCTAAGGGAAATGACTCCTGCAGGGCCTCAGTGTATTTTCTCAGCCTTTCTTCTCCTGCATAAGAAATTCAGGACCAAGTCTGGGTAATTTCACTGTAAACTCGGGATCAGAAGCCTCCCCTGCTCTTATTTTTCTATCCTCAGTTGCTAAGGTTTTCCAGTGATTGGGCTTAAACCCTGGAAAAGATTTTAATACATCAACTACATTTAGTAATGTTCCTTGTCGATAGAGCATTCACATTTTAAAAGCTTGGAAATTCTGGGTTGGGAAAGCTAGAAAAGTAAACACCAACTCTGATGAAATTAATGTAAATTCCTTTGCTGAATCTTCCCCAAAATAAAAATAATTTAGGGTTTGGCCCTCAGAAATATTCCTTACAAAAACTGCTTGTCATTATACAAGAATAGCTTCCTCTATTTTTCATTTATTTGTTTTTCCCCTAGTTCTATTCTTTCCCACACAGATGAAACCAAAATAAGATTAGCCAAGCCTAATTTGACTCTAATCCAAGCCACGCACCCTATGGATCTCATCCCAAAAGATTTTAATTTACTGACTTCCTTGGGTCTCAACTGAATGACTTCCTGGTATCCACAAAGGGGTCACCCAGTAAGACTGCAGGCCAAAACAAGAATGTGAAAAACACAAGCAAGTCTGCAAGCAAACTGGTCCAAAGACATGGCTTGGTTAAGATGTTTCTTGTGGAATTCAAATGCGAAAAGATCAAGTCTTCTGATGGGAAAAGCAGCCAGGAGAGAAGCAGATGCATTTGCGTTCACTCATCATCTGTTTGTTTATTAATTGGACAATTAGATAGAGCTCCCTTAGACTCCCAGGCCTTAACAATAGTAGAGACCTCAGGACAGTACAGGTTGAGTATCTCTCATCCAAAATGCTTGGGGCCAGAAGTACTTCAGATTTAAAAAAAAAAATAATTATTCATTTTATTTTACTTGTTATTAGTGTTTTTTAATTTGCTCAAAGAGAGACAGAGAGAGAGAAAGAGACAGGGAAAGTGAGAAAGTAAGCCACCAGGTCTGGGACTTGAACTGCAGTTGGCCATGTGGGAGTCCAGCATCCTTAACAGTCAAGCCACCTGCTGGCCTCCAGATTTTAGATTTTTTAAGTTTTAGAATATTCGTATAGGGGCCAGCAGGTGGCGTAGTGGTTAAGGTGCTGGACTCCCACATGGACAACCATGATTTGAGTCCTGGACCTGGTGACATGCTCTCGCATTTTCCCTCTCTTTCTTTTTCTCTTGTCTGTCTCTGGTGAGTGCACATGCCCTATAGCGAATAGTAATAATAAAGATAAATTTAAAAATATTGTTAAAAAAAAAAGAATCTTTGTATAAACTTAATGAGATATCTTAGGGATGGAACCCAAGTTTCAACACAAAATTCATTTATATTTATGTATGCTTATACACATAGCCTGAAGCGAATTTTATTTTGGTATTACAGGGTTTGACTCTGACTTGCTACAAGAGGTCAGATACGAAATTTTCCATTTCTGGCATCATGTTAGTGCACAAGAACTTTCAGGTTTTGTTGTTGTTGTTGTTGTTTTTAGTTTGCTATAGGATGTATGCACTCCCCAAAGAGAGAGAGAGAGAAAGAGGGAATGTGAAAAATCACCCCCCAGTGGGGATGGCCTTACCATAATCTCTTCTCCTTCTTTCTCCTCTCTGGATTTTGGGCAAGCACGCACATGTGCCTAGCATGGTTTTCAAGTCACTGGGTCTGGTACTCAAACCACACAGTCAGCCATGTGGGATCCAGTTTCCCTAACCTCCGCTTTCAGATTTTGTTATATTTCGGATTATGGATGCTTGGTCTGTATGTGCTTTCTGGTGCCTCGTTCTACACTGAAAGCTGATCTCCTTCGCCTGAGGTACTCTCTCTGTATGTTGTGAAATCTGAGAATATAAACTTTACTTAAAAATTTTTTTTTTTTCAAATTCATGAAGAGAAAAGAGAATCACTCTCTATAGGGCTCAGTAATACCAAGATCCCCTTCCTCCAGTCCAGCAGCCCTCTAGGAACCTGGGTACACACATACATGTGTGTTTTTAGTTCAACACGGCCTGGACTCAAACCGCAGCTGGCATGCAGCTTCTAGCTCCACAATCTGGTACATGACCAACTCCGTCAGAGGCTGGGTCCAAACTGTATATCTGCTTTTATTTTTTGGTTGGAAGTTGGATTGAAAACTTCCCTTTTTGGGCCAGCAGGAGCCGTGGTTAAGGCAGTTGGACCCCACATGGCTGACTGCACAGTTCGAGTCTTGGGTCCTAGACCCAGCAGCTTAAAAAACATGCCAGGTAGGGACCAATAGATGGCATAATGGTTACATCGCTAGACTCTCTCATAGTTGACCACAGTTTGAGTCCTGGACCTGGTAGCTTAAAACTCATGCTGGGCATATGCGTGTGTATGCCCAAGATCCCAAGAGGAGAATGGAGGAGAAGGGATTGCGGTATGGCCAACCCCCCTGGGGGGTGATTTCTTGCTTTCTGTCTCTATGTGTCTCTTCAGTGAATGCACACACCCTATAGCAAAAAATCTCTAAAACAAAAAAAAAAGAAAAAGAAAAACATGCCATGTGCTTGTGTGTGTGTACCCAACCCCCCTTTAGAGTAATTTTTCACTCTCTCTCACTCTCTCTGCCCAGTGAGTGCACATACCCTTTAGCAAAACTAAAAACAAAAACAAAAATCACTTCTCTTTTGGATCAGCCGGTGGCTTGGTGGTTAAGGTGGTTGGATCCTACCTGGCCAACTGCAGGATTCAAGTTACAAACCCTGTGACTTGAAACACATTCTGGGTGAATACATGAATGCCCAAAATCCTGGGAGGAGGAGATGTGGAGGATTGTGGCATGACTATTCCCCATGGCGGGGTGCCTCTTTCACTTTCCCTAATCCCCCCTTTCTGTCTCTCTCTCTCTAGCGAGTGCACATGCCCTCTGGGAAAATTTTTTTAATTGAAAACAACACAAAACTTCCCTTTTGATTTTGGCAGCCGTAGCTTTTAGATTCTTTTCATCCAAAAGTTTTTGGATCTTCTGAAGTCAAGATTTGCCTCCAAAGCATAAAATCTGTTCCAATAACTAACAACTACAAGTACTAACAATGTAACGGCTGCACAGCAGTGATGTCACCATAGCCACGTGACACACATCCACGGTACATTTGATGTCAAAGTCACCCTCATGAAATAGAATGGAAGTTATGACCATTTTGTAAATTAGGAAGTGGAGGCTCAGGTGGGAAAAATGACATGTCAAGGCCACTTAGTAAGCCGTGAATCCAAATTTTAAGGCTATCTAATCAGCTTCTTCTCTACTTTCCCTCGATTTACATTTTGTTTCAAATGTACGTTTTTGTGTGTTTTGTGCCATTGGGGCCATTATGCTAAAACGCATTCAGAATTCCTCCTCATTCAGAATATTATCCTCAGTCTTTGGTTTTGCTTTAACAACAGATCATCTGCCCTATTTCATTGAAAAACAAAATTAGACCCATAATAACCCTGGACCACACATAAATCATATTTCCATAAATAGAACAAAAATGCTCACTGCTTAGAACATGTCATTCGGTGATCGGGAAATCAGAAAAACTATTTCAGTCACCAGTTCAGCATGATTTATCTAAACTTGGGTAAGTCTCTTAAGCTCTATGCCTCAGTCTTAATCCTTATTAAGTGGGTATAAAAATTGCCCTTTAGGGGCCAGCAGGTGGCGTGGTGGTTAAGGGCACTGGACTCCCACTTGTCCAGCTGCGATTCGAGCCCTGGACCTGGCGGCTTGCTTTCTCACTTTCCCTTTCTTTCTCTCTCTGTCTCTCTTACTCTGTGCCTCTCTGGTCAAATTTAAAAAAAAAAAAATTGCCCTTTAAATTTTGTAAGTAGTGAAAAATGATTAATTCTATTTTATATAGTACCTAGTACTACTGCTATAAGTTCATTTCCAATGATCTCACACAATATCTTAAGGAACAGATGTTTTTTGCTTGTTAGGTTTTTGCTATAGGGCATGAGTGCTGTGAGAGAGAAAGTAAGAACCTATCCTCCAAAAGAGATGACCACTCCACAATCGCTTCTCCTCCAATCTCCTTTCAGGATTTTGGACATGCACGCACACACACTTGGAGTGATTTTCAAGTCGCTGGATCCAGGACTTGAACTGTGGTTGGCCATATGGAAGTCCAATACCTTATCCTCCATGTCACCTGCTAGTCCCTTAAGACTTCTTACTAAATGCCTAAAATATTGTGATTACATTTAGTGAATTCTTTAATTCCTCTACTAACATCCCTTTGGACCATGAATTCAAAATGATGTAGATGTAGGTGGGGCCAGCAGGTGGCATGGTAGTTGAGGCACTGGACTCCCACACGGCAGTCTGAGTTCTAGACCTGGTGGCTTGCTTTCTCACTCTCCTCTCTGTCTCTCTTCGGTGAAATTAAAAAGTAATTCTAGGGACCAGCAGTTAGCGTAATGGCTATGTCGCTGGACTCCCATGTAGTCGACCGCAGTTCGAGTCCCAGATCCGGTGGCTTAAACTCACGCCGGGCACGTGTGTATGTGTGCCCAAGATCCCAAGAGGAGAATGGAGGATTGCAGCGTGGCCATCCCCCCTGGGGGGTGATTTCTCCCTTTCTGTCTCTCTTATAGACATTCTTATAGACATTGTTACACAGTCTGGTTTGTACAAGTTACACAGTAAGTTCGTAGCAGGATCAAAGGTCAAAATCTCTGATCAATACCCTAACCATGCCAGGATCTCTTTAATATCAACAAGATTTTCCAGCTGAACCTTATTTCACCCCTCGGTTTCCTTTAGTTCCCATACGCAATCTTTTCACCAGATCTGTTTCTTTCTCTTCTTTTTCAATATACATATTTTTAAAGAATTATTTAATTTAATTTTATTATTTATTTTAATTTGTCCAGAGAGGGACAGAATGAAAGCAAGAGAGAGAGAGAAGGAGGGAAAATGAGAAAGCAAGTCGCCAGGTCTAGGATTCAAACCACGGTTGGTCATGTAGGAGTCCAGCACCCTTAACCACCATACCACCTGCTGGCCCCCATTTCTTTCTCTTCTATTTATATCTAAAAAGCAAAGAAACAGGTAAAGGGAAAGTTGGAATAGTGGAGAAAGGCATCCGAATGGAAAACCCACAAACTAGAAAAAGCCTGACTCAAACTCAATACGAGTTAACTAAATGGATTTCTTTTCTGCAGCTTAGAAAATTAAATTCCCAGGCAACCCATTTTTTGGGGCCCCTCCCTTTTTGGGAACTCTGTTTTTCCCTCCCCCTCCTTTCAGTAGGTGGCGTGGTGGTTAAGGGCTCTGGACTCCCACATGGCTGACTACAGTTTGAGACCCAGACCTGGTGGCTTGCTTTCTCTTTTTTTTCTCTCTGTCTCTCTTTGGTTAAAATAAAATAAATAAATAGTTAAAATAAGAATAATTCTAAAAAAAGGAGATTAAATTCCTTCAACCATGTAATAAGTCTCGAGATGCATGGTACAATGTAAGTATGCAAGTCAGAGTCACAAAACAGAAAATGCTTATGTAAATTCATAAACGGGAAAGAAAAAAAACACACCTGTGGGAACTCCATCACTGTGGACAATGCAGTCAAAGTCATGAAAATCTCCCAGAAAATGTAGAGTGATCAACCAAAGGAAAAAAAAAAAATTTCTCTGGCTGGAGAGTATCTATGGAAAGGATACAGACATAGTCTTTTTAAAATTTTTTTAAGAATTGTCTAATTTATTTACTCATTCATTTTTTTTTTTTTTTTTTTAATTTGACGAGAGAGAGAGAAAGCCAGCAGGTCCGAGACTTGAACTTCAGCCAAATGGGAGTGTCGAGCACCTTTACCACCATGCTACCTGCTAATCCCCATAGTCTTTATAAATTATGAAGAAAACCTGTGGAATGGGTAGACAAAGCACACTGGAAAAAATCTCACTCATTCTGCGTTCACCATGTGAAGTTAATGGTCTAGGTACCTAAAAAACCTGTAATGTTACTTAATCCTGTGAACGTCAGATCAGTAAGAGGTCTCGTGGGTCTTTTAGGGAATGAGTCTCTTTCCTCTGCCTGTTCAGTGTGTCTATCCTTTAACTTGTATGTAAACTTATTAAAGAGACAGCCTGATTCATTTTAGTACTGCCTTGGGCATCTAACGCAGTGCCCTGCCCAAGAAACAGTAGAGGTTAAAAGAGTGATTTTAAAACTTGGGGTACATAAGAATTAGAAAATTATTTTACTGAAAGGGCGTATTTCCAGACCCCACACTCCAGATTTGGTTCAGTTTGACTCAGTTGGATCTAGTGATTAACTCACGTATTCATGAAATATTAAATAATGTATGTGGGAGGCATTATTAAATTCTGCTTTATAGACAGGAAGACCAGAGCAATGAGAATGTAAAATGCTAAAGTGACAAAACTTACAACAGACAAGAGTCTGAGTAAGCAAGTATAGTAACTGAGGTCTTTCGCATTTTTTTTTTATTATTATTTTCCAGTTTGATCTGAAAGAGAAAGAAAAAGAGAGGGAAACGAAAAGCAAGCCCCAAGGGACCAGCAAGGGGTGTGGTAGTTAAGGTGCTGGACACTCCCATGTGGCCAACCACGGTTTGAATCCTGGACCTGGTGGCTTGGTTTTTCACTTTCCATCTCTCTCTCTCTCTCTCTCTCTCTCTCTCTCTCTCTCTGTGTGTGTGTGTGTCTGGTCAAATTGTAAAAAATAAACGAATGAATAAATAAAACTAAATAATAATTATTAAAATTTTAAAAAAAGAAGACAGAAAGAAAAGCCCCAGGTCCAGGACTTAAACCACGGTTGGCCATGTGGAAGTCCAATGACTTTCACCACCACACCACCTGCCAGCCCCTTCTCATTTATTATAGTATCCACTTACGTAACAGGTATCTGAATACCACACACAGGCTTTCAAACAGGAAGTCCATTCTGACACTAATTATTTCTGTATCATTAGTTGGCAGTCCTGAAAAGCTTCCTCCTATCAATGTTGTCTTGAAGACAACAGAGGGGGTGCAAAATAAGAAGCAAGAGAAAACGGGTGTTAGTTTTATTTTTAGAGATGACACCACTTTATTTTTTTATTTTTTTTAATTATTTAACTTTATTCATTGTATTATTTTATTTTATTTATTCTATTTTATTTTGAAGTTGACCAGAGAGAGAGAGAGAGAGAGAGAGAGAAAGAGAGAGAATGCAAGCTGCCAGGTCCAGGACTTGAACCACAGTCAGCCATGTGGGAGTCCAGCCGCCTCAACCACCATGCCACCTGCTGGCCCACCACTTTATTTTTTAGGAATAGATTTTTTTGTGTGTGTGTGGGGGGGGTCACGATATTTTTTAGTGGGGAATATAGTTTTTTCTAAAGTTTTTTAAAAAACAATGTTGGGGGAACCAGCAGTTAGCATAATGGCTATGTGGCTGGACTCCCACGTAGTTGACTGTAGTTCGAGTCCCGTACCCAGTGGCTTAAACTAACACCGGGCACGTGTGCGTGCGTGCCCAAGATCCCGAGAGGAGAATGGAGAAGGGATTGCGGTGTGGCCATCCCCCCGGGGGGTGATTTCTCGCTTTCTGTCTCTCTGTCTGGCGAGCGCATGCACCCTATAGCAAAAACCTCTCAAAAAAATAATTTAACCATTATGAGTTATTTAATTTTATTTATTATTATTATTTTTAATATGACTGGAAAGAGACAGAGAGAGAGAAAGGGAAAGTGAGAAAACAAGCTGCAGGGTCCAGGCTTCAAACCACAATCGACCACATGAGAGTCCAGCTCCTTAACCACCACCTGCTGGCCTCAGTGAAGAATATTTTAAAAGCTACTTTAAAGAAGTCTTTTTTCCTGTTTAGTGTCTTAGTCGGCATTTTTTTTTTTTTTCGCTTTCAGAAAATCCATCTACCTCTTTAAATCTGTATCATCCTTGGTAACCCTATCAATTAACATCTTTAAATAGTTTTAGTTGCCTGTTTTATTATTCTGTTCTTTCTGTTCTTTCAAGTGCTCCTGTGGCCACCACAACAGAAAAATCATCTTTAGTGCCAACACCCATACCTGCCTCCCATCCTGTTTTGCTGCCTTATCCTGGGCACACCCAGGTCAATAAACGCTGTACTTGTTACACAGGAGCAGGTCAGTACACAAGCTCTTGCTCTGATACACTTCCTGCTCTCTGCTATCCAGACACATCCTGGTCACTAGGAGTCAGGTTCACCGAAACACAAGTGGAGAAGTACAGAAAGAATCTGACATGTTGCCAGCCCAGGTGTTAAGCTCGTTGGCCGTTTGCTTAGGTCTAGCCTCTGCGTGGTTAATGACATTGCCCTGGAATATGTTTGTTCAGCAATTCAGACAGAGACGTTTCTCAGCAGGAAACAGGCCCAGGTTGAGCCTGGGGATGGATGTAAGAAGAGAAACCTAGCTGAGGAATACACTTTTGAGCTTCTCAGGTAAACCACTTCAAGAAGCTCTCTCTCAAAGATGTGTTTTTTTCACCAGAATGTTTTTTGAGTACTACCATTTGCCAGGGACTGGAGAGATGACAGATCTCTGTCATCATACACTGCATTCTTTTTTAGGACAGTGCGTTGATTTTCTTCAATTGGGTTTTTAACAATGGAGTGGCTTCCTAGAAGAGTGGATATATAAGACCAGATGGCAGTTTTATCACTAATCCAGAAGGTTCCTCACAACCAATGTTTTTGTTTTTTGTTTTTTTTAAATTTCAGTAAGGACAATCATGATAATCTTTGTTGGCATAAACTATACTATATATGAATGTCACAAGTCACCTGCATTATCTTGTATATTCTTCACGGTGTCCTAATTATGTTAGGGACAATTTTGTCTCTGTGGATGAGGTAATTATAAAGCAACTTATCTAAGATGACACAACGAGTGCTGGTAGAATCAGGATTGAATTCAAGATGTAAACTTGGAATTCAGCAATTAGGAGCTGGTGCATTTACAAAAAGCCTTAAATGCAGCACTCCGGCCCACCACGGTTCATCAGATGCTGAATGTATTTTTCTAAATATTCCTGACTATGATGGATAATCATCCTTCCACCCAATTCCTTCGGAGTGCCTCAAATGTTATATCCTAAAGTGTCCCATAGGCCTTGGAGGAGCTGATCTCTCCCTCTTCTGTGCTTGGGCATGCTTGTCTTTACCCATAAGTAAGCTTTTTTAGAGAGTAGGTACAGTCTGACTCATTGGAATACTCGTATGCACTCCCAGTAATTCCAGGACTGTCAGAGTTAAAGAAATACTGCTTCCAACTATTGTTGGTGACAATGAGTTGAAATCATATTCTAAAGAGGCAAGGATAAACAGAACATTTCTATTCTGTTTGAACAATAATTTTTATAACTTCCTTTATCCTCTAGTGGGGTAGTTTTTGTAATCTCTAACCTTCTACACAGAACTGTTTCAGACTAATCTTCTGTTTTGATTTGTGTTTTTTGTTATGTTTTTGATTTTTGCCATAGGGTGTGTGCTCTTGTTGGAGAGCACAGAGAGAGAGGAAAAGTGAGAAATCGCCCCCCGAGATGGATGGCCACGCTGTAATATCCTTTCTCCTCCATTCTTCTCCTAGGATTTTGGGCGCACGTGCACATATACCCAGCGTATTTTTCAAGTTGCCAGGTCTAAGATTCAAATTATGGAGTTGGGGATGTGGGATCCAGTGTCTTAACCACCACACACCTGCTGGCCCCAGACTATTCTTTTTATAAAAAAAAAAATAAATAAATAAAAAAAAATAAAGAATTATTTTATTTAACTTTATTTATTTATTTATTTTAATTTGACCAGAGAAGGACAGAGTGAGAGAGAAAGGGGAAAAGTGAGAAAGCAAGCTTCTGGATCCGGGACTCGAACCGCAGTCAGCCATGTGGGAGTCCAGTGCCCTTAACCACCACACCACCTGCTGGCCCCCCAGACTAATCTTGCAAGTGGTGAGACACTTGAATGTTCAGGTACTGACTGATATCTGATTCTGTTTACATCATCATGTGACCTCAGGATAAATAAAACACCTTTTTCAGCCTATGTCCCTATCCATAACCAACTTTAAGTTAGTCAGGAAGATATTATAAACCCATCTAAGATCAAATAAAAGTATCCTAACAAGGGGACATAGTTCTTAACAATTTAAGTTAAAAATCAGAGTATAAAAGGCAAAATGCTAAGTGTACAAGTGAATCCGTGATAAATCTCGCAAATGGTCTCATTTCCCCAAGAATGTCCTTTCTATGTGCAATCAATCTTTACACAGGAACCACAGTAAGAGTAGTGTCCTGACCATTCAATTAACAGGGTTAAAGGATGATTTCAACCATCGCGGAGAGCTTCTCACTAGATATCAAGGTACATATATTTAGTTCTATCTCAATTACAGAGCTCATGGGAAAGAAAACCACAGAAAGAAATAATTCTATATGCCATGGGTGGCTTCGGAAATTTTATGAGATACAGAAACACAGATATTTGGGAATCTATTATAACATTAAGAGCAGAAACTGAGTAATTTGCAAATATTTCAGACCATCAGACTATATTGGCAAATGGGGGTTACTGACCCCCCACTGAAGACTTAACAATATTGGCTATTAAAAGGCATGACTTCTGAGCAAAACTAATATTCATGAAACACACTACATTAATTGGAAACATGAAATGCTTCAATTTCTAATTTCTCTAGATTGGGAGAATAAATTTAGTTTTTCCAAACATTAAACCAATGAGCATGGCTTTTAGAACATACACTCATGTGGCCCATGGTACATACTGACATCATCTTGGCCAAAAAAATAAAATGTGGAGTTAAAGTCTCATCTTTTGAAAAGGCCCCAAAGACATTTTTAGGAACAACCACTCCTCAGCCCTATTTATAATCTTTCACTGAGCCAGCAAGAAGTAAAATGGTGTGGGCTAGGTTCTGTCTTTTGTTGTCACTATGAAGATAAGAGCACAAAGTAGGCACACAATAAAAATCTGTGACCCATACAAGATGAAAAATGCAAGAATTCTTGGTGACAGCTTTCTGCATTCCGGTAGAAAACACTGGTTCTTTCTTGGAGGGAGGTCCGGCGGAAGCAGAGGAAGACCTGTGTCAATGTTAGCTACCAGGAGGTCCCTGGATGACAGCTATCAGAAACGGGTTTATCCCAAGCACTGCAGTCTCCTGCCATGATCAGTCACGAGGCAGCCTGCTTCCAGCCATCACCCGACACTGTTCCCTGCACCACCTTCCCGCCAGCTGTGACGTTGACCAATGACCGGCATCTCTGCACAGACCCTTATTTGAATGTGACTGAAGTGTTTCATCCTCACTGAAATCTATCTATGAGTGTGTGTCAAATTTATTTTTACCTTTATTTACTTACTCATTTTTATTTGACCAGAGAGAGGGAGAGAGGGAGAGAGGGAGGAAGCGGGGAGGGAGGGAGGGGGAGAGAGAGAGAGAGAGAGAGAGAGAGAGAGAGAGAGAGAGAGAGAGAAAGAAAGAAAGAATATGTGAGAAATCAAGCTGCCAGGTCCAGGACTTGAACTGCAGTCAGCCATGTGGGAGTCAGTGCCCTTAGCCACCACATCAACTGCTGGCCCCAAGTATGGGTCAAATTTTAATGGATGCAAGAGTACAATTTGGGTACCTTTTAATTAGGTTTTTAAATTTTTTAAATACCTTTTTTTATTTGTTTTTTTTGAGAGGCTTTTGCTATAGGGCACATGCGTTCGCCAGAAAGACAAGAGAGAAACAGAAAGTGAGAAATCACCCCCCAGTGGGGATGGCCACGCCGCAATCCCTTCTCCATTCTCCTCTTGGGATCTTGGGCACGCATGCACATGCGCCCAGCATGAGTTTAAGCCACCAGGTCTGGGACTTGAACCGTGGTTGACTACATGGAAGTTCAGCGACATAGCCATTACGCTAACCACTGGTCCCTAAGTACTATTTTTATTTAACTTTATTTATTTATGTATTTGAATTTGACCAGAGAGGGACAGAATGAGAGAGAGAGAAAGTGAGAAAACAAGCCACTAGGTCCAGGACTTGAACCGCGGTTGTCCATGTGGGAGTCCAGCACCCTTAACCACCACACCACCTGCTGGGCCCATATTTAACAAATTTATGCAGTTCTCATGTCTTTTTCACATCTAACTCAATATCTGTACATCTTTCGTTCTGTAACTACATACTAATTTGGACACAATTTTACGGTGTTTTTAAGTACCCCTCATTCAAAAATCTTGGCCTGTGGCTTACTGGTCAAGGGAGCCAGATTCTATGTGGCCGAGCACAGTTCTACTCCCAGACCCAGCAGCTTGATAAACATGTCTGGTGGTGGTTTTGTGCACTTCCAAAATTCCGAGGACAGAGATGGAGAAAGGACAATGGCCTCTGACCACATCCCATTGGGGAGAGCTTTCTCCCTCTCCATCTGGTAAGTACACACACCTCTGGCAATTAAATAAATCTTTATTTATTTTTTGGTAGCACTAGAAATTATTTATTATTTTTTTAAGATCTATTTTATTTATCTTTATTTATTTATTTTAATTTGACCAGAGAGGGACAGAGTGAAAGAGAGAGAGAGAGAAAGTGAGAAAGCAAGCCACCAGGTCTGGGACTTGAACCAAGGTCAGTCATGTGGGAGTCCAGCACCTTTAACCACCATGCCACCTGCCAGCCCCTGCACTAGAATTTATTAGTATGTGCTTTATTTCCCCTTCCAAATATCATTTAACAAAAACTATCTCTATCTATCTATCTATCTATCTATCTATCTATCTATCTATCTATCATCTATATCTATCTATCTATCTATCTATCTATCTATCTATCTATCTATCTATCAATTAATCATCCATTTATTTATTTAAATCTGACCAGAGAGGGACAGAGCAAGCGAGAGAGAGAGAGAGAATGAGAAAGCAAGCTGCCAGGTCCAGGACTCGAGCCGCAGTCAGCCATGTGGGGGTCCAGCACCCTTAACCACCATGCCACCTACCAGCCTACTGTGTGCTGCAGCTTGCCCATGGTGCTCTTGATGTACAAAGTCCAGACATTCTGCCAGTTCTTCTTGAGTAATGACACCGGAAGTTAACGGCCCAGTGCGAGTTGTACACAAGCTCGTCATCTGTCATGTTGACAAGGCCAATGGCCACAGTTAGACACAAGACCTTCTTCATCTGGAAGTTCACTGTGGACTTCACCTCACCAACTTTCGCCACCATGTTCTCATTGTGTGTCAGCACGGAAGGGAACTTGCAGATTTAGACCTGGGCCAAGGATTCGTGGGATCCGCTTGATCAGAGACTCAGGGGCCAAAAAGGCATCCTACTTCTTGGCCAGAGTTCTTATTTTTGCTGAATTTCTTAAGTACCCTGAAGTCCATGTGAGGGATTTCCACAGCCTTGGTCTTGTCATAGTGCTGCTGGTCCCCCAGGACACACACTGAGAACTTGGGTAGGCAGCGGACTTAAGTCTGATGGTGCTCGAGAAGTGTTTGTCTTTCTGAGGGTAACAGTTCTTGAAGCTGATCTGTAGCTCCGCTGTTTCCAAAAACTTCTGGCTCTTGGGCTGGTTCCCGTGCAGGACTTCTAATACCACCTTGTAAAGGGTGTCCCGAAAGACTTTGCTGCTCATGGTGCGTCATGCTACAGTGACTGGAGGACAAAATCTTAACTTTTTAATCAATATCTTAAGGGTCTCAACAGACATAAATAGTTAACATTTTCAAAAAAAATCAAGATGTAGCTAAGATCTGGCTGTCATTTGCATAGACAATGTGTAAGAAAATAAATGAGAAAAGGCAAAGAAACAAGTAGGTTTCCATCATCATCTTAAAATTTCCAGAAAAAGTACAAGTTATTAAATATTTATAGTCTTTATAGACTTTATGTTTAAGAAGAACTCAACAAATGTCCTCTGGCTTTTATATTAGTTAATACTTTAGATGGTTTTCAAGGCCTGAATTCTCTAAAAAGGAAGGTAATTCTTCCAGGTCCTGAAAGGGAAATGTATAAGCTGAGAATGGAACATCCAACACTAGAAAATAAGGAAGCTATCAATAACCAAGAAGTGTAAGAGCCAACTTGAAGGGGTGCCCACTGGCTAGAGACTGAGACATTTTGACATAAAAAGTGACTGCAACGGATTAAAGCAAGATATATATATATATTTTTTTTTTTTTTAAGAGAGATTTTTGCTGTAGGGCTCATGCACTTGCCAGAGAGACAGAGACAGACAGGGAGACAGAAAGCGAGAAATTATCCCCTAGGGGGGATAGCCACACTGCAATCCCTTCTCCTCCATTCTCCTCTCAGGATTTTGGGTATACACACTTGAATTTTTAAGTCACGAGTTCAGGACTTGAACCATTATGCCATCTGCTGGTCCCACCTTAGATAGATAAAACAAACCCATGACTTACCTGGCCCATTGTGAAACGAGCAAATAAAAAATGAATACATTATCTTTCTTGCATTTTGGAAAAACCCAATGGTTAATGAAGGAAAGTTCCTCTTTCAAGAATTTCAACTACTGGACCCAAAAGGCAGAATAGTGGCTAAGGCACTGGACTCCCATGTGGACCACAGTTCAAATCCTGGACCTGGCAGCTTGAAAATCACACCGGGCACATGTGTGTGCATGCCCAAAATCCCAAAAGGAGACTGGAGGGGAAGGGACTGCAGCATGGCCATCCCCCCAGGGGTTGATATCTCACTTTTCCTCTCTCTGTCTCTCTCTGGTGAGCACACACACCCTATGGCAAGAGCTGGAAAAAAGTGATATGGTTCAATAGAAAGTACACATCACATGTTCAATCTAATTATTGACTAGGAAGAGGGTGACAGAGAGACATGTTAAATGACACCATGAAGATGCAATATGGGCCAGCAGTGGCAGTGCAGTATAACATAATGTTCTGTGATGCTGGACTGATGTGAATGGTCCCAGGTTCACGCAAACGTTCCCTCCACACAGTGGGCACGCATGAATGGCTGTCATCCAGACAGGCTGAAGCTAGGCTAGACCATGGCATAAAGACCTTGTTGAGGGGTTGTCTGTCCCTTCGTCTCTCCCTCCCTGTAACTCTCTCTCTCTCTCTGTCTCTCTCTCTCTAAGGAAGAAATAAAAGAAACTTTAAAAAAATGATGCAATCAGTCAAATCCAGGAAGCAGAAAATTCTGCAGAGCAAATGACTTAATTTCTGCAATCTGGACAATGGCATGAAAAATAAGGGTGGGGAGCATGGCTTATAAGTTAAAAAAGACTTAAGCAACATACTTATTAAATGCGATGAGTGAGCCTCCTTGGGATCCTGTTTTGAATAACTAATAATAAGACAATTTTTGAAATATCTGGGGGAAATCTGAACACAATGTGTTAGATGATGTAGCAGCCATGAAAACGGAGCTCTCAGCTCTCCAACTTCAGGATGGGTAAATGACTAGCTGTTCCTGTGGTCTGAACCCGCCATTGTGTTCAGCTGGGGCCACACTCACTCTTGACTGGTGGCTACCTGGCAAGGAATGAACACAGCAGGAATACAATACAATAGCAGGCCAATCCCTGCAGTTGTGACTACTCATTCCAGCGGGCATCTTTGGCTTGAGGACTGACTCATGAGCCTTGCTTAACTTTCTAAAATTTAACTATGGATTAACACTTCTTGCCCAACACTCCTTCTCCCCACACTCCTTTACCAGAGTCAGACCTGTGCAAGTTCTGACAACTCTCCTGTTCTCTGCTAGCTCTCTCCACAGTTTTCATCAAAAGCATTTCCCCCAATTAACCTACCTACCTACCTTCCTTTCTTTCTTTCTTTCTTTCTTTTGAGAAACTTTTGCTATTAGGGCACGTGCACTAGCTAGAGAGAGACAGAGAGACAGAAAGTGGACAATCACCCCCCTCCCCGGGGGGGGGGGGGGGGCAGGGGGCGGAGATGACCATGCCACAATCCCTTCTCCATTCTCCTCTCAGAATTTTGGGCATGCACGCACATACGCCCGGCATGAGTTTTAAGGCACCAGGTCTGGGACTTGAACTGTGTTTGACTACATGGAGTCCAGCGATATAACCATTATACCATCTACTGGTCCCAATCTCTTAAATGCCTGCTTCTCAGAACTAAACAGAAGTAAAGAATTAGCATTAATTTTTGTTTTAGGTAAAATGTCTTTTTAAAAAATTTTTTTGCCATAGGGTGTGTTGCAGTTGCCGGTGAGAGACAGTGGGAAAGTGAGAAATCACTCCGCAGAAGGGAGTGACAGCCATGCTGCCATCCCTTCTCCTCCACTGTCCTCTTGGGATCTTGGACAGGCACACCTATGCACTTGGCATGATTTTCAAGCTACCAGGTTTGGGACTCAAACCGCAGTCTACCACTTGGGGAGTCCAACGCCTTAAAGTCACTTTTTAAAGTCCTTACTGTTAGAGATACATGCTGAAGTATTTATAGGTGAAATGATTAGATGATTGGAATTCCATGTCTTTTTAAAAATAATTATTTTATTTAACTTTATTTATTTATTTCAATTTGACCGGGAGGGGTTGGGGAGAGTAGAGAGAAAGCAAGTTACCAGGTCCGAGACTTGAACCATAGTCAGTCATATAGGAGTCCAGCACCCTTACACATCATGCCACCTGCAGGCCCCTGGAATTCACTTTAAAATACTTCACTAAAGTAGAAAAAGGTAAAGAGATCAATCAAATTGGCAAGGTATTGATAACGATTTTCTCTATTTTTGTATGTATCTGAAATGTCCATAGTAAAAAATAAACACCTGACCAGTACTAAAAAATGTCAAGAGTATTAAAAACAAGAATACTCTGAAAAACTGTCACAGCCAAGAAGAACCTAAGGACACATGATTGCTACATGTAACATGGTACTCTGGATTGGGTCTTGGAAGTTACCGAGGGCATTAGGGGAAAACTGAGGAACTCTGAATCAAGTATGGACTTTTAACAAATAATTATGTGCCAATACTGTGGATATCCCTCCACTGAGGGATATTAGCCAAAAAGAGCCACTCATTTTCTAAAATCTCAGAGAATCTATTTTGAAGATTCAGAATCCTCAGGGATCACCCACCAGAGTCTATGCATACTAAAACAAAAACAAAAACAAAACCAAGAAACAAATACAAAACCAAAAACCTCTAACTCTAATGAAATGTACATTTATTATTCAAATCAACTTCTAAAAATTGACAAAAATAATTATTGTCACCAAAACCCTTCAGGCAGTAACAGAGATAAATCTTAACATGGAGCAATGTAGATTCCATCCCACAGTCTCTTGGACTTCAGAATCCATTTGTGTTCCAGAGATAACACTAACTAATGGGGTTATGTCCAGCTGCCAAGGTCCATGCTGGAGTTTTCCTGATAGAATCTTTGCGATGTAAGCACCAAAGAAAAGTTTAAGTAATTTTTTGAAACAATTTATTGATATAATGTCCAAGCAGAATGCCCAAGATTTTTGCTTGAACATAGAAAGGCACAGGGCCAGTCTGTGGCATGGTGGTTAAGGTGGCTGGATCCCATGTGGCTGACTGCACAGTTCAAGTCCCAGACCTAGTGGCTTGAAAAACATGCTGTGTGCATTTGCATCCAAAATCCTGAGGAGAATGGAGAAGGAAATGCTGTGTGGCCATCTCCCGGGGGGGTGTGCTTTCATACTTTCCCCACTTCTGGTGAACGCATGTACCCAATAGAAAAAAGAAAAAGAAAAAAAGAAACGTACCTAAAGGCTTGCTAAACAGATTTCTGGGCCTCATTCTCAAAGTTTCTGATTCAGGTGTTGGGTGGAACCAAAGAATTTGTATTTTGGCAGGTTCCTAAGTGCAGTCAATGCTACTACTGTGGGAAACATTCTTTTAGAACTACTGGCAAAATATTTACTTGGGTCATTATGTCATAAAAGTAAGTATGGGGCCCAGAAGGTGGTATGGTGGTTAAAGGAGTTGGAATCCCACATGGCCAACCATGATTAAAGTCCTGGATCTGGTGGCTTGTTTTCTCACCTTCCCTCTCTCTCTGGTCGAATTAAAAATAATAAATAAATAAATAATTCTTTTAAAAAAAGAAAAATATTTATTTAATTCCATTTGTTATTTTTTATTATTATTTCACATGAGTTTGGTCAGAGAAAAATGAGAGAGAGAGCAAGCCACCAGGTCCGGGACTCGAACCGTGGTCAGCCATGTCAGAATTCCAGTGCCTTAACCACCACACCACCTGCTGGCCCCTAAATAAATATTTTTAAAAATAAATAAAAGTATGTTGTAGCATGAAGCGCAAAGCTTTGCAGTCAGACTAGATTTGTGATGTTAGGCAAATTACTCCCCCAATTTGTACAACTCACAGGGTTTTATTTGTTGTCTTTTGAGAGGTTTTGGGTATAAGGCGTGTGCGCTCACCAGAAAGACAGAGAGAGACATAGAGAGAAAGCGAGAAATCATCCCCCCAGGGGGGGATGGCACGCAGCCATCCCTTCTCCTCCATTTTCCTCTTGGGATCTTGGGCATGCACGCACACGTGCCCAGCGTGAGTTTAAACCACCAGGTCTGGGACTTGAACCACGGACAACTACATGGGAGTCCAACGATGTAGCCATTGCGCCATGCTGGTCCCAACAACTCACAGGTTTTTTTTTGGGGGGGGAGAGGTTTTCGCTATAGGGCGCGTGCGTTCGCCAGACAGACAGAGAGAGACATAGAGACAGAAAGCGAGAAATCACCCCCCGGGGGGGGATGGTCATGCCACAATCCCTTCTCCTCCATTCTCCTCTCGGGATCTTGGGCACGCATGCACACGCGCCCGGCGTGAGTTTTAAGCCACCGGGTCCAGGACAAGAACCGCTGTCGACTACGTGGGAGTCCAGCGACATAGCTATTACGCTAACTGCTGGTTCCCAACTCACAGGTTTTAATAAATAAAGTAAAATAATAAATAATGCACCTAACACACTGCCTGACACATGCAGCTACTGAACTTCTAATTATTGAACTTCACTATGTTATATTAAATTAGGGTTAAAGTTACTCTCAAAGTGTTACCTGAGTTGCTGAACCTAAGATTTATTGATGATAAAAGGATTACAAGAAAAAAAGAGGCACTTTTACGTTTCCTATGATCATCAATTAGCGTTTCCGAAGAATCCATTAATTCACCCCATTAAAATTTTCACTGATTCACTGCTTTACATAATAGTTAATATGTAACTGATACAGTTTTTAAAAAATTTAAATTTTATTTATCATCATCATTATTAACTTGACTAGAGTCAGAAAGAGGGAAAGTGAGAAAGCAAGCCACCAGGTCTGGGACTCAAATCGTAGTCAGCCATGTAGGAGTTCAGCACCTTATCTATCATACCACCTGCCAGCCCTGACTGACATAATTTTAATTTAACTTAGTAATATTGTTTATTTCCCTGATTCATCAATATACGAAACTTTCCATCTGGGATGAAAAGCTAATCATTTCCCAGTTTCTCTTAATACTAATAGATGAAAGTATTCTTACTAAATGTGATTTATAGACCATCCAACTGTGCATTTCCTACACCCCCTGACAGATTTGCTTATAGTTTTGCATTACTCTTTTCTTTTGAGAGAGATTTTTGCTATAGCTGTGTGCGCTCACCAGAGAGATGCAGAGAAACAGAGAGAGGAATCAACCCCTGGGGGGGGGGGGGGAATGGCCATGCTACAATCCCTTCTCCTCCATTCTCCTGCGATTTTGGGCATGCACGCACACACACCCCAGAGTGTTTCTAAGTCCCTGGATCTGGGACTCGAACCACGGTTGGCCATGTGGGAGTCCAGCACATTAATCACTACACTATCTGCTGGCCCCTTGCACAATTCTTTTCTTTTTTTTTTTTAAAGAAATACCTATTTAATCTAATTTATTCATTCATTTAATTTGACCAGAGACAGACAGAGACAGAGAAAGAAACAGAGACAGAGACAGAGACAGAGAGAGAAGGAAAGTGAGAAGGCAAGTCACCAGGTCTGGGACTCGAACTGTGGTCAGCCATGTGGGAGTGTCCAGCACCCTAACCACCACGCCACTTGCCGGTCCCTGCGCTACAATTTTATTGTACAACAATAAAAGAAATCAGACACCAATCTATTCAATATTCAAAATAATTTGTTTCTGTAAAGTTAACACATCCACTGGTGATATCACCTGCCTTTGGCTAACCACAATGAACAGTTCATGTTGTGAGGAATGCAAGCATTTCTTTGGATAGGACTGTGTTACATAATGTAAAGATTGTCAATTTCTTGGTCCAAGGTATGTCTAAAAAGGCATAGCAACTGATTACTTATGGATTAAGAATATAGTGACATAAAACTGAGTATTTTCTTTTAAGAATTATTTATTATCATTATTTTTCAATTTGATGAGAGAGAGAGAGCGAGCGCTGCCAAGCCTGGGACTCAAACTGTGGTTGGTCACGTGAGAGTCCAGTGCCTTCAACCACCACACCACCTGCCAGCCCAAAACTGAGTATTTTCTAGTAAGAAAAACATACATGGCAATCAAACTCTTTATTTTCCACATGCATACAGTTAAAGTTCAGTCTACCTTTCTTTTTTTTTTTTTTTTTTGGAGAGGTTTTTGCTATAAGGTGGTTGCGCTTGCCAGACAGACAGAGACAGACAGAGAGACAGAAAGCGAGAAATCACCCCCCAGGAGGGATGGCCACGCCGCAATCCCTTCTCCATTCTCCTCTTGGGATCTTGGGCACACACGCACACGCGCCCGGCGTGAGTTTTAAGCCACTGGGTCCAGGACGCGAACCGCGGTCGACTACATGAGAGTCCAGCAACATAGCCATTACGCTAACTGCTGGTCCCCAGTCTACCTTTCTTAACAAACTCTCATTTTTTTCATGTTGCTTGACCATATAACATGAGAAGAGTTTTTAACACAAAGAGAGCTTTTTCTTTTACTTGAAAACATTCTGGGGATCAGCAGTTGGCATAATGGCTATGTTGCTGGACTCCAATGTAGTCGACCATGGTTCCAGTCTCAGACCCGGTGGGGCTTAAACTCATGTCGGGCACATGTGCATGCATGCACAAGATCCCAAGAGGAGAATGGAGGAGAAGGGATTGTGGCATGGTCATCCACCTGGGGGGTGATTTCTCACTTTCTGTCTCTCTGGCAAGTACATGTGCCCCTTAGCAAAAACCTCTTCCAAAAAAAAAAAAAAAGAAAAAGAAAGAAAGGAAACATTCTGATTTGTAGTCATAGAACTTTTTCGGAAGTAGTTAAGTTTGCACCTTTGGTCCAAGACTAAGAGGACAGTTTTGTCCTCTAGCTTCTTTTAAAAAAAATTATTTTATTTATTATATTTTGAGACCAGTAGTTGGCGTAATGGCTATGTCGCCACTGACTCCCATGTAGTTGACTGCGATTTGAGTCCCGGACCAAGTGGTTTAAACTCATGCAGGGCGCATGTGTGTGCGTGCCCAAGATCCCCAGAGGAAAATGGAGGAGAAGGGATTGCGGCATGGCCATTCTCCCTGGGGGGTGATTTCTCACTTTCTGCCTGTCTCTGCCTTTCTGAAGAATGCACATGCCCTACAGCAAAAACCTCTCAAAAAAAAAAAAAAAAAAAAAAAAAAAAAGATTCATTTTTTCAATTTGACCAGAGAGGAGTTGGGGGAGTCAGAAAGCCAGCCACCAGGTCCAGGATTTGAACTATGGCTGATCATGTGGGAGTCCAGTGCCTCAACCACCTGCCGGCCCCTTCAGCTTCCTTTTTATCTGGTAAGATATTAAAGTAAAATGAATGAACTTTAAAGGGTTATTATAATTAGCCCCGAACCTTTAACATAAAAATCCAACATACCACAATACTTTTCAAGAGTTGACCAGGAATAAAACATAACCTCCTGTAGAAGTGAAGAAGGGAAACTGAAAGAAAGAGATGTTTAAAATGTGTGGGTGGTGTAGAGCTGCTGATAGAACTGTGTGCATGCACGCACGTGCACACACACACTGAATCTAGAAGAAAAAAATATTTATGAAGTCTTATATGAAGGGTTCCACTTTCAATTAATAGTGTGAGACTGCAAAATTCTGGCAACAGATTACTTGCAGAATGTTTTTATATAAGAACTTGAGACATCGTCTAAAAGACTGACTCAAGAATGCCTGTTCACTTGTTGGATGTGTATGACATTAGTGAGACTAATTTAGAGTTCCAGAAGTAAAGGAAGACTGATTAGCTTGTACAGGTGTATAAAGAATGACTCATCAGACAAAAGGTTATATAAACCATTTACTGAAAAAACAAAGTCTAGATTTTTACATTCCCAGACCCCTGCTTATCTTTTGCAAACTAGAAAACACCTGAAATTCTTTGAACACCAGCAGCAGATTTAGTATAAAGTAGTTCCAATTTTGAACAAAGAAAAGTTTCATGTAATTTTAAGACATAAAAGCAACCAAAATTTTCAGTCAAGTTGAACATATAGTTTCCATTTATTCCAAATGTGAGGATCTTAACATTGTATGTTTCTTAAAACATTATCTCTTCTAAAATAATATACCAAATAAAGATTTTTAAAGTGTTGCATTCTGTTTCAGTAAGAGACACATAACTTAATTAGATTATTAGCATTTTTCTTTAAACTCATGGTCAGGATTTTACTGCTAGTCCACAAAGGGAAAAAATAGTTAACCATTGTTAAAAAAGAAATGAAAATTTACTTTTTTTCTTGAGTATTTATTATTTTTTACATGCAAAACACAGTAAAAGTGAATCTATAATACATTGACTATTCTACAATGAAAGTCTATGGAATGGAAATGATCAAAGCTGTCTACACAATACTAATGTGTTCAATAAATTATCCAAATGCTTTTCTACCAATACTTGGATTACCTGAATTTGCCAATTTTTCAAAACGGTTTTAGCTTTCATATGATTCTTTTTGCTGGTAGTAACAGCTACGTGCTACTTAAATTTAAAAGAAAAACGTAAGAATAAAATCCCTGAAGAGCAGAGCTAAACCGTTCAAGAAACAAGTTCACCGAAAAAGTAACATACACCTAATAGGTATCCATAGGGGAAAACAAAACAAAACGTCATTTTCACTAAGTGAGCATCACTAACGAACATTGTCTTAACAGAGCAACTGCCAATATGTGAACTATACATTAATCTTAAATACCTAAAAACAAAGCAATCAATAACGTACAGAGAAATCCTAAATGGAAATCACATTTAAATACCTTAAACAGTGTAGTGTATGTGACATACACGGAATTCCTTTCACGTCATTACTGCTACAAATTCTTTAAAGATGTTCTTTTCCTAATGGACAATTCTCACAGGAAACACGGTAAGAACTTCCCAGTACACAGCAGTTCTTTCAGTCCACTTTGCAGTAAAGGCTGCAGCAGACGGAACAGTACCTATTAACTAGATCTAAAAGATCTAAAAAAGCACTTCTGAGTGAACTATTCAGGTTACGTGGGCTAAGGCTAGTTAAGACTGGCTTGTGCTACTAACCTACACTAGGTAGATTTTACACTGCTAGATAGAGGGCTTCATTCCTGTCCATTTACTTAAAACTTCTGTAATACCTAACATAGTATACCCAGTAGACTAAAAAATACTAGCTGAAGTATGAAATAGGTATGGAAATTTAATGAAACCCTCACATACATATTCCTCTCACATATATCATTATTTGGGGGAAACTATGACTTCGACTTGTTATGAGATTCAAGCTAAGTAAAACAAAAATATGTGGGCTCAGGTTTTTTGGAGTAATGATTTATGTTTTCAAACTGAGAATCAAATAACCCAACTTCTATAGTCAAGAAGAAACTTCAGAGTATGGAGGGAGGTGGCTTTGATGAGCCATCTTGTTCGTAGTCTGTTAGCTTACGCTTTCAGCTGAATTAGACAACCAATGGTAAATGTCACACTATTTCTTAGATTAGTAATAAAAGTTACATTACCCTCCTCACTGGTGGGATGTCCTTTATGTATGAAGGCATAGCTCCAATGGAAAAGAAGGGTTACTTCTATATATTAAGATTGGTTCAGATATGATATGAGGAAGTTTGACACTAACTTGACTGTTCTGATTCTTGAACACTAGCTCTTTCTCAATATATTTCTTCCAATGAAAAGCTGCAGAGTTTGGTTTCTTATAAGTCAAAAATGAAAACATATGCCTGGATTCTGTAACAGCTTACTTTTTAAACTTAATTTTAAAAATTTGTTTATTTTATTTATATATCTGACCAGAGTAGGGCAGAGTAAGAGAGAGAGAGGGAAAGTGAGAAAGCAAGTCACCAGGTCCAGCACTTGAATCGTGGTTGGCTATGTGGGAGTCCAGCGCCTTCAACCACCATGCCACCTGCCAGCCCTCCTGTAACAGCTTATTAACAAAATCGTGAATAGTTATTAAATAGTGCAAACACTGCAAAGAACTTACTAGTCATTGACTCAAAAATCATAAAACTACAAAAAAGAAAGAAAAGTAACTGTCACTTTAAAAGTGAATATTGTCCAGAATATCAGATCAATTACGAAATTCAAGGTCTTTGCTGTTTTGTCTTATGGCATTGAATAAATGGATACTTTTATTACACTGACTTGTATTGTTTTAAACAAAGAATGTGTAGACTTGAAATCTTACACTTTAATTTTAATTACAAAAGTCCAGATTAATCCAGAACACATAAACCACATGCAACTGAGGTAGGTTTTTTACCTTAAGAATACATTTTTATCACAATTAAATATCATTTTAACTATTAAGAAACTACACTGCTTCATGTACCTACTCATGATACTTAATTTTCTAAATTTTAAACTACTTAAACAATTATGACAGTCCTAAATGACTGTTTAATAAATCCCTTAGATTATTTAGAAATAAACACCTCCAAAACCTTCCTTTCCTCTCTACTGGTAACTGTTGTACAAGAAATTACCAATAGTCCTACAAAAAAGAAATGAAGATTACTATAGCAATTTTTGAGAGTTCCTATCAAAAACCAGGGAGGCAAGACATGTTCATTTTACAATAAACTTAATATTTTGAAAATGATCTCATAAACACGTTAGAACTTTGGAGGTGCTTTATTATACCACAAATTCCCAGAAAATATAAGAAACAATATTTCTGAATAGGACTAATAATTTCACAAGCACTAGAACTTTATTGACAATAGTCAAAATTTCTAGGGTAGAATACAAGTATTTAAGTTACCTTTTTAAAATATCAACCCATTTCATAAATTCTATTGGGAAATTATAGCAGATCTGACTTTAGTTTTCAATAGTCCATGTAGTATGTGAAATAAATGCACGTTTTAATGAGGTGGGACGAAAACTGCATGTGAAAAGCTTTGCCTAGATTGTCAGGCTCCTGTTTCTGCACTCAGTATCAGAATGTCAGAAAAATAAAAAGTTGTCACCAGAAATGTTCCTAATAAGCTGAAGACAAGGGAAAAAACTGAAAACAACTCAGTCTCTAAAAGCATTAATACCTGACATAGTTCTAAAAAGTGAAATGAAATGTTCCTTTATCTACAGAAGAATTAAATAGAAAGTCCAAAGTAATTCTATTGAAAAATCAACATACGAATACATTTTAAGGCTGGATACTGACAGCATTTTCACAAATCCAAAATGTGGATGAGGAACCAGGTAAGAAGGACATTTCTGTCACTTAGTTACCCTTATAGGGTAACGAAGGTAAAAGTATGTCACAACCAAAGGCAGAGATGCGGCCTGGCCTGACATGCCACTCTGACATACCGTTCCCATGCTGGGTAAGTCTTTATGCAGTAATACTGCAACAACTCAAAATTTCTTATTCTAACACTAAACTTTCTGTGAGCAGTGAATATGTGTGTGTGTGTGTGTGTGTGTGTGTGTGTGTGTGTATTTATGTGTATATGTATATATACACACACATATATATACACACACATATATACATGTGCACACATATATGAAAACTGCTTTGGAGACCGAGATAATTATTATTAGGTCATTGGAAAAGTCATGATACATTTTTTCCACAGAAAAACAAAATACGTCATGACTTTCCCAATGACCTAATAAATAAACTAAAAAGGAAAAAATGAGCATAGCTAAAATTGCATCAATTCCAGCTCTCCAATGGAAGAGACAGGAGGAAAGACACCTTCAGCTGTTTCCAAAACTAAGGTAGGATCAGAATCATCAGATAGTGACTTAAAAAATTCCAGAGTTAGCATAATGGCTATGTCGCTGGACTCCCATGTAGTCGACCGTGGTTCGAGTCCTGGCCCCAGTGGCTTAAACTTGTGCGTGCTTAAGATCCCGAGAGGAGAATGGAGGAGAAGGGATTGCAGCATGGCCATCCCCCCTGGGGGGGTGATTTCTCGCTTTCTGTCTCTGTCTTTCTGGCAAGCGCACACGCCCTATAGCAAAAACCTCCCCCCCCCCCAAAAAAAAAAAAAATCAGAGTCTCCAGGGTCTCATCCTAAAGCAGTCTCAGAACTATAGCCAGGTAATTCTTTTTAAGTGTCTCTGATGATTTTGATGATTGGACAAGCTTGAAATTTCTAAAGTGGGAAGGGAGGCCAATCCAGGTAAATGTAGAAATTTTTAGAATTCAGTACCTATCTATTTTCTTCAACTGTCGTACATTTCCTATATTTGTAACAGTGAATAATGAAGGTGCTTGGCAAATAAAACGTCTGGAGAGTACCCCCAAGTTATTTTACTCCTTTCAAGCCACTGCCATTCGTTAATTGGATAAAGTGGTATGAGTATTGCTGTTAAGGATTCAACTACCTTGCAGACATTTCTTGATGTATTTTAAAAGGGTGAGGGTTCTTAACATGAAAATGCAATAATAAACAACCCTAAATACTAAGGACATCTGATAGAAAGAAAATGTGTATAATTCTTCAAAAATAATTGTTTGAAAAATTTCAGAATTAGAAAGGAATAGGGAAATATTCTCTCACATAAGAAAAACTGTGTCACAGTGTTATTCTCCAACTTAGAAGTTAGGCAAAATATTTTAGTACTATTTCTGTTTTTATACTGTTTGGTTAATATATGTATAAATGTTTTAAGTGAATATTCTGGTTTTGATTTTAATGCATATAATAAAAATACAGATTTTTTTCTTATACATTGACATTGCATATGCTTTCCAGGCCTGAAGAATAAACACTTAAAATAGCCCATGTTTACTAATAAATCTCAGAATAAAAAAGATAGTACCTATATAGAGAATTTTATATTAAAATTACAACTGCATGTTTCCCAGAAATTAAAGTGATTTAAAAAATTTAATATTCTAACACAAAATAGTAAATTTCCATTTACGATAGCACAATTCAAGTATTAAATTTATATTTAGCCAACTAGAACATGATAGTAAGTGACTTTTTTATAATAGTTTTCCTTTTAAAAGGTTACTGTAATACAAAATGATGTGACACTACTGCCTTAAATTGCTTAGAGTTAAGTGAAAAGAACAAATGATAAGACAGAGACCTTTACGAATAAGTCATCGACATGTAAGAGGCCACACACACTAGTAACAAGGCATTTGTAGGTAACTCCCCAAAAGTATTTTAATCCATGTAAACAAAGGCTAAGGGTATATTCCTTTAGGGAGAAAATGCACTATCACAGATAAAATATATTCAAACGGTTGTGACTTTAAATCATATATTATTTGAATACCACACAAAACCAAAAGAGGCATTACCCATCATTTTAATAATTGCAAGATGTTACTTATTTGTGAAATAAAGGTTGATGCTTTTTTTGTAATTATTAATGAAAAAGAAATATTTTGAAAATAAACATCCATCCATTTTCTAGAAATAAATATACATACTTAATTATTTTAATGTATTGCAGCATAGGAATATTGTCCTAGCATTGACCATAACATTCAATCAGTAGTTTTAATACATTTTTTTCCACAATGAGCCTCAAATCTTCTACCTTGTCAGCTGCCCAACAACTTTCAAAAGAGTTTTGTTTTCTTGCTTTAGTTGTTCATTTTCATCTTCGATGTCATCTAGATCCTTAAGCAAACAAAAAGAAAAATAATATTTTAAAATATTTAAAAGTATTCTAAAGGAGATTGAGAACTTAAGAAATACATAATCAAAGATAATTCATAGTTCATTCTTTCTGAAATGAGACATAGAGTCCCATGTAAAGTGACACACATTACTTGACTCTTTATTGTTATCACAAGTATGCAAGCCAACTCTTGACAGATCTTTCTTCAGATTTTCAAGAGAAGCAAGAAGTCAAGATTTTAAAATGATTAATTTTCCAATTAAAAAAAATTTTTTTTGTTATAGGGCAAATGTGCTCACCAGAGTGTGACAGAGAGAGAGAGAAAGAAAGAGAGGGGAAAAGTGAGAAGTCCCCCCCCCCCCCCCCAGGGCAATGGCTGCACTGCAATCCCTTCTCCTCCATTCTCCTCTTAGGATTTTGGGCGCGCGTACACACACACACACACACACGCCTGGAGTGATTTTCAAGCCATCAGGTACAGGACTTGAATTGTGTTAGGCCACATGGGAATCCAGTGCCTTAACCACCAAGCCACCTGCTGGCCCCTGATCTTTGCTTCTTAAGCAGCAAGTAAATTCCGAGGTTCAAAACAAAACAAAACAAAAATGGGGTTACAAAGAAAAGATACTGATCTTGGAATATAGCCACAGTGAAACTTGGGGATGCATTAAGTATAACTAAAGAAAACAGTGGTGAAAATACACACAAAGATATCTGGAATGTCTTCCCGTAATCAATCTTTTATTGAGGCAGCTTTGGACCAGCGAATGTTGTTTTAGGCTGGTGGTGACCATGCTGTCTCTTACCTCCATACTTACGGATCCAGAACAAATTTATTCATCAATCTATGCCCAGAAAAATAAAATTAAGCAAGTTAAAACTGGTAATTGACCACAGGAAATGACTTTATGAAATGAAATGACTTCTTACTACTACAATTATCATCTCAATAGCAGAAGAACTAAATAATGTAATTAAGTAATTTCTTCGCATATAAAAAGAAACTTGAAAAGTTTGTGGAAAAAATGAAATTAAAGTATGGAAACTCCCAAACTGAAATACAGGAAATACTTACTCTATTTAATAAATGAATTTCTTCTCTGAGTTTTCTAATCATTTCTTCTTTATCTTGCATCAGTCTCACAAGTCTTAGGTTTTCTTGCCTTTCTCTTACTACTTCCTGATAGATATAATTACAAAGCATTAACTGGGAAGTAATTAGTTTATTATAATCTTCTTAAATGGCACACGTCTGCCAAGTTTGGTAAAGCATCTAAAGCTTATAAAAAGATTTCTAATGAATTCCTAAGACACTTGGTGAAAGAAGGAAGAACCGATGCCAGAAAAGAATCAGACAATGAGGGCAGTACAAAGCTATCGATAAGGTACGTCCTTGATTAAACCCATGTTTGCACAAGTCTTTAACAACTATTAACAGACTCCATGATTTACCTTGTCTAGCTTACCATTACCATTAGTTATAAACTATTTTAATTTAAAATACTTTTTAAAAAGAATTATTTAATTTAATTAATTTATTTGTTTGTCTTGTTTTAATCTGACCAGAGAGGAACAGAAAGAGAGAAAGAGATAGAGATAGATAGAGAGAGAGAGAGAGAGAGGAAAAGTGAGAAATTAAGCCACTGGGTCTGGGACTCAAACCTCAGTTGGGTATGTGGGAGTCCAGCACCCTTAACCACCACCTGCCAGCCTCTATTTTTATTTTATAAGAAGTTTTTGCCATAGGGCATGAGCATTCACTGGAGAGAGAAAGAGAGACAGAGACAGGGAGAGGGGAAGTGAGAAATCACCTCCCAGGGAGGATGGCCATGCTGCAATCCCTTCTCCATTCTTCTCTTGGGATTCTGGACACTTATGCACATGACTCGAACCACGGTCAACCATGAAGGAGTCCTGCGACATAACTGCTACATTATTTGCTAGCCCCTACTTTCTTTTTTTTTAAATAATGTTTTACTTGAGGAAACTCAAAACTTTCATTAAAAATGCAAAATTTAGGGGCCGGCAGGTGATGTGGTGGTTAAGAGCACTAGACTCCTCGTGGCTGACCATGGGTCGAGTCTCAGACCTGGAGGCTTACTCTCTCATATTCCCCATCCCCTACTCTATCCCTCTCTGGTCAAATTAAAAGTAAAAAGTTAAATAAAATAATTCTTAAAAAAGGCAAAGTTTAAGGGAACCAGCAGTTAGCGTAATGGCTATGTCGCTGGACTCCCACGTAGTCAACCGCGGTTCGCGTCCCGGACCCGGTGGCTTAAAACTCACGCCGGGTGCGTGTGCATGCGTGCCCAAGATCCCGAGAGGAGAATGGAGGAGAAGGGATTGCGGCGTGACCATCCCCCCTGGGGGGTGATTTCTCGCTTTCTGTCTCTATGTCTCTCTCTGTCTGTCTGGCGAGCGCACGCGCCCTATAGCGAAAATCTCTCCAAAAAAAAAAAAAAAGGGCAAAGTTTAAGAAAGTGAGATGGCCCCAGGGAGAACTCTTAAACAGAAAAACCATGGTCCTCAATTTTACCTCTAGTTCTGCCAGTTGATTCACAATGGGTAAAAAGAAGGAAATGAAATTTATTACTGATTTTTAAATTTATTTTCTTTAAACAATGCAGTACCATTTTCAATTTATTTTTTTATTTAGAATCCAGGCTTTGGCCTGGGTCAGGCACCTTCCTGCAGCAAAAGAGAAGTGTGACTGAAAAGGCCTCATCCAACCGTCAGAGAAAGCAGCCAGCCAGCCATACCAATTAGCTGCAGCCAACTACAAGCAACTCAATGCAAACTTGCCTTGCTAGGGAACACTCTTGATAACAATTTGCTGGGGTCAGCAGGTGGCATGGCGGTTAAAGCACTGGACTACCATATGGCCGACCATGGTTTGAGCCCCAGACCCAGTAGCTAAAACAATCACACCGGATGCGTGAGCATGTGTGCTTTAAATCCAGAAAGACAACTGGAGAAGGGATTGCAGCATGGCCATCCCCCCTGGGGGGAGGGGTGATTTCTCACTTTCACTCTCTCTGTTTCTGTCTCCAGTGAGAGCACTAGCTCTATGGCAGGGAGGAAAACAAAAAAGCCACATTGGCCTATGTATTCTCTAAAGGTTTTAAAGCTACAAGATACTGGCTGTAAGCAGAAACTAGTATTAGAGTTTAAGATGTTACCTAAAAATAATCATAATGTTATTGGATAAAAACAATTTTTTTAAAAGAATTATTTTATTTAACTTTATTATTTTATTTTGACCAGAGAGGAACAGAGTGAGAAAGAGAGGGAAAATGAGAAAGCAAGCCACCAGGTCCAGGACTCGAACCACGGTCGGTCATGTGGGAGTCCAGCACCCTTAACCACCACGCCACCTGCTGGCCCCAGATAAAAACAATTTTTTAAAATTAATTCTCCACTTAGGGACCAGCAGTTAGCGTAATGGCTATGTCGCTGGACTCCCATGTAGTCTACCACAGTTCGCGTCCCGGACCCGGCGGCTTAAACTCACGCCAGGCGCGTGTGCGTGAGTGCCCAAGATCCTGAGAAGAGAATGGAGGAGAAGGGATTGCGGCGTGGCCATGCCCCCTGGGGGGTGATTTCTCGCTTTCTGTCTCTCTGTCTCTCTCTGTCTGTCTGGCGAGCGCACGTGCCCTATAGCAAAAACCTCTCAAAAAATATTAAATTTCCACTTAAAATGATCACTATTATCACAGGGAATAATTTTAATTCAGTAAAACAAAATATATATTTAACAATCAGAAAGTAATTCACTATTATCAAATTTTTAAGAATTATTTTACTTATTATTAATTTTTTAATTGCTATAGGGCCTGTGCACTCACCAGAGACAGAGAAAGAGAAAATGAGAAGACAAGCCACTAGGTCTGGGACTCTAACCATGGTCTGCCAATATGGGAGTGCAAAGCCTCAACCACCATGCCACCTGAAGGCCCCAATTATTATAAATTTTAAGAGTTGAATGATGGCCCAGCCATGGCGTGGTGGTTAAGGTGGTTGAACTCCCACATGGCTGGCCACAGTTCGAGTTCCGCACCTGGCAGCTTGCTATCTCACTTTCCTTCTTTTTCTGATCAACTTCAATAAAATAAATAATTGACAATGAATAAAATTAAATAATTCTCAAAAAAAAATGTTTTATGTCAATGGAACAAACCTGAAGGACACTACAGTCAATAATGTATGCCAATATCCGTTTGATTTCTTCTCAAAGATATTCCTAAGCAGGCTTTTTTTTTTTTTTTTTTTAGATTTTTGCTATAGGGTGCATGCGCTTGCCAGAGAGACAGAGACAGAAGGCAAGAAGTCACCCCCCAAAGAGGATGCCACTGCTGCAATCCCTTCTCCTCCATTCTCTCGAGATTTTGGGTACACATGCACCCAGCCTGAGTTTTAAGCACCCGAGTCCAGGACTCAAACTGCAGTCAACTATGTGTGAGTCCAGTGACATAACCATTATGCCATTGGCTGTTTCCCCTACACAGGCTTATTCTTACACCAAAGATGGACATAACTCAGATCCAGCGGGAATCCTATAAATGACAATCTGTCCACACAATGTAATTAAAGCACAGTAGTACATAGTGCCAGCTCCGACTTCAAAACAGTTTTCAATATAGTAAAGATGATACCTGGCAGAATCGGTGCATCCATTAAATATGAAGGAATTTTAAGAACTGTCTTAGAAGTTTTTATAAAACTCAATAGGAAATCAGAAAATGCCTAGCCTCTATGCTACCTAGAAAGGACACACTAAAGACAGTGATTGGAAACTGCTATTTCAGAACAGTATGAAAATACCGAGCAACACTGATGGTCTCTGCATTAGCGTCCCCATTCTTTTCTTTCTTTCTTTTTTTGTTGTTGCTATCTCTTCCCTACTAATTTTAAAAAAGAAGTCTCCGTAATATATTAATTTTATCAATATTAAATAAATTGTAATTCTTACCTTCTCAAGGTCTTCAATTTTCTTTTCCAATGTGTTACTTGAGACCAAACTACCCGAAACATTTGCATCCCTGTTGTATCTATTGAATCCACTTCTATCTGTTCGAGAATATCTATTTGAGGCATCTTCTTCAGAGGCAGAGGTTGTGCTATAAAAATAAAAATACCTATTTTATAAAATTCCTTAGTAGTCCGCAAGGAAAATGCAAAGAATATTTTCTATTTGACCTAAAAATGAACCTTCCTTGAGGACATATGATTACGGTAGCCAACTTATTTATAACTGTACAAGTAAATCATTATTCAAATACAATTTTAAAAAAAGAATGATTTAACTTCATTTATTTATTTATTTAGTTAAATGTGATGGGGGGGGGGGGGGAGAGCGAGCAAGATGTAAGGTCCAGGAATTGAACCATAGTTGACCACGTGGGAGTCCAGTGTCCTTAACCAACACACCAACCTTCAGCCCCTCAAACACAATTTTTAAAAACATGAAAGTAACATTAATTCTCTCAAACAGTATCTCCTGAGTAAAAGTACCAGACACTGTTCTAGGTAGGAAAGATGTAACAGCAAATGCAGACACATGGACTCTGCTCTTCTTCTTTTGTTTTTACTTTAGTCTGCATGTGCTCACCAGAGAGAGAAGAGTGGAAGTGGGGGGTGGGGTAGAAAGAGAGAGAGAAAGAAAGAGAGAAATTGTCCCCTAGAGGAGATGGCCACACCACAATCCTTTCTCCTCCATTCTCCTCTAGGCTTTTTTTTTGGAGAGGTTTTTGCTATAGGGCACGTGCGCTCACCAGACAGACAGAGAGATAGAAAGCGAGAAATCACCCCCCAGGGGGTATGACCACGCTGCAATCCCTTCTCCTCCATTCTTCTCTAGGGATCTTGGGCACACACACACACACGCCCGGCGTGAGTTTAAGCCACCGGGTCTGGGACTCGAACCACGGTCGACTACGTGGGAGTCCAGCGACATAGCCATTATGCTAACTGCTGGTCCCTCCTCTAGGCTTTTTGGGCACACACAAACTCATGCCCAGCATAATTTTCAAGTCCCAAGTCTGGGACTTAAACCTAGCAGTAGGCCATGTGTGCGCAATGCTTTAAACTCTACGTTATCTGCTAGCCCCCAAACTGGTTTCTTATCTTACAAAAACACCAAGAGTTTATCTCAAAGTTCATATACACCTGACTCAAATTTTTCCTTTGAAAACCAATGTATACCTCATCATACAGTAAGAGTTTGATCAGGTCAGGACCAGCAGTTAGCATAATGGCTATGTCACTGGACTCCCATGTAGTCAACCGCGGTTTGAGTCCCGGACCCTGTGGCTTAAACTCATGCCGGGCGCGTGTGCGTGCGTGCCCAAGTTCCCAAGAGGAGAATGGAGAAGGGATTGCGGCGTGGTCATCCCCTCTAGGGGGTGATTTCTTGCTTTCTATCTCTCTGTCTCTCTCTCGTCTGTCTGGCAAGCGCACGTGCCCTATGGCAAAAACCTCTCCAAAAAAAAGAAAAGGAAAAAGAAGAGTTTGATCAGGTCAACCAATCGGATCAACTCCAAAACAATCTTTTTGAGGAATTTCAAATTTAGTAAGTTAGTGCTTACGTATTTTGCATTTTTAGTGAACTACTGTTAGTTTAACTGATACAACAAGCTTTTTAAAAAGTTTGCTGTAGGAAACATGCACTCACTGGGGAGAAATGAGAGAAGGGAGAGTAGTATGCAACCACCCCCCCAGGGGGATAGCCATGACATAATCCCTTCTCCTCCATTCTCTTCTCAAGATTTTGGAGACACACACACACACACACACACACACACACACACTTTCAAGCACCAGGTCCGGGATTCAAACAGCAGTCAAACATATGGGATACGCTGCCTTAACTTCCACACTACCTGCTGCCCCAGCAGGCATATTTAGTTTAGCTGATGTAACAAGGCTTTCTCAATCAAAGCAGCAAAACATTAAGTTTCATTCTGATGCAAGTCCTAAGCACAATTTTATTTATTTTGTTTTTATTTGTCATTTGTCCCATAATCAGAATATAATCCCAACAAAAGAAAAGTAAAACTGAAAGCCACATTTGTTGGCACTGTAAAATTTATATCCTTTAAGAAAGTTGTTTTACTCAGAAATGACACTGAAAAAATAATTGTTATTTCAGATTACTGTCATGTTAACAAAATCAATGTACAAAATTCACCAAACTATAATGAAAACTCATTTTAGTATCCTTTTTTGTCTGAGTTTGCCTTTTGTATTACTCTCCCGTTCCTAAATCCATCAAGTTGCAGTGTGACTGGGAAGTAAGGTAAGAACTCCTTTCTTTGCTACAGATTCACCTAACCATTTCCAAACATTCTGTCCTGTCATTTGTCAAGTAACATTCAAGTAACATTTAATGTTAGCAACCCCAAGTGAGACTTGACTTTATTATTCTTTTTTTTTTTTTGGAGAGGTTTTTTTTTTTTTTTGCTATAGGGCGCGTGTACTCGCCAGACAGACAGACAGACAGAGACAGAGAGACAGAAAGCAGGAAATCACCTCCCCAGGGGGGATGGACACGCCGCAATCCCTTCTCCTCCATTATCCTCTCGGGATTTTGGGCACGCACGCACACACGCCCGGCGTGAGTTTAAGCCACCGGGTCCAGGACTCGAACCGCGGTCGACTACGTGGGAGTCCAGCAACATAGCCATTACGCTAACTGCTGGTCCAACTTTATTATTCTTATTCTTATTATTTTAGGTTCTTGCCATAGGGCACATGCACTTACCAGAGACAAAGACAGGGAAAGTGAGAGATAACCCCACAGCAACCCCTTTCCTTCCAGTCTCCTCTCTGAATATTTTGCATCCACTCACATGTGCCTGTCTTGATTTTCAAGCTGCTGGGTCCGGGGCGCATATGGCAGTCAGCCACGGGGAAGTATAGTGCCTTATACAGCATGCCACCTACTGGCCCCCTCAAGGGAAATTTTGTAAGAAACTCACAAAGACCTAGTGATTACAAGTGAAATCTGTCAGTGTTTAAATGTAATATTTTTCATTCAAATAATTTGGTTTTGAAATGCCACTAAAAACTCGATGATTCTACTATTTCATTAGCCAATGCTTCTTCACAAATAGCCCACTATGGTTTCAGCATTTAACCATCCAGTAGGGCTAAGAGCTGACTTCAGTGTCGAAGAGTTACGACTTTCCAACAAAACTAATACAAAGCCCTCTGTCTGTAGCTCTGAAATTACTTCCATCATCACATCATTTGGTTTAGCACTACTGTAACATTCAGAAAAAGTGTATCTTGTCAAAGAAAGAGTCCAGAGGCCAGCAGTTAGCGTAATGGCTATGTCACTGGACTCCCATGTAGTCAACTGCGGTTTGAGTCCTGGATCTGGTAGCTTAAACTCATGCCAGACACGTGTGCATGCGTGCTCAAGATCCCGAGAGGAGAATGGAGGAGAAGGGATTGCGGCGTGGCCACCCCCCCGGGGGGTGATTTTTCACTTTCTGTCTCTGTCTTTCTGGTGAGCACACGTGCCATGTAGCAAAAACCTCTCAAAAAAAAAAAAAAAAAAAAAAAAAAAAAAGAAAAAAAAAGAAGAGTCCAATACAGACTGTTTCGTCATCAGTATATTGTGATTAGAAATATATAACATGAACTTTACTACCAAGATACAGCTACAACTTATAAAAGTGGAAATATAAAAGCACAAAAATATTTTTACTTTTTATTTACTATTCTTTAATTATTATATTATTTGCTTTTTAATTTTTTTTATAGAAGAAAGGATGATTAATCAAAGTTAACAAAAAATTTTAAAAACATATTTTCTTCAATTCTTACACATTTTAGGGTTACAAATAACTGTTATAAAAATAGCACATGAAACGGTCTCGCTGGCCATGACTAGCACACGACTCACCATGGCACTCCAGCTAGTCTGGATCTTTCTCACAGCAGGCCAGACTGTGTACTCAATGTGATGATGACAAGAGCGAAATGCAACTCAAGTTTCTAAATGCTTCCCCTCAAGTTCTTTTCTTATCTTGTCATGGATTGGTAACACAGTTCAAGGACAACACTGAGTAGCATTAGGCTACAGAATGTTTAAACTTAAGACTTAAAAGTGCAATAAGAATGTGCAAATATCTTCAAAGAGCATGTGGCCCATCTGAGAAACAGAAAATCCAGTAAGGCCAAGCATGAAATGTAAACAGGGGAATGATAAGATAAGAGACTGGAAAAGCAAGCAGGAAACCTGAAAGCTATTTTACAAAAAAGAATTCAAACCAATGGTCTCCAAATTTTAATCATTACATATCCATGTCAGTATGTAGATTTAATGATCTACTATTGATATTTTCATAGGATTTACAACATGTTCATATAAAAATAATAAATATTATCATCTGGGTCACAATAAATAGAATGTGAAGATTAAAGACTAAAATTATGTTTTCATTATTTATGGTATTTGTTCTCACAAAAATTGACTTTTTATTTATTTATTTTTTATTTATTTTTATTTATTTATTTATTTTCATTTATTTATTTTTACATTTTTCCACAAACATTTACTTTACATAGCAAAAAAATTTTAGCTCATACTCCATAAATGGAGTAATTCTTGACAGTTTACAACAACTTTGTTGTTTTGGAGATTCCTCCAAAATCTACAAATAGAACTACCATATGATCCAGCAATCCCACTCTTTGGTATCTACCCAAAGGACAGAAGAATACTTAATCGAAAAAGTGCTTGCACATCGATGTTTATTGCGGCACTTTTCACGATTGCTAAGTCATGGAAACAACCTAAATGCCCACGAATTGATGAATGGTTAGGAAAACTGTGGCACATATACTCAATGGAATACTATTCATCCATAAAAAACAACAAAACTCTGGCTTTTGAAAGGAAGTGGATGAATATGGAAGACCTACTGCTGAGTGAAGCAAGCCATGCTATGAAGGAGAGGCATTGTATGTCCCCACTTAATATATACCGAGTGTCTGCACTCTAAATACATAAATATATATATATATATATATATATATATATATATATACACACACACACACACACACACATATGTATATATATATATATACACACACACACACACATATATATATATATATTTGAAACCATACTGCTTCTGTTGTTATAGAGTTATAAAATTATACAAAATTATAAGACACATTTTGAACATTATCTGTAAAATTCAGTATTTTGAAATTTTGAAAGTTGTTTGTAAACTGTCAAAATTGACTTTTTAAAATTAAAGTATAATTGATGGGGCTGGCAGATGGCATGGTGGTTAAGGTGCTGGACTCCCACGTGATTGGCTGTGGTTCGAGTCCCAGACCTGGTGGCTTGATTTCTGCTCCCCCCCCCTCTGTTGAGTGTGTGTGCATGTGCCCTATAACAAATTTAAAAATAATAATAAAATTAAATGATTCTTTTTAAAAATTACAAACAAAACAAAAACAAAAACAAAAACACACACCCAGAGATGTGGAATGCATGCCCTTTAGTAGTTTTATATTTACTTGGTGAACAAGTTTGAAATAGTATTTCAAAAAAAGTTTAAGTTATTAACAATTTTTCCCCCAGTTTTGCCATAGGGCACATGTGCTCACCAGAAGGGCAAGTGGAGGGGGGGGAAGAGACAAAGAGAGGGAAAGTGAAAAATCACCCCCCAAGGAAGATGGCCATGCCACAGTCTCTTTTCCTCCATTCTCCTCTCATAATTTTGGGCATGCATGTACAAGTGCCTGGAGTGTTTTTCAAACCACTGGGTCCGAGACTTGAACCATGCAGTTGGCTGTGTGGGATCCAGCTGCTGTCACCACCATGCTACCGGTTGGCTCTAGAAATTATTTTCATTCTTCATATTAGGTTTGTCAATACATAAATGGTACCATTATGCAAATTTGAAGACAAGAAATTATTGTTACTGAAAAACAAAATCAGTGCTTTATCCCTAGCAGTATTCCACTTGTAAGGAATAATGTCATGATTGTGAAGAACTGTGTTACTTGATCTTAATGCCAAATTTAGTTGTTTATTCTAAAAACAGAAATGTCATTAATGTATTCTGAAGGCCAGACATTCAGGGCAAAATACTCAGAATAAAAGATTGTTTGAACTCCAGTCTGTAATGTTCTACTGAGGAATGTTAACACAAATCTCTCACTAATTTGATCCCAAAAGAATACTCCCAATTGCCCCTAGCTATGAAGATGTTAACTACAATGTACTGGAAAAAGGAAAAGAATAAATAGTATCATCAAAGATAAGTACCACCCTTTATTGGAAGTTTGTCCCCCTTTGAGAATTTTCACATCTTGTGCAGAAAGACCAAGAGGTGTTGTGTTGGGGAAAATAACACTGTTATTCTAAAACTATCATGAGAATGAGATTGGCAGCATTAAGAGATTATAGCCAGAGGAATTTCCCACTAAAATAGACACTTTAGAGCTTAACAATTAGAAGAAATACAAGACTCATGGGTAAAAACCTACTTTTACAATGGCTATCAAATATTCAGTTATACTGGATATCCTAAATAACCAAGAGCATGCATGACTGGTCTCAATCCCTGCAGTATCTTTCACACCCTATGCTCTCCCGCCTCCACTCCTCACAGCAGTCTCTTGCTCTATATTGCGTTTCTTTGTCATCTTTCTCTAAGTACAAACACATACAACATACATACCAACGAAAAATCACAATCGACTCTCAAGACTCTTTACGACAACTGATACATACTCACTGTGAACAGAAAATACAAATATTACCAGTAATCCCACCATTCTAGAGATAACTACCTACTGTTAACATTTCCCAATGTAGATGTAGTTTTAAAACTTAAAAAAAAATTTGGATCGCAGGTCCACTTAAAAATCTGGTTAAAGGGATCAGCAGTTAACGTAATGGCTATGCTGCTGGACTCCCATGTAGTCAAACGTGGTTGGAGTCCCAGACCCCATGGTTTAAACTCACGCCTGGCGCGTGTGTGTGTGCCCAAGATCCCGAGAGGAGAATGGAGGAGAAGGGACTGCAGCGTGGCCATTCCCCCTGGGGGGTGATTTCTCGCTTTCTGTCTCTGTCTCTCTCTTTCTGGCAAGCGCATGCGCCCTATAGCAGAAACCTCTCAAAAAAAAAAAAAAAAAAAAAAAAAAAAATCTGGTTAAAAATACACCAGGTTGTTGGAAAAGTCTTGATGTGTTTTTTTATGCAAGAAGGCATCACAACTTTTCCGACAACCTAGATTTTCTCCCAGAAAAACATACCTTTTATTATTTTATACAGAACTTTAGATGTTCATAACATCAAAAGAGCTTGGATTAAGGACATTTTACATATATGTATGTATATACACAAACACATATAAATTATATTTTTACATGCGTGTATGTACATAATACATGTTGTGTGTGTACATGTGTGTATGAAAAATTATATGGGTCAACCCTGTGGTCTAGTGGCTAAGAAAGCTAGCTCCTACACGATCGGCCACAGATCAAATCCTAGCCCCAGTAGCTTGAAAAACATGCCCAATTCCTGTGCATGCCCCAAATCCTGAAAGGATGGAGACATCAAGAAAGGACTGCAACATGACCAGGCACCATTGGCGGGTATTTTTCCCCTCTGTCTCTCTTTCTGACAAGAACTCATACCCTCTGGCAATTAAAAAAATACTGGCTTTTAAAAAAGTGTCTATTCACATATACATACATATATAGGCTTTCATATTTTTGTAATATACTCTCTCCCCATTTATGTAATAACATTTGCATGTAATTAATATTTTTCTACACCACCATTTTTTTTTTTTTTTGGAGAGGTTTTCGCTATAGGGCGTGTGCGCTCACCAGAAAGACAGAGAGAGACAGAGAGACAGAAAGCGAGAAATCACCCCCCAGGGGGGATGGCCACGCCGCAATCCCTTCTCCTCCATTCTCCTCTCGGGATCTTGGGCACGCAAGCACACACGCCTGGCATGGGTTTAAGCCTCCGGGTCTGGGACTTTAACCGCGGTCGACTAAGTGGGAGTCCAGCAACATAGCCATTACGCTAACTGCTGGTCCCCCTCTACACCACCATTTTAATGACTGCATTATAACTGTTCATATCAATTTCTTTGCAATAATAGACACTGCACAAAAACTTGCACATGAATGTTCATGCTATATATACATTATATATTGCATATGTTATACTTCATAGTAGACAAAAAATATAAATCCAATATCCATCCATTGATAAGCAGTAAAAATATGGTATGTCCATGCATGCTAGAATATGGAAAAATCATGAAAACATTATGCTAAATGAAAGAAAATACAGGGAAGAAACACATAGTGTGGGATTCCATTTATACAAAACATCCAGTACAGACAAATCTATAAAGGCGGGAAATAAAACAGATTACTGGTTGCCGGGGGTGGGGGGGGTGGAGGCAGGAAAAGAATGGAGATCTGACTACTTAATGGAGATGGAGTTTCGTTTCAGGGGAGGAGAACAAATTCTGGAACTAGATAGTGGGGATGGCTGTATAAGCATGAATGCACTACAAATTGCTGAGTTGTACACCTTAAGAAGGCAAATTTTATGGTATTTGAATTACAATTCAATAAAGCTCTTTTCAAAAGAGAATAGAGAAGAGCACATTCAGTTGAGTTGTTCATTTCCAATGAATACAGTATATAAGATGTACATAAAAATAAAATCGATATAATTAAGAAAAAATTATCTTTTTAAAAAAAGAATTGTTTATTTTATGTATTTCTTTATATTTATTTATTCACTAATTATTTGCTGCAGGGCTCATGTGCTCACTAGAGAGAGAGAAAGTGAGAAAGTAAGTCACCAGGTCTGGGACTCAAACCACAGTCAGCCATGTGGGAGTCTAGTGCCTTAACTACCACACCACCTGCTGGTCCCAAGAACAAGTTATTTTTCAGTTCTTTTCTGTAGCTAGAACAAAGAAAAGGGAGCTGGGTAGACTGATATCGGAGATAAAAAAATGTAAAAGTTACTTTTCTTTAAAAAAAAAAAACCCTATATTTAGCAGAAAAATATTCTAGTTACTTGGAATATAAATATACCAAGTCAAACTTTCATACTGCTCCCATTTCTTACTAGAGTAGGCAAATTAACATCACTATGTAATAAAGCGACATATGCTACACTCTCTAGAGAGAGATAGAGGAGGAAAGTGAGAAGTCACCCCTAGGAGGATGGCCAAGCTGCAAACCCTTCTCCTCCACTCTCCTCTCAGGACTCTGGACAAACACAGGCATGCACACCCGGTGTGTTTTTCAAGTCACTAGGTTCAAAACTTGAACCACTAAGCTGGCCACCAGCTGCCTTTAGCTCTAGGCCACCTGCTGCCTGCTGCCCATTAATTTTTCTTTTTGAGAGTTTTTTTTTTTTTTTTTTTTTTTTTTTTTTTTTTTTTTGCTATAGGGCACATGCGCTCACCAGACAGAGACAGAGAGACAGAAAGCAATAAATCACCCCCAAGGAAGGATGGCCATGCCGCAATCCCGTCTCCTCCGTTCTCCTCTCGGGATCTTGGGCACACACGCACACGCGCCCGGCGTGAGTTTAAGCCGCCGGGTCCGGGACATGAACTGCGGTTGACTACGTGGGAGTCCAGCGACATAGCCATTATGCTAACTGCTGGTCCCCTGTCCCATTAATTTTAAATGATCATTTTGTGACTTTCGTGTCCTTTTACAAAATCCTAAACTAGAAGGGCTGCAGCTTCTGTATACCTGACAGCACTTAATGAAATACAGAACATATGCTAATGTTGTAAGAATAGAAGACCTGGACAAGAAAGAGATTTCTTTAGAAAGGGTCACATACAACCCAAGAAAATTTTCTTTTCCACTATAGGGAGAAATATTGGGTTGTTGGAAAAGTCACGACATATTTTTCTATGTTCTATGAAAACTGTGTCATGATTTTTCTGACAATTCAATGCATTTTGTCCTCTTTAGTCTGGATTTCTCATCTTTAAAGAATTTGGCTGATTTTTCTGGTTTGACCTTTGACCAACAAACCAAGGAAATTTCTTGCTATTTGGTAGTTCTTAAAACATGTACAACAGGACCTACTGGTTTCAAAACAATGCTTATAAAGAAAAAAGAAAAAAATTAACATAGTTGTGACATAACATCTTAAATCTTGCATGAACATGAACAAATTTTTCACTTTTCGAACTTAATCAAATAGTTTCTATTCAAGTGCCTATGATAGAGCTTGGAAACCAAGAGAGAAATAATGGGCTAAACTTTACTCCATATTAGCTCAAAAACAACAGAGCTGAAATGATCATTCAAGATATAATACCTAAGTTTTAAAATGATCTTTTTCAGAACCAGCAGTTAGCATAATGGCTATGTCGCTGGATTCGCATGTAGTCGACTGTGGTTCGAGTACAGACCCAGTGGCTTGAACTCACACCACACACGTGTACATACGTGGTCAAGATCCTGAGAGGAGAATGGAGGAGAAGGGATTGCGGCATGGCCATCCCCCCCTGGGGGGTGATTTCTCGCTTCTGTCTCTCTGTCTCTCTCTATCTGTCTGGCAAGCGCATGCACCCATACCAAAAAACTCTCAAAAAAACAAAAACAAAAACAAAAACGGGTATTTTTCTAAATAAAATGAGGCAATGCCATACAATGGAATATTATTGAGCCATAAAAAGAAATAAAGTACTGGGAACCAGCAGTTAGCGTAATGGCTATGTCGCTGGACTCCCACGTAGTCGACTAGTCGACCGCGGTTCACGTCCCGGACCCGGTGGCTTAAAACTCACGCCAGGCGCATGTGCGTGCGTGCCCAAGATCCCAAGAGGAGAGTGGAGGAGAAGGGATTGTGGTGTGACCATCCCCCCCTGGGGGGTGATTTCTCGCTTTCTGTCTCTATGTCTCTCTCTGTCTGTCTGGCAAGCGCACACGCCCTGTAGCGAAAATCTCTCCAAAAAAAAAAAGAAAGTACTGATAAATGCTAAAACATAGATAAACCCTGAAAACATCATACTAAATAAAAGAAGCTTGACACAAAAGGCCACATATTCTAGTATTCTATTCATGTGAGCTATCAGAAATAAGCCAGAAAGACAGAAAACAGATTGCCAGAGGCTAGGGGAGGTGGAGTAAGGAGGGACTGCTTAAAAAGTATAGACTTCCGGGACCAGCAGTTAGCATAATGGCTATGTCGCTGGACTCCCATGTAGTCGACCGTGGTTTGAGTCCTGAACCTGGTGGCTTAAACTCACGCCTGGCGCGTGTGCGTGCATGCCCAAGATCCTGAGAGGAGAATGGAGGAGAAAGGATTGCGACGTGGCCATCCCCCCTGGAGGGTGATTTCTCACTTTCTATCTCTCTGTCTCTGTCTGGCGATTGCACGCACCCTAAAGCAAAAACCTCTCCAAAAAATAAAAAGTATAGACTTCCTGGGGCCAACAAGTGGTGTGGTAGTTGGGGTGCTGGATTCCCACATGGCTAAATGTGGACTCAGCAGCTCAAAAATCACAACAGATAGATAACTGACTGACTGACAGACAGACAGACAGATGGATGTTTAAAAAAAAAGTATAGGCTTTCTTTTAGGATGACAACTTTGGGAACTATATAGAAGTAATGACTGTACAACACTGTGAATGTACTTGATACTACTGACTTGTGTATGACAAAATGGTTAAAATAATGTTACAGTAATATTATAGCTTATTTTGCTATAATAAAAACGATTGGAAAAAAGGAAAAGGTGATCCTCTTACCAGAGAATCTAATTCTCCTGTTTAATGTTACCTATCTCCAAATCAAATAAAGCTGTCCATCTTCTGGTCTCCTCAGCTCATAGCCTGCTAACAATCACATCTCATCTTGGGTCATCGGCAAAGTTATGATGCATCTTTGCATAGAAAAAACACGTCCTGACTTTCCAATGACCTAATATTTTTCTGACCCACCCAAGCCACTACTGGATTTATCTTTTCCAGTTGATGGTATCTCTGGTTAACCCTTAAATAGCTTCACATACCTGTATGTTAACACTATTATGACTGCCAGCTTAGACAGGAGCAGAGTGGAAAACCACGTATGTACTATTATCTGAGGATATCATTAGGTTTAATTTACTCCAAAATCTCTTTTCTATATTCCAAAATCTGAAAGCTTAAATATTTGCTCACTAATATCTCATTTTAAATGTATTTATGTTATAAAGAAGTCTTATTTATACACCTGCAAAGATTTAGTTTATCAAACTACCTACGCTGAGTTAAATTTACAGTAATGTGACATGTGTTTCTAATCATCACTGGGCTATGCAAAAGCACTCAATAAAAATAACAGGGATATTAGAAAAAAATGGGAATGGGCATTTATGTACATAGAAAAGAGATAGGAATCTCACAAAAATGGCAGCATAGTTGGAAACAGGTCCAATGGTCTTGAAAAAGAGACATTTGCTTATAGAAGCTGGAATCTGAGGGTTACCGCTTATTCCTGGGGAGTGTGAGGCAAAGGGTATCTGAAGTCAAACTAGAAGCTATGGCACCAGGCCAGCAGGGCAGGCTGCAGCTTACACCGAGGTAGACGCCTGTGGGATGTGCCTGAGAGCAGTTGGTATATGCCTATGTGGTGTGGTTCAGTTGGGTACAGTTCTCTGTATTCACTTAGTGTTTTTGGTAAACAAAACTGCATAAGCACACTCAAAATTTAAGTTAGGGTCAAATTGTTCGCTAATACATCACTTGGGGCCAATTTGGGTTTTCAAAATAACGATTACAGCAGAACTGACTTTGGAAGAGAATGCTGACCCTTAAGAAAGAAAACCATGGTCACATTTTATCCAAATAAAGAAGAAACTGGGCCAGCAGGTGGCATTATGGTTAAGGTGCTGGACTTCCACATGGCCAACCATGGTTCAAGTCCTGGACCTGGAAGCTTGCTTTCTCACTGTCTTTCTCTGTCTCTCTCTGGTGAGCGGTATACCCTATAGCAAATTTAAAATAATAATAATAATAATGTTAAATAAATAACTTTTATAAAAAGAAGAAATTAAAGATGAGATCACTCAGCTGATACCAGCTATTGTTTATACAATAAAAGAAAAGTTGAATATCCCCATTCCCATGTTACATTAAGTGAGAAGCAAACCAGAGCCTGAAACTGTACATCCATTATGCTCACATATATGTCCACAAATAAAAAGTCAAGAAAAAAAGAGTTGGTAGTGAAAAACAAAGATAATGCCAATTGTGACTGATTTGGATGGTAGAATTATGGGTGAGTTTTGCTTTTTTTTAAATGAATTTAATTTTATTTATCATTTTTTTTTTAAGAGAGATTTTTGCTATAGGGTGTGTGGTCACTGGAGAGACAGAGACAGAGAGACAAAAAGCGTGAAATCACCTCCCCACCACCAAGGGGGATGGCCATGCTGCAATTTGTTCTCCTCCATTTTCCTCTTGGGACTTTGGGCACACACGCAGGCACCCAGCATGAGTTTTAAGCCACTGAGTCTGTAACTTGAACTGTGGTCAAGTATGTGGGAGTTCAACAATGTAACCTTTACACTGTCTACTGATCCCTATTATTATTATTTTTTAATTTGCTATAGGGCAGGCACACTCATCAGAGAAACACAGAGAGAGAAAGAGGGAGAGGCCAGCCAGTGCCAAGGTGATTAAGGCACCTGGATCCCACAAGGCTGACCATGCAGACTGAGTCCCGGACCCAGCACCCTGGAAAATGTGCCAGGCGTGTATGTATGTGTGCCCAAAATCCCAAAAGGAGAGAGAAATGGAGAAAGGATTGCAGTGTGACTATTCCCCATATGCGTTGCTTTCTCTCTTTCAGTCTTTTTTCTAGCAAATGCTCCATCTGACAAAATTGAAAAAAAAAAAAAAAAAGAAAAAGAAAAAGAAGAAAAAAGGACTGACCTTACAGTGCAATGGGTAAGAGAGCCAGATCCCACATGACTGACTGTGGTTGGAGTCTGACCCCGGTGTATTGAAAAACATGCCCAGGGGGCCACAAGGTGGTGTGGAGGTTAAGGCACTGGACTCCCACATGGCCAGCTGCAGTTTGAGTCCCACCTGGAGGCTTGCTTTCTCACTTTCCTTCCCTCTATCTCTCTCTGTTTCTCTCTGGTGAGCACACATGCCCTGTACTAAATTGTAAAAATAACAATAATAAAGAAAAATAAAAATAAATGAATAACTCTTTTAAAAAGAAGAGAAAAGGAAAGAAAAACATGCCCAGTACATACAGAAACCTGCCCCAAATCTCAGCAGGATAAAGAGATGAAGGCAGGGAGACTACAGTGGGACCATACCCCACTGGGGGTGTTTTCTCTCTTTTTATCTTTATTCTGATAAGTACACGCACTCTCTGGCAATTATTAAAAAAAAAAAAACTTGGAAAAAAAACCACAATTTTTTTTTCTTTTTTTTTTTTTCTTTTTTCTTTTTTTTTTTTTTTTTTTTTTTTTTGAGAGGTTTTTCGCTATAGGGCGCGTGCGCTCGCCAGACAGACAGAGAGAGACATAGAGACAGAAAGCGAGAAATCACCCCCCAGGGGGGATGGTCACGCCGCAATCCCTTCTCCTCCATTCTCCTCTCGGGATCTTGGGCACGCACGCACACGCGCCCGGCGTGAGTTGTAAGCCACCGGGTCCGAGACGCGAACCGCGGTCGACTACGTGGGAGTCCAGCGACATAGCCATTACGCTAACTGCTGGTTCCCCACAATTTTTTAAGTTACAAAAAATTCTATTCTAATTAGTTTCAGTAGTTGCAATAAAGTCTAAGAGGAGGCCTAAGTGAAGCTATATGAATTATAAAACTACAACAATGACATAAAGGAAGCAGATTTCGAATAGAGTTAAATGTCTGTTTTAGTTTAAAAAAAAAGTGAATTCTGGCATTTATATCCCAACGTGTCCATAAAAACTAGTAATATTTCCTCTCTTGTAACCCAATCTCTGGCAGAGGGAGTGTGGTAAAAGGTTCTACTGAACTAAAATCTTCATCATCTGGGGAAGATGACTGGGAAGACGGATGCCTGCCCAACTGCAGTCTGACAGGGCTATTTTTGGATAAGGTCTGCAAAGGTGATTTGCAAACATTAGACCTATTAATGCTGTGGGGAGGTAGAACTAAGAGTACCTATTACTTTGCATAAATGCTACTTAATAAAATAACTAATCCCCTCTTAAATGTATTTGTGAAAACGAATGAACCAGTTAAACTTGATATTTGTCCTAACTTGTTTCTCACATTTTTTTTTAAGTAGTACCATTCCTGATGGTTGAATTACATGCTTAAATATGAATGGTAAATTATATACCTTGGGTAATTCTGCCTTTTGCAAGTCCTTAAGAACCGTCTTGCTTATTTTTTATTATTGTTTTAATCAATGCACCATAAACTTGGCCAAGTGAACATTCTTTTCAGAAAATTACATATTGGGTAAAAAGAGCCCACAAATTCTTGACATTGATTCATCTTTCCCAAATCGTGAGTTTCACAAATCTCATGTCCCCCACCCTAAAAGTACCCTACAGTTATTTAAATATCCCTTTTCCTCTGTCTGTTCTCCTCTAGGGATTTATTTTTTTTTATTTTTTATTTTTTTGGAATGCATACACATGAGCCCAGCATGATTTTTGAGCTGCCATGTCTAAGGCTCAAACCACAGTCAACTATGTGGGAGTCCAATGCCTTAACTACCGTAACATCTCCTGGGCCCTGTGTAAATACTCTAAAAAGGAAGACAGTGAACATTTAAGAGATTTTCTAGACAAGAGTTGACTCCGTTTTTAAACTATAGCATACTATTTGCCAGATTCAATGCTAAAAAAGTACATTCTTGATATTTGTGAGAAAAAAATGAAATATTTAACTCATAATTTTGAAGGCCATGTGTATTCTAGTCTTCTGGGTGCTTGACTCATTTAATGACTTCTTAAGAGTAGCTTCCAGTGTGTGTGTTTCTGTGTGAATACATGAGTTATTTGGTTTACTAAAAATATTTTCAAACATACAATGCCAAATTTCTGTCTTTTAGCTCATTTCTCCTTTTATTCATCCCCATTAGTCAACAGACACTCCTACCGAGAAACATGTATTCTCTAGTCATTGCTACAACTTGCTGACAGATTAATGAAAGTGACGAACTACTGATATAAAGTATAACACATTTCTACTAGATAAGGAATGGATAGTTCCAGATATAGATTCCTGTGTTTATTTTTTTTAATTTTTGTTTTTAGGGTTTTTTGTTTCTTTTTAAATGGTATAAAAACAGAATTGCTGTAACTCAGTAAAAAAGATCAGAAACCTAAAAATATTTATAACAGTGTCAAACAGGGTTAAGCCTCTGAAAGTTGAAAAGTAGTAAATTACATTCTCTAGGCTATGAAAATAAAAGTGCCAGTATACGAACATGTCACAAGTAAAAAAGTGGTCTTGAAAGCTTAAAAATAAAATGTATATCATGGGAAACGATTTTCTTCCTGATTTGACACAGTGACATATAAATAAGGGTTTTTGATGAGAATGTATAAGAAAAGTCCTCCTCTAATTGATTCTCATGAAAGAACACAAATCTGAAAAGTGCCATTTCTAATTTAAGACTCTATTATTTAATAAGTATCAAAATGTAAGATTAATATAACAAACTTGATAAGTTACGAAAGTTTATCTCTATTCTCCAAACTAAAACTGATAAGCCATTTTATTGTTGTTTGAGAATGTGATCTGAGAACAGGCCAAACCAAAGCTATTTGGCAACAATTTCTGGCAAAAAAAAAAATAATTTCCTTTTTAATAAAATTATTTATTTATTTATTTTTAAGTTTGCTCTAGGGCATGTGGGCTCACCAGAAAGAGAGAAAGAGAGAGAGAAAGCAAGCCACCAGATCCAGGACTCGAACAGTGGTTGGCCATGTGGGTATCCAGCACCTTAACCACCATGCTACCTGCTATCCTCAATAAAGAGTTCTTTATAACTTAAAATATTTATGGTAGTGGCCAGCAGGTGGCATGATAGTTAAGGCACCTGACTCCCACATAGCTGATGATGGTTGGAGTCCAGGACCGGGTGGCTTGAAATTCATGGCAAGCACATGTGCATGTGTGCTCAAAATCCCAAGAGGAGAATGGAGGAGAAGGGATTGTAGCATGGTTCCCCATGAAGGATGATTTCTCACTTTCCTTTTCTCTGTCTCTGTTTCTCTCTGGCTAGTGCATGTGCCCTATGGCAAAAAATTAAAAAAAAAAATTCATGTTAATTAAAAATTACCAAGCAATGTATAAATGTTATAAGCTTAAGAGAACAACACGTTTTATTAAACCTACATCATAATTACTCAGAAATAAGAATAAAAGCAATAACAGTAGCAAATACATTGAGTGTTTTTCTGTGTGTAAAAAATAGTTGCTGACCTACTTATTCAACTGCTAACTACCTTGTCCATTTTGTGTATTTCTATAGTAATAGGTACTTTAGGCCATGGTAAAAACAAATACTAAAATTTTATTTATAAATAACATAATATTGAAATTAAAGTTCCTGTCCCAGCCACAGTGGTGCACAGAGCACCACCACTTGGAGGGTGGAAGACATATGACAGGTCCTGGTTCAGTTTCTGGGCCATTCTGAACAAACAGGTGTGAATGCACACACCTGCAATCCTAGCTAATTGGGAGTGTAGGACAGAAGGCAAGATTTTGTCCAAAAAAAAAAAAACAAAAAAACTGTTTTTCTTACTTCCTTCCCCTCTTTTGTAAAGGAAATAGAAAAAAAAAAAAAAAAAAGTAAAGAAAAATTAGTTTCCACTAGTCAATATATTTTATTGGGACATTTCTATGCATTTTTGCATAGAAAAATACATCATGACTTTTCTGACAACCTGATATTTTAGATGGATTGTAGTAACTAAAACCTAAAACATTTTAAACTTTAATGTACAAATAGATGAAAACAAACGTTTTGTATGAGTAAATCTAGGCAGATGGTCTTATGTAGTTAGTAAGCATATGGGTTCTGGTGTCAAAATACCTGAGTTCAAATCCAGATTCTGCTGATGACTAGGTTTACACAAGGAAATTCTATTTTTTTTAACCTCATTTTCCTCAAATATAAAATAAAAATAATGTACCTTCCTTAAAAGATAACCATAGGAATTGATTTACCAATGTTCTATGATCATTAGCATACATATGACTACATGCTTCTACGACTTTAATGGCCTTCAACAGTGAAGAAAAGGTCCCTGGTATCTTCAGTGAAGGATTTTCTTGTACCTAATTCTTATCTTCCTATACAGTACACATACCAACATATTCTATGGTAGAAGTCTTTTATTAAATTGGAGGGGTGGTACAATGGACTGAATTGTGACCCCTCTCAATTCAATATGTTAAAGCCTTAATGACCAATGTCACTGGTATTTGAAGATGGGGCCTTGGGAGCTAATTAGGTTTAGATAAAGTCATAATGGTGGGGCCTACAAATAAGATTAGTGCCCTAAAAAAAGGAACTTCAAATAGCCCGAGCACATGCATTCTCTCTTTCTCTCTATTTCTATTTCTCTCTCTACCATGTAAGCAGATAGGAAGAAGCCAGAAAGACAGTCCTCACAGAATGTGACCATGTAGCACTGTGAGCTTGAACTTCCAGCCCCTAAAACTTTATAGGAAAGTAAATTTCTGTAGTTTAAGCCATTCAGCCTGTGGTATTTTCTTTTTTTAAAGAATTATTTAATTTAACATTATTTATTTATTTTAATTTGACCAGAGAGGGACAGAATGAAAGACAGAGAGAGGCAAAGTGAGAAAACAAGCCTCCAGGTCTGGAACTCAAACCACAGTCAGCCATGTGAAATCCAGTGAACTTAACCACCACGCCACCTGCCGGCCCCTATGGTATTTTTTAATGGCAACCAAAGCTGACTATTACAGGGGATTGACATGTATCTTCAATGTTTAAATACAAAAGGGAAAGCAATTCAAAGTTTTTATTTTGCAAAGTTCATGAGACCCATGCAAATTCACAGAGGAGTCAGTTTTCAAGCATTGCAGGTATGTCAAAATAAGCTATGGTCAGACAGACGTCACGTGCTTGTCTCAACGTAATTTATTTTTAAGACTTCAATATAAGGTTTCTTACGTTTCAAAAAGCTGCTTTAAACAGTTCTTGTTGGTTAAGTCATGGTCAGACAGACATTACACTCACGTTAAAATACAGTAAGCTGTAAGTTATAGCATAAAGATTCTTACCTTTTGTATCTGCCTGAAACTGTTCTAGATGGCTCCTGTAAAGTAAAAATTATAACAAATCAGTTTGAGTGTGTGTAAGTACACAATTACTGATTACATAAAACAACTGACAGAGAAAAATCTATATTGTAAGAACAAATTTAGAGCATTTACCATGACTTTTTAAAAATTCACAATGCTGGTCAAACAAACCAAACTTTTTATATGAATTTTCAGCCCAAGTCAATTACTATTTAAAAATGTTTTAATATGGAAATAATTGGTTTAGCTCAGAAAAATGGATGAGGGGGGGCATCTCTCTTCAACCAGCTAGCATAAATCCTTTTGAAATTCAATGTGCATGACAAAACACAACCATTATAATTTTTGTATGTGCCCTACTTTGTCTCTTCTAATTAAAAAAAAAAATCCTTATTTTTAAAAGTTAAGACTATGAATTGCCACTGATGTTTTAAAACTATATGAGGGGACTCCAAAAGGTTCATGGTAAAAAGAAATTGAAATAAGAGCCTACTTTGGTGCAAGGAAATTTTTAAAGCAATGCAGTGTTTTCATAATATACATTTTCCATGCACTTTTCGAAAACCCCTAGTATATACAGCAAAAAATGAAAAGTAAGAAAGTATGTGAGTGTGGTTTTTTTTTTTTTTTTTTTGATTTTTTCAGATTTTTTTTAGACTTTTTTGCCATAGGATGTGTGCACTCGCCGGAGAGACAGAAAGCAAGCAATCACCCCCATCCCCCCAGTCCCCTCTTGGGATCTTGGGCATACACACATACACACACACACACTTGGCTTGAGTTTTTTTTTTTTTTTTTGTTTTTTTTTTTTTTTTTTTTTTTTTTTTTCCCCTAGAGAGGTTTTTGCTATAGGGTGCATGCACTTGTCAGAAAGACAGAGAGACAGAAAGCGAGAAATCACCCCTGGGGCGATGGTCACGCTGCAATCCCTTCTCCTCCATTATCTTCTCAGGATCTTGGGCAAGCATGCACACATGCCTGGGATGAGTTTAAGCCACCAGGTCCAGGACTCAAACCGCCGTCGACTACATGGGAATCCAGCGACATAGCCATTTGGCCAATTGCTTGTGCCCTCCCAGCCACAGGATCTGGGACTCGAACTGCAACCACATGGGTGTCCAACAACGTAACTATTACATCACCTACTGATAGCTGAAAGTATTGTGCCGATTCTAAGCCATAAAATATGAAAATAAATAAATATAAAAATAAAATATGAAAATAAATAAATAAGTGCATTCCTGAAAATTTAACCATTGGGTAAGAAAAGTATTATCCTATAACTAGCCAGATAGTCATTTTGATGGATAATTTTTTAAAAGAATTATTTTAAGTAATTTTATTTATCATAATTATTATTTCAATCATTTTTAATTTGATGAGAGAGAGAAAATGAGAAAACAAGCTGTCAGATCTGGGACTCAAACTATGGTCAGCCATGTGGAAGCCCAGCACCTTAACTACCACACCACCTGCTGACCCCCCGACAGTCAATCTTGATTTATTTTTAAATAATTTTATTTAACTTTATTTATTTATTTTAATTTGACCAGAGAAGATGGGAGAGAGAGAAATTGAGAAAGCAAGCTGCCAGGCCTGGGACTCGAACCATTGTCAGCGATGTGGGAGTCCAATGCCCTTAACCACCATGTCACCTATCAGCTCCTAATCCATCTTTTGATAGTCTGGGCTCTACAAATATTTTTATGGTTTCATTTTAGTAAAACAGGTCAAAATCAAATGCCGAATCTTTTCGAAAAGTGATAATAACCTTTTTTTTCTAGTTAACAAGACTCTAAGAGACAGCCTACAATTAAACAATTTCTGATCTGATTCGAATAAAAGAATATGCTCCCTTGATAAGATGACTAGTCCAGAGTGAAACAGTAAATACTGACAGAGTGACGCAATAAGATACGGCCAAGCGAGGGACAGTACAGCATTTGGCTAAGGGGAAGCAGTGGATCAAGGTGCAAGCAGAGAGGCCACGCAGTAGCTGTGCACTGCAGCTGTGACGCCGTCAGTCTCAGTCCCCTCATTCATAGCAGAGTAACAGCAATGCCCATCTCAGTAGGTTGCTGTGGAGACTAAATGATATAAGTGGGTAAAATGATGAGCATAACCCCTTTGTAACAGGCTTACAATTTAAATGTGATAGCTATGATTAAAAAGAAAAACTTAACTAGGATACAAAAAATTCTTTATCAATTTTCCTCTGTGGAATTTTAATACATCTGTCGATTAGTCCAACTCAAAAATCCCCATTACAATACCTGAATCATTTAGTTAAATACGTCACATTTGCTCAATGTTTATGTACATGTCTTTTCTAAGTAAAATATAAGCTTCTGGTAGATGGGGAGGCCCCATTCCCCACACTGATTCTCTTCTTTATTCCCCTAAACTCCAGCTTTGCTAGTATGGAATATACTAACAACGTAGGAAAATAACATCCTTAGCAATCTGTAGTCACAGAAAAAGCACCGTCTGGGAAGTACCCAGTTGCAGGAAGTCACCGGTGACAAGATATTAGAGTGTCCACATATGTGGCCTTGACCCCATGAACAGAACTACCTTTAGGGAAGCCAGACTTTGGCAGTTGATAGAAAGATATTTTAACTATCCCTAGGCACTAGCTGTTCATATAGTAGGGACAGCAAAATCCTAGCAAAGAAACCTCTGAACAGAATCTGCCCGTTATCCAGGAAGTACCCCCTAATGAGAAGGCAGAAGAGTCTGTATTTTGCAAACTAAATAAATACATAGAACAGATCTCGTGTTTATAAAAGTATGGTATATCTAGTAACGGTGAAAAATGTATTTTATAAAATCTAGTTTTACATAGTGTCTAGCTAAATATATATGAGGGAAAAAAAAACAACCATGTCAGAATCTCCAAAACCAAGTTTCAACACAGCACATCCTTCCCATTCGGGTTCAATCTGAAGTCGTTCAGAACATGCTACCTCTGCCTGAGTGCCAGGCCCTCTCTTACTGAAATGGAGCACTAAGCAGAATTACTAAATGAGAGCCATCCTTACTGGATTCACTGATTTGTGGTTCCTGGAGTATGAATTATATGAACAACCTGGCAACAAACAGTCCTTCTGAGGCTTGAATTAAGCATTTTCCATCATATGGTAAAACTTGAACATAGTAGAAGTTCAGCAAATAGGGAAATGTGAAATGGAGAACATTTCAGCAGCACTAATCAACAGTGGCAGTATTTTATAGTTGGCAACAATAAATTATGTAAAGTCAGTATTAGACTAGTTTCCAGTTAAGTGTCTTGAAAGGAAGTCATAATAATAGCAGACGTCTACATTTCTTTACAGTTTCTTAAATTTATTTTTGTAGAGAGAAATTTTTGCTATAGGGCTCACACACTCACCAGTGAGAGAGGAAGACAGAGAAACAGAAAGTGAGATATCACCCCATAGGGAGGATATCCACGCCACAGTCCCTTCTCCTTCATTCTCCTCTCTGGATCTTGGGAGCACAGGAACCCAGTTTGAGTTTTAAGCTGCTGGGTCCAGGAACCACAATCAACTACGTGGAAGTTCAGTGACATAACCATTATATCATCTACTGGTCTCAACAGATTTATTTTTCATTATTTATTTATTACTTTAGAGGTATTTTTGCTATAGGACATGTGCGCTCACTGGAGAGACAGAAACAGAAAGCAAAAATGCATCCCAGGGGTGATGGATGGCCACTCCGCAATCCCTTCTCCTCCATTCTCCTCTTGGGATTTTTGGCACGCACGCACATGCACCTGGCGTGAGGTTTAAGCTGCCAGGTCTGGGACTCAAACCACAGTTGACTATGGGAGAGTCCAGCAACATAACCATTATGCCATCTGCTGGTCCCAACAGTTTTTATTTTTAAAACAACTAGTCACTTAAAACATTTCAGTAATTTTCACACAGTATTTTCTATTCTAACTAACTTGGTGCATTTGATAAAATCAGAACTCACACATACTTCAGTAAACTAAGCATCATTTTTTTTAGAGTCTATTTTTGGGAGCTAAGCATTATTTTATAGTATCTCTAGTAATCAAATTACAAATCTTAACAATGGAATAGTCACTAAATTGGACAGACTTGTTTATAAACATTATTAGCATTATTATTATTATTGGTAGGAGAGTCTGCCTCTCATGTGTGTTCAAAATTGACAATTATAGGAGTTCAAAATACTCTCTATATCCATGCAAACAGAGAAAATTCGGCATAACTTGAATTAGTAATATTACATAAAATGAAATCAACCCATCTAATGCAGCAAAGTCCTTATAATTTTAAGAAGAAAAATGCTTGGTGTTCCTATACATTAAAACAAAATTTTACATGAATATAAAACCTACCTTAGATTTGGTAACTAGAAATTCCTATATTTCTGAGGCCACAAAAATTTCTATGCAAAGGAACTTAGTTATATAATTACCACACAGTAAACTAATAACGATTACAACTGTTAAAGTTGATGACCATTTTAAATGTGCAGGAAAAAATGGAGAAATACAAGTTTCACTGAAACTGCTTGTAAAAAGCACCGCTGCTAAGACCGACATCAGTCTTAAAAGTTTCAGAGACCATGTAATTAGATCTCCCAATAACCCCCAAAGTCTATTATACCACTGATTTCAAATATCCTCTTCCTGAAATAATCTTCCTTGCAATGGGATGGCTTATATTACTAAAGAGAAGGGGAAAGACCTATGTAGAGCTGAGAAAATGTTGGCGACGCACAAACTGCCTTGTGCAAGTTTGAACAGAACATTCCAGCTTAGAAAGGTCAATAAGGAAATCCCAGGGACATTGTCTTTACAGGTGCAGTGTTAGATTTGAAACTGTAGTGTATAAACAAATACAAAAGCATATGTGAAATAAGATCAGACAAGTACAAGCCCAGTACAATACAGCACAATAATAGTAAAGTTACTCAAATAAACTAATTAGCAACAAAGCCACAGCCTTCCATAAAATTATATCATAACATGGTATATCTGGCCCTCAGGACTTACTTAAAATAGATATACTGGTAAACAGAATTCAGTAACATATATTGTTGAACCAACCAGCTGTAGAGCAAACTTTTTATAACGTATAACTGGTAAAAATAACTAACAAAATGAAAAAGAAAACAAGAATTTTATCAAATTAAGATTTAAAAAAGGAAAACTCATCCTTCCCCTCCCTTTCCTGAACAATTCATCCCTAAAGTCATCGGGTGGGGCAGAACAAGCGAGAGGGGAAATACTGTGGCTCTGACTTGAGTACCGAATCCTGGAACCCTGCACGAAGCTGCTCGGCACAGAAAGAGTTCATGCAACCTGAGGAGACCGCCCACAAGGTAGAACGGCCCTGTCCTAGGGAACCGCGGCATAAGCAGGAGGAGGACGGTGTCTACAAAGATGGGAAGGGAAGGCCTGGGTCCTGAGACGAGGTCAGAAAGGGAGTCTCAAGAGGGGGTAGTTAGAGACCCAAGTAGGTGTAAAGTTTGTCTACTTAGGAAAGTGGTCCAGCGTGGAGTCCTAGAGCTCTAGAAGGCTAAGGAACATGTACCCCTGAGAGATGCAGACTGGCACAGGGTACTCTGTGTCATCCTCAAGGAAGGGCAGCCTGGTCTGGAGCTCTCTAAACCTAATCAGGTTGGAGGAGCAGGTGTCCCCATGAAGGAGCATTACAGCATGAGTCTCAGTCTTTGTAGGAACAAGAAGAGGCCCTGGGGAAGAACGGCAGGGTAAGGGGGTATTCTGGCATGGACGCTCAAACTAAAAGGCATGAAGGGAGTGCTCATGCTCAGAGAGCGCCAGCCAGCACGGACGACAGAACCTATCTGTGGAGGAAAGCTTGAGTGTGGAAGAGAGACGATGACTGCAGATGGGTTACGTACAGGACTGCACTAAAAAGTAAATGTATTAAGAATAATGGGCATCAGGTTCCTCGGTGTCACTAAAGGGAGTTATAAATATTAGCACAGACCTGTAGTACTAGCAGTATGGTAAAAGTGAGTTTCAGCATCTACAGACAGGTATAGGTATATGTAGACAAGCAGGCAGAGAGCAGAGAAACGGATTGTATATATGTGTGTATAAAATCTCTGTATAAACACACACAACTATACATACACTTAGGGGGTGTGAGCATAGAGAGGAACTGAGAATGGTGACATCCCCCTAAGAGTAGACATGAGGCACCAGCAGATGGCATAATGTTACATCAGTGGACTCCCACATGACCTACCGTGGTTCGATCCCAGAGGCTTGGAACTCACACTGGCACATGTGTGTGCATGCCCAAAATCCCCAGAGGAGAAGGGACTGCAGTGTGGTCACCCCTGGGGGAGGGGGGTGTTTTTTCACTTTCTGTCTCTCTCTCTCTCTCTCTGGCAAGTGCATACAATCTATGGCAAATCTCTCTCCTTTTTTAAAAAAAAGATGGACATGACAATTTAAAATCTAAAGCCCAAATTCTTGGCTTCAAAATAGTAGTGGGGGGACCAGCAATTAGAGTATTGGCTCTGTCGCTGGACTCCCACGTAGTCGACCGCGGTTCGAGTCCCGGACCCGGTGGCTTAAACTCACGCCGGGCGCGTGTGTGTGCGTGCCCAGAATCCCGAGAGGAGAATGGAGGAGAAGGGATTGCGGCGTGGCCATCCCCCCTGGGGGGTGATTTCTCGTTTTCTGTCTCTCTGTCTGTCTCTGTCTGGTGAGCGCACGCGCCCTATAGCAAAAACCTCTCCAAAAAAAAAAAAAGAAAAAAAAAAGAACAATAGTAGTGGGTTATCAGGAAAGTCATGACACATTTTTGAATAGAAAAACAGAAAAACACATCATGACTTTCCTGATGACCTAATTAAAAAAAACAAAAACTAGGGTTCCTCAGAGAAATGGCTATTCTCAAAGCAAGGTAGAAAAGTTAAAGATGAGCCTGTAATACTTGTGTCAGGAAATAATCAAATGCTTTAAGAATGATGGAGACTGGCGGAAAAAAAAATAAAAATAAAAAAAGTCTAAAAGTTTACAGAGGCTCCCACTGACCAGATCTGGGAAAATCTGAGTATCAAAATAAATAGGGATGGCCGGGGCCCTGTCCCGCGTGCCGTGGCCGGGACTCTGCCCCGCGTGCTGTGGCCGGGGCCTGCCCCCCGCGTGCCGGGGCCGTGGTCCTGTCCCCGCGTGCCGTGGCTGGGGTCCACCCCGTGTGCCGTGGCCGGGGTCTGCCCCCGTGTGCCGTGGCCGTGGTCCTGTCCCCGCGTGCCGTGGCCGGGGTCTGACCCCGCGTGCCGTGGCCAGGTTCTGCCCCGCGTGCCGTGGTCGTGGTCCTGTCCCCGTGTGCCGTGGCCGGGGTCTGCCCCGTGTGCCGTGGCCGGGGTCTGCCCCCTTGTGCCGTGGCCGGGGTCTGCCCCCGCGTGCCGTGGCCGGGGCCCTGTCCCGCGTGCCGTGGCCGGGACTCTGCCCCGCGTGCCGTGGTCGTGGTCCTGTCCCCGTGTGCCGTGGCCGGGGTCTGCCCCGTGTGCCGTGGCCGGGGTCTGCCCCCTCATGCCGTGGCCGGGGTCTGCCCCCGCGTGCCGTGGCCGGGGCCCTGTCCCGCGTGCCGTGGCCGGGACTCTGCCCCGCGTGCCGTGGCCGGGGCCTGCCCCTGCGTGCCGTGGCCGTGGTCCTGTCCCCGCGTGCCGTGGCCGTGGTCCTGTCCCCGCGTGCCGTGGCCGTGGTCCTGTCCCCGCGTGCCGTGGACGGGGTTCTGCCCCGCGTGCCGTGGACGGGGCCCTGCCCCGCGTGCCGTGGCCGGGGTTCTGCCCCGCGTGCCGTGGCCGGGGCCCTGTCCCGCGTGCCGTGGCCGGGCTCTGCCGCGCGTGCCGTGGCCGGGACTCTGCCCCGCGTGCCGTGGCCGGGGCCCTGCCCCGCGTGCCGTGGCCGGGGCCCTGCCCCGCGTGCCGTGGCCGGGGCCCTGTCCCGCGTGCCGTGGCCGGGCTCTGCCGCGCGTGCCGTGGCCGGGCTCTGCCCCGCGTGCCGTGGCCGGGCTCTGCCCCGCGTGCCGTGGCCGGGGCTCTGCCCCGCGTGCCGTGGCCGGGGCTCTGCCCCCGCGTGCCGTGGCCGGGGCTCTGCCCCGCGTGCCGTGGCCGGGCTCTGCCGCGCGTGCCGTGGCCGGGCTCTGCCGCGCGTGCCGTGGCCGGGCTCTGCCCCCACGTGCCTTGGCCGGGGTCTGCCCCGCGTGCCGTGGCCGGGACTCTGCCCCGCGTGCCGTGGCCGGGACTCTGCCCCGTGTGTCTTGGCCGGGGTCTGCCCCGCGTGCCGTGGCCGGGACTCTGCCCCGCGTGCCGTGGCCGGGACTCTGCCCCGCGTGCCGTGGCCGGGGCCTGCCCCCCGCGTGCCGTGGCCGGGGCCCTGCCCCCGCGTGCCGTGGCCGGGGTTCTGCCCCGCGTGCCGTGGCCGGGACCCTGTCCCGCGTGCCGTGGCCGGGCTCTGCCGCGCGTGCCGTGGCCGGGCTCTGCCCCCACGTGCCTTGGCCGGGGTCTGCCCCGCGTGCCGTGGCCGGGACTCTGCCCCGCGTGCCGTGGCCGGGACTCTGCCCCGCATGCCGTGGCCGGGGCCTGCCCCCGCGTGCCGTGGCCGTGGTCCTGTCCCCCGCGTCCCGTGGCCGGGGTCTGCCCCGTGTGCCGTGGCCGGGGTCTGTCCCCATGTGCCGTGGCCGGGGTCTGCCCCCTCGTGCCGTGGCCGGGTTCTGCCCCACGTGCCGTGGCCGGGGCCCTGTCCCGCGTGCCGTGGCCGGGGTTCTGCCCCGCGTGCCGTGGCCGGGGTCAGCCCCCGCGTGCCGTGGCCGGGGTCTGCCCCCGCGTGCCGTGGCCGGGGTCGGCCCCCGCGTGCCGTGGCCGGGACTCTGCCCCGCGTGCCGTGGCCGGGACTCTGCCCCGCGTGCCGTGGCCGTGGTTCTGCCCCGCGTGCCGTGGCCGGGGCTCTGCCCCGCGTGCCGTGGCCGGGGCTCTGCCCCACGTGCCGTGGCCGGGGTCTGCCCCGCGTGCCGTGGCCGGGGCTCTGCCCCGCGTGCCGTGGCCGGGGTCTGCCCCGCGTGCCGTGGCCGGGGCTCTGCCCCCGCGGGCCGTGGCCGGGATCTGCCCCGCGTGCCGCACCCGCTGATGGCCGTCTCTGCTTTCCTGAGCCGCGTTCCTGAAACTGTGTTCCATGGAGATTCACCTACATTTGCGGGGCTGCACGAGACCCACCCTTGGTCCAGCCCTGAGTGCAGTCTACGTTTCCTATTGTTGGGAACTTTATGATCTGATAATTGGAAAAAAAAATCATGTTTATCATAAAAAATAATTAGAAAAATAATAATAATGATTGGGGGAAACATAGGAAAGATATTGAATGTTGAAGCGGGAAGATTAATGTCTCTGTACTGACTGACATGCATGGCATTCCCTTTTGAAAAAGCAATGTAATACACTGTAAAGTTGTATGTAATTCAATGTAATAAAAAAATAGATAATAACAAAAAAAAATAAAAAAAAAATAAAATCAAATTTAAAAAAGAAAAAATAAATAAATAAATAAATAAATAAATAGGGATGGGAGGCTAAGCAGAATGAAGACCTCAAAGATGTCCACATCCCAATTCCTAATCCCCACAAGCTACAAACCTGTTAGGTTAAATGGCAAGGGGGAATTCAGGTTGCCAATCAACTGACTAAAACTGCTAAATAGGGACATTATCCTGGATTATTTGATGGGCTCAATATTAATCACAAGGTCTCATTAGAAGTGAGAGCGAGAGGCAAAAGTAGGTCAAAGGGAAATGTGACTACAGAAGAAAGACCAAGATGATGTGATGTGAAAAGACTCAATTCATTTTTGCAGGTTTTGAAAAAGACAACCATGGACCAAGGAATGCAGGTGGCTTCCAGAAGCTAGATTGGAGACCAATGGTGCAGTGGTAAAATGCATGCTTTGCAAGGCTGATCCACATGGGAAGGTTCTGGGTTCACATCCTGAGATCTCTTTGTGTACACCAGACACACACATATCCATGACCTGGGGCTAGCTGAAGCTGGGAGAGGATTATGGCCTCAAGACCCTGTGGAAAGTGCTATCACTTTCTCTCTCTCTCACTCTTTTGCTCATGGAAAAATTATGATACATTTCTTTCTTTCTTTCTTTTTTTTTTGTTTAAGGAATCTTTTTATGTACTACTGCAGAAGAAGAGAGAAAATGCTGTTTGAGTAAAAACAGGTAAAGAAAAAATATACACAGATACAGGAAAGATTTTGTTCAAGTAACACTTCTGGGAAGATACACAAGAAAACAAATCGTTAGTTGCCTCCAAGAAAGGTAACAACTGAAGGGGATTTTACCATACAGTCTTTTATGCCACTTGCATTTTATTTTTTCACTATGCAACTATATGTTTTCTTAAATAAAGCTTAGTTGAAAATTTAATGAGTTACAGAAAAACAGACACACAAGGAAATGAACTCAAATAATTTCCCTTTTCTTTATGGATTTTATTATTTTCTAAATGTTTCATTGATAATTAATCAGAATTTATTTTAAAAACTAGCATAGTTATATAGAAAATCACACAAAAATTAAGAAAACATTTAAAATGTTCATTTTTAACACTTTTAGATATGATTTGAAAATGTTAAAGCAGTAACTTAAAATATTTTAATTTTTCACACAGTATACTGTTATATCAAACTCATATTCCCATTTTATTCTTCATTTTGAAAGATCTGTTTCCCTGAGTGGCTCAGATTCACAGACTATGCTGAAAACACTGTCTTACGCTATGATCTGTTAAACATTGATGTCAGTATGTATTCTCTCTTTCTCTCTCTCCGATACTTTTGAATTTGAAGTTAATCATATATAAGCAATAGAATATGTGAATTTAGGTAGTAACTCAGAGAGAGGCCAGCTATGAACACAGCACAGCTTGTTCTCACTCAAACTTTAATAAGGCAATGAGGGAGGCCCATCGGGAATTGTAGCCTCAGCCTCCTCCTAATCAAACAGCCTGGCAAAAAGGACCCTTGGAGCCAAGGTTTCCAATGAGTAACACCCTTATTACTAACAGATCAAACAAACAAAAATGGAGAAAATGAAAAGTAGGCTCGAGAAGAGATTAGAAAAGCTATAGAAAAGATGACAAACCGGACAAGGACGAAGGCTCCTCAGATTTTCAGGGAGCACAGGTCAGCGGAGTTTAGAGAATTCCACACGTATGCATTTATTTGGGGTAACAGTAGACTGTGAGTGGGCAGAGCCCTCATGCTACAGAAAGCAATCAGCCCTCTTTCTATAAGCCGTTGCCTGTTATTATTTCAGTATGCCAGAGAAAAGGATGTGGCCAAGAACTGAAACCAGGTCCAGAGACCCTTCACCAAAATACCGTAGTATCTCTATCTCAATTAAGAAACCATCCACCTTGTGGAAAGTCTTCATTGGAATAGGCTCAGATTTCATTTTACCTTTCTTAGACAGTCACAAAGATGCTAAAAGAAACACTGCTTGTTTGCTTATCTCATGTTAAATAATGGGGTACTGTTTTTCCTAAAACTGCAATAATTATCATCTGTAATAACAGCAACCTGCAGGAGTGGGAGAAGCCATATAAACCTATTATCATTCTTTGAAACTTCACATCAATATATCTGTCTCTGAAGCAAAAGAAGCAGCAGTTTTGCACCTACATTTCCTAACCACTTCAAAATATCTGCCCCTCTCTGCCAAATACCTTCATATCCTCGCATATTAACAGATAGGTTTTTATCTCATCTTTCTTTCAGTAATAAAATGGAGAGATGTGCATACTGCTCTAAAATTCCTTTTAAAGTAATACCACAATAACACACATTTAGAAAGCCAAGACTAGAACTCTTAAAAGACAGTAAATTTGGGACCAGCAGTTAGCGTAATGGCTATGTCGCTGGACTCCCACATAGGCGACCGCGGTTCGCGTCCTAGACCCGGTGGCTTAAACTCACACCAGGCGCGTGTGCGTGCGTGCCCAAGATCCCGAGAAGAGAATGGAGGAGAAGGGATTGCGGCGTGGCCATCCCCCCTGGGGGGTGATTTCTCGCTTTCTATCTCTCTGTCTCTCTCTGTCTGTCTGGCGAGCGCACGCGCCCTATAGCAAAAACCTCTCCAAAAAAAAAAAAAAAAAAAAAAAGACAGTAAATTTAAGATCTCAAAATGCCATAAAAATAGTTTAAAAATGGGTCAGCTTCTGGTCTGGTGCTTAAGGGAGCTACATCGCACATGGCTGGCCACACAGTTTAAGTCCTGTACCAGGCAGTTTGAGAAACGTGCCAGGAGCGTGTGTGCACATGTAGGGAGAGGTGCAGAAGAAGGGATTGTGGTGTGACGATGCCCCATAGGGGGTGCTTTCTTTCTTCCTCTCTCTCTCTGTTTGGCAAGTATACACACCCTCTGGCAAATTAAAGAAAAAAAGTTTAAGACTAGATTATACCAAGAACATCAGCAAATTCGTTTATATGAAATGATTCTGTAGTGATTTGTTTTAAACTGAGGCATCTCTATAGCATCAATTCCCAATCTTCTGTGCCACGAGAGCCCAAAGGAACAGCTAATTTGAAACTGAGTTAAATTTCATTTTAAAAAGTAGTTTATGGGCTGAACAAGAAGTAACACAACATTCTGTGAGGCTGACTCACATGGGAAAGTTCCAGGTGTGTATCCAGGGGTTTCCCTGAACACAACAAATATATGAATGTCCATAATCTGTGCTTACTGAAGCTGAGGGTAGACTGTGCTGTGAGACTGTACTGGGGCTGCCTCTCTCCCTCTCCATCACTGAAGAAAGAAAAAAGGTTTTAAAAAGTACTTCCTAATTACACAGAGATATAGTTGTTTCTGGTAATTCATAATACTACATATATTGTGTTGTACTATTATGTTTAAACATTTGACTTTAGAGAAACTTCCTTTTCAACTTTTTTTAGTTGTCAAAGGGTAATGTGCACACACATGAGAGAAACAGAGAGCTTCCCCACTGGGGAGCGGCCACGCTGCAATTCTTTTTCCTCCATTTCTCCATCCTGTCATGACTTTGTGCACACACGTTATAGACCTGGCATGTCTTTTCAAGCTGCTGGGGTTAGGATTCAAATTCTAGTTGGCCATGTGGGAGTCCAGCAACTCCAACCACTTCATCACCTGCTGGCCCCAATTCTTACTTTTTTAAGAGTAAGAAGGCAAAAAAAAAAAAAAAAAAAAAAGTTATTTTTATCGTTGATACTACTGAAACCTTCTTAATCAGTTAGCAACTATTTACTGATGGGGAACTAAAGTCCAAACACTGCTTAAGTGAAAAAGCATTTGACTATAAGGAAAATCAGTGGTTGAATCCATTGGAAATACTTAAGAGGAGCTTATGCTACCAAAATTAGAAAGAAGTTGTAACAGAAACTTCGAAATTGTTATTAAATACCTAGTAACATCCTGGTATTTTTAAACACTCACCTGTAGCAGATAGGAACTGCCTGGCTCTGGTAAGCTTGCAGCTTCGTTCTGCATTGTGTTCTGCTGTGTAATTGCATCTTCTCGTTTCCGCTCCTTCTGCCCTGCTTCATCATCTTCATACTCATCCAAGCACTGAAAGACAAAGAGTTTCCATTTTATTTCCACATATAATTAATAGAATGTTTTGATTCAACAGTATGTGAAAACAGATTTGATAGCATGAAAGAAATATTTGTGTATTCACAAATTAGCTTCTACAATAAAGGTGTTCCTTTCAGTGGTACGTATATTTAATTCCTATACATGAAATTATGTGTTCAAAACTCACAGCTCCACATTCACACCCCTCCAACTGTATATCTTTGTTCTAAACTTTACCTACCAGTACCAGAGTTTCCTAAAGGGAGGGTCCATTCTTTATCATTCATTCTACAAACAAATTGACTGTGCCTATCTATACAACAGACAAAATGTATAGCCTAGTAGAAAGACATACATAGAGCTAACTTAGTGATAAAGGGCCTTTTATTAGCTTAGCACTGTATTTGAGAATATAAAGGAAGAATACTTTCATCTACAGAGTTAAAGAGTTTGCTTCCACAGAAAACCTTGCAATTTAAAAGATGGCTATGATGTGGAGCTGCAGACATTGAAAAAAGAGGACTACGGGTGATAAGAAGAGCATATTGAAAAAGCTTGCAGGAAAGGATTGCTTAAAGGCCGAATTGACACCAGCAATGATCTATCTCCAGACTTCTTACACACAAAGACAAAATAGAAATAAACCTATATTATATCAGCTATGAAATGAGTTATCTGTTCCTTGCAACTAAGCACCAATAACTAATATAATGCCCTAAAAGGTTCTGTGAGAGATTCCCCAAAAAGGTCTCTGCAGGCACAGGTTTCAGAGACACTAAGCCACTGACCAAAGCACAGTATGCCAGGGAAGGCAACAGGACTTTAAAAAAAAAAAAAACTGCATAGAGAAAAAAGCACTGGGGCCAGGGTGAAAACGAAAAGGGCCACTGGAGAATCTGGAGACAGAGAAGCATCATGGAGGAGGCGCTAGCCTGAATAGCAAACAGCACGTTTGGAGACAAAGTCTAACTGGGGGAGGGGGGTGGGTGGTATGAAAGAAAGTATCTGAGGCAGTCTTACATTAGGATGATGTGGATGTGCAGAAGAAATCGGGGGACAGAACAGAAAGGGAAAATTAAGGAACAAGCAGGCTGAGATTCCAGGGAATGCTCAGGGTCCTCTTCAGGAATGCAACACACTCATACAGGTGTCACTTAGCCCAGTCACATCCACCTGTGGGGCATGAGAAAATACAAGAAAAGAGATGACATTATGGCTACGGCTACTGCTGAGTCAAAACTGTCCTGACCCTCACCCAGGACACTAGTGTCTTTTAGGATCCACAAGCTACGATGCTAGCTGGCAAACAATGTAAGATCTGAGATCCTTCACACTTCTCAACACAAGGATTGGAAAGGCATATGCTCTGATCCACCAAAGAACATAAATGATTAACAGCCTGAGAAGTTTACACTTTAAGGGACCAGCAGTTAGCATAATGGCTATGCTGCTGAACTCCCATGTAGCCGACTGCGGTTCGAGTCCCAGACCCGGTGGCTTAAACTCACGCCGGGCACGTGTGCATGCATGTCCAGGATCCCGATAGGAGAATGGAGGAGAAGGGATTGCGGCGTGGCCATCTCCCCCCCGGGGGGGGGGGGTGATTTCTCACTTTCTCTGTCTCTGTCTGACTGGCGAGCGCACGTGCCCTATAGCAAAAACCTCTCAAAAAAAAAAAAAGCAAAAGAAACAGTGATGTCCACTCTCAACATAGTTCTTAATATCATTCTGAAAGTGCTCTGTGGCAAAATTAAGTAAGAAGAATGAGATTTCAGCATCAAAAAGGGCAAAATTATTATCATTTTAAGTTGTATAATTTAGGGGGAGAAAAAAAAACCCTTAAAATTGGGACCAGCAGGTAGCATAATGGCTATGTCACTGAACCCCCATGTAATCAACCGCAGTTCGAGTCCCGGACCCGGTGGCTTAAAACTCACGCCGGGTGCGTGTGCATGCGTGCCCAAGATCCCAAGAGGAGAATGAAGGAGAAGGGACTGCGGCATGGCCACCACCCCTGGGGGGTGATTTCTTGCTTTCTATCTCTCTGTCTCTCTCTGTCTTTCTGGTGAGTGCACATGCCCTATAGCAAAAACCTCTAAAAAAAATTTTAAAAACCTTAAAATAATTTTAGAAACATGTGCGATCCTGAAGATGTTTTCTGTTAACATGAAAAAATAAATAGTAATTTGTCGACAAAGTCATGATACATTTTTCTATGCAAAAACGCATCACAACTTTCCTGATGACCCAAAAGCTTCCCAAAGCACCATCAAAAGACAGTTAGAAAAATATTAACTATAAAACTAAAGAACAGGTAAATCTATATTTTAAAAAATATAAAACTTACTGAGGAATACAAATTGTAACTTATTCTTAAATTGTGAAAAACTGGGGCTGCCAGGTGGCATGGTGATTGAGGTGCTGGGCCACATGGCTGACCATGGTTCAAGTCTCAGATTTGGCAGCTTACTTCTCCCAGTCTCTCTGGTATTCCCCCTCCCCAGTCAAATTTAAAATAATAATAAATAAAAAGTATTTAAAACGTGAAAAGGTAATATTGTAAAGGTTTCAATAATTTGTAAATCAGTCTATAAGCTGAACAAAAATTCCACATAATTTATTTCAAAAGTAGGGTGGATCATCTAGACGAATAAATATGCAACACATTCATTAAAATTATTATTTTATTTATTTATTTTTTTTTTTTGGAGAGGTTTTCGCTATAGGGCGCATGCGCTCGCCAGACAGACAGAAAGAGACAGAGAAACAGAAAGTGAGAAATCATCCCCCCCAGGGGGGATGGTCACGCCGCAATCCCTTCTCCTCCATTCTCCTCTCGGGATCTTGGGCACGCACGCACACGCACCCGGCGTGAGTTTTAAGCCACCGGGTCCGGGACGCGAACCGCGGTCAACTACGTGGGAGTCCAGCGACATAGCCATTACACTAACTACTGGTTCCCAAAATTATTATTATTTTTTTTAGAGGTTTTTGCTATAGGGTGTGTGTGCTCACCAGAAAGAAAGAGACAGAAAGCGAGAAATCACCCCCCAGGGGGGATGGCCACGCCGCAATCCCCTCTCCGTTCTCCTCTCGGGATCTTGGGCAGGCACGCAGGCACGCACGCACACACGCACGGCCTGAGTTTAAGCCACAGGGTCCGGGGCTCGAACCACAGTCGACTATGTGGGAGTCTAGCAGCATAGCTATTATGCCAACTGCTAGTCCCCATTAAAATTATTTTTTAAAGAGTTTTGGCAGGGGCCAGCAGGTGGCACGGTATTTGGGACACTGAACTCCCATGTGGTCAACTACAGTGTGAGTCCTGAACTCAGCAGCTTAAAATTCACGCCAGGCGTGTGTGCCCAAGATCCCGAGAGGAGAATGGAGGAGAGGGGATCGTCGTGTGGCCATTCCCCCAGGGGTAATTTCTTGCTTTCTGTCTGTCTCTCTCTTTCCAGCAAGTACATGTGCCTACAGCAATAATCTCTCTCAAAAACAAACAAAAATAAAAAGGTTGTGGCAGAGTATTCACTCTACATGAAAATGTATAAAACCATAGTAATGAAGGCTGTATGACAGAAGTCACAAAACAGAAAAATGAACAGCGTAAAATGAATTTTAAATCAAGAAGCTCTTCGATATAAAGTACTGGAAGAGGAGAGAACCATTTAATGCAGAGTGGTGGCTAAGACGTAATAATGTTAAGATCTGGAAAGAGGGGCCAGTAGGTGGCGTGGCGGTGAAGATGTTCCCACAAGGCTGATCACTATTCAAGGTCCGTAGTTTGTGGCTTGAAAATCATACCTGTGTGTGTGGGTACCTGTCTAAAATCACTGGAAGAAAATGAAGGCAAAGAAGGGCCATTCCCCCTGCGGGGAGGGGGAGGACCGGTGATTTCTCACTTTCCCTTTCACTGTCTCTCTCTAGTGAGCACAAGGCCTGTAGCAAAAACTTTAAAAACTGAAAAAGATCTGGAACAAATAGAGTGGTCTCATCTCTAGTCTTCGCTGAGAAAGCATCTAGCATCCGGATTGCAAAAATCCCTGACCACAGGATCTAATGTCAGTAGCTTAAAGTTAAAATTCCTAAATCATAGAGTAGTATCGATAGGAAGTAGGGGTTGAGGGGGTAGCCAGAACTGCCAAGTACTGGGATGTATTTGATATATTTTGGTTGTCATCTCCTAAGACCTATCCTCTCAACAGTAACCCTCCTTCCTCCCACTCTCAGTAAATACAGACTCCCTTATCAGCAGGGAGGGAGGGAAGTGAAAGGCAGGGAGGAAAGGAGAGAGGACGGAAAGAAATGTCTGTAGTTACCAAGATGAGACAAAACAAGGAGACAGATGGAGGTACCCCAAGTTAAAATTCTGCTCTTTCCCATGACAATGCTGTGACCCACTGACCTGGGAACTTATTCATCACACAGCCTCCCTGTGGAGAAAGTATGTATCTTGCATTCTGCGAGCTTTCAGAACAGGAATTATTTCATGAATCACAATTTCCCTCCACAATTCTGCTACCAACAGTTCTTGGTAAAGTTCTTGTAGCCACAAGCATCCTTCAAATCCTTAAGCTATCTTAAATAACTAGGATAAATGAGTGGGTGTTCCACCAGGTTGTGGAAAATGCACTGTGGGAAAACCACAGGTGGATCTCAAAATTCTTTTTATATCAAAATAAACTCATACTTCAATTCCATTTTTTCCACGGGCTTTCCAAAGTCTCCTCATACATCTGGAGGAATAGGACGGTGGAAACAGCACAAAACCAAAGAATTCCTGAAGTGGCTATACTTAAAGGCAGAAGTGAATGTCTGAATTAACTGAATTTTTTTGTAGAAACTAACAAACTCATTCTGAAATTTAAACAGACTGAAGATCTAAAATACCACAAAAAGAAATTTTTAAAGAATCAAAATCAAGAACTTATACAACTTGATTTCAATATTTACAGTGAGACTACAATAATCGAGAAAGCTATTAGCATATATTTATATAAGGAGACTTCAGAAAATTCAAAGAAAAGCTGTATTATTAAAAAAAAAAAGTGGGACCAGCAGTCAGTGTAATGGCTATGTCACTGGACTCTCACGTGGTAGACTGCGGTTCGAGTCCTGGACCCGGTGGCTTAAACTCACACTGGGCGTGTGTGCATGCATGCCCAGGATCCCGAGAGGAGAAAGGAGGAGAAGGGATTTCGGCGTGGCCATCCCCCCTGTGGGAAGATTTTTCACTTTCTGTCTTTCTGTCCCTCTCTGTCTTTCTGGCAAGCACACGTGCCCTAAGCAAAAACCTCTCAAAAAAAAAAAAAAAAAAAAAAACTAAATAAGAAAAAAAAAAAACTCAACTCAAAAATGACTAAAATTTTGAACAGTTCATCAAAGAAAACCAAGTGATGGTAAATACATACATGAGAAGGGGCTCAACATTGTAAGTCATCAGGAAAATGAAAACTAAAACGAGCTATAATGAGCTATCACTATATGCCAACAAAAATGTCTAAAATTAAAGATGGACATTATCAAATATTGAGAATTTGGAACAACTGAAAATCTCATATATTGCTGATGGGAACTTGTAAATGCATAGGCATGTAGGAAAACAGTCTGGAGGTTTCTTATAAACTTAAATATACGCTTACCATGGAAACCCAGAAATTCCTGTCCTAGTTACTTAACAAAACAAATAAAAGAATGTTCATCTAAAACTTGTACAAAAAAAACTGTACAAAAATGTAGCTTTATTCATAATGGCCAAAACCTGAAAACAACCCAAATGTTCATCAACCAGTGAATGGCTAAACAAATAACAATAGACCCATGGAGCAACAAACGGAATGAATCTTGAAAGCATTATGCCAAGCAAAAGACACCAGATAATGATTAACATATAACGTATGATCCCTTTTATATAAAATTCTAGCAAAAGCAAAATCATGACAGAAAACAGATAGATCAATGGTTGTCAGGATCTGTGTGTGTGGAAGGGGCAGAAATGTTCTCTACACAGATTCTCAAGGTGAGCTATCTATCTGTGTACATTTGCCAAAATTTATCTAACTGTATTCTCAAAACAGAACATTAAGATATGTAAATATCCAGAATAAATATGACTTAGAAAAAAAGAAGAAATAGAAGGAAGGTAATAAACAAATGATGCAACAGTCTGAAAGAAACACTGCGCATTATGTTACTGAATCCTAGATCCAGCTATTTTTTTTTCTTTTTTTGGAGAGGTTTTTGCTATAGGGCGCATGCGCTCACCAGACAGACAGAGAGAGACAGAGAGACAGAAAGCGAGAAATCACCCCCCAGGGGGGATGGTCACGCCGCAATCCCTTCTCCTCCATTCTCCTCTTGGGGTCTTGGGCATGCACGCACACGCGCCCGGCATAAGTTTTAAGCCACCGGGTCCGGGACGCGAACCGCGGTCGACTACATGGGAGTCCAGCGACATAGCCATTACGCTAACTGCTGGTTCCCTAGATCCAGCTATTAATTATAAGAGTAGGGAAGCCCCAGCCAGGGTTGAGCAGGTAGTAAGTAGGCTGTTATGCTGGAACCACAGAGGAAGGCCTGGGGTTCAGATCCCAGGTTGATCAGCCACACCGGATGCGTTCAAGATCCTGGCTGGCTGGAAGGCTAGTGAGGGCTGCAGAATGGTGGGACTCTGTAGGGGTTTCTCTCTCTCTCTAGATAAATAAACCTTCTTAAAAACAGAGAGAAAGAGGGCAGAATAAAATATTAGAGAACACCATGCCACAAAAATATGGTTAAAAAAAAAAAGCAACTGATATACCATTTGCCTATTTTAAACACAATTTGCATTAAGACAATTTTTAAGTGCTTCAAATATATGACAAGTATATTCCACAGGATGTTTTACGTAAGTTAATAAAAACTCTTCAATAGAGATAAACCTAAGCACAAAAGACAGTCATCACTCACACTTATTATCTATCCAAAACTATGCATACTCAACTAAACGAAGAAATATAATTTAAAAAAAATTATTTTAATTTAAGCATTAAAAATCACTAAAATTAATATTTAATAAATACTTAAACCAATTTTATGTATTTATTTATTTAACTTTAACCAGAGAGGGAGGGGGGGGGGTGGGAGAGAGAAAGTGAGAAAGCAGGTCACCAGGTCCAGGACTTGAACTGTGGTTGGACATATAGGAGCCCAGCATCCTTAACCAGCATGCCACCTGCTGGTCCCTTAAACCAACTTTCGATATTTCAATATTCTGACATCTTTAGTTCTGTGGTTTACTATCTAATACATACCCAGTGTTTTTCTCAAGCTGCTGGATCCAGGACTAGAACCATGTAGTTGGCCAAATGGGATCCAGTCACCTTAACCACCGAACTACATATTTAATTTGCTATATATTAAGAGTGAATCTACTGGTTCCTCTTTTTTTTTTTTTGGAGAGGTTTATGCTATAGGGCACATGCGCTCGACAGAAATACAGAGAGATGGAAAGTGAGAAATCACCCCCCAGGGGGGATGGCCACGCCGCAATCCCTTCTCCTCCATTCTCCTCTCAGAATCCTGGGCACACACGCACACGCACCCGGTGTGAGTTTAAGCCACCGAGTCTGGGACACAAACTGCAGTCAACTACATGGGAATCCAGCGACAATAGCCATTAAACTAACTGCTGGTCCCCTGGTTCCTCTTTTTGACAGCAAACTATTGTTCTAGCTGTGTACATAGAATAATCCAGAGCCACAATACTGGTGGTAGGTTGTGTGAATAACCACTCCTGCAGGAGTCTAGCACCCCACTCTGGGTTCCAACTCAGAGGCTCTAAATCTATCTCCTCATCATCAATTCAAAATGCTATCTTTATTATATATTTTTATATATGGACATGTTTTTAGCTTTTTATTCTGCTCTACCAATCTATTAATACCAAAGTCACATTATTTTTATCATTATAAGTTAACAGAATCTAAAATGTAGCAGGTCTTTTCCTTATTATTCATTTTTAAGTCTCTTGGCCATTTCTAGTCGACATATTCTTCTGGCAGAACACTTTTTTCAATAAATTCAATTAATGTATAAATTATTTGGAGAAGACTAATGCCAACATTTAAAAGTGGTTTGATTTTTAAAAAATGGACTCTGTAGCACAATGCCCACATGACAAGACTGTTGCTATATAGGATGGCAATGAGTTGGAACTAAGGAAATGAAAGTAGATATGGGAGCCAGCAGGTGGTGTAGTGGTTAAGGCACTGGACTCCCATACAGCCAACCACGGTTTGAGCGCTGGACCTGGCGGCTTGCTTTCTCTCTCTTCCTATCCCTCTCTCTCTGTCTCTCTCTGGTGAGTACACATGCCCTATAGCAAATACAAAAATAACATAATAAATATTACACTAATTATATTGTATTTTAAAATATTATATTGTATTTTAAAAAGGAAGTGGATATGTAAGTAGATATGTATATAAGTAGATTTACGGAAACATATGGAATGTGACTGGAAGTGGCAAAGGCAGGAAGAAAAACTACGATAACAAGGTGACTTCCACCTGCTCATGGTATCATTCGTGTTGGTAGAAAATCTAAGAGATGGGACGTGATGAATTCAGTGTTGTGTATTTGAAAAACTGGTGGGATATATAAGGTATAGCAAAGAATGCAGGGCACAGATGAAAGGCTACTAAAACTGTAGAAAAGATCTCAAAAGGAATATAAACCCAAGGAAGTTAGACAATACAGCCAAACACAAACCAAGGGAGTTCTGATGGTGCGATCTCTCATTTCTCTGAGGAGAGGTTGCGTTCCTCAACAATCCCAGGGAGAGGATGGCATGAGGCACGGACAAGAGGGAGCTTAAAACTCTCAAACAGATACTAAGGAAACATGGAAGCAAAAGAAAGAAATGTGGAAGAATTACCGAATAAGCACAGAAGGTCCACCAGCTCCAAATGAAGATCCTGAAACTTCAATGGAACTAATAGGTAGTATTAGCTGTTATTCATTTAAAGCTTATGACAACCACGAGTCAAATTCTGTTATGAAAACTTATTTGTCAACATTCTCATCGAGTTGTCTAATTCTTTTCGGAATGAGTGTGGAGAAGGGTCGTTCATATCCCTTAATTGTTCAAACAGATGACTCAGAAACAAGACTTGACAAGCAGGATATTAACTGTGCAATTACATTTGAACATTACTTTGTTAAAATAATTTCCCATCAATGTCTCTTTCCCCACTGAAATTGTTTTTTTTTGTTTTGTTTTGTTTTAAGTTACTAAACTTACTAAGAAAGACTTGAGGATCATATTAGTTTTAGGTAAAAATTCTTCCCTTGGTTTTATATTATAAATTTTCTTTTATTATCCACCACCCAGGTCTCAACCTAATTAGACTTGTTTTAATGCTTAACGGTTGGGAGTAGTGGGCCTGGTATTTATAACATAAATTCCTCAACATGAGTCACACGAACAATGCAAGGAAAACAAACTAAACACTAGTGTAAGAAAAGAGACTATCTTCAGACAGAACTATCAAAACAGGCAAATATGTAAAATTATGCTATTCTAAATATATCTATGATGGCTTTTAAACAGGCATAGTGTTGAGGTTAGAAAAATGAAAAATGCATGGGACCAGCAGATGGCATAATGGTTACATCGTTGGACTCCCACACAGTTGACTGCAGTTCGAGTCCCGGACCCTGTGGCTTAAAACTCATGCTGGGCATGTGCATGTGTGTCCACCCAAAATCCCAAGAGGCAAATGAAGGAGAAGGGATTGCAGCATGGCCATCCCCTCTGGGGGGATTTCTCACTTTCTGTCTGCCTCTCTGGTGAGCACACATGCCCTATTGCAAAAATCTCTCTCTAAAGACAAAAAAAGAAAAATAAAGAACATCTTCTTTATTTCAATAGCTTACCAATCACTGATCCTAACAATGGAGAAGCAATGATAAGAATAATCAAAGAAAACAATCCCAAATATCTACATTTAACATTCAATTTTCATCATATTTAAACAGTCCAGTGCTTCTGTCTTTAGTTACACCTGATGATGCAGTCCAATCCTATCATGGTTATTTTGCAACTTTCTAGCTATTTGGCTAACTTACTTAAACACTTGATGCTTTAGTTTTCCTCGTCTGTAAAATAGGAGTTACGGCAGCCTGGTGGTGGCATAGCAGTAAACACAATGTTCCACGATGCTGAGGGAACAGGAACCCATCCCAGGTTCACCCTGGAAATCTCCCCATACACAGTGTGAAACAAGCTTGTGCTGTGATACTGGGCAGCTGAGGCTGGGGGTGGATTGCGGCATGACATGCCCGGTGGGGCTGCACCCCCACTCCAGGGAAAATTTTAAAGAGGGGGGAGGGGTAATAATATCAATAGCTATATCCCATAAAGCTGTGATGATTAACGGGAATAACATAAGCAAAGCGCTAAGAAGAGTGACCAGCATGCAGTGCTTGGTAAATGTTATTCTGTCATGACTATCGCAGCTCCCAAAGACTACTCTGCTATACATACAAATATGTTAAAAATGATGGCTAACGGGACAAGCAGGTGGCAAGGTGGTTAAGGCGCTGGACACTCCCACATGGCTGACCACAGTTCAAGTCCCGGACCTGGTGGCTTGCTTTCTCAGTTTCTCTCTCTTTCTGTTTCTCTGTGTCTCTCTGGTCAAATTAAAATAAATGAATGAATAAATACAATTTTAAAAAATGATGGCTAACGTCCACTGTACACTTGTAGCTACTAGGCATTATTCTAGTTCTTTATTTGGATTATGTCATTTACTCTTCACAGGTAGGTATGATTACCATCCCCGTTTAGAGATTTCTTTGGTTAACACGGTTTCAACTGGAATCACCCTCTTCTTTGTTCTCTATGCTAATCCAGCTATGAGTATCCAGTTTTCTCACATGGTAGGCACTTTATATTTACTGAATATTTACTTATTGAATGAAAACACAATGGATTATTTCAAATGTAAAAAATTGGATTATTTCATATTTAAAATGCTCAATTTCATTTTTAACATATTCTAATCTCGATTACAAACTACTTAGCACTGTTTCCCTCCTTCATATTTGTATATTCTATTTACTTAAATAGATTCTAAGGTTCTCAAAGGCAAGGATGTCATTTAGTATTGTTTCTGGATCCTTTAATTCCTAGTCAACTGGGACCAGCAGATGGCACAATGGTGACATTGCTGGATTTCCATGTAGTCAACTGCAGTTGGGAGTCCAAAACCTGGTGGCTTAAACTCATGCCAGTGGGGTGTGCATGCACGCCCAAAATCCAGTGAAGAGAATGGAGAAGGGATTGTGGCATGGCCATCGCCCCTGGAGGGTGATTTCTCGCTTTCTCTCTGGCGAGTACACACACCCCCTACAGCAAAAATCTCTCTGGAAAAAAAAAAAATTCTTGTCAGTTTTACCTACAAAATGGAAATGTCATATAATGTATATTCCCTAATTTAATATTTCCTAGAATCATAGTATAAAAATTTTATAGAAATTTGGGCCAGCAGGTGGCATGGATGTTAAGGCAGCTGAATTCCACATGGCTGTGGGATTCAGTTTGAGTCCTCAATCTGGCAGCTTGAAAATCATGCAAGGTGTGTGTGTGTGTGTGTGTGTGTGTGTGTGCCCAAAATCCCAAGAGAAGAATGGAAGAGAAGGGACTGCAGTGTGGCCATCTTCCCTGGAGGGGGGGTGGGGGGGAATTTCTCTCTCTCTCTCTCTCTCTCTCTCTCTCTAACAAGTACATGTGCCCTACAGCAAAACTAAAAATTTAAAGTTCAACTGAAAACTTATTTAATCACCCTTTCTGCTTCAAAAAATAAAATCCTCATGTTTATAGAAAATACTTCTGATAACTTTTTGTTGTTTTATCCCAGTAATTTCACAATAGATTCTAATGAAAAAACCCAGGATTTTCAAGAAGTCTAATATATAGTATACTTTAAGAAACACAATATAAACACAGCAGTCACAATTCTTCAGCACCAAACAAAACTTCTCTTTATCTTAAATAATTAATTAAATATGGATCACCCTACACTTCACCCTCCTCAATAATGAAAAGTATCGGGGTTGTCAGAAAAGTCAATGACATATTTTTTTTCTAAGCAAAAACGCATGACAACTTTTCCAACAACCCTGTAACAATAAATTTTGAGGATCTGAAATGAAGTTGAGTCTAGATGAACTGCAGGCAGAAGCCTTGAAACTTTAAAAATAAGTAATGTCTTACTAGTTTGTGAGAATGTACATTATTCAGAATTTCCTATAGCCAAACTACCGATTGAGATTGGGGCGGAGGGGTGGAGAGACAGAGCAGATAGGACTACTGGACAGAGGCGATCTGCCATACACTGAGACTTCTGCAATCCAATATGCTTTTTCTGAGCATTCAGAAATATCTGGGTAAATACAATCATCTGTATACATACTTGAACAAAAAGAACAGCCCTGAATCCTTTGGAGCTTAGCAATTACCCTGAATTGCTTTTATGCTTTGAGAAACAAAACCATACAGAGACTTTGTCTTGTTTAACCACAGTTTTCAGAACATCACTAACTGGTGAACACTACTCAGGAGAAATGACTAAATAAGGGAAGGTTATAGGAAAAGGAATTCTCGAGAAGAACAGGGAGAGTCACCACCAGATTCTCACATTCTCAGCACAAAGCTCCGTGCCCCGTGCCACACAGGGACATTCCTTTCTGACTAAGAGTCTGTCAAACTTACCTTCAGCCTTTTATTATATTTCTCTTAGGAATAGTCACCTGGCCCTCCTCAAGAAGCTTTATTTTCTTCTTTAAACTTTCTTGTCCCCTTGGCTTTATGCACATTTTCCCCTTCTACCTATATATTCATCTGAAGATAATTTCATACTCATCATACATCATCCATTCCAAAGTATATTTCCATTTCAAAAATCTACCTCTCACAAGAAATTGAAAGTTTATATTTGTGTAAAACGAACCAAAACTGAGCTTGAATGTAAACTCACACTTAGAGCAGAGGCTGTCACAAACAGTTCAGGACTTGGGAAATAACACTATAATAAGTAAGTGAATGAACGACTTCACAAGTAAAACTAACCCAGTGTAGCCTTGCCTGCCTTTAGCGGCCAAGAGAAGGGAGGGCTCCTCGTTGTCTTTCCTTAGAATTTCCCCTGCCCTAAGACTCAGAGTCTCAATCTTTACAGCATCCAGAACGGGTTTCCCCAGCACGAATATGGTGCCTGTTAGTCACGTCACAGGTGTTACCACGCATACTGCACTTGATCAGTCTCAGACCTGCGATCACACTGCAACCCGAGCAGGCGATTCAACATTGATGACCAAGAGTCTGCCTCCTCAAGCTCTTTAATATGTCTCTGGCACGTGGAGGCTGATTAGTTGGGAGCACAGGGGTACAGAGTAAAGAAATTCAGTCCTGGAAAACAGTGCGATGGGTAAGAGTCTTAGATGACAAGCTTGTGAATATATGTGTATGTACATCTTAGCCACTGAGGCTGGAAGGAACCACTAAATTATACATTCTATTACACCGACGATGGCAAGATACAAACCAAAGTGAAATGAGAACTAAAACTGTCAGCCCAATTTTACTTAATTACCATACAGAACACCCATGTTTTCAGGGAAGAAGGAGATAGCAAGTGGAGTTTATTCAGGGAGGGAAAGAAGAATAGAACTCCCAAGCAGGCAGCAGGTTCTGGAAAACGCAGCATATGCATTTTTAAATGTTGGATTTGTTTTCATTTAACTTTTATTAAATAGCATTAAGCTCTATTTGTGCCCTTAATTCTTAAGTTCTGTTGATTATATACAGAAGGGTAATTAACTGATCTTTATTTTTTTTTTTTTTTGAGGTTTTTGCTATAGGGCGCGTGCGCTCTCCAGACAGACAGAGACAGACAGAGAGACAGAAAGCGAAAAATCACCCCCCAGGGGGGATGGCCACGCCACAATCCCTTCTCCTCCATTCTCCTCTTGGGATCTTGGGCACGCACGCACACGCGCCCGGCATGAGTTTCAAGCCACCAGGTCTGGGACACGAACCGCGGTCGACTACATGGGAGTCCAGCAACATAGCCATTACGCTAACTGCTGGTCCCTAACTGATCATTTTTTAAAGTTCTTTTGAGAGAAAGCACTACTCAAATCAACTCAGATATAGAAATAACAATAGCAATTAGTTGTCATATAGTATTAGGTGCCAGACAGTCTTAGGTGCTTTTGAAAGCATAATTTTTTAAATCGTCACAGCAACCCTATTAAATAGGTACTATTATTATCCCTATCTTACAGGTTTGAAAGCTAGTAAGCAGCTTGCCTACAGTTACATGACTAACAAATGACAGAGTTGTGATCTGAATTCAAGACAATCTGGCTAAAGGCCATATTTACTGTTTCAGTGGTATAAAACAGACTCTCAAGTACATCAAATATTTTATACAATGTTTGTTAATAAGAAAGTCAAATGATTTACCTAGTTAGGTGCATAGTAACGTCTTTCCTTGTGAAGAATTGGGAAGAATCACAAGTACTTACATACCTGAGGTGCTACAAGGTGGACTGGGAAGGCAGGTATAAAACAGAGACGCATTTCACTGAATCTAAGGTAACTTTTATTGAAAACACACCATTATCTTATATTGCCACTGAGAAAGCAAACTTGCCAGACTACAATATGCCACACTGTAATACACTATCATTTAAAAATATGCCATTATACAAAAAGCGTACAGAAGTATGTAACTCATTTGATGAACTACAGTCACTTCTCAAGGAAACCTTCAACATATGGGTATTTAATAGATGATCATGTAAAAAAAATAGCATTTCTTGAAATCTGCTATATAGGTTCGGGGAATCTACAAGTACTCATATGTCATTTAACAACAGGGATGCATACTAAGAAATGAGGTGTCATGGAAACAGAGTATACTTAACACAAACCTGAATGCTATAGTCTACTATTCGCCTAAGCTATTTAGCATGCCCTGTTGTTCCTAGGCCACAAACCTGCGCAGCATGTTACTGTCATAAACACTGTAGACAATTGTAATACAATGGTAGGCATTTGTGTATCTAAACACAGAAAAGGTACAGTAAAAACACAATACAAACAATAAAAGGGGTACGCCTGAATAGGTTACTCCCCATGAATGGGTGAGCGAGTGAGTGGTGAGTGAACGTGAAGGCCAGGACATTACTAGAATAGACTAACACTATACACTTAAGCTACACAAAAGTTGATAAACATTTATTTTCTTCAATAATAAATTCACCTTGGCATACTGTGATCTTTTCAGTTTATAAAATTTTAAATTTTTTAAACTTTTCGATTCAGTTGTAATAACACCTAGCTTAAAACACACATGCACGAGACCAGCAGTTAGTGTTATGGCTGTGTTGCTGGACTCCCATGTAGTTGACTACAGTTAGAGTCCTGGACCCGCGGCTTAAACTCACACCAGGTGCATGTGCATGTGTGCCCAAGATCCTGAGAAAAGAATGGAGAAGGGATTGCAGGGTGGCCATCCCCCCGGGGGATGATTTCTTGCTTTCTGTCTCTGTCTTTCTGGCGAGCTCAGGTGCCCAATAGCAAAAAACTCTCAAAAAAACAAACAAACAAACAAACAAACAAAACACACACACACACACACACACACACACATATGCACAACTACAGAGATAAATTTTTTCTTTATATCCTTATCCTATAAGCATTTTCTATTTTTTTTTTACTTTTAAAAATTTCTTTGTTAAAAACTAAGACAGAAACATACTTAAATTAGCCTAGACCTACACATGTCCAAGATCATCAATATTTCTGTCTGCCACCACTACCTCTCTTCCTACTGAAAGTGTTCAGGGAACAATGATACACACAGAGCTGTCATTTCCTATGGTAACAAGCTGCTTTCTGGAACACTTAAAAGATCTATGCCATAAAGTACGTGGATAGGTTTATGTGGTCACCGTCTCGCTGTTTCTTCACATGGCCATTTTTTTTATTTTTGCACATCCCTGGATTCTCTTTCCTTTTCTTCTTCTTTAAGGGTACCATTCATACTGGACTACTGTCCCTCTCTCAAGATCGCATTCAATTTTAATTAACTCCTTAAAGGCCCTATCTCCAAATAGTGTATGGTTAAGGCTTCAATGTATGAATTTAGAAGGGACAAAACTCAGTCTATAACAACATATAATGGCTGATCACATTAGATCCTGGTGCTGGAATGCAAAACATCTTATTTGTTAGAGCAAGCTACTGTTTAGGCAACAGTATTTAATACAAAGTTGTTCCTACATGAGTCTCAACAACTCAAAAACAGAAACAGGCTAGAGCTCATTTTAGACTAAAAGGACTGTGGGATTTTTAAATTGTTTAAGACTCAAGAAGGTGCCTATATATTTTGTCCTTGCTACATTCTTACCAGAATCAATTCATATTTTTGTATTAGAAAGGCGAATCTTGCTTTCAGGCACTTTTGGTACACTATTCTCTGCATTACTTAATAAAGAGAATGTTCGACTGTTTGTCTCTGGCGTGCTAGCACTTTGCAGTTATACTTAGGAGCAGCTTAATAAATATTGGGGGTACCAGCCACTGGCACGATGGCTATGTCGCTGGACTCCCATGTAGTTGACTGTGGTTTGAGTCCCGGACTGTGGTTTGAGTCGCGGTTTGAGTCTTGGACCCGGTTTGTGTGTGTGTGTCTTTTTGGGTTTTCTTGAGAGTTTTTTAAAGTCACGCCGGGCACGTGTGTGTGCGTGCCCAAGATTCCAAGAGGAAAATGGAAGAGAAGGGACTGCAGCGTGGCCATACCCCCCCCCCCCGGGGGGGGGGTGATTTCTCACTTCCTGTCTCTGTCTCTGTCTTTCTGGCGAGCACACACACCCTATGGCAAAAACCTTCCAATAAATAAATAAATAAATACATAAATAAATAAATAATAAATAATCAGAGGGAGAAAGGGATAGAAGAAAAAAAGGAGGGAGAGAAGGAAGACATTTATCTATTCAGGGTAAACTCTTATATGCTTTAACTTGGCACAATACTGATTATTTGAAGCAAAACACTTAAAAATTTAAAGAAGGTAGGAAAATATACACAGCAAGTTGAAGGTTTAACGTAAACTCTGGTTGGTCCTTGCCTTCATGTCACAGCTCATGAAAGTAGAAATCAAGAAGTTCTTCTGGACAGAATAGAATGAATACTCCTTCTGAATAAATATTTAAATGTTATATGGAAGTAGAGAAAGACACAGTTTAAAAAAACACTTTCAAAGATTATGGGCTCTACAACATTGCCAGGGAAGTACATTAGTATAGCTTTTGATGCCAACTAATGCTACTGTTCCAAAAAAAAGGTTTTACAAAAATGTATCCCTCCCCCCCAGAACAGACCTTCATAAGACATTATATATGATACTGACCCTAAATCTTAGATGTTCCAAGACCATCTATTGACGAAAACTTACTTGGGGTTTAAGTATATTTGTAGCTCCAATCCACAAAGAGAACAGTGGAAGCAGAATGAGCTACACCTATGTGAAAATAGAGGTTCTTTAAAAAAAAAAAATGGGGGGCCAGCAGGTGGTATGCTGGTTAAGGGCACTGGATTTCCACATGGCCAACTGCAGTTCTAGTCCTACCAGACCTGGTAGCTTGCTTCTTCACTTTCCCTCCTCACCCCCCTCCCCTTCTGATCAAATTAAAACAAATTTATTAATTAAATAAAATAATTATTTAAAAAAAAATTTTGCCAGAAGACACATGCACTTGCTAGCTAAGAGAGAGGAGAAAGTTCTCCACCATGCAGGATGATCATGCCACAATTAATTTTCTCTCTCCCTCCCTGGGGATTTTGGGCGTAAATGCACATGTGCCTGGAGACGTTCTTCAAGTCACTGGGTCGGGACTCAACCGTCCCGACTGCTGCTGCGCACTGGGATCTAGCTCCTTAATCGTTATGGTAGGACACAGGCTGGCTCAAGAGAGAGACGCTTAAAAGGCTACCTGCTATTTCTCAACTGTCAAGGAATATTAGAACTCTATACAGAAAAAAAACAAAACAGTATCTAAACTTGGGGTCTTAACCATATGAAAAATATTTCAATGGTAATGGACTAAGTAATAGTTATGTGGAAAAAACATGGATCATTTCTGTTCTACTAGTTGATTTGTGTCCATACTTCTCTATAAATTCAGACAATTTAGTATAAAAAAATGGTGCGGATGTGTCAAATCAAACATTAATACACAACAGTTATTTGCAAGGGAAAACATTCCTTCACTACAAATGTACTTATTACGTGGTTTCTCTTCTTTGTAAATGAAATTTAAGATTTGTTTAAATTGCCAAAATCCCACAAAATGGGGTTTTAGTTTATTTTAAAAGGATTCAAGTTGTTGATCTCATATGTCAGAAGGACAAAAGAGGACTTCTAGAATGAGAAAGAAAACAAAATATGTACTGAAAATAAGTTTATTGTGTCTTAATTTTGACATTTACTGAAAAATGCTCTTGTGTAGTATACGTTTCAAAATCGTTTAAAGAATGATAATAATATGCCTTTCCTATTACATAGTTTGGATCAAATTATATGCCTATAACAAATATAAAGTATTCATTTACATACCTTCCCTCAGTGTTCAGAACATGTTTACTGTTGACCAAATCATTCAAGTGAAAAATTTAAATGGGAAACTAGGTAACAAAAATTCCCTCTCCATATCTCAGTTGTTTTCTTATTCCCTTTATCACATAATGGCATTTAAATAATGCTTTCTTCAAAAGTTATATTAAAAACTTGTACTTATTTTAGTAACTCCTTTAAAAAAAAACTCAGTGAGCAAAGATAGAAAGATTTGTGAACTTTTAAAATTTTTATTTTGTTTGCAAAAGTATTTTCACTTTAAAGTCTAAAAACAAAACTTTATTTTTTTAAAAAAAGGTCTACACTACCTACTGAGGTCTAAATTAAAACTAGGACTTAAAATTCCCTTAGATTCCAAACAGATTTAAATATACACATCCTAACTTAAAAATTCTTAAATAAGGATAATATATCCAAAGAGCTCACCAAGTAAACTCCTCAAGATGGTTTAACTTTTTCTTTTTCCTAAGGAAATCGGTTATTTTAATACTGCATGAACCACTAGCTCAAAGTATTGCAGTTTTAAAAGTAGATGCTGTTATACTCCTTGCCACACCATCGTATCTTTCCAAAACTGAGTCACTATAATTTTAAAAAGTCCTCCCCCCATTAATATGGAAAAGAAAATGAGGGGAGAGGCTGCAATCTGATTCCGAGGTTTAAGATAGTTCCCAAGAGAAGCACACATCCCATTAGAAAGAAATTTTGGTTACTTAAGAATGAAATAAAAATATTTCCTTAGGGACCAGCAGGTGGCATGGTGGTTAAGACACTGGACACTCCCACATGGCCTACCACGATTCAAGTCCTGGACCCGGTGGCTTGCTTTCTCGCTTTCCCTCACTCTCTCTCTTTCTCTTTCTGTGTGTGTATGACTCTCTCCGGTCAAATTAAAATGAATGAATGAATAAATAAAATTAAAAAAAATTTTCTTGAAGAATGTTTAAAAATTCCTATACAATATATATAATACTAATTCAAATGGCTACTCAGTTGTCAGGACACAGATATTTTATTTGTTTGGAACTAACTACTGAGTAAATGCAACTACTTTGTATTTCTTTAGCTCTAAAGGTAACATGAAAATTATTGGCTCAGGGACCAGCAGTTGGCGTAATGGCTATGTCACTGGACTCCCACATATTTGACCGCAGTTCGAGTCCCGGACCCGGTGGCTTAAACTCACGCCAGGTGCGTGTGCGTGCGTGCCCAAGATCCCGAGAGGAGAATGGAGGAAAAGGGATTGCGGCGTGGCCATTCCCCTTGGGGGGTGATTTCTCGCTTTCTATCTCTCTGTCTCTCTCTGTCTGTTTGGCGAGCGCACGCGCTCTATAGCAAAAACCTCTCCAAAAAAAAAAAAAATTACTGGCTCACTAAGAATATAGTGAACTCAAAAGATTGAGAACCTCTCACCAGAAAATGGGTAGAGGGACCAGCAGAAGATGCAATGGATCACTGGACTCCCATGTAGTCAACCACAATTCAAATGCAAGACCTGACGACCAGAAACTCATGCTGAATGCTTATACGTGTGTGCCCAAAATCCCGAGAGGGGTTTGCGGTGTATCCCCCTAGGGGGTGACTTCTTGCTTTCTGTCTCTCTGGTAAATGTACGCACCCTACAGCAAAAATCTCTCTCTAAAAAAAAAAGGCAGAAAGTGAAATGCCACAGGGGCTATAACTAAAGTTAGTGAAACATTAACTGACTACTTTAGCATATAGTATGATCAAGAGGCTGTTAAAGAGCTGTTTAAGGACTAATCTACTTTAAATACACATGTCTGAAGTCTTCGCCTTTTCATAAAAGTCTCTGCCCCTCCCATCTTGCCTTAACTGCCATCTAGCTCTGGCCTACAGGATGCACTTCTGCTGCTGCTTGCTCAAAGAGAAAATGCTTCCTCTGTCCTCATTTGGGCTCACACAAAGTCATCTTCCCTTTTCAGTACTTGGGAAAACATCTAGTGTTCTTAATGATAAAGTCCAAAAATCTTCAAAGAATTAATTTTATCTAGGCTGAAACTTTATGACTGGGTTGAAAAGCTGGCACATATATACCATGGACTATTACTTAGTTACAAGAAACAATGAGACCCTACTGTTTGATTCAAAGTGGATGAATATAGAGGTTTAATGTTGAGCGAAGTGAGCAAGACACACTGTATAATCCCCACTTAATTTGTACAGAATATCTGCACTCTATGGCAGAAATTGCAAGATTTGAAGATATGATAGTAGACAAGATAAGTATAGATACCATAGACTGTAAAGGAAGGGAGTGGGTGGTAGAGAGTGGGTGTTAAGAGTGTGGGTGTGAGATGCAAGGGGAAGAAACACTTAACAAAAAAAATAAAGTTCTCTGTTTAAAAAAAAATATACACACACACACACACACACACACACAAACATACATGCAGAGAGAGAGAGAATCCACAATGGTACTTTACGTAGAATGTGAAATTAATCCGAAAATTAAATAAAAACATTAACACAAGTATTGGTAACATTATATGTCCTATCAATGATAACATTTTACTATTATATAGAACTCTTCCAAAATACCTTCCGAGCTGTTAGTTCCCAACTATAGTGTTTGCTTGTATAATCTGATGGCCCACTGAGCCAATTCACTGTGATCCAATTGCAGCAGTTCAAGGGACAAGAGCTTTCAGGAGACAAATCCCAAGATCTCAGCTAAGAACTAACGGGTGAGAGTCAGGTTCTGTTACCATGTAAGGTTAGGCAAGTCCCTCAAACTCCTAAGCCTCAGCCTCCTCAACCATGCAAAGGATCATTTTCCTGTAGCTACCAGTTTTATGTTACTCAAATAAAATTATGCTTATTAAAGCAATTCCTAAAATGTTACCATGCAAACAACCTAACAGATACATTATTCTAATACTTACACCCAAGGCACTCTGTTAGCCTAGTAAGACAGAAATATACCTTTTTCCTTATAGAACATAAGATTCTAGTAGGGGAAATAATTAATATATTTAACCTCAGTTCCTTTCCACAAAAATGACAATGAAGAAATTTAAAAAAGATATTACCACATAATTAAAAAAAAAAAACCTAAAGGCAACAGAATGAGTGATGACAGCTAAATTTTAGAATATAGAAAGCAGATGGACAACTTGCTGATTTAGCAAAGCAGGGAATGCTGAAATCTACATGCCAACCAAAAACAGGGGAAAAAATTATACTAAGGAATTGGAGAAAAGGCTCAGGAACTAGAAGGATCTTAAGCCCCTAAAGGCAAGGGGGAGAGGTGGGCAAAGCTGGAGAACTGGTAAAAAACCTAAAATCTATAACCCCCCCCACCTCCATCCCTCAGGCAACTACTGCATCCCCATGGGGATGATTTATTCTTCGCAGACACTAAACCAGACGGGAGCCCATTTGGAGAGTCCACGTTTGGAGAGTCCAGTAATAGGCAATGGTGGAGGTGAAGGGTAAACCACACAGGAAGAAATGAAAGTGCACAAATACAGAACAGTGTCATTTCCAGTCTCCTTTGCTCACATGAATCTTACATTAAAATGATAAAAACATAGTAAGTAAATAGTCCCTGTATTTTCAGATTCACCAGCTTATATATATACATGTTAAGTATTTATGATGATTTGATTCCTGTCCACCAAAAATCCAAATTTCCCCATCAAAGAAAAAGATTTACTATGTCCACATTTTATATAGCAAGAGAGAAAAAGGAGAAAGGGGATTATTTTCAGAGGTTAGATGAACATATTGCTAGGAATACTTTGAGCAATAAATAGATAATTTAATACAATCTTAACTAATATACAAAGTGCAGCTATTTTAACATACAGTAGGAAAAAATATAGCTAATATACTGAACCTCAAATTTCACAGGTATTATTGCTCAGCTAAGGCTAAGTTTAAGAAGTAGTAACTAGGGCCATATGGCACCATGGTGGTCAAGGTGGCTGGATCCTACACAATCTACTAGGCAGTTCAAGACCCAGACCTGGCAGCTTGGAAAACACAAACGGTGTGTGTATGTGTGCCCAAAATCCGAGAGAAGAATGGAGAAGGGATTACGGCATGGTCATTTCCCCTGAAGGCGCTTTTTCACTTTCTCTCTCATTGTCTGTACAGCAAGTGCACCCAACCCATGGCAAATTAAAATTTAAAAAGTATTAAGTACCGTTAACACAGGACTCTCTAGAGATGGCAGTAATACTAAAATGTATAAACTGAGGCACATTACTGCAGAGACGATCACTAAATTGGTTGGCAAAATTAAGGGCAGAAAAACTAAAATTCCTTCAAAGTTGAAGGATTCTTGCAAATGTGATTCTTGAATTGTTTTTTAATCAACACACTTTAGGAAGCAAATGTTTTTGGATTTATAATGATGTAATGTAGGCCGACCATAGACATCTTTTTTCAGGAACATTTTCCCAAAATTGGATTTAACCAGATATCATTAATTACGGTGTTTTTGCTGCATGCTAGGCATTGAGTTAGACAATCAAAACAAGCAATCTTTATACAAGCTCCCTTTTATAGCTTAAAATCAAAGACCTCGAAGTTAAGTAATTTACTTGTGATCCCAGTTGTGAAGGGGAAAAAATGCACAGTAGATGAAAAAAAAAAGGGGGACAGAACAAAACCCTCTGATGAACAAAATATCACAATTAAATTCCTAATATTGTTTTCTAACATTGCCAAACATGAAAGTCTTTACAAAAGGAATATCTAAGATGACTGACTGACTGACAAACAAATGGCCAATGAATTGTGACTGTTGTACTTAGCAATCCACGGAGGTACCGGGTCCCCAGAAAGTGATGAATTTGAGAGATCAAAACCATCATGGTCTATGCTAGCTGACGACTGTTACATTGCTGGTTGTCATAGTAAAAAGAATGCCAAGACTTCTTAAATCGTCCCATTTCCACTTTTCTGTTAACCAAAGTAAAAAGTTACTGAACCCAACAACAACAACACACTAGGCAAGGGGGCCAGCAAGTGGCATGGTGGTTAAGGGCGCTGGACTCCCACATGGTCGACCCCAGTTCAAGTCCCAGACGTGGCGGCTGGCTTTCTCACTTTCTCTCTCTGTCCCTGTCTGGTCAAATAAAAATTAATTAATGAAGTTAAAGAAAACAATTCTTTTTTTAAAAAAAATCACACACAAACAAACAAAAAACCCTGGCTATACCCTTCACACTTTCATGATTTGTCTCCAAAAAGTCAAAGCATATTTACAACTAAAATTTAAATCCTCTAAGTTTTAAGAACTCCTCTTACACACTTATTATCATAAAACAGTAGTAATTTTGTGAAACTGAATGGAGACCCTGCTATTCATGCTTTTAGAATGTGCTTTTAATTTCTGACTACTAAAGGCTATAATAATGTCACTTGGAAAACAGAAAGCTGAGTGAGCATCTGAGGGTGAGAAGGAATGTTTTCGCAGGCGCAGTTGGTAAATACACTGGCTCCAGCTGAACATTCTTCTTTAACTGGAAGCCGATCACAATTTAACTTTAGTTACCTTATTCCATAGAGCAGTGACATGACATTTTATCTGTTTTTCCTTCACATAAAACTCAAGGGCTGAACTAATACTTTAAGCATTATTAACATCATTCCTTTTTTACCACATCTCCAACTGAATCTATACCCAAGGTCAGAGTGAGCTAAACTAGTCTACACCCTCAAATACTAGTCCCCTAGGTTGGGTACAAGGGCAGACTTTTACACTGCATGCTTTCATTTTGATTATACAAACAATCAACTTGCAAATTGCAACATAAGTGATGTAAGGTAGAATACAACTCGTGGGACCCTATAGGAACTTCAATGTAACAGCTCTTCTTCCTTGTATTACGGTACAGCAGCTTGGATAAGGTAGTATAATGGGAAGAAATAATTCTACTCAAAAACATCTTATAGTATAATAATAAATCTATAATCAGTAAATCTATTTGGGTACTGAAATAAATTACATTGAGCAGAAATGTAATTTCTTGGGCACCATATGAAACATAAGCACGTGAAATAAATAAAAAATGTTAAATAAAACAAAATATTAAGTTTCTAAAATCTAAAGCATTTTTCTCTCTCCATACTTAAATTGTTATTCTACAAGACTGAATAGAAAATACATAGGGGCCAGCAAGTGGTGTGAAAGTTAAGGCAACTGGATTACACACGGATGATTCCACGGTTTGAGTCCCAGACCCAGCAGCTTGAAAATCATACTGGGTGCATAAGCATACATACCCAAAATCCTAAGAGGAGAGCGGAGAAGGGACTGTGCTGTGATCACCTCCAGGGGGGTGGAGGGGAAGATTTCCCACTTGCACTCACACTGTCTCACTCACTCTCTTTTTATTGCTCTCTGGTAAAAGCACACACGCACTATGGCAAAATAAAACAAATTGTGAATTGGGCCAACCAGGTGGTGTGGTGGTTAAGGTGGCTGGATCTCACATGGCAAACTGCATGGTTCAAGTCTCACACCCAGTGACTTGAGAAAATACCAGGCACTCGTGGCATGTGTGCCCAATATCTTCAAAGGAGAGTGGAGGAGAAGGGATTATCAGAGGTCATCCCTCTGAGGATGCTTTCTCACTTTTTCTCTCTCCCCTGTCTCTCTCTGTCAAGTGTATACACCCTATACCAAATAAATGAAAAAACAGTTTTTAGGAGAAGAAAATACATCATAAATATGAAAGAACAATTCAGAAATGAAATACAAACATCCAATAAGTAAGAGTAAACATGTACAATCCCAAAGAAAAGCAATTACACCCAAAAGAAAGAGTTGGTTAAAGAAATAAGGGCGGTGAATTTGCATTTAAAGCTTTCCCTTATAATCCTGAATCCCAGACCTTAGCTTCCAATATCAGCTCACACTCCACCTACAGCTGCCTCATCAGGAGTTTCAGGTTAGAGCTGGTGGGTGGACCAGCTAGGCTGAGCCAGCAAAACAGACAAGTGACAATAAGAAAATAAAAAAAGGAATCAATCCCATGTTTAAATTTCTTTCTTTCTTTTCTTTTTTTGGAGAGATTTTTGCTACAGGGCGTGTGCACTTGCCAGAAAGACAGAGAAACAGAAAGCAAAAAATCACTCTCCAGGGGCGATGGCCATGCTGCAATCAATTCTCCTCTTGGGATCTTGGGCACACAAGCACATGCGCCCAGAGTGAGTTTTTAAGCCTCCAGGTGTGGGTTTTAAATGGTGGTTAATTAGGTGGGAGTCCAGCAACATAACCATTATACCATCTTTTGGTTCCCCCAGTGTTTAAATTTCTTAATCCTTTCTTTAGTTGATTTTCAAACTAAAAGGTAGTAAAAGGTATTGACATAATCTATATTAAAAAAAAAGAAATCCAATGTTCACCAACCTGATTAATAGGTACACAAAATGTGTTTTGTTGCATCCAGCCTTCACAAGGAAGGAAATTCTGACACATGTTGTAACATGGACAAATTTTGAAGAATTACGCTCAATTAAATAAGCTAGGTATGAAGCACAAATACGGTATGATTCCACTTCTCTGAATTACCTACAGTAGTCAAATTCACGCAGACAGCAGAACAGCAGTTGCCAGGGTGGGGGTGGAGAGCAGATGGAGAGTCAGGGTTCAGTTTGGGCAGATATAACAGTTCTGGAGATGGACAGCGGAGATGGCGCACATGGGCGTAAATGAACTTAACACCACTGACCTGCAAACGCAAAATGGCTAACGTGGCAGATTTTATGTCATATATATTTTACATTGATTTAAAAAAAAAAAAAAAAAGGAAAGAGGAGAGCAATTATACTTAGAGCTGCAAAGACCCTGAAAGACTCTCAATAGCATTAGTGAAAATTAAATATTTCATTTACTAATTAATCCAGAGATAGTCATTAGCTAAATACACCTTGCAACACAGACTGCAATGTGCTGACTGTGCAGGTTTGAGCTGATTAAAGAAAGGCTTCCAATATAAGGCCTTTTAAAGCGTTTTATATGAAGAAGCTCCAGATTCCTGATTCTGAAAGCAATGTGTCTTCTCAAAAGCTCTTTGGAAAGAGTTCAATCATAAGATAAAGATAGGGGGCATCTTAATCTTAAACTTACTTCCTTTTTCAGCCTCTTATATTAACCTGTTCCTGGAATGTATTTACAAAGAAAGCATATTCTGCAGCAAATCTTTTCATCAATCACCCTGTGAAAACCTTTGGCAGGGACACTGTGCATTCCTGAGAGGATTTAAATTAGTTTGTGAGGAACTGAGACCTGGCTTATAAGCAAAGAATTGGATTTAGGATTTGACAAAGAGTTTCTTTTCTGAGCAACTTAAAATGTTCTATCATGAGGTTCCACATTTATGGTTCTCCATCTTTAGAAAAGAAACAAAATAATGTAGAACTTGAATTTAAATTACCTGTTGGTAGTTTTCTACACATTTATTGTGCTAGCTTTATCTGTCTGTAAATATATTATTTGAAATCACATATCTGCTTTTAGTGGGGAAAAAAGACCAAATTAAATAGTCCACCTGCAGAAAATCCTGTTTCAATTCATAAAAACTTATCTGATCTAATTTTGAAGAATGGAGTTCTCTACTAGAAAGCACTCCTTCTTTTTCTTTTTTTTAAATTATTTTAATTTAATTTTATTTATTCATTTTGTTTTTAATTTGACCACACAGAGAGAGAGAGAGAGAGAGAGAGAGAGGAGAGAGAGAGAGGGAAATTGAGAAACCAAGTCACCAGGTCTGGGACTCAAACCATGGTCACCCATATGGGAGTTTCCAGCACTTTAACCACCAAGCCACCTGCTGGTTTCCCCCCCACCAGCCCCACTTTTTTTTTTTTTTTTTTTTTTTTGAGAGATTTTTGCTATAGGGCATATGAGCTTGCCAGAGAGACAGAGACAGAAAATGAGAAACCCCCATCCCCATCCCAAGGGGATGGCCAATCCCTTCTCCTGCTTCAATCCCTTCTCCTCCATTCTCCTCTCAGGATTTTGGGCACACATGCACACACGCCCAGCTTGAGTTTTAAACCGCAGGGTCCAGGACTCAAATCATGGTGGACCACATGGGAGTCCAGCAACATAACCATTATGCCATCTGCAGGTCCCAACACTCCTTATTTTTCACTTTAATATTTTTGGTGCTTTTAAATTTATCCCTACATTTCATTTTTATTTCAAATTCAAATTCCTGGATTTCAAAAAAACTGTTAGCTTAACAAATTATTTTCATTGTAGACAATAGGAACCCACTTAACTCTGCAACTTTTACATTCAGGCCTAAAAGCTCACTGATTTAAAGCATCCTTATTCTTATTTGTACTGTGGTAAAACACAGTAGCAGCTTCAAGCTCAAAGGGAAACTATGGTGGGAAACACAGTTTCATACCCTCAGTGATGACATCTCCTTCTGGCTAACTTGGAAATGGGGACCACAATTTCTCTTAAATATTTATTTATTTATTTATTTCATTTGTCATTATTATTATTACCATTTTTTAATTTGGCCAGAGAGAGAGAGAGAAAGGGAAAGTGAGAAAGCAAGCCGCCAGGTCCAGGACTTGAACTGTAGTTGGCCATGTGGGAATCTAGTGCCTTTAACCATCATGCCACCAGCCGGCCCCAACAGGGACCACAATTACCCTCCTGCCAGAAACAACGAAATAGATCAAATGTATAAAATAATGGTTTTCAAACAGCTGACATGAGGCAGGGCACAGTAATGACACCACTCAGACAGAAGGCGAATCAGGTAGGCTGCACCACTGCAGGTCCCACACCACAGTGCTGTAGTGACCATGGACCCAGAGCCCGGCGAGTTCCCTCCCTGGAAAGACACAGTAGGATTCCAGGAAACCCAAGGCAGCTAGAGTTTCAGGTGAGAGTTCCGAAGAAGAGAGAATAGCACAGAGATCTCTTGAGATTTAAACTAAATATTGACTCCAAGGCTGGGGAGACAACCATCAGAAAAGATTAGAAGAACCCAAATAAAGCTGAAACAGACAACATAGTTGAATCTCAAAATAAGTGTGCTGAGTGAAGCCAGAGTTAAAAAAAAAAAAAAAAAAACAGAATAAACATGTATGATTATATTTATATGAAATTTCAGAAAATGCAAAGTAATCTGTTATGCCAGAAAACAGATCAGTGATTGCCTTGGGCTGGAGTAAGGATTACAAAGGAGCAGCAGTAAACTTTGCAGAATGACGGATTGTTTTCTTCAATATCTGGACCACAGTAAAGGCTTCATAGGCATATACATGTGTTAAAACCTGTTCAATTGTACACTTCAAATAAATGCAGTTTATTGTACGTCTATTTCATCTCAGTAAGATAAACTATCAGATACGCATAGTAACTGAAGTTATGGGAGTGGGCTGAGATGGTAAGAAATCCTGTGGAGATTCAGAAGAGGGACCAGAAGAGGAGCACTGAGGACACCAGAGCTTGAGGAAGTAACAAAGGAGAGACCGCAAAGGCGTGGCCACAGAACTGGAGGTGACCTGCAGTGCAGCATCATCAAAGCAACGGACGAAGAGAGAATGAAGAGCAAGCTCCTGGGACCAGCAGTTAGCGTAATGGCTATGTCACTGGACTCCCGTAGTCGACTGCGGTTCACGTCCCGGACCCAGTGGCTTAAAACTCACGCTGGGCGCATGTACGTGTGTGCCCAAGATCCCGAGAGGAGAATAGAGAAGAGATTGCTGCGTGGCCATTCCCCCTGGGGGGCTGATTTCTGGCTTTCTGTCTCTCTGTCTGTCTGGCGAGCGCACGTGCCCTATAGCGAAAACCTCTCCAAAAAAAAAAGAGCAAGCTCCAATGGCAAATGTAAGGTAAGGCCTAAAAGAAAGTACAGCAGACGAAAGGGAAGATTATGAGGTATGCGCCATGATGTAGGAGAAAGAGCATGCAGGCCTTCAGTCCTTATCATTCACCCAGTAGTTTGGCTCACTTTATCTAATTTATTACCTATTACCTTTAACATTAAGAAATCCAGAGGAGTTCTTATTTCAGAGCAGAGAGTTAAGAAAAACCACAAATCCTGGTTGCCAACAGATGCTTACATCTGGCATTGGCACCCTTCTAATAATATGCCACATTCCACATAAGCCACAATGAACTGTCCTTAATTGAGTCTTTTAAAGATATTACCCCGGAATCAAGCTAAGACTCAAGCTAAGAGTTTTGAATGCATGAACTCATAAAGACTAAGGGAAGGTCCAACTTGGCGATCTATCTTCACATCTAAATTTAATAGGGAACTAAATACTTGAAATTTTTCCAGTTTTGTTTTGGGAGGGCGATAAGTAATAAGATTATTTATGTTTCTCCTATTAGACAACAAAGCAAAGAAACAAGATTTTTTTGCATCGTATTAAAAGTTTACGCTTATACACAGATGCACATTGTCAGTACACATAAGAATTTAATTCAGTAAATTAAATTTAGTGAACCTTCAAAACATATGCCAATTTATTATATAACAGTAAAATGTCAAGAGAATAAACTAGTTATCCTTCCAAGTAAATAACACCAAAAAGTTGTTTACTCACAGGTAATTAAATATTCCAGAATGAAAAAGGAAAGTTGTCAAATAGAGTCTACCTATTGGGCCTCTTCACTCTTAGCATATTTTTTTTTTTTAAATCTAAGGTTAGGCTTAAAATAAAAATTCCTGTAATATATTTTAACACAGGCATTTTAGACATTGAGCAAAATAAATAACTGCAGGAGGCCAAATATAACCACATTATCTCAAAACACAGACAGGCTGGGACCAGCAGTTGGCGTAATGGTTATGTCACTGGACTCCCATGTAGTTGACCGTGGTTTGAGTCCCGGACCTAGTGGCTTAAACTCACGCTGTGCACATGTGCCTGCATGCCCAAGATCCCAAGAGGAGAATGGAGGAGAAGGGACTGTGGTGTGGCCATCCCCCCTGGGGGTGATTTCTCGCTTTCTGTCTCTTTCTGGCGAGGGGATGTGCCCTATGGCAAAATCCTCTCAAAACAAAACAAAACAAACAAACAAAAAAACACAGACAGGCTTGTTTCTTCTTGTCATTAAGAACACTGCCTCAGCCTTCTGCCTCATGTCAGCAACCTAATCCCCATCTGCATAGAATTAATACATGACTAGAGAAAGCTCACTAGAGTCCACACATTGTATAAAACAACCAATCTCTAAGATTAAAGTATTAAAAGTTCCCACAGTAAATCTCATCTTACAACTATATACAGTTCTATCAGCAATCACTGAAAATACTTATTGAATTCTCATACAACTAAAGAGAAAAATAATCTATACATATTTTGAGAGTTCACATTAATTAAAACTCCTATCATGGCAGCCCCATAACCTAGTCTTAAAAGACCTGGATCCCATACAGCCAACTCTGGTTCAGATCCTAGCCCCAGTGGCTATAAAAACACACTGGTGCATGTGCCTGTGTGGCAAAAACTCCTACAGGATGGAGGAATGGAGGAGAAGGGACTGTGGTGTGGCCACACCTCATTAGACAGTTCTCTCTCTCTCTCTCTCTCTCTCTCTCTCTCTCTCTCTCTCTCTCTCTCTCTCTGGCAAGCACACATGCTCTCTGGCAATTAAAAAATCCTAACAACAATAAATCTAGAACATCGATTAAGACTTTAAAAATGATTTTGTGAGGCTAAGTGGTGACACAGTGGTAACACAACTGAACTCATGTGAAAAGGGCCCTGGGTTCAAGTGCCAGGCCTTCCGGAAGTACACTGGGTGCATGCATGCTGGTAATTCGGGCTGTTTGAAACGGGCTGGATCATGGCAACGAGATATCTGTCTGTCCATCTTTCTCTGCTGGAAGAAAGAAAGAAATTTAACAATTTTTGTACATTATTTTGTGATATTTGGAAAAGTTTTTGTCTGTGGCCCATCCTGTTTACAATTTTTTCCTTCTGTGATTTCTTAAAAAATTTTGTCAGAGGGTAAAGTGCTCTCACCAGAGAGAGAAAGAGAAGGAGAAGGAGAGGGAAAATGAAAAAGCACCCCACAATGAGGCATGCTCACACCGCAATCCCTTCTCCTCCATCTCTCCCTCCCTTAGGGATTTTGGGCACACACATGACTTATGTGTCTTTCAATTTGCCAGGTCCAGGACTCAAACCATTCAGACAGACATGTAGGATCCAGCTGCCTTTACCACCATATTACCACCTGGCCCCACATATGTATTTTTTGTTTTTGAGAGATAGATTTTGCTATAGGGCACGCACACTCACCAGAGAGAGACAGAGACAGAAAGCAAGAAATCACACCCCCCCCCCCCCAGGGGGGTGGTCATACTGCAATCCCTTCTCCTCCATTCTCCTCTCAGGATCTTGGGCACACATGCACATGTGCCCAGCATGGGTTTTTTTTCTTTTTTTAAACTTTATTTATTATTATTAACATTATTATTTTTCAGTTTGATCAGAGAGACAGAGAGAGAGGAAATGAGAAAGCAAGCCACCAGGTCCGAGACTTGAACCGTGGTCGGCCATGTGGGAGTCCAGTGCCTTTAACCACCATGCCACTTGTCGGCCCCATGCCCAGCATGAGTTTTAAGCCACCTGGTCCAGGACTCGAACTGTGGTCAACTATGTGAGAGTCTAGCGATATAACCATTATGCCTTTTCTGATACTTAGCAAAAGCAAATAAATGGGGGCCAGCAGATAGCATGGTGGTTGAGCTGCTGGACACTCCCATATGGCTGACCATGGTTTGAGTCCTGGACCTGGTGGCTTGCTTTCTCACTTTCCTTTTCTCTCTTTCTCTCTGGTCAAATGAAAATGAATGAATAAATAATAAAAATAAATACTTCTTAAAAAAAGGGGGGGGCAAATAACTGAATTTAAAAGACCACTGCTTCCTGAATGGGTCAGCCCCATAACATAAATATGCACTGCACAGAGAAAGGTAGACCCAACGAGGGCTCAGGTTCCAGCACCAGTACCTTGAAAAACATACTGGGCTATGTGTCTAGGATTCAGACAGAATGGAGAACCCGGAGGGGGAAAAATTAGGCTGCATTGGAAGGTACTGTGTGCGGAAGGTACACCGTGTGTGTGTGTGTGTGTGTGTGTGTGTGTGTGTGTGTCTGTGTGGCATGCACATAGGAACTCTCTGGCATTAAAAAAATAAATAAATAACTAAAGACTGCTACTCCCCAAAAGTAGTTTTACAACTTGTCCAAAAGAAGAAAGATGAAACGGGATGGGGGAGAAAGCAAAGATATGAAAGAAAAGACTCATTCTTCTTAATTATTTTATTCATGAATACTAAAAAATAATAGTAAAAAGAAAATGCTGAAACGATGGATTCCTCACTATGTTCAGCGCTAGGCCCATGCTAATAGTGTGGGAAGCATAACAAGCCATCAAAAGGCATTAGGCAGGAACCAGCAGATGGCGTAATGGTTATGTTGCTGTACTCCCATGTAATTGATAGCAGTTTGAGTCCCAGACCCAGCGGCTTAAAATTCACAGTGGGTGCATGCCCAAAATCCCGAGAGGAGAATGGAGTAGAAGGGACTATGGCATGGCCATCCTTCCTGGGGGATTTCTTGCTTCCTGTCTCTTTCTGTCTCTCTGGCAAGCACATGCGCATAGCAAAAATCTCTCTTAAAAAAAAAAAAAAGAAGGAAAAACAAAGGCATTAAGCAAATATACAACAAACACAGTGACCTCTGAATGTTAGTACTTGAAGCTCTGCAATCAACCACAGGGAACTACCTCAAGTTTCTGATGAATTTACCCCAGTCAGGAGCAGCCAAGGGGAAATGAAATAGCACAGATAAAATACGTTTTCCTACGGTAAATTTCAACGTGGCATTGACAGGAATCTGGTCTTTTCCTGATCAACTGAAAATCTTACAAGGCAGAGGAGGAAAGGAATTATGAAGTGCTACATGACAATCCAAGAACGACTGAAGTTGAAGCAGCAGCAGACATGCTAGGAGATTGTACTGAGAGAAGGAAAAAAGAGGGAAAAAGCAGAATTTAAAAAAGGTAGAACTTGAAAAATCACTTCCTGGGGTAAAATTCAATATACACATCATAACCACCATTACCACCTCATGAGACAAGAACGCCTCCTTCTGTTAGATACTTTCATAATAAACAGCCTATCCCAGAGGTCGTCAAACTCCGCATGCTGATCAGCACTAGCTGGGGAGTTTGTGAACACAAGACATATCAGGTAAGGCCCGAGAATTTGCATCTTTAAGTTCCTACCTGCAGAGGACAGTGCTAGATCAGAACCACACTTGAAGCTTTTACAACACTCACGGACCTACTGCCACATATTTAATGTCTTCTCAGAGGGAAGGATCTCTAATCTATCATTGTATGTCTATCCCACCGCCAGATACAGTATCCTAAATTATTTACTGAATAAAGATCAAAGTGAAGTTCAAGAAACATATACAGAACAGAAGTGAACTGGAGGGGGCACTGGAGAGAGATTACAAAGACACAGAAAGAGAAGACACAGTACAAATTTAAAAGTATTTACAGCAGGGCCAGCAGGTGGTATGGTGGCTAAGGGTGTTGGACTCCCTCCCACATGGCCAATGATGGTTCGAGTCCTGGAACTGGTGGTTTGCTTTCTCACTTCCCTCTCTCTCTCTCGCTCTGTCATTCTGCCTCTCTCTGGTCAAATTAAAATAAATAAATTAAGTTAAATAAAATTATTCTGGAAACAGCAGTTGGCATAATGGCTATATCACTGGACTCCTATATAGTCTATCACAGTTTGAGTCCTGGACCCAGTGACTTAAACTCACGTTGGGTATGTGTACATGTGTGCCCAAGATCCCGAGAGGAGAATGGAGGAGAAGGGACTGTGGCGTGGCCATCCCCCCTGGGGGGTGATTTCTCACTTTCTGTCTTTCTGTCTGTCTCTGTCTTTCTGGTGAGAGCACATGTCCTACAGCAAAAACCTCTCCAATAATAATAATAATAATAATAATAATAATTCTTTTAAAAAATTAAGTATGTGCAGCAATGACAGTCCAAGCCTTAAAGATAATGGCAGGAACGAGGCACTAATCTCATTTCATAGGGATGCCAGAGGCCAGAGAAATCTGTGCAATGAGGCAGGAGAAAAAAAAAGAAAGCTGTAAGTTGAAAAAGATTTTTATATCATTTTAAAAAGTACAATTTCAAAGTTGTAGAGAAAGCATGGCAAATTAAAGTCAAGCAGAGAAGAGAATTTGTTACGGACGTATCGCCATTAAATAGCTATGATACTGATCATCATTGTCATCGTTAATATTCAGTGAGTATCTGTGAGTCAGACTCTACAATGAGCTGTTACATTTAACCGATTCCTTCAAGATAGCTATTCTCTACATCGTACAGATAGTAAACTGGGCTGTAAGGGATGAATTCATTTGCCCACAGAGTACAAAGGATGCAAGCTTGAGAGAGAGAGAGGACCCCAGTTGAGGAGTGGTCATGCCACAATCCCACTTAGCCCTGTTTATAAGTGAGTAAATTGAGGCTGAGAGGGATTAGAAGCTGGAATTTGTAATTAACTACATCTATTTGATATATTGATGCATTTGGTTATTTATCTATATTCAAAATGCTGTTACCTAAAATACTGGATCTTTTTTTTTTTTTTAAGAGAAAATACTGGATCTTTAATATCGGGAAGAGCTTTTGTATATGTGATGGGGCACACATCGTCTTGGGGTACAGAATATTTATATTTTATAAAATAATTAACCTCCAAATGCTCAGAGAGAGAATATGGAAGAAAAAAAAAGCAGGGAGCAACATTATATTCTCCTATGGTATGTCCAAAAATCATAAAGTTGACTGAAAAGGGACCAGCAGTTGGCATAATGGCTGTGTCGCTGGACTCCCATGTAGTTAACTGTGGTTCGAGTCCCAGACCCGGTGGCTTAAACTCATGCCGGGTGCATGTGCGTGCATGCCCAACATTCTGAGAGGAGAATGGAGGAGCAGGGATTGTGGCATGGCCATTCCCCCTGGAGGGGTGATTTCTTGCTCTCTGTCTCTGTCTTTCTGGCGAGCGCACGCGTCCTATAGCAAAAAACTCTCCAGAAAAAAAAAAAAAAAAAATGACAGACATACTTGATCTAATAGATTTCTACTTTCTCAGAATCCATTACTTTTCATTTCAGTATCCTTCTTGGAAACATCATGACACAACAACCTGGTCTGCAGCGGCCAATACTTACGTATGAAACATTCCTAGAGCATTCATGTATTCAAAGACTTGAGGCACGTGGGGAGGATAGAACAGTAGACTTCAAGGACCTTGGTGACCATGCTAATGCAAATTGAGCTACTTGGGATACAGAACTATACCCTCTCCAATTCAGGAGCACACTGGCAGCAATCTGAGAAGCGCTGGTTTATATAACAAACGCAGCAATGGCATAACACTGAACCTTTTCTACAATTATCAAAAAAGGTTGATATGAGACCAGCAGTTGGCATAATGGTTACAATCTCAGGACTCCCACATGACAACCACGGTTAGTCTTGGACCTGGTGGCTTGAAACTCATGCCAGGCATGTGTGTGTGTGCATGCACAAAATCCCAAGAGGAGAAAGGAAAAGAAGGGAATGTGGCGTGGCCATCCCTGCTGGGAGGTGATTTCTACTTTCTGTATCTCTGTCTCTCTAGAGAGTACACATACCCTATAGCAAAAATTTCTATTAAAACAAAGGTTGATATGGTCAAGCCCGGAAATGCATGTGGATTTTCTTCAAACTGCTAGACCCTATCTACTTAAAAATAGCATTCATTACTGCTTTAAAAAAAATAAAATAAACTATGACTTACCTCTTTGAATAAAAGGCTAATATAAAAAAGTTGTTTTTCTCTCCAAATTAAAAAAAATCACTTCTATAATTAACATTTATAGAAGATTCTCTATCACTATACTCTTAGAAAATCTAAACATATTGTTTTTGCCGGGCAACTTAAAAATAAGAAATGTGTTAAGCTTTTTATAAAATTATATGACTCACTTTCTAGTTCCTTCCGTACATAGTTTCTTTAACCACTGATAAGTGCCAGAGTATTAAAAGTTGTATGTTTTGGAGGTCACGTGGTGGCGTGGTGGTGGCTGGACTCCCACATGGCGGACAGCAGTTCAAGTCCTGGACCTCACGAAGCACTTTCTCACTTTCTCTGTCTGGTACGTGGACGTACTTGTAGAAAATTAAATAATAATGATGATAAATAAATCATTTTATTTTAAAAGTTGTATTTTTGTTGTTGTTGTTAATTGTCAGAGAGTGGAGGAGAGAAGCACCCCCCAATGGGCTGTGGTCGTATCACAATCCATTCTCCTCCATTTCTGCATGCTGTAGGGACCCCTGGCATACACATATTTATGTTAAGCACGGTTCTCAAGCTGCTGGGTGGGAGCTCAAACACGGGCTGGCCATGCTGGATCCAGTGCCCTTAAATCACTAGGCTATGGGGCTGGCTCTAGAAGTTGTATATTTCTTACTGTGTTCTTCTTTCCTTCGGATTCATGTTGTTCAACAAAAATATTTCATAAGACCCACATGTAATTTTTTAAAAGAGTTATTTTATTTAATTTTATTCACTGTCATTATTTTACATTTTTGTCTTTTTTATTTTTGAAGTTGACCAGAGAGAGACACAATGAGCAATGAGAGAAAAGGAAAGTGAGAAAGCAAGTTGCCAGGTCTGGGACTCGAACTGTGGTCAGCCATGTGGAAGAACAGTTCCCAGCCACCACACCACCTGCCAGCCCTCCCACATGTAATTTTAAATGCTCTACTAGCCATATTAAAGTAAAAACAGGTAATATTGTTAACACAGTTTATGTAATTCAATATATCAATAGTATCATTTCAACATGTAGTTCAAATAAAATATTAATAAACTGTTGAGTATTTTAATATTAGAATCTCCGTAATTTAATATTGCTATTTTTTCACAGCCTTATAAACCCAGTGTGCATGTTATACCGACGGCATTTCTCAAGACCAGTCACATTTCAAGCACTCAGTAGCTACATGAAGCTGGTGACTGTAGAGTCAGACAGGGAAACCCTATAAGGTGACACAATCAAAGGTTTCACTGGACTGAAAGCTACAAATTCCTGACATGCATGCTTACCTAATCTGCTAAAGCGATTTAAAAAGGTCTTTATTCACCCCTCTTTTATTATGCATCAGAATAAAACTGTGAAACTGAAGGCAAAACAATGCAATTCTAAATAATAAATATCCAAAGCATGAACCTCTGCACTAGCAAAAATACAGTGAGTCAGTGGTACAGGTACATCATCCATCCAGATACGAAAATGATCACCTGCTGGAAATGAAGTCATTCATCCAGAGCCTACTAAGCACAACATGTATGCTTAAACAAGAGGACGTTTATCAGGAAATGATTTCCCAAATGGATGGAAATCAAACATGGGCAAAATAACTTCACAACTGGGAAGCTCTGCCATGACCTTTTTGCCAGTGCCTTTTGTCATAAACCCGGATGACTGTCCTTGTGCCAAAACTGCCCCCCTTCCATACCATACCCACGCCCTCAGCAGCCCTAGATGGAGCACTCTCTACTGTAACCCCTTCCTCTTTTCCTCTTGCCCTCAAGGAGGCACATGCAACTTCACTTTAAAATTCTGCTCTCATTTCCTCAGGAATTTCTCAGATCCTCTAACATGCCTGTGTGGATGTGAACTTCCAAGACAGTGAAATAATTTGGGTTTTCCAAATGTATTTACCTAGCTGAACTCTTCTCTTCTAGGTCAGGACCTCACGCCCCACCACCTCACCCACTCTACCCATGGTCTCCATTGATGAATAAATATGCTCGGCCCTTGGACCCAGCTCTAAGCTACCTCCCTAGATCTGTCTATTCTCACAGAGCATAAATAAACAAATAACCAATTCCTCAAGCAGGGCCTCAGATTAGTATCATTTGGGAACGGGTCAGAAATGCAAATTGTCAGGGCCAGCTGGTGGGGGGGTTACTGAGGCACTGAACTCCCACCTGGCAGAATGGTGGCTTCTCTCTCTCTCTCTCTCTCTCTCTCTCTCGCTCCCTCCCTCTCTCTCTCTCTCTCTCTCTCTCTCTCTCTCTCTCTCTCTCTCTGATAAGCGCACAGGCCCTGTAACAAGTTTAAAAATAATAATGATGATGATGATTAATTTAAAAAATAAAGAATTCCTTTTAAAAATGTCATCCTGAGTTATTTGACTTAAAAAAATGAAATGCAAATTGTCAGACACCAACCCTGACTTACTCAATGGGAATCTATCGAGGAGGACCCTAGCAATATTTATAATAAGCCCCCCAGGGATGCTGATGTGCCAAAATTGAGACCCACTTCCACAGACCAGCTCCAAATCATTGTCTCTAGGCTGGACCACTTCCCTAAGATCCAGATTTGACATATCTAATAAGATGGCCAAAAAACATTGTAATTCTAAAAAATACAGAACCATTAAGAGAGTAAATATATACTTCAAGTTAGGGAAAAATCTGTGCGTAAGCCCTTATTCTTCAAACTCTTAGCAATAATATTTCCAACCTTTAAACAAAAGATTTCAAATGCATTACAGTATTCACTCACAGTCTTGGAAGGAAAAACCTCTGGGGATATCCACATATATCTTTATCTATTGGAAAAAAGCACAAAAGGTCTTTGGAAGAACACTTAAGGAAACACTAACCATGGTCATCTGCATCACTAAACCTTCATCAGTGGGCATGTAACTTTTTAAAGAAATGACTGTGTTACATTTAAGAGAGTATTATAAGCTATAAGAAGACAGGTTTATTATTAACTTAAAAACATTATTTTTATGGCCCAACCACAGCGATGCTAGCAGGCAAGATGGCTGGGGCCCCCACAGGAGGTGAGGTTTCAGTTCCCGGCCCACCTACACAGGCTGGGTGCAGTGGCACACATCTGTGGTCTCAGCTGACTGGGAGGCTGGGGCCGAAAGGATCCTGATGTGGTGAGACCCTGTCAAGAAATACTTTTCTCTCCCTCTCCCTCATTTTAAAAAACAAACAAACAAACAAAAAACACAACTTTACATTTAAAGCCCTACTAAGACTAAGAAATATACTACTAAAAAATCTGATTTATTTTGAAGTCGTCAACATCCTGCCTTTCTATCATTATGTGTTACACCATGGCCTCCTCCCCCTACCATGTTACCCTCTCCTCATACATGTTCATCTCAATAAGCAACTATGGAAAGCCCATGGGTCATCAGTAAATGCTAATATGATCAATTAGAGCCATATTCTAGCAGGGTGCAGAAACTACAGAGCTCAGAGAATTCTAAGAGGGTTGCAAGTTGGTTAATAATATTAAGAAAGTAAAATGGAAAAACAGCAAGAATCATTCAGTAAATAAAAATCACCTCAAAAAATTTCCCAAATGTTGTCACTTTTTTTAAAAAAAATTCCATTTGTTATTACTTTTTAATTTGACCAGAAAGAGACAAGGAGAGAGAAAAGGAAGTGAGAAACCAAGTCACCAGGTCCAGGACTTGAACCACAGTCAGTCATGTGGGAGTCAAGCGCCTCAACCACCACACCACCTGCTAGGCCCAATATTGCCACTGTTATAAAATGCTAGAAGAGAGTCTTAAACTAAAGAAGTCATTCCAAAATGGCCTATTTTAATTTGGAAGTCAGGACACATTACCCAAATGACAAAAAATCTGTCAGTAAGTGTAGTAATGGCTTTAAAGATCCAAAATATTCAGGATAGAAATAGTAATATAAGTTATGTGTAGGGATAATGCTTTATATTCGACAAAATAGCTTTATAGATAACATCTCATTTGACCCTCCCAACAAACAGGAGATATGTTCTAACAACAACAACAAACAAATCAAGATCAGAGAAATTAAGGTGACCTTGCTCAGAATCATACAGCTACAGAAAAGTCTTAGATCTTTTCGTCCTTGGTCTGTGACTGCCATATCTCCTATGTGAGGAAATCTGGATATTACTAATCTCTTGCTTCCATTCATATTCTCGTTCTGGACCCTTCACTAACGGCCTGCCCTGCAAAGCTGAACTACCAATAGAATTCAGTGCAGCCTTCTTCCCTCTCACACCTCATAATCCCTGTATGTATCATTCACACATAACAGACCAAAGAAGGAGCTCAGCTCTTTACAGGCTCCAGAGTTCCTTAGGAAACTCACAAAGGCTTAACCCAAACCACGTACAGTCCATTTATACATCTGCAAACTGCAAATCACAAAATGGCACTCACTTCCCATCAGGTATAGCACTAGAGGAAAGAAAAGATAAACACAGAGATGGCTCTAAAATGTGTGAATCAACACTGAAAAAACCGTAGGAGAGCTAGGAGAAAGGAGCAGAGCATCAGTAAGAATCTCAGCAGATCTCCATACCCCATGGGTATGTGGTAGGCAAGTGGGTTCCAGGGCACCAGGCCAGCAGCCTCCCACTACTAAACGCCATCCATTCATTACTTGGCAATTATACAAAAGTTTAAGTTGGTGGATTTCGAGGTGACAGAAATGAAAGTTTCATTTTTATTTATTTTTAAGAGAGAGTTGGCTTTTTTTTTTTTTGATAAATTTTGTTTTAGGGAATGTGCGCTCGCTGGAGAGACAGAGACAGACAGAAAGTGAGAAATCATACTCTCCGGGAGGAGGGCGAATGATCATGCCACAAACCCTTCTCCTCCATTCTCCTCTCAGGATTTTGGACATGCAATGTATACATGCCCTGCATGACTTTTAAGGGTCTGGAGCTTGAACCATGGTCAACCATGTGAAAATCCAGGAACTTAACCATTATGCATGCCATCTGCTGGTCCCATGAGAAATGTAAATTTCAATATGGACACTATTAGTTATTTGTTGTTGTATTAAATTAGGCTGGTATACATTTTTCATTATTAAACTGAAGATTCACCCATCTATCTTTAGACTTAGGATTCAACTAATTAAATAAAACACTTACCTAAAACATCTGCCATGTAAGAGTTCTCAAATAAAGGGTATCTATTTTATCATGAAAACATAAATTTTCTTCATATTCTTGTGATTATTAGCATTTTAAAAATAGCATTTTCTCAGTGGTTCTTTACTTTATCTTCACATGCCGAGTGTCAAGAGTTTAATCGCCCTACAAAATCTAAGAAAAAGTACAATTTTTAAAGTCAAGAAAAATATATCAGAATTGAATTGAGTGATTTGTTTAGCTAGCATGAAACTACAAATAAATTCTGCAAATCAATGTTTCTCAAAAGGTACAGCTGATGGTCTACCTTCATCAGAATTACTGGGGGAGATGTTTCTAAATGCAGATTCATCAGTCCTATCACAGACTTACTTAATTTCCCTTAGTGATTCTTATACTCTATTAAATAAAATTTAATAGCATTTGTTTTAAATAACAGAGTATGACCTTCAGAAACAGAAACTTAGCAGGGAAATAAAGATATAATATATGGAATGATTTACTAACGTCTCAGTTAACTTAAGAATGATACAATTAATTAGGTTATGTGTTTATAATGTAATAAACTGACAAAAATAAATCAGCTATGAAGTATATGCAGAAAACACATTCCAGAAAAAGTACTATCATGGGGCCAAATATAAAACTGTCAGAGGGAGTAACAGTTTAAAATAAAGTAATCCATTTTACATTCCAAACAGAAATTTGCCATTAAAAATAACTAGACATAGTGAGAAATTTAGGACTGTTTATCTACTTTTCATAAAGAATTATTTTCTTAAGAGCTATACTAAGCAAACTTCCATGGGACCCAGCAGTTAGCGTAATGGCTAAGTCACAGGACTCCCATGTAGTCGACCGTGGTTCACGTCCTGGACCTGGTAGCTTAAAACTCACACCGGGTGCGTGTGCGTGAGTGCCCAAGATCCCAAGATGAGAATGGAAGAGAAGGGACTGCAGCGTGGGCCATCCCCCCGGGGGGTGATTTCTCGCTTTCTGTCTCTTTGTCTCTGTCTGTCTGTCTAGGGAGCGCACATGCCCTATGGCAAAAAAAAAAAAAAAAAAAACAAAACAAAAAAAAAAAAAAAACTCCTCCAAAAAAAAAAAGAGCACTTTTTTTTAAGTAGACTTCCTAAAATAGTCACCAGAGGCCATGACTTCAAAGGCTAGGGTCTGCAACTAGACCCCATCTTTTTTTTTTTTAAGTGAGTTTTCACTACTCAGGAGGTGGAAATAATGAAAGAAGATCAGACTGATCCTCTTGTTTACCTCTGTAAAACCTTCCCTCTATTAAAAAAATATATAGTGAATTAATTATTCAAAAAGACAATTTCCTTTTTTAAAAGTTTTATTTCATTTTATGTGTAATTATTATTTTTTTACTTTGCTAAGGATACATGCACACACGAGAGAGAGAAAAAAAGAGCACAAGCATAAGCCGCCAGGTCCAGGACTCAAACCGTGGTCAGCCATACGGAAGTCCAGCACCTTAAAACACCACGCCACTTGCTGGCCCCTCAAAAAGACAATTTCTTTAGTGTCTTATTTAAAATCTTCTCTAGTGTTTGGCCCTTTAGGATCATGCCATGATTTTAGAGCATTAATTACCAAAAACCTCAATTACCAACTTTTTACACTAAACTTGTATTTACTGGAACATGCCCTGAAACGTCTCTTTTATTTATGTTTTTAAACCCATGGCATCAACTCATTTTGGATTATACACTATTTATTAGAAATCCAATATTTTAAAATGTAATACTGAAAATAAATCTTAAATGTGATATTAAATTATTTCAAGGTCAGACTAGGCATTTTTAAAGGACTTTTTCAAAGAGATTTTTTGCTAGAGGGCATGTGCACTCACCAGAGAGACAGAGAGGCAGGAAGTGAGAAAACACCTGGGGGATGAGGGGGGAGGCGGGTGGCCACTCTGCAATCTCTTCTACTCCATTCCCCTCATGAGATCCTGGACACGTATGCACACCCGCTCGGCAGCCTGGTCGGGATTCAAACTGTGGTTGACCCTGTGGGAGTCCAGTGACGTTACCATTATGCCATCTGTCATTTGTTTGTTTATTTTTTTGGTACCGTGAATCAAATTTCCCACAAGGGGCATTTTATTGATTACTTTATTGCCTCTCAAAAAGACCAACTGTAACCAAATGAGGCAAACATTCATCTCAAGATTTTGTCATCTTCATAATAAAAACAAAAGATGAGACTTAGAATTGGATCAGGTGACCCTCTTATCTCCTCCCAGTTCACAATGCTCACATCTCAATAGCCCGCCTTCTCTTAAGATCTGCAGTTGGGCTCAACACATTCGAGCCCTCAACACAATCTTCTTTGTAGTTTTTGCCTTTTTCTGGAAAATAGGCTTAGTCTGTCCACCATAGCCACTCTGCTTCTTGTCATAACGTCGCTTTCCCTGAGCACACAGAGAATCCTTGCCCTTTTCTTACTGTCACCTGTGAGGCCGGCGCTTGCCACACTTCTTACAGAAGGTCCAGCGGGTTTTAGGGGACCTTCACCATGTTTAAGGCTGTGCCATGTGCACAGAAAGAGTTTAAAGACATTATACACTCACACACACACACACACACACACACATACACACACACATATACATATAAAAAGCAGATGGCGTAATGGTTACATTGCTAGACTCCAATATGGTTGACGGCAGTCTGAGTACTGGTCCCGGTGGCTTAAAACACACCAGGGGGACGATCAGTTGGCATAATGGCTATGTCGCTGGACTCCCATGTAGTCAACCAAGGTTTGAGTCCCGGACCCCGGTGGCTTAAAATCACGCCGGGCACAAGTGCGTGTGTGCCCAAGATCCCAAGAGGAGAATGGAAGAGAAGGGATTGCGGCGTGGCCATCCATCCTGGGGGGTGATTTCTCGCTTTCTAGCCCTCTGTCTCTTTCTCTCTGTCTTTATTGCAAGCGCACATGCCCTATAGCAAAAACTTCTCAAAAAAAAAAAAAAAAAAACCTCACACCAGTGCATGTGCGTGCATGCCCCCAGATTCCAAGACCTGGGGGGTAATTTCTCACTTTCTGTCTCTCTGGCGAATGCTAATACCATATAACAAAAATTTCTCTTTAAGAAAATAAAAACCTCCACACTGTATAGCTTGAAGGAAAAAAAGTGAAAACAAAAACAGTAGAAATTATGTAAGCATGGTCAACATGCACCTATTATTTATGTAAACCAATTTTTTTTAAACTCTGTAGTAAACTATCGCTCTATTCATCGTTTATTATACAACTAGATGACACTTCTTCAACTTCAAACTTGGAGAGGCACGTCACTAAATCTTCTTCCACAGGTCAGCAATAGTTACCTGTGAGGATATTTGCTACATACCCCAGTAAATATGAAAAAAAAAAAAAAAGGTCAAAACAATAAAAGTAGAGATGTTCTAAAATAAGATGTTTTCACAGAATGAAGGTGCTACTCATAAGATTCTCCCAAAAAATCTGATTTTTTGTCCAAAGAAATTTTATAACACAAAAATTAGTTGTATTTTTCTTATAGTCTATAAATAGATAACTAAAACAGAGATCTTCAAACCATAACTATGCTATTAAATTCTAATCTCTAAAACAATTTTCATGAGGTCCAAAAACAACAAGAGATTAAGTCTAACTGAAAAAGATTTATTTTGCTGACAGATTATTCTATTTGGTTCAGCTTCCTTCCATCCTTCAACTTGCATCCTTCCCACTTCCAACTCACATTAAACAACTATTTAAACCGCCAAATATTTAAGATCTATAGATAGATGGCTCAATAAACTCGTCAACATATTTCTATCATATCATAAAAATTCCCAAAGTCAATTAAAATAAAAATGGTTGAGTAAAGGAAAATCGATTTCACATTTCTTCTCAAGTATACACAAGTAAGCAACTGAGACAACCTTCTCCTTTCGTTGTGCTTAAAAACAAGAATTAAAATTTTATTATGCCTAATTAATCTATTGCTTACGCTAGTCTAATGCACATCTCTTTCCAGACTTCATTCCATTCCAAGTCTTAGTCTCTGGGTTTTATCATTTATGACAGCTTACAACTCCCTGTCTTGCTTCAAGAGTGCTCAAATTTTGGAAGTAATTCTGGAAGCTAATTAGACAGTTCAGTGTTCTAAAATCAAACTGCAGCAAAACTCAACATTCCATTAAAAAAAGCTATACATTTTTTTCTAGCTATAGAGTTAACAGTAACATATTTTACAATAAACAAACATTTTAAAACTATTTACAGACATCTTGTTCATCTTTATGTTTCTGTAAAGAAGCAAAAGGGTGAAAGCATCAGATAATTTAGAGCTTCCAATCCTTTAGAGTTCTCAAACAAGTTTCTTTTTTTAAATTTTTATTTTTTGGAGAGGTTTTTTTCGCTATAGGGCGCGTGCGCTCGCCAGACAGACAGAGAGAGACAGAGAGACAGAAAGCGAGAAATCACCCCCCAGGGGGAATGGTCACGCTGTAGTCCCTTCTCCTCCATTCTCCTCTCGGGATCTTGGGCACGCACGCACACGCGCCTGGCGTGAGTTTTAAGCCACCGGGTCCCGGGACGGTGAACTGCGGCCGACTACGTGGGAGTCCAGCGACATAGCCATTATGCTAACTGCTGGTTCCCTCGAACAAGTTTCTTAAAGAGATTATAAAGCTATTTGATACACTACTAAAATAAACAACCCACAAGATACAAACTGCATCTCAATAATTCAAGAAGCCACTCCAAAGTATTAGCAAAGGTCTTCCTTTCACTTGCAGGCAGGAATCTCTTAATGGAAGTAGTTGTTTCAATTAGTACAAAGGGGGTTTAGTGGTCTCTCTTATCTGTTTCTCACATGGTAAAAGTAATGCAATAAAGCCTGTATCTCCCTAAGAGAAAGAATCAAGCATTTAGCCTACCTTATCTGTACAAGTTATATCTCAGAGTAACTACACAACAGATAAAAGAAAATTTCTCTTTATAAAACAGTCCATGGCCCAGCTGCAGTGACACAGCAGGAGGGAATTGCTGCATGAGGCTGGGACTGTGTGGGAGTTCCAAGTTCACATCCTGGATCAACCTGAACAGGCTGCACATGATGACACAAGCCTGTAATCCAAGCTAACTTGAAGGCCAGGGAAGAGAGTTGCAAAAACAAAGCCCCATCAAAAATATGTCTGCCCGCCTTTCTGTCTCTCTCTCTCTCTCTCATCTTCCTCCCCCACACATTCTCTCTCACATTCAAGTTAGTTAATTAATTCAATTTAATACTCCAGGTGACAAATTACAAAGGAATGGTAGAGTTAGACTATCATCACCATGTAACCACTAATAAATGGATCTAGAACAGCAGTTCCAAAAGCATGGTCAAACGCCACTGTAGGTCGGTCCTCAATATCCTTCCAAACGGTCTGCGAGGTCAAACTATTTTGACAACAATATTAAGATGTTACCTGCCTTTTCCCTTCTTATTCTCTCATGCACGTATATGAAATTTCCAAAGGCTACATGGCATGTCACAACAAAAGGAATGGTGAAGAAATACGAGACTCTAGCTGTCAACTCTTCGGCTGGACAATAAAAAGATATACAAAAATGTAAAACAGTGCCAATCTTCTACATTTTTGTTTTGAAAAATAGTTTTCACAAGAATGTCATCTATACAAACATACAATGGGTTTATTACTTTTATTTTAAAATAAATAACAGATATATATATGAAATTCCTTAGTTTTCATTTCTAATAAGGTAAACACTAATAGGTGTAATAATATTTACAGGCAAGACAAAACCTTTTAGCATACCCAATAATTCATAAGAATATAAAGAAATGGGACCAGCAGTTAGCGTAATGGCTATGTCGCTGGACTTCCACGTAGTTGACCATGGTTCGAGTCCCGGACCCGGTGGCTTAAACTCACGCCGGGCGCGTGTGCGTGCGTGCCCAAGATCCCGAGAGGAGAATGGAGGAGAAGGGATTGCGACGTGGCCATCCCCCCTGGGGGGTGATTTCCTGCTTTCTATCTCTCTGTCTCTCTCTGTCTGTCTGGCGAGCGCACGCGCCCTATAGCAAAAACCTCTCCAAAAAAAGAAAAAAAAAAAAAAAAAAAAAGAATATAAAGAAATCTTCAGCTAAAAAGTTTGGTGACAGCTGATCTAAGGAATTTCTATCATAGATAGGGAACTAACCAGATTTTTATCCCCTAAAGGAAGTACAAAATTTCACCTATCATGTATTTTTGCCAATTAAAAAAATAAAAGGAATGAATCTAAAAAAGTCTCTAAATATAAAATTATTTACGGGAAAGAAAGCGTTCATAGGGACACATTAAAGAACTCTACGATGGTGCATTCAGCAAAATCCAGACTGTGGGAAACACTACAGGACAGACAACCAGCTTTATTCAACAGATAAACAGAAAAAATAGAAATGAAAAAAATTAAATGAGGAAAAAAGTAAAGAATAAGACAGCTGAGACACATTCAACAAATTTCAGAATAAAGACCTTATTTGGACAAAAATAAAAAAACATATATATGACACAATCATGGAAATTTGAATACTAACTAGTCTTTGAGGTTAAGGAACTATATGTACATTAATACTGTGGTTATCTTTAAAATAAGAGTCTTTGGTACCAGCAGTTGGCGTAATGGCTATGGTGCTGGACTCCCACGTAGTCGACTGTGATTCAAATCCCGGACCCGGTTACTTAAACTCACGCCAGGCGCGCGTGTGTGTGTGCCCAAGATCCCGAGAGGAGAATGGAGGAGAAGGGATTGTGGCGTGGCCATCCCCCCGGGGGGTGATTTCTCGCTTCTGTATGTCTTTCTGTCTTTCTGGCAAGCGCACATGCCCTACAGCAAGAACCTCTCCAAAAAAAGTCTTTTTTTTCCTTTTCTGGCAGTCACCAGAAAGAAACAGAAAGAGGAAAGTACCCCCATGGGGAATGGTCATGCCACTGCAATCCCCTCTCCTCCATCTCTCCCTCCTGTTGGGATTTTGGCGCACACACATGCATCTGGTGTGTATCTCCAGGACTCAAACCACTCACGCAGTTGACCATCTGAGATCTGGCTGCCTTAACCTAACCAGGCCATGGAGCTGGCCTAGGAATCTTTATCATCTTTTCAAAAAATTATTTAATTTTATTTACATTACTATTATTATTATTTAATCTACTACAGGGCATGCATGCTCATGATAGAGAAAGAGAGAAGCAAGTGGCCATGTCCGGCACTTGAACCGCAGTCAACCACGTGGGAGTCCAGTGCCTTAATCACCATGCCACCTGCTGGTCCCAGGAGTCTTTATCTTCTAGAAATTTTTATTATCTCAGGACCAGCAGTTAGCGTAATGGCTATGTCACTGGACTCCCATGTAGCCGATTGGTTCAAGTCCTGAACCCGGTGGCTTAAACTCATGCCTGAGCGTGTGTGTAATGTCCAAGATCCCGAGAGGAGAATGGAGGAGAAGGGACTGTAGCGTGGCCATCCCCCCTGGGGGGTGATTTCTCACTTTCTGTCTGTCTTTCTGGCAAGTGCACATGCCTTATAGCAAAAACCTCTCAAAATAAAAATTCTTATTATCTCAAATAAAATGATATGACTGCCTCAAAGTAATGGGCCTGGGAGAAACTGATGAACTAAGATTGGCCATAAATAATTACTGAGCTGGGTAATAGGTTCATACATATGGTTCATACATACTATCTTTTGCTTGTTTGATTTTTCAATAATAAATATTTGGTTTTGTCTTAAAATTTAGAAGAAAATGTATTATTATAGGTCATTTGAATCATATACTCTTAGGCCTAGGGTCATTAAAACCATTATTTTCTCCCACTAAACTGCCTGATGGTGACGTGGTGATGTTCCTGCTTCACAAGGCAACTCTGAGTACTTTGTCTTTGGCCTTCTAGCATTTTACTTCTGAACTCTTCATCTCCAAGACAAACAACAACAAAATATACCCACGTGACACTGGTAAGAAAGGAAGGTTATAGAAAAGATCACTTCTGTATGAGAAAAGGGACCAGGGCAGTAAGCTGAGGACTTCACATGAGAAGGAAACACTCCCAACCTAATTAAACAAATACAGGCATACTTGCACACATGTATTACACGTAGTAGTATAGCCTAGACCTTGAAACGAAGGAACAGCTCAAAACAAAGCAAGCCAGGCGAAGGAAGAGCAGAGTGCATTTTAAAATAAATTCACCTATCAGGTGGCATGGTGGTTGAAGGCACTGGACTCCCACATGGCCGACTGTGGTTCGGTTCCTGAACTTGGCAACTTGCTTTCTCACTTTCCCTCTCTCCTTCTCACTTTGTCCCTCTCCAGTCAAATTAAACAAATAAAGATAAAATAATTCTTTAATAAATAAATAAATAAATTCACCTGTCTCTATTTCAAATACTTCTAAGACTGACTCATCTTTACGTTTTGGGTTAAGCGGCTTCTGTATGGAAATTTTGGAGTAGACATGATTTGCCATATAAGGGAGGCCATGTAAAGATTAGGATGTAAGACCATCAATCCTAAAATGAGGTTTCCATGCGTAATGATTTTAATAAACTTGAAGAAACAAAAATTTGCAGAATAGATTTATGAATCACAGAGGCCCCAGAATGTTCCCTGTGTGGCAGGAAGGAGTTTCCCGTATTGCAGAGTAGGGCCATTTCTATTGTTCCAGAAACAAACCAAATTCAATTATTGTCTCTTGTTCTCTCGTCTTATATTCCGATTCCTGGTTTAAGAAACAAGGTCAGGGCCGGCAGGTAGCATGGTGGTTAAGGATGCTAGACGCCCACATGGCAGATCGCAGTTCATGTCCTGGACCTGGCAGCTTGCTTTCTCACTTTATCTCTATCTCTATCCCTCTCTGGTCAAAATTAAAATAAATAAATAAATGGATAAATAAAGTTAAATAAAATAACTGTTAAAAAAAAAAAAAGAAACATGGTCATGGGGGCCAGCAGGTGGCATGGTGGTTAATGGCGCTGGACTCCCACATGACTGACTGTAGTTCAAGTCCTGGACCTGGTGGCTTGCTTTCTCACTTCTCTCTCTCTCTCTCTCTCTCTCTCTCTCTCTCTCTCTCTATCTATCTCTCCTTCTCTGGTCAAATTTAAAAAATAAATAAAGTTAATAAAATAATTTTATGAAGAAAAGAAACACAGTCATGGGACCAACAGATGGCATAATGGTTACGTCGCTAGAATCCCATGTAGTCTACCACGGTTTGAGTCGCAGACCCAACAGCTTAACACTCAGACCAGAAATGTGTGCATGCATGCCCAAAATCCTGAGCGGAAAATGATGGAGAAGGGACTGAGGTGTGGCCATCCCACCTGGGGGCTGATTTCTCACTTTCTTTCAGAGTCTCTGGTGAACACACATACCTAATAGCAAAAACCTCTCTAAAAAAAAAAAAAAAAAAAAAAAAAAAGAAAAGAAACATGATCATTATATCTAAACAACTTAAATGAGAAACACATTTAATAAATCCCTTATAGAATCATCTTAAATCATGTTTATTTTCAAGCCCTCCAAGGGAAGGAAATCTAAGAATACCTTGAGAATGTATCCTTAGTTGATAACTCTCAAGTGTTCTCAAGTATTCTTTCTATTTTTTATTTTTTTTAAATCAGGGCTGGTCACAATGGCACAGCAGTCAACATTCTACAATGTAGAAGAAGCCCTATGGGAAGGTCCTAAGTTCCCATCACAAATCTTCCCAAGGACATCGGGCACGTGTGTCCTGATCCTGGCTGGCTGAGGCTGGGGGTAGGTCGTGGCATGAAAAGCCCAGTGGGTGCCTCTTTGTGCATGTCTCTCTCTCTTACTGAAGAAGTTAATGTCTTAAAAATATCAGATAATGGCATCAGCAGGTGGCATGGTAGTTAAGGTGCTGAATGGACTCCCACAAGGCTAACTGTGGTTCAAGTCCCAGACCTGGTAATTTGCTTTATGACTTTCCCTTTCTCTCTCTGTATCTCTCTGGTAACATTTAAAAATAAATAAAAACAACAAATAAAATTAAATAATTATTTTTTTTAAAAATCAGATAATACATGAAAAACAGAAAAAAAAATACTGAAACTGTAAAAGAAGTTATTTATATATGGAGAAACAGATATATTTACCTTTGTTTTTAATGGGTTACCACCTTTTCCTAAGAAAAAAACATGAGTATTTTTAACATATGGGTGTACGAAATGCTAAAGACAGGCGTTCAATCTGAATATACCAGGTGTGTCCCCAGGCACACTCACGACCCCAGCTGGCTGGAAGGGCAGAAACTAGATCCCCAAGTGGCAAAACTCCACAAAGGGACCCATCTCTCTCTTTCAGGCACACATAAAATAAAGAAGGGGCTGGCAGCTGGTGCAGTGGTGGCTGAACTCCCACACAACCAACTACAAATCCCGGACTTGGCAGCTTGCTTTCTCACTTTCTCTCACTCTCTCTCTTTCTGTGTCTCTCTCTAGTCAAATTTTTTAAAATAATGATGAATAAAATTACATAAAGTAATTCTTAAAAAAAAAAAAGAAAGAAAAATAAACTTTAAAAGTACCATGGAATCTGGTAATATAAACCAAAAAAAAAAGAAAGTACCAAATCTACTCCTTGAATCAAAATAAAATCAGACAGGTAATATGTTTTGCCATGAGAAAGTCACCTTTTGTATTATTTAATTATAATAGTACAAACTATTTTTCTTGGTCAAAAATTCCAATGAATAAGAATGAAAATCTCCATATAAATATCAATAGGCTTCAAAATGCTAAAATTGTCTTTTATTTCTATTTCATTCTAGAAATTCCATTTCATATGAAAAAAAGGTTTCCTAGAATAGCAAATACTGCAAAGGCAGTAATCTGCAATATATCCATAGCAATTATTGTAACAAATATGAAAGAATTATTTATTTAATTTTATTTATCATTTTATTTTAAAATTTGCTACAAGGCATGTGTGCTCACCAGAGAGAGGCAGAGAGAGAGAAAGTGAGAGAGCAAACTGCCAGGTCTGGGATTTGAACTGTGGTCGGCCACATGAGAGTCTAGAGCCTTAACCACCATGCTACATGCTGGCCCCATAACTGATTCTTATACCCAATATTTTTGGGGCAAATATTGTCTAATACTAAATATTAAAACTGTAGTGTACACATACATGCACACAAAGGTTATTGCAAGCTGAATTCCAAATTTTAAATGTACTTCAAAATTTTGTGATTTTTAAGAAAAACTCTAGGATGAAAACCACAATTTATAAATGAAATAATTTCTTCATCAGGAGACGGTTGTCAAATTTTTACATCTTAATCCTACATGGCAAGCAGTAAGCCAAGTGTTGAGGATACTGAGATACAAATAGATTCTTAAAGAAAATCTTGCTTTGGGGACCAGCAGGTGACATGGTGGTTAAGGCGCTGGACACTCCCACATGGCTGACCAGAGTTCAAGTCCCCGGACCTGGTGGTTTGCTTTCTCACTTTCCCTTTCTCTCTCTCTCTTTCTCTCTCTCTGGTCAAATTAAAAATAAATGAATGAATACATAAAATTTAAAAAAAAAGAAAATCTTGCTTTAAAAAGAAAAACATTACATTCAAATATCCATTTCAGACTCAACTTTAGCCTAAAATTATTTTGTGTTCACTATTTTAAACTCAAATTCAACAAAATTAAAAGTGCTGGGAAGTGTAATTGAAAACCCTTTTCTCTAATCAACTTGCCAGATAAAATATTCCACCAATCTCGAGACTGAATCTTCTCTCTTGGAGAACCGTGTGGATAGATTTCACCAACACAGGAAAGGTTTTAATCAACATATTGAGAACTCGGGACTTCTAGTCTGTGTACTGAAAGTGGAAGTAGCTTCTCTGAATTCACATACACTGCATCTAGAATGAAGTCAGGCAGAAAGAACGCACTGAAGTTCAAAATGGTTTACCCTTAGAACATTTCACTGAATCAATAAAAAATTAACATTCTTTTCCAAGGATCTTTGAAAAGTCAAAGACAGATTTTGATTTGTTTCTTTTAGAAAACATCTGACCAGATATTGTGGGGAAAAACACATTAAAATATCTATCCATCTGGACTAAAACATAATGTAAGAATTTTCCTTAGAGCTCTTAAACAACTAATATTAGGCTAAGGTTTCTGTACTTTTTTAGAATTACTTTTATGTCATTTTATTTATTATTACTATTTCTTTAATTTGACCAGAGAGAGAGGTAAGTGAGAAAACAACCCACCAGGTCCCTGACTTGAATTATCGTCAGCCATGTGGGAGTCCAGCACCTTAACCACCAGACCACCTACCAGCACTCTGTTTATACTCTCAATCAAACTGAGGAAGTTACTATTCCTAGTTTACTAAGAGAGGTTTATCGTGAATAGATGTTGGATTTAGCTAAACTCTTTTTCAGCACTTTTTTTTTATAGACTATAGATTAGTTTATTTTTAACACCCAACATGCCATGAATTCATAGAGAATAGGTTCCAGTGCGCAGGCTACGTTCCATCAGTTCTCACAAACTGTGCTTCTCTGAGAGGAGCAGGCTGGCGCTTCAGTTGAACCCAGGTACCTTTTTCTTTGGCTTCCTTCTTTATCTGGTCATTTTCCTTCACACGTTTTAGGAAGCTATCTCTGCTCTTAGAATGCTTAATATGCTCAATACAGGGACCAGCAGTTAGCGTAATGGATATGTCACTGGACTCCCATGTAGCTGACCATGGTTCGAATCCTGGACCTGGTGGCTTAAACTCATGCCGGGCACGTGTGCATGCGTGCCCAAGATCCTGAGAGGAGAATGGAGGAGAACGGATTGTGGTGTGGCCATCCCCCTGGGTGATTTCTCGCTTTCTGTCTCTCTCTGTCTTTCTGGCGAGTGTACGCGCCTTATAGCAAAAGCTCTCCAAAAAAATAAATAAATAAAAAGAATTTTATATATATGTATATATATGCTCAATACATGTATTAATTCTCTTGGTAAGAATCTCGCCCTTATTTGTTCACAACAATGCCAATAGCATGCTGGGTAACATTGCCATGGTAACATTTGTGGGGCATTCCTTTTTGAACAGTACCCATTCCCTTGATGTCTACAATATCACCTTTCTTACAGATCCCTATATATGTTGCCAAAGGAACCACTCCATGTTTTCTAAGAGGCCTAGAGAACATATACTGGGTGCCTCTTCTCTTTCCCTTTGTGTTCGTCATTTTGGTTAATTACTGGAAGATGGTGGTTCTGGCCAAAAGGGCTTTTTCTGCACTTATTGATGTAAGCATATGACTTTTCCTTTTTTAATACTTATGATAGAGAACACATGAAAGAGGAAGAGGAAGAAAAAGAGAGAAAGAGAAAGAGAGAAAAAGAGAAAGACCCTCAACAAGGGTCTCATTCATGAAGATCTCAGATATGCACAGGTGACTAGCCATTTCTCAGACAGACCAGGCTAGGGATCCAAACCAGTCACCCATGTAGCTTCCAGCACTGCAGTCTGGCATTCCAGAGTACTCCACAGAGGCTGAGACAATTTTTCTTTAGCCCACTGATATGATGGGTTATATTAGTTGATTTACAATGTTAAACCAGCTTTGCATACCTGGAATAAATCATACTTGGGCATGGTGAATAGTTCTTTTTGCACTAGGAAAGTCAGAATAAAAATAGTATCTAGTTCAGGTAACTGTTGAAGATCCTTTAATGAGGTAACGTATGTAATGAACTTAGAACAATGCCCAGCATACAAATACTTGAGACGTTAGATACAACACATAGTATACAGAGGCTCAGTAACAATTTATATGAAAAGATTACAATGCTTCATGACTTTTTTTTCATTGAACTAATAGCAATGCAAAGTATTATTAATTCATGGCATCAACATAAATCCAATTGATGGACTGTTCTTTTAGTATTTTTAAAGGAGTCCACCATAATAGATTAAACCTTGGGAAAATTAGTCTTTTTTTTCTTAGGGTGAGTGCACTCACCTGAGAGAAGCTGAGAGGGAAAGTAAGAAATCAAACCGGGGATGGGGAGGAGGTGGGGGTGGGGGGGTTGTGTGTGGCCATGCCACAATTCCTTCTCCTCTATTTTCCTCTTGGGATTTTGGGTTGACATGCACACATGCCAGTGTACTTTCTCTCTCTCTCTCTCTCTCTCTCTCTCTCTCTCTCCTCTTTTCTCTTTTTCTTGGAGGTTTTTTGCTATAGGGCACAGGCGCTCACCAGACAGACAGACAGGCAGAGACAGAAAGCAAGAAATCACTC